>VTFQ01000003.1:19660798-20286328 GCA_036281575.1 Ancherythroculter nigrocauda | reverse complement strand
TGCGGTTATCCCTATTGCTTGTACACTTTTTTCTACCACATCTTTTCCTTCCCTTCGCCTCTCTATTAACCCTCTGGAGTCTGAGGCTGATTTTGGGCCCTGGAGAAGTTTTGACATGCCCTGACATTTGTGCTTTTATCAGTTGGTTATAAACATATTAATGACAAAAGTGTCATTACACTGTATTCAGCACAAACTAGGCTACAATAATATGTGAGGAACATGTATGTACATGTTTGTTTTTTAAAGGAATAATGTTTATGCGTGGTTATTGAAAAAACAAAAAAAAAGTAACTGAAACAATACCTCAAAATGCATACTAAATGTTTTTTCACAAGACTTTTGAGAATTGTATATTTTAGTGTAGAGTTTTTGCTTCAAAATGATGTGGAAATGATCCTCCCTACTCTGACACATAAAACATTGTATTGATTTTAAATTTCTAAGACACTTTTGTTTAGGTAGGCCATATGCGAAGAGGTGTGACTCTTCATGAATAATGAAGTGATTTACACCTGGGGAGATTAAGACCCTGCCCCTAATGAGCCGCATAATGAGCCATTCAGTCAGGAATGTGACTGAGTCAACTAAGAAAATGCAAAGACAAGACATATCTTTGTTTTTTTTCTTTTTTATTTAAAATAAAGTTAACAATATAATCCACATATAAACTAGGGTCAAAGGCACATTTTTTGTGTACAGGCAAATAAAGGTAAGGTTTATAAAAAAAAGCCCACTTTTACACCCTATACATAACCTGCTTGATCACATATAGATAATCTTTGCAGCCCAATGGTCAGTGAGAGGTGGTGAACAGAGAATCTGAACAGTCACACATCTGTGTGCCATTTTTGAAAACAGTTCAACTGAAGACACAAGTAAATGTCACATGCCTGGCATTTCCAAGGTGTGTCTTGCCTTTTACCAAGCTGTACTTTGCAAAGCATGCAGTTCCGACGACCAGCGGTGGCATTATTCCTTGCATCTGATGTCAGCTCTGCTCCTGGAACCGGTACATGGTCACTTTTGATCTGTTTTGGAGCTGCTTTCTGTGACGACACACCACAGAGCTCTGCAAATATATTATCATCAAATATGAATCTTATGAATATTATCATCAAATATTATCATCAAATATGATGATTGCTACTTATGAAACATTTCTGAACAATTGTAAACAATAAATGTTTCTTGAGCTGCAAATCATCATATTAGAATGATTTCTGAAGGATCATGCGACACTGAAGACTGGAGTAATGATGCTGGACCACAAGAATAAATGACTGTGAAATATATTCAAATAGAAAACAGTTATTTTAAATTGTAATATATTTCACAATATTACTGTTTTTACTGTATTTTTAATTGAATAAATGCAGCCTTGGTGAGCAGACGAAACTTATTTTAAAAACATGAAAAATCTTACAGATTTCAATATAGGCCTACCATATAGTGGGTAAAAGTGTACTTACTCTTTCTCATTTCCGCCTGTGTTGCTGCGTGCCCTCCTAGTGGGAATTGCAGGTGAATGTGAGAGTGATGGATCCACATTCCTAAAAAAAAAATTGTAAAAAAAAAAACTGTTATTATTAGCATATAAGATAATACTCTCATACCATTAGCTATGCATAATTGACAGGAAAGTAACAGGTATACAAGCATGCTGTATATGTCTGTCAATTGGCCATTACTGGACAAAGTGTGCAAATGTGTAAACGTTTACAGTCTGCTATATCAGTTTGCACATATAGTGGGTAAACGTGTACTTACTCTTTCTCATTTCCGCCTGTGTTGCTGCGTGCCCTCCTAGTGGGAATTGCAGGTGAATGTGAGAGTGATGGATCCACATTCCTAAAAAAAAATGTCAAAAAAAAAAACTGTTATTATTAGCATATAAGATAATACTCTCATACCATTAGCTATGCATAATTGACAGGAAAGTAACAGGTATACAAGCATGCTGTATATGTCTGTCAATTGGCCATTACCGGACAAAGTGTGCGAATGTGTAAACGTTTACAGTCTGCTATATCAGTTAGCACATTTAGCAAATAGCAACATGTTCGCGCATTTCACAACCAAGCATATTTTAGCACATTCACGCCTATCATATACGGTACTTAGATACGCTATATATATTTATAGATAGATGTAAATATAAGGCAATATAGATGTACACTTATATATAAAAAAAAAAACACGTCAAATAATTTAAGTATATCAACAGAAAAGCATTCTATTTATAAGCATTTTTATGAGATAAAGTTATATATATAATATATATAATATATATATATATAATATATATATATATATTATATATAGATAGATAGATAGATAGATAGATGTATAAGGCAAATAGATGTACGCTTATATAAATAATTTAAGTAGGCCCTATATCAACAGAAAAGCATTCTATTTATAAGCGTTTTTATGAGATAACGTTATATATAGTTATATAGATAGATGTAAATATAAGGCAAATATATATGTACGCTTATATAGAAAAAAAACACGTCAAATAATTTGAGTAAAACTAAATCACTTACTCATCAGAAACTGTATCTTCAGCTGGATCAAGTCGCTCTTCAAAATGCAGACGTTCATCGTCAGAGTCGTGTTCTTCTTCCGAGGAAAGAGTGAACTCTTCCTCACTGTCCAGGACCATCTGAAGAGCCTGCTCACCTGTGTAGCGTGCCATCTTCCAAACGCGAAGGAAAGCGAATGAATCTGATGAAACTTGATGCTTTTTACGACGCTGTTAGGGGCGTTTACAGTTTGCATAAATCGCCTCAGCACATTATCTTATGAATAGAGCGCTCTGCGCGTGGGCGGCACACATTAAAGATAATTAGGTCAGACAGGAGAAACAGTACCTCTCTTACTTTTATACTGATTACATAAAGGGAGAATATTTGTTTTAGAATTTATTTGTTTTGTTTAAAAGTAGACACTTAAAGCTTTCCAAAGACATATCTCTCATGTCCATGTAGCATGTATAAGCCATCTATTTTAGTTACTTTTAGTGACGTTTTAGAACGATGTTTGCAGAGACGGAGACGGCAGGACAGCACACCCTGTATATTTATTTATTTTTAAAAAGCACAAAGTTTTTTTTGATTGTGAGTGTACACAAAAAAAAAGACATTCTATAGTTTCAATTGATATATTACTTATGTCTCTATGACAAAAAATGACGGAGTATTTTAAGTCTGTTTTGCTGCAATGTGAAAAAAAAAATGCAAAACGCGCCGGCGCGTTTTTAGACCTCAGAGTGTGTGCTTGGACACAGAGCTCTGTGAACAGCCAGCCTCTTTTGCAATGACCTTTTGTGTCTTGCCCTCCTTGTGCAAGGTGTCAATGGTCGTCTTTTGGACAACTGTCAAGTCAGCAGTCTTCCCCATGATTGTGTAGCCTACAGAACTAGACTGAGAGACCATTTAAAGACCTTTGCAGGTGTTTTGAGTTAATTAGCTGATTAGAGTGTGGCACCAGGTGTTTTCAATATTGAACCTTTTCACAATATTCTAATTTTCTGAGATACTGAATTTGGGATTTTCCTTAGTTGTCAGTTATAATCATCAAAATTAAAAGAAATAAACATTTGAGATATATCAGTATATGTGTAATGAATGAATATAATATCAAGTTTCACTTTTTGAATTGAATTAGTGAAATAAATGAACTTTTTGATGATATTCTAATTATATGACCAGCACCTGTATAGAATAAAACTATAAGACCCTAAATGGATTCACTTTTCATAAACACTTACCATCAGTGATGTTTTACTCCCATCTCCACAGACGAGTGAGGCAGGTTCTTCAGTCTCTGAAGTTATCTGTGTAGATCAACAATAAAATATTAACAAATTAAATTCTCAACATGATTGATAAACCATTTTAACAGAAATCTGTGTGTTTGAACGAGAATATATAGAATAAACTATAAGACCCTAAATGGATTCACTTTTCATAAACACTTACCATCAGTGATGTTTTACTCCCATCTCCACAGACGAGTGAGGCAGGTTCTTCACTCTCTGAAGTTTTCTGTGTAGATCAACAATAAAATATTAACAAATTAAATTCTCAACATGAGAGATAAACCATTTTAACAGAAATCTGTGTGTTTGAATGAGAATATATAGAATAAAACTATAAGACCCTAAATGGATTCACTTTTCATAAACACTTACCATCAGTGATGTTTACTCCCATCTCCACAGACGAGTGAGCAGGTTCTTCACTCTCTGAAGTTTTCCGTGTAGATCAACAATAAATATTAACAAATTAAATTCTCAACATGATTGATAAACCATTTTAACAGAAATCTGTGTGTTTGAATGAGAATATATAGAATAAAACTATAAGACCCTAAATGGATTCACTTTTCATAAACACTTACCATCAGTGATGTTTTACTCCCATCTCCACAGACGAGTGAGCAGGTTCTTCAGTCTCTGAAGTTTTCCGTGTAGATCAACAATAAATATTAACAAATTAAATTCTCAACATGATTGATAAACCATTTTAACAGAAATCTGTGTGTTTGAACGAGAATATATAGAATAAAACTATAAGACCCTAAATGGATTCACTTTTCATAACACTTACCATCAGTGATGTTTTACTCCCATCTCCACAGACGAGTGAGCAGGTTCTTCACTCTCTGAAGTTTTCCGTGTAGATCAACAATAAAATATTAACAAATTAAATTCTCAACATGATTGATAAACCATTTTAACAGAAATCTGTGTGTTTGAATGAGAATATAGAATAAAACTATAAGACCCTAAATGGATTCACTTTTCATAAACACTTACCATCAGTGATGTTTTACTCCCATCTCCACAGACGAGTGAGCAGGTTCTTCAGTCTCTGAAGTTTTCCGTGTAGATCAACAATAAAATATTAACAAATTAAATTCTCAACATGATTGATAAACCATTTTAACAGAAATCTGTGTGTTTGAATGAGAATATATAGAATAAAACTATAAGACCCTAAATGGATTCACTTTTCATAAACACTTACCATCAGTGATGTTTTACTCCCATCTCCACAGACGAGTGAGCAGGTTCTTCAGTCTCTGAAGTTTTCCGTGTAGATCAACAATAAAATATTAACAAATTAAATTCTCAACATGATTGATAAACCATTTTAACAGAAATCTGTGTGTTTGAATGAGAATATATAGAATAAAACTATAAGACCCTAAATGGATTCACTTTTCATAAACACTTACCATCAGTGATGTTTTACTCCCATCTCCACAGACGAGTGAGCAGGTTCTTCACTCTCTGAAGTTTTCCGTGTAGATCAACAATAAAATATTAACAAATTAAATTCTCAACATGATTGATAAACCATTTTAACAGAAATCTGTGTGTTTGAATGAGAATATATAGAATAAAACTATAAGACCCTAAATGGATTCACTTTTCATAAACACTTACCATCAGTGATGTTTTACTCCCATCTCCACAGACGAGTGAGCAGGTTCTTCAGTCTCTGAAGTTTTCCGTGTAGATCAACAATAAAATATTAACAAATTAAATTCTCAACATGATTGATAAACCATTTTAACAGAAATCTGTGTGTTTGAATGAGAATAATAGAATAAAACTATAGACCCTAAATGGATTCACTTTTCATAAACACTTACCATCAGTGATGTTTTACTCCCATCTCCACAGACGAGTGAGCAGGTTCTTCAGTCTCTGAAGTTTTCGTGTAGATCAACAATAAAATATTAACAAATTAAATTCTCAACATGATTGATAAACCATTTTAACAGAAATCTGTGTGTTTGAACGAGAATATATAGAATAAAACTATAAGACCCTAAATGGATTCACTTTTCATAAACACTTACCATCAGTGATGTTTTACTCCCATCTCCACAGACGAGTGAGGCAGGTTCTTCAGTCTCTGAAGTTTTCCGTGTAGATCAACAATAAAATATTAACAAATTAAATTCTCAACATGATTGATAAACCATTTTAACAGAAATCTGTGTGTTTGAATGAGAATATATAGAATAAAACTATAAGACCCTAAATGGATTCACTTTTCATAAACACTTACCATCAGTGATGTTTTACTCCCATCTCCACAGACGAGTGAGCAGGTTCTTCAGTCTCTGAAGTTTTCCGTGTAGATCAACAATAAATATTAACAAATTAAATTCTCAACATGATAAACCATTTAACAGAAATCTGTGTGTTTGAACGATATATAGAATAAAACTATAAGACCCTAAATGGATTCACTTTTCATAAACACTTACCATCAGTGATGTTTTACTCCCATCTCCACAGACGAGAGGCAGGTTCTTCAGTCTCTGAAGTTTTCTGTGTAGATCAACAATAAATATTCAAATTAAATTCTCAACATTATTGATAAACCATTTTAACAGAAATCTGTGTGTTTGAATGAGAATATATAGAATAAAACTATAAGACCCTAAATGGATTCACTTTTCATAAACACTTACCATCAGTGATGTTTTACTCCCATCTCCACAGACGAGTGAGGCAGGTTCTTCAGTCTCTGAAGTTTTCCGTGTAGATCAACAATAAAATATTAACAAATTAAATTCTCAACATGATTGATAAACCATTTTAACAGAAATCTGTGTGTTTGAACGAGAATATAGAATAAAACTATAAGACCCTAAATGGATTCACTTTCATAAACACTTACCATCAGTGATGTTTTACTCCCATCTCCACAGACGAGTGAGCAGGTTCTTCACTCTGAAGTTTTGTGTAGATCAACAATAAAATATTAACAAATTAAATTCTCAACATGATTGATAAACCATTTTAACAGAAATCTGTGTGTTTGAATGAGAATATATAGAATAAAACTATAAGACCCTAAATGGATTCACTTTTCATAAACACTTACCATCAGTGATGTTTTACTCCCATCTCCACAGATGAGGCAGTTCTTCAGTCTCTGAAGTTTTCTGTGTAGATCAACAATAAATATTAACAAATTAAATTCTCAACATGATTGATAAACCATTTAACAGAAATCTGTGTGTTTGAACGAGAATATATAGAATAAAACTATAAGACCCTAAATGGATTCACTTTTCATAAACACTTACCATCAGTGATGTTTTACTCCCATCTCCACAGACGAGTGAGGCAGGTTCTTCACTCTCTGAAGTTTTCTGTGTAGATCAACAATAAAATATTCAAATTAAATTCTCAACATTTGATAACCATTTTAACAGAAATCTGTGTGTTTGAATGAGAATATATAGAATAAAACTATAAGACCCTAAATGGATTCACTTTTCATAAACACTTACCATCAGTGATGTTTTACTCCCATCTCCACAGACGAGTGAGGCAGGTTCTTCAGTCTCTGAAGTTTTCGTGTAGATCAACAATAAATATTAACAATTAAATTCTCAACATGATTGATAAACCATTTTAACAGAAATCTGTGTGTTTGAATGAGAATATAGAATAAAACTATAAGACCCTAAATGGATTCACTTTTCATAAACACTTACCATCAGTGATGTTTTACTCCCATCTCCACAGACGAGTGAGGCAGGTTCTTCATCTCTGAAGTTTTCGTGTAGATCAACAATAAAATATTAACAAATTAAATTCTCAACATGATTGATAAACCATTTTAACAGAAATCTGTGTGTTTGAACGAGAATATATAGAATAAAACTATAAGACCCTAAATGGATTCACTTTTCATAAACACTTACCATCAGTGATGTTTTACTCCCATCTCCACAGACGAGTGAGGCAGGTTCTTCACTCTCTGAAGTTTTCTGTGTAGATCAACAATAAATATTAACAAATTAAATTCTCAACATGATATAAACCATTTTAACAGAAACTGTGTGTTTGAACGAGAATATAGAATAAAACTATAAGACCCTAAATGGATTCACTTTTCATAAACACTTACCATCAGTGATGTTTTACTCCCATCTCCACAGACGAGTGAGCAGGTTCTTCACTCTCTGAAGTTTTCTGTGTAGATCAACAATAAATATTAACAAATTAAATTCTCAACATGATTGATAAACCATTTTAACAGAAATCTGTGTGTTTGAACGAGAATATATAGAATAAAACTATAAGACCCTAAATGGATTCACTTTTCATAAACACTTACCATCAGTGATGTTTTACTCCCATCTCCACAGACGAGTGAGGCAGGTTCTTCACTCTCTGAAGTTTTCTGTGTAGATCAACAATAAAATATTAACAAATTAAATTCTCAACATGATTGATAAACCATTTTAACAGAAATCTGTGTGTTTGAACGAGATATATAGAATAAAACTATAAGACCCTAAATGGATTCACTTTTCATAAACACTTACCATCAGTGATGTTTTACTCCCATCTCCACAGACGAGTGAGGCAGGTTCTTCACTCTCTGAAGTTTTCTGTGTAGATCAACAATAAAATATTAACAAATTAAATTCTCAACATGATTGATAAACCATTTTAACAGAAACCTGTGTGTTTGAATGAGAATATACAGAATAAAACTATAAGACCCTAAATGGATTCACTTTTCATAAACACTTACCATCAGTGATGTTTTACTCCCATCTCCACAGACGAGTGAGGCAGGTTCTTCACTCTCTGAAGTTTTCTGTGTAGATCAACAATAAATATATTCAAATTAAATTCTCAACATTATTGATAAACCCACTTTAACAGAAATCTGTGTGTTTGAACGATAATATATAGAATAAAACTATAAGACCCTAAATGGATTCACTTTTCATAAACACTTACCATCAGTGATGTTTTACTCCCATCTCCACAGACGAGTGAGCAGGTTCTTCAGTCTCTGAAGTTTTCTGTGTAGATCAACAATAAATATATTCAAATTAAATTCTCAACATTATTGATAAACCATTTTAACAGAAATCTGTGTGTTTGAACGAGAATATATAGAATAAAACTATAAGACCCTAAATGGATTCACTTTTCATAAACACTTACCATCAGTGATGTTTTACTCCCATCTCCACAGACGAGTGAGCAGGTTCTTCACTCTCTGAAGTTTTCTGTGTAGATCAACAATAAAATATTAACAAATTAAATTCTCAACATGATTGATAAACCATTTTAACAGAAATCTGTGTGTTTGAATGAGAATATATAGAATAAAACTATAAGACCCTAAATGGATTCACTTTTCATAAACACTTACCATCAGTGATGTTTTACTCCCATCTCCACAGACGAGTGAGGCAGGTTCTTCAGTCTCTGAAGTTTTCTGTGTAGATCAACAATAAATATATTCAAATTAAATTCTCAACATTATTGATAAACCCACTTTAACAGAAATCTGTGTGTTTGAACGAGAATATATAGAATAAAACTATAAGACCCTAAATGGATTCACTTTTCATAAACACTTACCATCAGTGATGTTTTACTCCCATCTCCACAGACGAGTGAGGCAGGTTCTTCAGTCTCTGAAGTTTTCTGTGTAGATCAACAATAAATATATTCAAATTAAATTCTCAACATTATTGATAAACCCACTTTAACAGAAATCTGTGTGTTTGAACGAGAATATATAGAATAAAACTATAAGACCCTAAATGGATTCACTTTTCATAAACACTTACCATCAGTGATGTTTTACTCCCATCTCCACAGACGAGTGAGGCAGGTTCTTCAGTCTCTGAAGTTTTCTGTGTAGATCAACAATAAATATAACAAATTAAATTCTCAACATGATTGATAACCATTTTAACAGAAATCTGTGTGTTTGAATGAAATATATAGAATAAAACTATAAGACCCTAAATGGATTCACTTTTCATAAACCTTACCATCAGTGATGTTTACTCCATCTCCACAGACGAGTGAGCAGGTTCTTCAGTCTCTGAAGTTTATCTGTGTAGATCAACAATAAATATTAACAAATTAAATTCTCAACATGATTGATAAACCATTTTAACAGAAATCTGTGTGTTTGAATGAGAATATATAGAATAAAACTAAACCCTAAATGGATTCACTTTTCATAAACACTTACCATCAGTGATGTTTTACTCCCATCTCCACGACAGTGAGGCAGGTTCTTCAGTCTCTGAAGTTTTCTGTGTAGATCAACAATAAATATTCAAATTAAATTCTCAACATGATTGATAAACCATTTTAACAGAAATTGTGTGTTTGAATGAGAATATATAGAATAAAACTATAAGACCCTAATGGATTCACTTTCATAAACACTTACCATCAGTGATGTTTTACTCCCATCTCCACAGACGAGTGAGCAGGTTCTTCACTCTCTGAAGTTTTCTGTGTAGATCAACAATAAAATATTAACAAAAAATTCTCAACATGATAGTTAAACCATTTTAACAGACTGTGTGTTTGAACGAGAATATATAGAATAAAACTATAAGACCCTAAATGGATTCACTTTTCATAAACACTTACCATCAGTGATGTTTTACTCCCATCTCCACAGACGAGTGAGCAGGTTCTTCAGTCTCTGAAGTTTTCTGTGTAGATTAACAATAAAATACAAATTAAATTCTCAACATGATTGATAAACCATTTTAACAGAAATCTGTGTGTTTGAACGAGAATATATAGAATAAAACTATAACCCTAAATGGATTCACTTTTCATAAACACTTACCATCAGTGATGTTTTACTCCCATCTCCACAGACGAGTGAGCAGGTTCTTCACTCTCTGAAGTTTTCTGGTAGATTAACAATAAAATATTAACAAATTAATTCTCACATGATTGATAAACCATTTTAACAGAAATCTGTGTGTTTGAACGAGATATATAGAATAAAACTATAAGACCCTAAATGGATTCACTTTTCATAAACACTTACCATCAGTGATGTTTTACTCCCATCTCCACAGACGATGAGGCAGGTTCTTCACTCTCTGAAGTTTTCTGTGTAGATCAACAATAAAATATTAATGTAACGAAGTTCGTAAATGGGAAGAAGGAGGCGGGAACCGGCGAACGTTCAAACAAAGTTTAATTCCAAAATAAACAAAGAAAAACGAAAGTAATGCGGCAGACCCTCGCGGACAGTCGCCGGCCACACAAACATAATAAAACATAAAATAAAGTCCAGGCCTGGTCCTCTCTCGTCCTTCATTGTAGTCGCTCCTCCTTTTATGCCTCCGGAGCTCCTCCGTGAGAGACTCGAGGCCGCACGCCTCGCAGTGACGCTCATTATCACTCGCGTCACCGGCCTCGCGCCGTTCCCTCACGGCTCTCGCCCGCCCTGCTCGTCACATACACCCAACGCCCCTCCAGGCCGGGGGGTACCTCCGAGACTGCGCTCTACTCCCCCCGGGGCCTGTCTCGGCGGCCGCAGCACCTGGGGGTAAGGACAGACGAGACGAGAGAAAGGAGACGGAAGCAAGGGGAGCGACAGGACGAGAGAGGGGAGAGAGGAAAAAGAAAGAAAAAAAAATTCTTGGTCCGGTTCCCCGACACACTGCCGCTCGGTCCTCAGCCTGCCAAGAGGCTCTTTCTCGCGGTGCCATGCGGTGGCACTGGACGCTCGGTGGACGGCCCGATCCTCGACCGCCTCCTGGCGGCCGGCGATGGCTCCTCCGACTGAGGGCAGCCGGCAGCGAGTCCCCCGTCCCCTGCTCCTCCCCTTCATGGCAGACGGCAGCAGGCTCCGGCCCACGGCAGACGGCGGCGACTCCTCCGCTCCCTCCAGGTCCAGGACGGCAGCCACCCCACCTCGTCCCAGGAGCACGGCATCCGGGTCTCCGTCCCACCTTTCACTAGGCTCCAGTACCACCGCCTCGGGCAGCCTCTCGCGGTCTACACACACTCCCGCGCTGCCCGAACTCCGCAGCACCGCGATCCCCCTCAGCAGCGAGGGCTCTCCGACAGCATGTCCCTCCTTCCTCCCGGGTTTCGGCACCAATGTAACGAAGTTCGTAAATGGGAAGAAGGAGGCGGGAACCGGCGAACGTTCAAACAAAGTTTAATTCCAAAATAAACAAAGAAAACGAAAGTAATGCCGGCAGACCCTCGCGGACGTCTGCCGGCCACACAAACATAACAAAACATAAAATAAAGTCCAGGCCTGGTCCTCTCTCGTCCTTCATTGTAGTCGCTCCTCCTTTTATGCCTCCGGAGCTCCTCCGTGAGAGACTCGAGGCCGGCACGCCTCGCAGGTGACGCTCATTATCACTCGCGTCACCGGCCTCGCGCCGTTCCCTCACGGCTCTCGCCCGCCCTGCTCGTCACAATTAACAAATTAAATTCTCAACATTATTGATAAACCATTTTAACAGAAACCTGTGTGTTTGAATGAGAATATATAGAATAAAACTATAAGACCCTAAATGGATTCACTTTTCATAAACACTTACCATCAGTGATGTTTTACTCCCATCTCCACAGACGAGTGAGGCAGGTTCTTCATTCTCTGAAGTTTTCTGTGTAGATCAACAATAAAATATTAACAAATTAAATTCTCAACATGATTGATAAACCATTTTAACAGAAACCTGTGTGTTTGAACGAGAATATATAGAATAAAACTATAAGACCCTAAATGGATTCACTTTTCATAAACACTTACCATCAGTGATGTTTTACTCCCATCTCCACAGACGAGTGAGCAGGTTCTTCAGTCTCTGAAGTTATCTGTGTAGATCAACAATAAAATATTAACAAATTAAATTCTCAACATGATTGATAAACCATTTTAACAGAAACCTGTGTGTTTGAATGAGAATATATAGAATAAAACTATAAGACCCTAAATGGATTCACTTTTCATAAACACTTACCATCAGTGATGTTTTACTCCCATCTCCACAGACGAGTGAGCAGGTTCTTCACTCTCTGAAGTTTTCTGTGTAGATCAACAATAAAATATTAACAAATCAAATTCTCAACATGATTGATAAACCATTTTAACAGAAACCTGTGTGTTTGAATGAGAATATATAGAATAAAACTATAAGACCCTAAATGGATTCACTTTTCATAAACACTTACCATCAGTGATGTTTTACTCCCATCTCCACAGACGAGTGAGCAGGTTCTTCACTCTCTGAAGTTTTCTGTGTAGATCAACAATAAAATATTAACAAATTAAATTCTCAACATGATTGATAAACCATTTTAACAGAAACCTGTGTGTTTGAATGAGAATATATAGAATAAAACTATAAGACCCTAAATGGATTCACTTTTCATAAACACTTACCATCAGTGATGTTTTACTCCCATCTCCACAGACGAGTGAGCAGGTTCTTCACTCTCTGAAGTTTTCCGTGTAGATCAACAATAAAATATTAACAAATTAAATTCTCAACATGATTGATAAACCATTTTAACATAAATCTGTGTGTTTGAATGAGAATATATAGAATAAAACTAAGACCCTAAATGGATTCACTTTTCATAAACACTTACCATCAGTGATGTTTTACTCCCATCTCCACAGACGAGTGAGGCAGGTTCTTCATTCTCTGAAGTTATCTGTGTAGATCAACAATAAAATATTAACAAATTAAATTCTCAACATGATTGATAAACCATTTTAACAGAAATCTGTGTGTTTGAACGAGAATATATAGAATAAAACTATAAGACCCTAAATGGATTCACTTTTCATAAACACTTACCATCAGTGATGTTTTACTCCCATCTCCACAGACGAGTGAGGCAGGTTCTTCAGTCTCTGAAGTTTTCTGCGTAGATTATCAATAAAGTATACTAAAGTATCACAAATTCTCAACATGATTAAAGCTTATGTTTGAATAATTGTTTAGAGCACAATAACATTTATGAAATAAGTGTTACTTATTACTACATATAAAATTACATGTATATTTATATGTATTAGTACAAATAAAACCAAAAAAAGAAAAGAAAAAAAGGTTATT
Source organism: Ancherythroculter nigrocauda (assembly GCA_036281575.1). Taxonomy (NCBI): domain Eukaryota; kingdom Metazoa; phylum Chordata; class Actinopteri; order Cypriniformes; family Xenocyprididae; genus Ancherythroculter; species Ancherythroculter nigrocauda. The sequence continues at coordinate 20,272,411 of VTFQ01000003.1, read as the reverse complement.
ATAGTTAAACCATGGTAACCACAAATTAACCATAGCTTTGCAACTCTAACCATAGTTTAACCATGGTATTTGTGGTAAAACTGTGGTTATATAAATTTTATTAGCCAAAAAACATGGTTACTACACTTTTACTATAGTAAAACCATGGTTAATTTTCGTAAGGGATGTTTTAACAAAGCTAACTTGATTAACAGCTCATTCTCTGTAATTTCACAATCGTCTTATTAACAACACTAGTTTAAATCGTTATAAACTAAAACAGATTTTAACATAAAGAGTAGCTTTGTGCTTATCATTAATCTTACCTTAGGGGTGATGAGAGATGACGTCGTCGTCAGACATCCACAGAGAAAAGGCTTCGGTCAGGTGGGAAGAGGGTTCAGTTTGCAGTGCTTTTTATATATAATTTAGTAAATGTAATACGTGGCTATTATTTTATACTTAAAATTATATATTTTCCTATACCGTCTTTGTTGTAGATCTGTGTTAAGATGGCTTGTGTTTGACAAATTCCAACATTATGAGGACTTCCGGCGGTCAGCCAATCAGAAGCCGCGATTTCATACACACGTATTAATAATTAATGAGGAGGCGCAGTACCAAGTCCCGGCTACAGAGGCGCACTTCCGATACACACGTCATACACAAATTCAGGTTTATGTGAATTATAAAGACATGTGGAGAAATTTTGGATTTCAGCTCCCCCTAGCTACTGGAGCACTTCTACATTGCCCGAATTATGAGGACACCGGCCATGTCCTCATAATTCAAAATGTCCTTATAATGTGGCGTGTATTCATACGAAATGTCCTCATAAATCACAAAGGCCAACACACACACACACACACACACACACACACACACACACACACACACACACACACACACACACACACACACACACAGAATTATGATTTACCCTTTCTGAAAATGCTTATTTACACATTCAGGGTACCATATTTCCTGTCTTTGCACTGTGTACAGGCAGGCCAGGTTTTATCTAGGGCAGCAAGTTTTCACCATTTGTCTACATTCTCTTGTTTATACCATTTTCATCCTTTCAGCTTTAGTTCTAAGTTCAGCTTTACGGTCTCTACTGCATTCCAAGTACTAGATCTGCATTGAAGGGCAGCTTACAACATCGCTTTCTATGCTGTCAGACTGACGGTGCTGGGTGAAGTCTATAGTAGCTCAGACAGATCTTTAAAGAGCCAAGCCTGCACAACAGTGGAAAACAACAGAACGCTGTTAAATGAAATGGGGCTCTGGATTGTGCGGTTCTCTGGGGCTTTCCCCAGCCCCCCTAATTGACTGGCCAACAGTGAATCAGCGAATGGTGTGAAATATCTGACAAGGACTCAATACCAGCAGCAGTAAGCTGCCATGACATGAGAAAGTCTCAGCTATTCATTGGTAAACAAAAGAACTTTCCTTACAATTTGCTTCAAAGCGACAGAAGAATAACATGTCTCTCAATGCATTGAATATTATAGGTACAACAGCTACTCTTTGGAGACCCCCCCCCCCCCATGGGTTGAATATTTAAAAATGAATGCCCTCGTCTTAGAGTCTATTAGCATAACTTCCAGCCATACCTTGCTGAACCTGAAAAAAGGAGATCTTGGCCTTCAGACTGGGTAGTGCAACTGATATGTTAATTTAAGATGTTACATCAGGCAGACCTTCACCAGACTTACATCAGTGAAGTTTTTAGATTTTTTTTCTTTTCTGTGTTGCATCCTTTTGATGTTGTTTCTTCTTTTCATGGGCCACTTTTGTGCTTTTTGGAGTGCCATGAAGATTCATCCCAGATAGCAAAATACACTCTGCCCAGTTCTAGTTAGATTCTCACCTGCCGGAGACTTACCACTCGGCCCGCTTCTGTCTGCAGCGATCGGGCCGGATGCTTGTGTACTCACTGCCCGATTTTGGCCCGAATCAATCGGGCCAGACGCAGCAGCTGTTACCATGCCGACACTTCCGCAATCAAGCCGGTATCGGGCCGTCGCAAATGCCACCAGAAACAGTTGTTATACAATTATTGTAAATATTTACCACATTTTGAAAAATTATACACTGGTATTTACTTATACACAGACTGTAAAATTTAATAACTATAGACAAACTAAAAAAAAATATATTTTCAACACATTGGTATAGTGTTGTCAAAAATATCGATATTTCGATAAATATCGATACTGAAATATCTGAACGGTACCAATACTAATTTCCCGAAGTATCGATACTAGCCGCGCTTTCACTTCTCTCCAAAGGCGCGTTGACGACCACCACATGCGCCCGCGCACTCGCACTCGCCTCATTCGCTCTGGTTAGCAAAAGTGAAGTGAATGGAAAGATGGCGAGTGCAACGCCCGCGCGACCGGCTTTAGTTGATAAGGAACACAGCAGGAGTGCTATCTGGAAATATTTTGCATATGAGGCAAATGAACATGGAAAGCCGAAGGACACAAGCAAGCCAATATGCAAGAGATGCTACAGAACAGTGCTAACACCACTAATATAGCAAAGCACCTGAGAGACCGACACCCGGATCTGTATAAAGAATTTCTCGAGGTTGGTATTATTATTATACATTACTGACACTCTATCCTCCAATTTGATACTGTTAAGAGCTTTGACACAATCTGTATTGTTAAAAGCACTATATAAATAAAGGTGACTTGACGACTTCATGTCGATCCAATGAGCACTGTTTTCGCGTGTGATGCACGCACGTTTGCGTTTAAATCTGTTCATCAAATAACATTAATGTATTAACCAGCTTTTATGACCGATGAGCAATGCATTTGTTACAGTATATTTTAATCTTTGATAACAGTAGGTATTAGGTAATAAAAATATAACGGATCATGTTAGCTCTGGTCCAATGAAAAAATATTAACAAATAGAACTTTGGATTTTAATTAGTACACGTATTAGTGAATGTTAGTTTAAATCAACTTTTAACTTTGATTAACAAATGTTTTGTAAGTATTTTTCATTGCTTATTCATGTTAACAAATATCTATTACCATTAACCTACGTTCTTATTGTGGCAATTTTTTCTCCGTGGTATCGAAAATGGTATCGAATATCGATATTTTTCAAGGTATCGTATCGAAGTTAGAAATTCTAGTATCGTGACAACACTACATTGGTAAATGGAAAAAGTTTTGCTGTTAAGCACATTTTGTATTTAGCAAAATAATTAGCTGAATAAATTAGCTGAACTCTGCAGGCAGGAAGATCTCCAGGAACAAGATAGGGCACCACTGCAGTACTTCATTACATAAAAATACTAACTCAAAAAACAAACAAACAACAATAACAACAACAACAACAAATAATAATAATAATAATAATAAACCTTCAGCTGTACAAGTGAAGATATTTTGAAGATTAGTCTTTTATTTTTAAAACCCTGTGACTGTGTGAACAAGTGCTTCTGAACATGCCAAAACTGAAGATCATCTTCTATCATCTTCGATGTAGAAAAGATAGTCAAGTATGTGTCCAGTTATCTGAGGAGACATCACGCAGCTTGCATTTCAACTCAGCTGAAGTTACTAAGTGTTGAAGCTCACTCTTCAGTAAGCATCCAGTTCAGCCTGCAAGTACATAAAGATTGTAAAGGTTTACTAATCGTAGATAAAGCTACTGCTAGTTTATTCACATGAATGTAGTTATATAAAAAAAAAAAAAAATTCTCAGATCGGCGTGCTTAAAGCTGCAGTCCGCAACTTTTTTTGGTTAAAAATGATCCAAAATCAACTTTTGAACAAGTACATAACCAGCCAGTGTTCAAAACTATCTAATCTTGTCTCGATTCACAACAGTAAGCTTGTAATAATGTTTTATAATAAGAGCGACATGGCGGATTTCCGCGGGAAATTCAAGCATGCAGCAGTTCCTCTGTGCGTCATTACGTCACGTCCGTAAACAAAGAAAGGAGTCCCGTCGAGAGGCTAGCCAGTTATATCATGTGAGGAAGCTGCCGGTAGCGGCATATTCATAGCCTTTTCTCACAGCAACTGAAATAATTAAACTTATCATTTTGATGGTGGATTGTAATCCAGAAAGATCTAAATGACAATCAACAGTGACAACTGGAGATTCAGCCGTAGCCAAAAAGCAAAAGACTTTGGACTGTGGAGTGGCTACAGAAATTGAAATCTACAGGTAACGCTAATATACACTAAATACACAGTCACGCAGTGCTGATGTTGTTAACAATAACAATTTGAGAACAATATAACAGTAATAATAATTTGCACAGTTTGGCATGATCCGAGCTAAGCGATCGTTAGATTTAATCACTATTGGCAGCGTGATTTATTGTAAGCCTAATGCTTTTTTCCTCAGTTGGTCAGAACAAAAGTGGCAGACATGTTACTTACTTGTTCAGATGATATTTCCCAGTGAAAATTCTTATATTGGTCATACTTTCAAGAAGTAGAATCTGTGATTCTGAAGTACAGTATCCACACTGGTGCGGTGACTGACAGCAAGCATTAGATTCATCCGTGCTGAAGAGCTGTGCCGAGGCACAACGCACGTACAGATAACTGTTCCGCATATGACTGCAATTACAGGTTTCAAACAGAGATGGCGACAAAGAGGAAAAACTGCGGACAGCAGCTTTAACAAAAAGCAGCAACAGTTCAGTCAGAGAAGATGATGTCCATGGTGTTATTTCTTCAGGGCTTGCACTGCTCGGTGTCTGCGGATTAAAATCTGCCATTTCTTCAGTGATGATAACACTCTTGATTACTACAAAACAGAGAAATATTAAAAGCAATTTATGGCATGTTATGAGAAATAATCACTTATTCCTGTGCGTCTTAACATGCTGAGTGAAGAAGCAACTAGTAGCAACAAAAGCTGTGATTGTGTGTTTGTGTTGTCCATGTTTTATCAGTCATGAGCATCTGTAAATGTAAAATCTGTATTTCAGACATACTAATGCATAGGATTGCAGTACATTCTCATCATAACAAAAAATCAGTGAAACTAGCTTACCTAACTAGCTTATATATTTAGTTAATTGAGGTTATTTGAAAACAATGATCTTCTATGACATTATAAACAAATCCTTTTCACTCACCTTCTTGAAGAAACATGGAATAAAACAACTTTTATTATAATAGGTTTTACCGCAGATATGTTGTTTTTGACAAATTTGCTACATTAAATGTGTAACGTTAGTTAATTCATATCAGATATACTACCAGGAAAGTCAATTTTAAGACAATTTTATGTTAATTATTGCTTATGTAACCATCTGTGAGTAATATAAGCCGAGTCATTGCCAGAAGTGGCACAGATCTCTATAGCCAGAGTTGGGCCAGTTACTGTGAACAGGAATCGGCCCAGTGCTTTACAGCCATAACAAATATACATGTGCCAGAGCGAGCTGCAGGCCACAATTGGCCTGGTTAACACATGCCGATACCGAGTCTGTGCCGCAGGCGCCGCGGGGCAGCCGAGCTCAGGCCGTATGACCCCCATATATTGTATAATTTTTAAGTTTTGAGTTGATGATTAAAAGAAACCAGTGGCTTGATCTCTGCCTGGACTTGATTTGTGAAGCATTCCACCCTTTGGTGATACCCTACCTTTCACGATGCCACAATATGAGGACAGTTTTATACTTCTGCAGCAGTTAGAGATCCATCCATGTTTCTAAAGACCTGTACATGTAATAATGACTGGCGAAACATTCATGCATCTAAGGATTAATTTGAGTAGTATTAATGTACACTCTAAAAAATGCTGGGTTAAAAACAACCCAAGTTGGGTTGAAAATGGACAAACCCAGCGATTGGGTTGTTTTAACCCAGCAGTTGGGTTAAATGTTTGCCCAACCTGCTGGGTAGTTTTACTTAACTCAACTATTGTTTACAAATTACAGTATTGCTTACTTAAAATGAACCCAAAATATCTTGAAAATTAACATTTATTAATATGTTTAATAAATGAACATTTTAATTTTTATTTTAGATTCATTTTAAGTCAGCCATATAGTCATTTTCAAACAATAGTTGGGTTAAATAAAACTACCCAGCAGGTTGGGCAAACATTTAACCCAAAAGTTTGGTTAAAACAACCCAATCGCTGGGTTTGTCCATTTTCAACCCAACTTGGGTTGTTTTTAACCCAGCATTTTTTAGAGTGTATGTACATGCATATACGTAAATACTAATACTCAAATTAATTTATTTAATCAGTTATATATTTGCATGTTTGATGTTTTGGCAGTCATTTTGTAAGCTGTATACAATATTTATTGTATTATTTAACACTATTTTTTTTAACCATTCAGAATAGATCAGTAAATCACTGGATCACAAACCATCATTTGAGAAATGCTGATTGTAAAGAAAGTCTGGCATTTTAACCTTTTCAGTTTATTTACATCCCCTTAAAAAGGAATACTTCATTTGATTGACAATATCATCATATCATCGGTAGTATTAGCTTGCCATATTTCGAGCAACATCTGTTGAGTCCTGATGTTGTATAAGCCAGTAAACAACACCGCATCCTCATCCGTCAAGGTACTCCACATCCAGCCGTCTATATACAACTATTAAATTTCCCATTTTAAACTGTGACATACACATAACATCTCTGGCGGAACAAGTCCATGATTATCAGAGAAAGATGACTTTTGCTTTTAGTGTGAACATTAGCTAGTGAGTTGTTACACAGGCAGAGACACGCTGTCAATCAAATGCCATGGCCTTTTCATTGCCGGAGAATAAAACAGCGTCTGAGAGGCGCCGCAGATCAATCGCTCTGACAAGTTCGCCCCTTAATGGCTGTACAGATTACAAATGATTGACACTAGCATAACCACACGTCACACTTTAATTATAGGGCCTGAGATGGCATCACATCCACTGAGAGCCATCTGAGAGCATGTTTCAGTGCATTTACTTGTGTGTCTGACATAAGCAAATGTGATACCGGCTGCACACGTCTGCATTAAACGTCTATACCTTATTCTTGATGTAAGAACAGGCGTGGCTATTGTAACTTTTGTGTCGAGGCTTCCGCTCTTTTCCTCTTCTAGTTATTTTAGCTTTACAAAAACTGTTGATTGATTTTATAAACTGTTATTTGTTATCATATTATTTTCATTTATTATCGTGATCAAACAACACTGATTTGTAGTGCAAGTTATTTGACCATTTACTGCAGTTTATTATTTACTGTAGTGGCTATAATGAATAAAAAATGCACACAATCACAGAAAATGGCTTACATCCGCATTGCTACATAAGATAAATACAGTCAAAGAAATTTTGCAGACGTATCAATTATTTCAGGAAGTTTAGTGATAATTGGTATCTTTAAAGGGTTAGTTCAACCAAAAATCCCATGATTTACTCACCCTCAAGCCATCCTAGGTGTATATGGTGTATGTCTTCTTTCAGATGAACATATATTTAAAAATATCCTTGCTTTTCCAAGCTTTATAATGGTAGATATAATGGTATAATGAAAGGGGGGGCAGATTTTGAAGCCCAAACAAAATTCATCCATCCATTATAAAAAATAATACATACATTTTTAAGCGAAATAATGCATTTTTGTTAGAGAAATATCCATATTTAAAACTTTACAAATGCAAATAACTAGCTTCCGGTGGATGACTGTATGCATAATGTGCAAGTCAACTTTTGCCAAATGAGTAACCCCTTGACGCGATGTTATTAGTTAATAAAGTTTTAAATATGGATATTGTTCTTACAAAAACCCATCACTTCACTTCAGAAGGCATTTATTAATCCCCTGCACTCTAAAAACTAATTCAGGGGACCTTTATTCATTACTTAAATATATATAATTTTATGAAATAAAAAATCAAGTTCTGAAATGCTGTTAGACTTTTTACTTGTAACTGTTATTTTATTGAGCTTGGATGACACACAAATTATGCCTATTGATTCGATATACTATCATGACTTGTCATAGTTTAACATTTTCAGTTAATCAAAAATGTATTTAATTTTAAGTTCTGTTAATGTAAAATACATTCTGATGACGTGTAAATGTGTTTCATTGTTTTGAGTTGTATGAACACTTCTTTTAATTTAGACGAACTCAAGTTAAGTGAAACTGGGCTGGGATTTATATTTCCCATCATGCTTTGTCAATGGCACTTGAAAGGGAAAGTAAATGCTAAAATTAAGTGTTATATAATGTTTTTTGCACAAGATTAATGGTAAGGGAGATTTAGCAGTAATTAGTGTTTTGTTATGCTAATTTAGAAGAGTTAATGTGTTAATGTGGGTTTTTGGAGATTTACCATCATGGTGACAAGCGGTGCTTGGTAAGTTCATGTTACTTAGAAATGCATTTTATTGTGTCCAAAAAGCGTCTTAACCTTACTTAAAACATTATGTTGGATCAACTTAAATAGTTGCATTCATGTTGACAATTTTTAAGTTCATGTTACTTAGAAATGCGTTTTATTGTGGCAAAAAACTGTCTTCACCTTACTTAAAACATTATGTTGGATCAACTTAAATAGTTGCATTCATGTTGACAATTATTAAGTTCATGTTACTTAGAAATGTGTTTTTATTGTGACAAAAAATGTCTTCACCTTATGTTGGATCAACTCAAAATATTGATTTGAATTAATGTAATTCTCCCATTTGGCTTAAGTTAAAATTTCTAGTGGAATACGTTAACATTTTTGTTTTATTTTTTTTAGTGTGGAGCTGTATGGATTACTTTTATGATGGATAGATGCATTTTTATTTTTTTTTTTGCTTCAAAAACTTTTTTTTTATAAAATTACAAGCTTCACATTAAATATTTCAAATATCGGCCCCATTCACTTCCATTGTAAGTACTTAAAAATGGTTGTGGGGGGAAGTCAATTCCTTTTATGGTTAACAACATTATTCCTCAAATGCTGTCGTGAACCCAGAATATCCCTTTAATTAGGATAAACTGCATAGTGATGATCAAGACGACAGCAGTCACTGTGCCATACAACATTAGTCATAGAGGCAAAGCTGTGCTTGTGTTAACTAATAAGTAACAGATATAAATAATCTTGAGAAGTTGTTGCATCTGTGAAGTTTTCCAGCTTTTTTCTGTGGTTGCTGTGGATGATGCAGATGAAAAAGACAGGTGGATGCGATCGTACGCCTGTTGAATCTCTAAAGAATGCAGCCGCACACCTGCAACTCGATTGCACCCTAAAATAAAACATGCACAGCTAGAATTAAAGTTGGGTCCCTATGAAGTGTTATTGCTTTATGGAAAAAATTGCCTAGGAGACAGATGGAATAACACTTGGGTTGGACTGAGAAAATTGTGTGCTTGTGTTGTGAGCTTAGCAGATGGTGTATTGTGGGTAAAATGCAGCAAAAATGAAAAGTGTTAGAGGATGTAACAGAAACATTGATAAATAAGGGGGGTTTCTTTAGCGATTTTAAATCAATGCCGGCTCTTCGGGTGCACTGTCTATTTGGAGTGTGTTGTTAAATTGCATGGCAAGTCTGCTATTTATTTTGTGTCTGGTTTCCTCTTTAATTTGCCTTAAATGTGTTTATGGTTGCTCAGATTCAGGATTGTGTATGTTACAGCATGAGGCTAATGCAACACTTAAGATTTTATGACGTAATAATTATGTGTAATTTAGGGTGACATGATTAGGGCTTTAAAATGGTGATTTATATTTCATTAAGAAAAATATCAATGCATTATTCCCATATTCATATCTACTGCAATGGGGCTTATTATTAAAAGAAGACATGTTTCTTGCCTTTGCTAGATACATTTCTGCTTTCGGAGAGTATTTAGAATTCAGATCTCCAACAGGCACGTTGCTTTTTCATCTGTGCACTGACCTTTCAGTATTATTATTTATTTTTTACCTGACCAGTTCTCTTAGAGGTGGGAGCTGTCATTTAGCCTTTGTCATCTTGGATAATAACTGCTAGAAAAGTGTACGTGTTATAAATAGAGAGAACAAGAGTAGAGACCCTGCTGAGAGGCATACTAAGAAAATCAAAAAAAAAAAAAAAGTAAAGGTAGCTATAAAAGTAAAATCTAGACTGGATGTGACAGTTTTAGTGCAATAATGAAATCAGGAAGAAATGCCTTCAGGTTATAATTGATTCACTTGTTTTGCTTTTTAATAATTTACAGACTTTTTAAAGCAACTGAAAATACTAGCAAACAATTCAGTCAAACATACAAAGTCAGCACACTATTAACTAGGGCTACAACGGTAAAGTTAAATAGCCTAAATATATAAAGTTACAAAACTTCACTTTGCCCTCAGCCAAAATGATTTGCCAGGAAACAAATTATAGATTCATGAGACCAAAGATTGCCTATGATATACACAAGACAAATTATATCTCATGTTTAACCACTACAGAGACATCAGAGCCAGCTGCAAACGTCAGAATAACTAGTCGAAGTAAGGCTGTTCTCGGCTGGGTACATAAGCACTGAACATCCGGTGATCGCCTGGATCTCACAACTATGAAAATGTCAGATGAAATTTTCAAATATATCAATAAACCACAGATTTGAGCTTTAAACCAGTACATTCTCACATGAAAAACTACATTTCGTGACATAATAACATAAGTATTTTTAAGTCACACACATTTTCTCCTCCGCTATTGACGCTGGCTGGTTAGTGCGAGATGCATTCTGGGTTACCTGGCTGTCTCAAGTCCACACAAGTCACCTCTTGATACATCCTCGATAAAAGGGGCAGATCAAGAGCACATCCAGGGATTTGAACTGTATTTGGCTAGATGTAGGGCTGGGCGATATATCGAATGCTTTTGTCACGCGCATTTCGTCAGTAAAGCCGGTTCCCTGATTGCCGCTAAATCGCCATCACCTGCTTTCAAATGGAGCGGCATTTAATAGACAGAGCCGTAGATCACTGATAAGCCACGCAATATCGCATTCATTATCGAAGGCGATACATCTGCGATATGAACGCGATATTGCGTGGCTTATCAGTGATCTACGGCTCTATCTATTAAATGCCGCTCCATTTGAAAGCAGGTGATGGCGATTTAGCGGCAATCAGGGAACCGGCTTTACTGACGAAATGCGCGTGACAATCGCATGCGATATATCGCCCAGCCCTAGCTAGATGTGAACTTTGAATTGGAACAGTACTTGGGCAGTGACTGATGACGTTTCACAAGTCCACAAGAACACAAGTACAGACAAGAAAGAACACCTTGGTTTAAAACTGTGCTATTACAGCACCATTAAGTTATTTGAACTTATTTCTTCTCTTTAACTCCAATTGTCATGACATGTTTTGGGTTTCAAGTTTATACGTTTTTAAAAATTCAACTTAAAGTAATCCATTGTTTTGACTATTTGTGAGTTGAAACAAAGGTTATCTTCAAGTTGAGTTAACTTATGTTTAGTTGAGTTCACTCACATTTTTAAGGTAGCATATTTTACAGTATACATATATATATATATATATATATATATATATATATATATATATATATAGAAACTGAATGTGTGTTTTATCTTATCTAATTCAGTTTAACACCATGTCAGAATCTTCACTTTTCTGAAGCTGTAGGTCTCAGTAACACACGGTGGCAGTCACTTGATGCTGTATTGCTCACATGCTTCCTGTTCAACCTCTGTCACCTCTCCTCTGTCACTCCCTGTATTATTCCTATGTTTTTGCCTACATTTCTGAAGCTGTCATCGCAGTTTGCCATCAAAGACCACATAGGGACTGTAGAGAAGGCTGACATTTACTTACGCAAACAGGAGCAGCTTGGTGTCACCAACTCTGTACCCTCAGTACGTCTGTTGAGAAGTGTAAGACAAATATCTCTCAGTTCACACACGTTTAGGGCATGTATGCAAGTATTTTCCATGGTTTTAAATTTCTTTGTATTTCTGCTTTAGTTATTGTTCCACCAAAAAAAAAAAAAAAGTAGATGGATGTGCTCAGTCAATGGATGGTGTGTGTGTGTGTGTGCGTGGTTTTGTGACATATTAGGACACAAATTTGTATAATGACATGGGTGTGACATAGGTATTACAAAGAGAGGGTGACTTATGAGGACATTACCCCATGTCCCCATTTTTTAAAAGTCTTATAAATCATAGAGAATGAGTTTTTTTGAGAAGGTAAAAATGTGCACAGTTTCCTGTGATGGGGAGGTTTAGGGGTAGGGTTGGTGTAGGGCGATAGAAAATATGGTTTGTACAGTATAAAAACGCCTATGGAATGTCCCCACAATTCACAAAAACAAACCAACATGTCCAACCAATACGCCCATATAGGTCATTTGTCACTTCCCTGAAATACGACCCATAGGAACGTTTACTAAAGTTGCGCCCCTATCGACAACAGGACTGTAACGAAGGTTCTTTGTGTAATGGGAAGGAAGAGGACAGGGATCGGCTTTGGGCTGCTGACAGTCTTTATTCTCACCAGAGAAAAATATCAAACACATAAACAAAAAGACGGTGCAACGCACACTCAATAATTCCACATCCAAGGACGGGCTTCACTCCACGACACGAGCACAGCTCACTTAGTCCGACTGTCAGCAGTCCCTCTCTCTCTCCCGGTGCAAATTTACGCAGATTAGTTCCCCTGTTATACAACCGGCACTGTCTGTCCTGGGCTTGTAACAAATTCTCCATAGATAGCCGCCCCAAAGTGTGGAGTTTTGTTCTCAAGTCCAGCACATACTGAATTTCATTTTTCGATTGAGACGGTCCGTCCTCCCAAGACTCTCTTAGGACATCCAACACCCCGCGGGGGTGGCGCCCAAAGAGAAGCTCGAAGGGGGAAAACCCCGTGGAGGCTTGCGGGACCTCTCGCACAGCGAACAACAGGGGTTCCAACCATTTATCCCAATTTTTGGCGTCTTCTTGAACGAACTTACGAATCATGGATTTAAGCGTGCGATTAAAACGTTCGACCAGCCCGTCCGTTTGTGGGTGAAAGACGCTGGTTCGAATCGATTTAATGCCCAACAATTCGTACAGTTCGCGTAACGTACGTGACATAAACGCCGTGCCTTGATCAGTGAGGATTTCTTTCGGAATCCCCACTTGGGAGATTAAACTGAAGAGGGCGTCCGCAACACTCTTAGCGGAAATGTTGCGGAGAGCCACTGCTTCTGGATATCGTGTTGCATAATCCACAATGACCAATGCAAAACGATGCCCTCTCGCTGATCGCTCTAATGGCCCGATGAGGTCCATGCCAATTCGTTCGAAGGGGACCTGCATTAATGGAAGGGGGCGCAAAGGCGCTTTTGGAGTGGCCGGAGGATTTACCAGCTGACATTCACGACAAGACGCGCACCACCTGCGCACGTTCTCGTGAATGCCCGGCCAAAAGAATCGGGTCATGAGGCGATTTAGTGTCGCTGTTTGTCCTAAGTTTCCAGCCATTGGGTTAGAGTGAGCCGCATGGAAAAGCATTTCCCTGCGGCTCTTTGGTACTAACAACTGGGTTGTATCTTCCTTTGATTGAGTGTCTTGGGTCACTCGATACAACCTATCTTTAATAATCGCAAAATAGGGATAAGTTAGTGGTCGTCCAGGCTGGAGAGGCTGACCGTCAATCGTACTGACCCTCTCAAACGCATTTTTCAGCGTGTCATCGTGAGACTGCTCCAGGGGGAAATCATCACGGTCCGAGAGAATCAGTCTCCCGATCCCGCTCGGTTCCCCTGAGGCAGTCACCACTGGTCCCCGGTCAGTCTCCCCCGCCTGCACTCGCACTTCCCTTCCCCGCGTACATTTACTCCAAGAGGCACCCGAGCATAAATGCCCCAATAATTTATTAAATGCGGGCCAATTCGTCCCCAAAATTAACGGGTGCCGGAGGTGCGGATTAACTGCCACCTCCACACTATGCTTTTGACCCCTAAATAGAATCCCGACTGACACCAACGGATAACTCGCGATATCCCCGTGCACACACCGTACCTTAACCACGCGGCCTGTATCCAATGCCCCGGATGAAATCAGGCTTTGATGCACGGAGGTTTGGTTACAACCCGAGTCCACCAAAGCCAGATATGTACCCCCCTTGATACTCACTGGTATCTGGTACTGACCAGCCTGACCGGGGGCGACCTGCAGGTCGTCCGGGACCCGGATCAATGTCCCCACCTCCATCACTGGACACCGGTCTATGAAGTGATCCGGGTCCCCGCAACGCCAACAGGCCGGCCCAGACCTGCCCGCCGCTCCAGTGGCGGAGAACGGGCCGAATGATTGGCGTGGAGAGAGGGGAGAAGCAGGCGCGGGGTCCAGCCCGGCGGTGGCCAGTCCCGCCCCCCTGGGCGGGGCTCTTGGCGCCACGAACTGCCGAGAATCTGTTCCACCCCGCCCTCGGGGCGGAACACGAGGCGGGCCGGGCGGACGGGTCCTAGGTAGAGGGACAGGTTTAGAGAGAGAGAGGGGAAGAAGAGAGGGAGAGAGAGAGACAGATGGCAGGGATTCGCCGACCCCTGGGCACGCCACCAAGTGGTCCTCCGCCAATTGGATGGCCGAATCCAGCGACGTGGGCCGGTGGCACTGGACCCACTCGGCGGTCTTCTTTGGGAGCCGAGTGGTGAACTTTTCCAGCACCACACGATCGATCATTTGCTCCGCGTCGCCTCCGTCGGCCATCAGCCATTTGCGGCACGAGTCCCGGAGCTGTTGGGCCAACACGAAGGGCCGGCCCGCCTCCCCCAGCTCCAGAGACCGGAAGCGCTGACGGTGCTGCTCGGGGGAGCGGCCGACCCGCTGCAGGATGGCCCTCTTGAGGTCGTTGAAGACCAGGAGGTTCTGGATGGGCAGCTGCTGTGCTGCCACCTGCGACTCGCCCGAGAGCAGCGGGACGAGCCGCATGGGCCACTGGTCCCGGGGCCAACCTGAGACCTCAGCAGCCTTTTCGAACAGGTCCAGGAAGGCCTCCGGGTCATCTTGCGGGCCCATCTTCTGCAGGGGCAGCTGGAAGGGGCCAGCAGCTGCCGCGCTGGTCGCCGTGGGAACCTCCCGGTCTATCCAGCTCCGGAACCTCTCGCGGTCCTCCTGCTGGCCCTGGATGATCGCCTCGAAGCGGCGTTCCTGGTCACTTCGAAGATCCAGCAGGGCCCGATGTTGTTCTTGATGCAGGACCGCGAGGGATGCAATGATGTCCGCAAACGGCTTTCCAGCGGCGGGGGATGCCTGCATGGCGGCGGCTTCCGTCTTCCTTCCCGGGTTTCGGCACCAGTGTAACGAGGTTAGTAGATGTGGGAAGAAGGAGGCGGGAACCGGCGAACATTCAACAAAAAGTTTAATCTCATAATAAACAAACAAAACGAAAGTAATGCCGGCAGACCCTCGCGGACGTCTGCCGGCCACACAAACATAATAAACCATAACATAAAGTCCAGGCCTGGTCCTCTCTCGTCCTTCACTGTAGTCGCTCCTCCTTTTATGCTCCCGGAGCTCCTCCGTGAGGGACTCAAGGCCGGTGCGCCTCCCAGGTGAAGCTCATTAACACTCGCGCCACCGGCCTCGCGCCGTTCCCTCACGGCTCTCGCCCGCCCTGGTCGCCACATACCCCCATCGCCCCTCGCAGGCCGGGGGGTACTCCCGCGACTGCGCTTACTCCCCCCCGGGGCCTGTCTCGGCGGCCGCAGCACCTGGGGGTAAGGACAGACGAGACGAGAGAAAGGAGACGGAAGCAAGGGGAGCGACAGGACGAGAGAGGGGAGAGAGGAATTTTTTTTTTTTTTTAACATTCAACAAAACTTTAATTCAAAAATAAACAAACAACAAAACGAAAGTAATGCCGGCAGACCCTCGCGGACGTCTGCCGGCCACACAAACATGATAAAACATAAAATAAAGTCCAGGCCTGGTCCTCTCTCGTCCTTCACTGCAGTCGCTCCTCCTTTTATGCTCCCGGAGCTCCTCCGTGAGGGACTCAAGGCCGGTGCGCCTCCCAGGTGAAGCTCATTAACACTCGCGCCACCGGCCTCGCGCCGTTCCCTCACGGCTCTCGCCCGCCCTGGTCGCCACAAGGACACTTTCATTTTATTCCATTGTTCGCTTTTATCTGCGTCATATTTCGGGTTTTGCAGAGTTCAATTGGCAGAGCATTGCAATATATAATAATATGCAATCATGTGATCATGCGATCGTGGGTTCGATTCCAGGGAACACATGTGCTCATAAAGTGTATCTGCACTATAAATCACTGAGGGTAGGTTTAGGGATGGAGTAGGTGTAGTCGTTAATAAAATTTCATGACGACAGATGTAACACGACACTGTCATTGTTTTTACGCCAGCTAGAGGCCGCAGGACTTAAAAATGTAAACATAGGTCATGATAAGGTGGTTGAAAAACAACCTATAGGGTCTTTTTTTTTTTTTTTTTGGAGGACAGTCTCAAACAAATGTGTGTGTGTGTGTATGTGTGTGTGTATGTATGATTTGGTGGTAATGATTTGCCTCAGTAATTCCTTTAGTACCACATTAGCACTAGAGCCAGTGTAAGCCTTTTTATGTTTTCTGTTTTTTTTTTTTTTTTCTTTCGTTCTTTCTTTTTTCTAAGGCATGTCTATAAAAGCTACTTAAATGTCCTTTTTTAACTAAGGTTTAATCCTATCTTAATCTAAGCCCTTGTCATGTTTAACATTAAATAGATAAAAGGGGAAAGATTATTCTTCACTAGAAACAGTGACAGGCATATATGCCTAGCTTAGACCACCCAAACAAATTATGGTTAAAGCTATTGCAATACTTAAAGGTCACTTCCTTAAGGGATAGTGAGAATCCATTGAAGTGCTTGCTCAGCATCTGGGAGCCATCCAGCAGCAAGGTGCACACTTCAACCATGAGAAGACTTTTAAGAAGTGGACTGGAAGGGCTTGTTGCAGCTAATAATCCATTCTTGCAGAAAGCCAGCTAGCTGAAGAGATTACAGTAGTTATATGAAAGTCCATTAAGCACAGAGTGGCAACCAGTGACAGAAAGTCCTGTAGAGGACAAATCTAAAAAATTCAGATTCACAAAGATACCAGTATGTCCAAAGAAGTGTTGGTGAGACGCATTGTGATGCATGGATGCAGCAGCCAATGGAGGAGTCAAATAGCATAGGATTTCATCATGCCTTACTGTTTCTTGAAAGTTTTTGTTTTGGGAAAAGTGTCTGACAGAAGTTTCATCTTTTAGCAACATAACAAGCTCCAGTCTTATATTTGTAATTAAGATCTACTCTGAGCGAACGTTACAATCCACCTACTGACTCACACCCAATATACAGTTGTGGGATTTATTAAATCAGGAAATTAATATAATAATTATAATACTACAAATAAAATGAAAACTACATAGAGGAAGATTACTGCAGAATGCTTGCAGTAAAAGTGTGCTGTCCAATTTAAGATTTTTGAATGTTTTTGAAAGAATTCTCTCATGCTCAGCAAGGCTGCATTTATTTTATTAAAAACAGTAATGCTGTGAAATATTATTACAATTTAAAGTAGCTGTTTTCAATGCGAATATATGTTAAAATGTCATATGTTATTCCTGTGATGGTAAAGCTGAATTTTCAGCATCATTACTCCAGTCTTCAGTGTCACATGATCCTTCAGAAATCATTCTAATATCCTGATTTGAAGCTCAAGAAACATTTCTGATTGTTATTATTATTAATAATAAAGTTAAACACTTAATATTTTTGTAGAAACCATTTTTCTTTGATTCTTTGATGAATAGAATGTTCAAAATAAATATATATATTTTTGTAACTATGAACAAGTCTTTACTGTCACTTTTGATTAGTTTAATTCGTCCTTGCTGAATAAAAGTATTCATTTGAAAAAATAATAAAATAAAAAATCTTACTGACCCCAAACTTTTGAGAAACAGCAAATATTCTATAAATGTGTATAATAAATAATATTAGCATGTTTTATGTTATTATGCTTGTTTTTTTATTAAATAAACTATTTGATTGCTACAAAATAATATTAGTTTATTGTGTATCATGTATGAAACAGTGGTCTGGTATGGTTCATGATGTGGACACTAGTGCAGTTCGCAATTGCATGAATGATGACTTACATAGACCGTAAAATTGAAATAGCATAGTATAATGCATTTCTTGTTGCTGCTTGTCTTCATAGATATAGCCGCTTGTGAGCAGCTCACATTCTTAGCATCTCTTGCAGTGCATC
Source organism: Ancherythroculter nigrocauda (assembly GCA_036281575.1). Classification (NCBI taxonomy): domain Eukaryota; kingdom Metazoa; phylum Chordata; class Actinopteri; order Cypriniformes; family Xenocyprididae; genus Ancherythroculter; species Ancherythroculter nigrocauda. The sequence goes on along the minus strand of VTFQ01000003.1, from coordinate 20,254,192 downwards.
CGCAACAGACACAGTGACAACATTAAAGCTGGCACCTTCTCCTCCTGAGTCGTTACCTAGCTACAGCAGTAAAGAGCTGCCATTAGTACTCAAAGATGCAAAAGTATATCTGTTCAGAGCCAAATGTTACAAAGTGACAAGAGACGTGTGGAGGTGAAGGGAGGGGGAATTCAAGTTTAGGCCAAGTATGAAAGCAGCCTACAACGGTGTAAGTAAAAGAATGACCAAAAAACTGTACATTTAGTGTGGCACAGGAATAGAATTCATCCAGGACATCATAATTTACTAATTGGTCCATGAAATTAGAAGGCCAGTACCATAAGAAATGTGCCGTGGTCAGAGAGGCAAGGGAGGACCCGAAGATTTATAGTTGCAAAGTGCAGTGCTGCCAGCCAGCTGCGTGTGATTTTGTCCATCTTCTCTTCTTCATTTCCACTCCCTGCTATTCCACTAATGACCATAACTCGCCACAAGCTCCATTAATTTGTAATGCACCACGTGTAAGCGTTTCAAACTTAAACCTGTTTGCTGGCTGGCAAAGAGCTACAGGAATAAATAGCAAGTTCATTTTGTTTCCTCAGAAGTTAATAGGAGCTGTGGGGAAAGGTGTTGGTTATGTAACTGGAATGCAATCTACTCTTTAAGTTTTCATCACCTTTTACTACAGGTGTGTTTGGTGCTGACAGTTCCAAAAAAACACCCAGCTGTTGGCTGCAAGTTGTACTATTGCTTCCATTAAATTCATGAGTACACATTAGTGCCCCATGAAAATGCCCCTTTTTTTTCTTTTTCTTTTTTTTCAATGATATGATCATTTATGATAAAAATAGATGTATTTAGATGCCATTCATGTCCTACATTTTGTTAAAAAGTTTGTAATAACTGTAAACCCCATTGAAAATGACTCAAAAATAAAACTTTTTTTTTACCATATACAATGTACCATAATAATTGATGAGCAACATATTAAGGTAAAATATGTGACCCGTGCTGGCAAAATGAGTCAGAATGCGCACGGGCTAATTTCAAGCTACAGGCAAAACAAGTGAAAAATGTCAATCTTGGTGCAAAATTGAGTTCATTACACCCTCGTCTAGTGATCCCAAAGCTCCAAATGTCCATGAAAAATGCTGTCTTCTCTGCTCGCTTCTCGAATACTGGCGCTTCCCCTCAGCACAAGTTTGGTATCGTTGTAAAGCACAGCATTCCAACTTTGTGAATATTCATAGTGAATTCTCAATGGCATCAGTCTGAACCATTGAAATGTGACTTTCAAACTCATGCTGATGTAAACAAAATGATCTTACTCGCGCTGACTGACAGATCCGAAGCGCGTACACAAAGACGCCTCAGAGAGCACGCAATCCTGATACATAAACATATACACAGAATTACATACATACTTTGTGAGTATTCATGCAAACATTATCTGTTATAACAGATAATAACATATAACATATAACAAATAACAAATAACATATATGTCTTAAGTGAACGTTTGGTTAACTGAAAAACATCTGATGTGTAACATTATATTAGATCCGTGTGATACAGTAGGTCTTATATATAGACTGTCTGTTACAATAATCTTAATCAAACAATTGTTGAATCTTGGTAAAAAAGTTGATTATTATATGTGTTTTGACTTTATTTGTGGCAAATTTAGTGGTATTACCAGGGATTTATGGTATGGTTGTTAGGTGATATTGTTTTGGAACCTTCAGAAAACTAACTTGATTTTTTCTCAAAATGGACTTTGCTGACTCTATCGATTTCAAACAGGTGTAGCTCAGTCATTTTTTTGTTGGATTCCAACAAACAATACATAATTTTGGAGGTATTTAATAGAGAATATGAGAATAACAATGCCTCATTTTTAAAAATTTGCTCATTGCGACTCATTTTGCCAGCACGGGTCACATATTTAGACAGACAGACACATATAAAACTGCCTTTCTGGATTTTACAAATACTTTCATGTCCTTTATTGTGATAAAGTAGACATTTCCCGCTGGACACCCATGCGCACACACACACCTGAATACATACTCCATTCACTCTACATTTCCCTCTCCTTACCTGCTGTTTCTGCCGTCGGCAAAGCGGGTGCACATGCACGGACAGTCCGCGTGCAACAGCGCATGCGCAAGTAGTATAGAAGAGTCCACTAGGTGGCAATACGCACAGTATTGAGCACAGTGTTCAGCCGTCAAAGAAGAGTGTGAAAAGACCGTTTTAAAAACAACACACTTGAAAAGAGAAAAACACGACAATGGACAGCGAACTTGGCAAGCGTTTGTGCGACGAGATTAGAAAGTAACCACATTTGTACAATTCATGTTTAAAGAGTACAAAGACGTGTTTAGGGCGGCAAATTCATGGAGGGGGATAAGTAAAATATGGGAAAGGATGCACTTCTTTTCTTCTCCGATCATGCCCAGTGCCCATAAACACGTCTTTGTACTCTTTACAAAGTCTTTGTACTCTTCCGTCCCGGCCGCGAGCCCTCCGCATGACGAAAATTACGTCATGCAGACGGTGCACGAACGCGGAAGTATACCCCAGGGCTTTAGTCGGTCTTTTGGTGGGTAAACGCTGCGTCGGCCAAACAGAGCACACGGAGGGCGCCTGATTATGACGTAACGGTTGGTCGCGCCGGCGCAGCGCAACTGGAAGCCGGCTAAACCATAGTCTTGTGTGTGGTGGGGGGAGATTATGTGTAAAATATGTTGAAAGTTTACGTGTTTCTGTGTTATTGAGTATGATTAATATATTTATTTGAATTACCTGTGAAAATTATTGTTTAAGGTTGATTTAATGAGTGTTGTGAAGGATTTAAAATGTCCAATGTATAATACTTACCTCTTAATGAATTATGCCAAAAGGGGTGGAGTCTGGCATATAAAAAGAGAGGCTAGACTCACATTTAGTGCTTGTTAACCAAGTCGGCGAGAGTGTTATTGTGGAACCTCGAGCAAAACCCCAAAACCGTTGTATATTGTGGATACAGGGTTTTTTTTTTTTTTTTTTGGTCTTTATTTTCTTGTTTTATTGTTTTGATACTTTTGGGTTTTTGTGTGCACCTGTATATATACTTCACTGTGGACTGCCTTGTTTACTGGCACTGTAAATAAAGTACACCCTGCACGGAAGTGCTGTGCGTGTAAGCCATCGTTTTTTGTTTTTTTTTCCCCTTTCCTTTCCCTTTCCTCACGGACTCCTGTTACTTTTCCCCACCCCAAAGCGAGAAGTGGTGCTCGCTTCACTACATTTATGCTTCATTTGAGGTTAAACAAATAATGTTTATATTTTATATTCATTCACATTCATGTTAGTATTATATGTTATTATGATGTTATTATTATTATTATTATTTTAAAAACTCAGGGATAACTAGGGGCAGTAACTGTAACATCCTGTCCAGCCATGTAATTTGAACTGTGGCTGAACTCTGCAAATTCTGAGTGTATTCAGCATTTCAGTTTGTTTGGATTTGCTGGACATAAAGTTTATTCCAGACATTTTTTGTGAGATCACATTGAACCAGATGCTGTTACACCTGGATAAGCTTGACCTGACAGATGCCCATAGGATTATAGGTATTAGCTTTCAGAGAGAGTGGGTGTGAAATGGAATGTTTGGTTGTAAAAATTGATGTCTGGTAAGTTATTATCAGCTGTAGGCGAGGATTAGTTTAAGCAGATGGAAGCTACTTGTTAGTATGTGACACAGATACAGCAGTGATTTACATACTGCTTTGCTGTTCAAGCATCACATTTACGGACCATGATTGGTTTTTCCTGAAGCTCTACCTGGAAAGTAATTAATTATGCATTTGTCAGGTTTAGCAACATGTGAGGCAACAAAACAAAACAGAACAAAAACGTCTTGTTTTTGTACCATCTCCCTCATGAATTTGCCCTCATTCAAATGCTGGAGATTGCATTAGTTGTCTTGGCTTGCCTTCAGAAATATGTTTGCTAACGTCAAACCTTGAACAGTTTTCCAAGTTGTTGCATTCTAATGATGCAAATGTGTTCTATTAATTATTTTGCACACAATCGTAACTTTTGCAAAAGCTAGCTTCGATGCTTCAGGGACATCGCTGGAAATAGAAGAATGTGGGAAGGGTGAACATTACATAAACACAAGACACAGCATCTTTTTTTAGTGACATTCGTGTTGTTGCAGCGAAAATACATTGTGTTTCGGAATTAGCAGCATGAGTTGTTAATAGTAATAGCCTGAACTGTGTCTCCGTATGACTCTGTGCTTCTGGAGAAGCTGTGAGAGATTACCGGCTGTAATACGTACCATGTCTAACTGAAGTAGATGGATTTGTGTCTCTTAGCGCATGGGATCATGTAATTTAAGCCTAGAACGTCACCTTTTATTCGTCATTGCTTTGATTAGTAATGCAGAATGACTTTGCAAAAGAAAATCTGACGTGTAGCTCTAAATGTGTCCTTTTAAAGGATTACATTGGGTAAAATAGCAAACGCACAAGCCTTTAACTTTAGTGAGTGTAATTGTGCGCATGATGTCCATTCACATTGGTAATGCAAAAAAAATGGTGGGAATAAGGGGCTGTTCACACAGAACACGTTTTTCCATTCGACTGTTCCATTACATTGTTTTTCGATGTAAATGCACTCTAGACGGACATCTTTAACCATTGCGTTCATGTCTTTTGCAGTGTGTTTCGCATGACACGGCACTCTAAAAAGGCCGCTCAAGTTAAAAGAAGTTCAAATTTTTAAAAACACGGCTCTAGACCTTGCACCTTTTTTTCTCTAAGATTTATAAATTGGGAATTGGTAAAAAAAATATAATTTATATCAGTAGCTGTGTTTAAATGGACCCTAACAATCCAATTGTAATCAGACAGCACAGTCGGATTAAAAAAAAGTAAATTGGAATGAATTGGCCAAATCTGATTTCATTTGGGTTGTAAGGGGTGGTTTAGACATTTTCTAATCTGATCGAGAGGACACCTTCCCCAGCTCCACCTGTATAGATCTGCTACGGGTAATTTATGTATGCTATATTGCACAGCAGCAGCATGTTTTACTTGCGCACAGCAGCATATCATGTATGCAAGTCCTGTACTTACCCTGTACCAGCAGCAATAACAGCAGCAGTGTAGCAGATCTATTCCACCAAGACCAAATACACTGTCTGGCCAAAAAAGAAGATCACTGTCTGGATATAAATAGGCAAATGCTTAAGAGTCTATGATTGGATCATTATTGTAGTGAATTGCTGCAATTGTCAATACAAGATCTTGACCATGAAATAACATCACAAAATTTATTTCCATCAAGAGGTACATCAATTTTTGGTGCAACAGCCTTCTTTCAAAAACATTAAAAAATCTTGCTGACCCCAAACTTTTGAATAATGGTGTACATGTCAGGCACTATAAATACATGATTTTTTTCTAAAATAATTTACATTTTAATGACATTTTATGAAGTAATAAGCAATAAGGAACTTGAGGCCATCCAGTATTTTAAATATATTCACGGCTGAAGGTTTTGCAGACAGGCCGCTGCGTGCCGTGCCTAACAACGGCCTCTAGTCGCCTCTCACAATATATGATGGCCTTTTGTACCTCATAGCTCTTGATGTAAGCAAGAGCAATCTTAGTGTATATGTTCATGCACTCCATCAACCCTGTGTTTAATCCTCTCTCAAACTGTGTATGTCTGTACGTGACTTCTCCTTTGAGTGTGTGAGCAAGGAACGTGTGTTACCTCTTTGCAGTGAAGTCAGTTGTTACAGTGCTGTTAGAGCTGAATTTCTCAGCTCACTGCTCATCCAGATGGCACATATCTTTAGCCGGATTCCCGCCTGTCACCTCCCTGTGTCTAACCTCCCTTTTCATGCCTCGCGTGAATGCCTCCTGACGAAGCATCCCAGGCGTTCTGAACTTCCCTTAATGTGGAAAACACAATTCCAGTGCCAAGCCAAGAGACTGTTTCGCTTCTCAGAATATTCATGAGGACTAATAGTTCTAGCTCATTTATTCGAAATAGAAATGTTTTGTAACACTGTTTAAAGAATGCGACACACATACCTCCCGGACATCCTGTAGAATTCAACCAATCAGATGATGACTTCAAAACTCCTGAAGTGTTTCCAGATAAGTGTGCCATATGCATCAGACATTCAGCCAACAGTCCGTGGGCGTGACGTCTGAGGCTGCGACTAAGAACACTGGGTTACACTTTATTTTAAGTTGTCATTGTTACAGTGTCATTATATATTTTAGTACAGAGTAATATTAATTAACAACATGTACTTACTATAGGGTTAGGGTAGGATAAGGGTTTGGTTGATGGTTAGTATCATGTAATTATGCATAATTTACTGTTATTACTATGGTAAGTGCATGTAACATATGTAAAAATGACACCTTCAAATAAAGTGTTACCGAACACTTTAATAAATGGCATTTTGGACCAATTCCAGTGTTAACATCGTATTACTCAATTGTTTTGAACCCCTATTGGCAACAAATGGAATTGCAACCTGACCTTAATAAAGAGTTGCATAATAAAATTGAGTTAACATTAAAGTAATGAATGAATGAATTAATTTTATATTAAAATACTAAAAAGGTGGAGTAAGTAATTTGTCGAAAACACTGTTTGGAAGTTAGTCGGGCTGACACCAACAACAAACGTGTAACCAATCAGCATTAGGGGGCGTATGACGGTCGAGGAGACAGAACTAGCAAGAGGGAGATTTAAAAAAAAAAAAAAAAAAACCCTGCAGAAAGCAACCTGGTCTCATGACTAATACGTACCCGTGGGCACGTTTTCGTGAGTCGCGAAATACATACAGATGCGTACGTCTTGCTGCAGTTTCGATGCGAAATGTCCACTGAGCGGCGCTAAAAGCGTGTTCATTTTTTTTTTTTTTTTTGCCGGAGCAGATAAAAGGGTGAATGCGGTACGTTTTTATGACGTTGCTTTTTAGACAAATCGCCGCGGTTCTTTATTTGACATTTGCGCTCCGTTGCGTTTTAAAATAACATCCCACTGACACTACGCCTAAACCTACTCGATAGCATTAACAAAAAGCAAACGTGACATAAGAAGTGTCCACGATTGTATACCGTTTTTTCAGCTCATTTAGATCTCTCATCTCTGAGCTCTTTTTTTACTGTCCGTCACTCGCCTTTCGCAGGATTCGTACCCAGGCAGGGGGGGACTCCTCGTCATAAGTCCAACTCCGTATCGGCTGAGCTACCGAGCAAACTTGGTTATGGTAAAAAAAAGCGAACATATAGAGCCAGTCAAGCGCCGCAAAGTCCAAAGTACGTTCGTTTACAAATCGCACACTCTGGTAAGAAGCGTTTTGAAGTCGTAACATAATATTGAGCGAGGAGACGTGAAAACTAGTCTTTATTAATCCATAATCCGACCCCGGCCGTAATCGAAACCGTGTATGAAAATGAGCAAAAGCGCTTATTGATGTTTTACCGCCTCTAGCGTCAGTTTCTGTTGGAAACCGCAGCGAGACGGTACGTGTCTCGTGAAAACGTGCCCACGTGTACGTCTCTCCTATGAGACCAGGTTGGCAGAAAGAGAGATGGGACACAATACAAAACAGCTGAAAAGAATATCACTCGAATGAAGGTTTATGACTGGGCAAGCGCTTTAGGACCTGTGTTAATATTAGAAAAACTTTCCAGCGCTGTAGAGAGCTAAGCAGGAAGGCCTGAAAACAGATGCAGAGGCTGCTTTGATTGAATGCTTTGATTCCGCTTCACATGTGAGTAACACTGGGTTTTGATTGTCTGGAGCTGCTTTGCTGTTGGTGACTAACAACGGAAACTTTGTATTTACTCTTGTATACTGTGCGTTCAATTTTTGTGCTTCCTTGTCATTTGTTCATCAACTGCGCTTTATTTTTCATGAAGCATTTTGTTGCCATTTTGTTTCATGAATCATTTTGTTCAGATATAGACATCGACATCCATATAGAAATAGACATCCATTCTCGCATTGCGTGTGTAACAGAGGTCAGCTAGTAAGAGTTGTGCAGGTAAACCACTGCGCACTGACACCGCTAGAGAATGTGGTGTTTAGCGTCATTGTTAGTGCTCTCGTCTCACCTGCCAACATCGATCATGCTGGGGTTCGAGACCGACTCGGAGCAGGGTGGTTAGGATTGGTGTGTGAGTTTTGGAGGCAGAGAAATGAAGAGAGGGGTGGGTTTGTTTGGGTTGATTTCAAATATCAACAATGTCCAACAACGTTTTTCAAAATCTACTTATCCCACCTTTAATTGAGGCATTTGAGCCATACGTACTATTGTAATAAATTACTCAAATATTTCCACAATCTATTTTGTGGAGGTAATGCACTAATTAACATCTGTTAATGAGGAAACAGTTTTCAGCAGAAGTAAAAATGGCTATTTCTTTTATATTTTTCATCTGTGTTTTCCGGTGGTTACCTCATTTGTTTTGGAGGGCATGATGCTGTGCCAGACAGGATTTTGGAGGACTGTGCCTTTGATGAAGTGCCTTTTAATAACCCGATCGATTCATTAATTTCCATGGGCTGACTGGCTCACTGGGCAGATAATACCAACCCATCAACTGTTGCCCCACAGGAATGCACAGATGCTCTCTGATCTTACCTGACGCTGTCTGAACCAGGTTTGATATGATGGTCAAAGCAAACTAAAAGAAAAAAAAAAAGACTCCATGGCAAAAAAAAAAAAAAAAAAATGCAACTGTTAAATGCAATACATAATTTGAGAACAAAATGGAAACGACATTTGTTGGTTCATAAACAGACTTTCAACTATAAATATATCAACTGTCAGATATTGTAAATGGACAAGTTAAAGTTTATTTTCAAACTTCACAGGGAAGAACATGTATAGAAACACCCTTGAAAATGCACCAGTCAAAACACTTCTAAAAAATGCAAATGGTTTTGGCAAAATTGAGAGTGACAGTTTAGAGAGGTGTAATGTTGGGGGCCTGGGTGTCAAAGATAAACCCCAACCCCAAACAATGCTGATGCATGATTTGCATATATGCTACCTTCTTATGCCTATAATGTCTCAGGATTGTGATCACTGAGCGTGTTCTTAACTCGACAGGGAAATGAAGAAAGAAAGGATTAGTTCAGCTATTGCCATCGCAGTCTCTCTCTACAGGACGCCAGATGATTTAGAGTGCTGTACATAAGTGCATTGAAAATTTATAGCTAACGCAATTAGCCGGTATAAAAGTGAATTATGAAAATGGTCAGACACAGGAACAATAACGCTTGGTTGCTCATTTCCATAATTCTATAACCTACTCATTCTCCTTCTCTGCAGGGCAGGTCAACACTTCTGAATATTCTCTGACATTGTTTTAAGAGGTGTTTATATGCATGTGAACACTCTTCTAATCATTTTTAAAGAGATTAATTAAAAAGATAAAGGAATTGTTTGGGTTAAATACAAATTTAAAGGTGACTTCAGGGCCTCTAGTGACACCAAACAGAATTGCAAGTTTCCACTCCACCCATTTTCTATTGGTTGGGCAAAAAAAATTAAAGGTGCCCTAGAACTTTTTTTAAAAAGATGTAATATAAGTCTAAGGTGTCCCCTGAATGTGTCTGTGAAGTTTCAGCTCAAAATACCCCATAGATTTTTTTTTAATTCATTTTTTTAACTGCCTATTTTGGGGCATCATTATAAATGAGCCGATTCAGGGCTACTGGCCCTTTAATTCTCGTGCTCCACGCCCACGGAGCTCGCGCTTGCCTTGAACAGTGCATAAACAAAGTTTACACAGCTAATATAACCCTCAAAATGGATCTTTACAAAGTGTTCGTCATGCATGCGGCATGCATGCGTCAGATTATGTGAGTATTGTATACTGTTATATTGTTTACATTTGATTCTGAATGAATTTGAGGCTGTGCTCCGTGGCTAACGGCTAATGCTACACTGTTGGAGAGATTTATAAAGAATGAAGTTGTGTTTATGAATTATACAGACTGCAAGTGTTTAATAATGAAAATAGCGACGGCTCTTGTCTCCGTGAATACAGTAAGAAACGATGGTAACTTTAACCACATTTAACAGTACATTAGCAACATGCTAACGAAACATTTAGAAAGACAATTTACAAATATCACTAAAAATATCATGATATCATGGATCATGTCAGTTATTATTGCTCCATCTGCCATTTTTCGCTATTGTTCTTGCTTGCTTACCTAGTCTGATGATTCACCTGTGCAGATCCAGACGTTACTGGCTGCCCTTGTCTAATGCCTTTCATAATGTTGGGAACATGGGCTGGCATATGCAAATATTGGGGGCGTACACCCCGACTGTTACGTAACAGTCTGTGTTATGTTGAGATTCGCCTGTTCTTTGGAGGTCTTTTAAACAAATGAGATTTATATAAGAAGGATGAAACAATGGAGTTTGAGACTCACTGTATGTCATTTCCATGTACTGAACTCTTGTTATTTAACTATGCCAAGATAAATTCAATTTCTCATTCGAGGGCACCTTTAATAGAACATTTCACACAAAGTGGCAATTTAAAGTGCATAATGAAAATATGAGGGGGGAGGGAAAAAAAGCATAAATTAGAAGAAAGTTTGGAGGAATTCAAATTAATTTAAAAAGAAAGATGATGTATTTAATTACAAATGGGTTGAAATTTGATTAAAATAAATAATAAGAAAAAGTAAATGGCTGTAAACAAAAATGGCTGTATATATAAACTCTAAATTACCTGCATCTTTGCATTTTGCCCGGCTAGTTATTGTTTTTGGGCTTAGTCCCTTGAAAATCGCACATGAGCAAGCTTAATGTGTCCTCCTGCCACTAATTTGAGTCATAAATTGTGCTAATCCTGCCATCTGCCTTGCTAGAATAAACATTTTGTGCTTGACAGATCATTTAAACACTGTAGAGATCTGTAAGATTCTGAACTTCTGGAGACCAAGCTGTTAATGCGAAAATTCATTGAACTATTCAGGCATCATAACATTTATTTATGTTAGTATTTATCAACACATCTTACCAGTCATACATTTGTCTGCTACCTCGTTTTTTCTCTATTACTTCACAGAGGCTGTCAGCACACACAAACCAAATAATCCATACAGTAAATTACTGCCATTTAGAGGTATACAGCTTATACTTTTACATGTAATTATTAGAATTCATATCGAGCGATGTAATATGCCCAATCTAGTTCCACTTCCCTTCTTATCTAATCATCATATCTATAGCACTGTACAGTAGTATGTCAGAATTCATAGTATTCAAACAGTAGGTTAAATGTATCTGATGACCTGCTACTTCTGGCAAGATTCTGAAGTGTGCATTCAGGAAACACTTTACTGTCCCATGAGGCCTTGGGAGAAGAGTTGTGAAGCGACACAGCTGGCAGCATAGGGCATGACAATGACAACAATTCCATTCATACTACACACATTCATACTATATAGAATAAACTTTTTAAAGGCTGTGAAGTAAGTTTCAAATCAATTGTAGTACCAAATATACAGTATGCGATTGTGGATGCAGCTTCTGCGTTTTGAGTGGAATTCTTTTGCCCGGTGACTCATTTAAACACCTCTCTGATTGGCCACTGGGTTCATGCGCTCAATTGTGATTGGCTAACGTTCAGTACACGTTGGAAATAGAAACCTTTGACACAGCGGTATTAGATCTAATTGGAATGCAGTATATATCTACTTTTATGATTGCAGCAGCCAGAGTTGTAATTGTGATTTTTTTTTCTTTTTTTCAATTAACTAATTTGCATATTGGGTAACACTTACAACAAGGTTTCATTAGTTAACATTAGTTAACTACTTTAGTTAACATGAACTAAGGATGAACAATACTTCTACAGCATTTATTAATCTTAGATAATGTTGATTTCATCATTTACTAATACATTATTAATCAAATTTGATGTGGGACAAATATAAATGTGCTGTGTTCTGATTGGGTGATGTTAAATGTAAACCGTGCCTCCTCTGCAATGTATTTATTTCTTCTGTTGACCTATTATTTCTTCTGTTTCGTCTGTAATCTCTATTATAAACTATGGCCATTTGTTTCACGTGTCTTAAAACACTTCCAGATGAATTGCTTTCTTATTTCATGATATTAAATGGCATTTCTTATTTCCTGTCTTTTTCTGGCACGGTTCATCCTCGCCCTCCTCCTCCAGCAATCCATGCCTGATATTCCCTGCTCTCTCCATCACAATTTAATGGAAATGATCCAAGTGTTCAGGGCGTTATGCAAATATGTGCTATAGATTTTCTTTTTCATTATAAGTACATTATTAAAATCAGCTCTCCTCTCCCTGTTCCCCTCACCTCCTATTAGAAGGCCCCAGAGTCTCCCTGTTGGCAGTCACTGACTGTCAGCAGTGGGTCCTTGCTGCAGCTAGTGATTTATTGATGTAAGTGGGAAGCTATGAAGCCGACTTTGTGACAGCTCCGAGCTTTTAAAATTGAGCATGTCATCCGGCTGATGAATGACTACAGGTTGAGCTCAGCCAGCGGCACAATATGTCAACGTCCACGCTTATGAGGGACCCAGTGGTCCGTAGGCTCTTACACTGACGAGGGATATATATATGTGTCACGCCAATCCGGTCTGTCCCCCCGAATTTGGACAGATTGCGTTAAATGTGAAACAATTTGAGATTCAAGCTGATTAAGCACTGACTTGTTTTAAGGTCTAAAAATTTGACGGGGCACTAAAACTCAAATTTAAGTTCATAAAGAGTCTCAAATGTATCTTAAATGGTGTAACAAAAGTCTTAATTATAATTTCAAGAGATGTTAAATGGACAGTTCTTGTTATTTATGGAATATTGCAGTATTTAATATAAATAACTTATCCATGCACATCATCTTTTTTTTAATTCATGTACCCTTGTAATCTATAATCAAAATAGCATCCCCTCCATCATGCAGCAACACCTCTCCTCTTTTCTGGGCTGCGTTCAGCCCAGACAAAACGTTACAAAACGTTTTTTAAATGGAAACGGTGATGCGTTGAACACCCTGTTCTGATGACGCAAGAGATGCAACTATGGCAGCTGAGAAGGCCATTATTTGTGTTCCTTTTGAAGAATTTTCGGAGCCAGATGAAATCGGTATAAATACGTGTTTAATACTGCAAAATACACTCAATATTACAGTCACTGCCCTTGCCGTCCAGAATAAAAGAGAACATCCCAATCGAGTGAAGGGATTTGTGGAAAGTTCTAATTATTGTGATACAACATTTGTCTTGCATTTCAGCATGAAAAGACAAACATTTCAGGTGAAGGATAATCCACTTCTTACCGCCGAGACAGTGTTGATCTATATTATTTTTATTGTGAGTATTAGGCTTAGCATTATTGCTGATCACTGTTGTTGTGCTATGATATTGTAATATTTACCATTATATAATCAGAGTAGAATAGAAAAGTTTATTAAAGTGTCACTTCACAATACAATAGCAAAATATATAAGAAAGGCCTATAGTATTTTTATGTTACATTAATACCCATTGTGCGAGCTGTCTCTTTAATACCTTGTGGTTTATATACATCTTGCTGCTGATTGGGCTGACATTTCTGACACACCCACAAAACAAGAGAAAACATATCTCTATACTTTTTTTGGGTGAACTAACCCTTTAAGGAAAATAAGCTAGTTGGACACTGTCTGTCAGGGTTTTGATGATGGATGAGGACGAGGACTCAAATGCAGGAGAGAGAGGGCTTTTATTAATAATAAAAAAAAATAAAACAAGACACAACAAAAACTACCCCGTGGGGTAAAAACAGACTTGACAAACTTGACTTGACTAGACTTGGCTGCACAAAGGGAAACATACGACAACGAACCAGCACAGGACTGCAAACACAAGGAGAATAAATAGGAGAGCAAACAAGGCAGGTAAACAAGGGGACAGGTGGGGCAAATCAACCAATAATGAGGTAACAAGATAATAGACATTAGAGCACATGGCACAAAGAAACACATGACAAGCCATGTGCTCACAGTAAACAAAACAAAAACAAAAGCACATGGCCAATGAAGACAAATCACAAGCCATGTGCTTACACAAGACGAGACATGAACAGGCGACTATGAAAACTCATAAGCCACGTGTTCACACAAAACAAGACAACGTGAGAGCACGCAGCCCATGAAACACAGACTGCGCAGACTACACAACACAAGACAAAAACAACATGAAAGCACGCGGCAGGTGGAAACAACCACGTGCCACACAAAACAATACAAGTGCGCCTGGCCGATAAGAACCGACCAGGCGCTAAACAAAACATGAGACAAGAACGCACGGCAAGTGAAAGAACACTCGACCACGCGCTCACAATAAAGACAGGACTGGGAGCGCGAGTGTCCGAATCCCAACACGAAACCGAAACCAAACTAGACACGAGTGCCGGGATCCGAACGCCACGCTCCCAACATGAAACAAGGCACGCAGACAAGAGAGCGCACGGCCCGAGAACACTCGAGACCGAACGCTCACACAAAAACAGGACAAGAACGGGAGTGACAGAACCCTGACACTGTCGTTGTCAATCTAACATATGCCAGTGGCGAGCGGTGACTTTTTTAACCGGGTATGCTGTGTGGTGCGTCATGTAAATAAATGTGGCCAATAGAGTTACGTTGAATGGGTTTATAGCTAATATGCGAGACGCTCACGTTCTCTCTAGACATTGTTAGTTTACTCATTTGCTTGCTCATGACAAATAGAAACACAGTGAAAAGTATTTCTAATATGTTGGAACTTTTATTGAGAGTAGCCCTTCACAAGCACCAGTAAGAGCTTTTGTGACGTTTGAGTCGACGGAGGCGCAACATGCGAAAGGTGTGTTTGCAAAATATGCTGTATTTTTGTAATCCGCTAGGTGCCGCTAGTGTCACAGAAACGACATACTTCAACGTATCAGTTTAGGACACAGATCTAAATCAGACACGACAAATAAAAAACACCATGGCGTCAATTTAAATGTATGCCACAAGTACCTTTTAAATTAGTTATTAAAAATAAGTAAAACAATTAGTAGCCTATTATAAATAAAAAAAAATGTAATTATAATAAATATAAGTAGGCTATAATAAATAGAAATATCAGTAGGCTTTAAAAAAAAATCAGTTCTTCTATCAGTTCTTTAAAAAAAAGTTGAAATTATGCAAACGCAAAAACTATATCGATTAACATCCTTAAACTATTTCTAAGTTTTCATAAAAAAATCTCTATGGAGAAAATGAAATACTATGAAAATAGTTTTAGTTATGATTTTTTCCCCCCATTTGGCTAAGTCTAGTTAGTTTTGTATCAAATACAATGTGATTTTCGGTGATCAAGATCTGGCAGTAGCTATTTTTTCCTCTAGATCGAGCGGTCCGCTCATAGCTTATCCTGCTTATGTAATTTGCAATAGACCAGCAAACCAATGAGAACGCGCGACAATGATGACGTTCCATAACAAAAGCGCGAAGGCGCAAAAGCTGCTGCAGATCAGCTTACCCGGAAGTCTCCGTAACTGGCAGATTTAGGGAAAATTACCGTCGTTTGGCAAATAAATAAATTATGGACAGTTACATACGCATTACCAATCATGTAGGCTTTATGATACACCTCAAACAAGGGATTTAATAGTAATTTATAATGTTAATATTAGTTGCCGAGTCCACGAATGGCTTGGGTATGCAGAGCATTCGCAGCTTATATGTACCGCACACCACTGACAAAAGCATTAATGTTTTTATGCATTAATACAATAACATTCATTTACTTTTAAGTGCGATGCATAATTGTCTTTAGTGTTCACTTTGCCTTCACATAAAATCCTAACAAAATACTATCCCTCTAGTGTTATCATACAGAGTTACAAAAATACAAAAGTTACATTAATCTACCTTTTTTTTTCCCCCACATAAATGTTCAAAGGAACATTAGTTTCTGTATCCTGTCTACTTTTTTCACTCTGTCTCCATTAGCCATCAATAATCATAAAGAATCTTAGTTGAAATAGGCCAGAGCTTGACTGGGTCGGTGCCTTCTTACTGTAGGACTAGAATAACAAACGCGCTATTCCCGGCAGGGGGCCGATCAACAGTGGCATCAATCAGTGTAATAGGAACGCGCCAGGCTTTGCCATTAATTGTGCGGCTGGGCATGCAGAAACACAATTAGAGCAGTGGAAATTAGGCCATGTGTTTAGCAACTTGTAGGGGTCATGCTGGCACTCATATGTCATGTAGCCGACTGGTGGGATGTTTCGAGTCAGTAAGGGGTCTTTCTGCACTTCTTTGACAGTATGTTCAATATGTCTAACGTTATGCTTCTGGTAATGTATGGGAAAACATGACTTTGTGGGTCATAAGATCTGAGTATGCATTCTGTTCTCCTACTTCCCACTCACTTTGACTCATTCCACTAGAAGCAAATGTTTTCTCTTAGTACTGTTTTTGTTATTAGCATTTTTGCCTCTTTTATAAGGGCAGAGAGAGACAGAGGGGACAGGAATTGATGGGATATGAGGGCGGAACAAGATCTGGAAATGGCTGAAACTGGATTTGAACTTGCATCAGGGTTGTTTGTTATTCAGAATTGGATTCATAATGCAATTCAGTTCCTCAATTTGAACAATATTTGAAAGCATTTTTTGTTTTGTTTTAAATTATATTATTGTATATTTTTCAATATGAATTACCTCTAATTATAAAGCATTTTACAGAAACATTATCTGAAAATACATTTATCCATTCAAGTAAAATTATTGAACCATCAGATGTATTTCAGTTGTAAATTAAAGTCTTATATTTTCAGTTTTCATTTGAATTTTAGTTTAATTAAGGCCTTGTTTACACTAGTGCATTTTCGTTTTAAAATGAAAATGATCCTCGTCGACACTGGCATTTCCACAGCGTTTCAGAAACAATTTCCGTCTACACTACACGGCTCAAAACGCATGTCACGTGACAATTCATGCTCACTGGACATGTGCATACAAGTGTAAACAGTTGCCTCTTGCACATGTAGGTAGCTGCAGTAAAAAAAAAAAAAAAAAAAGACAAAACAAAGCCAGCAAAGATTGCAGTTCAGTCTCCATGTTATTGATTACACGGTCGTCAAGGATACGCAGAGCGACGTGGGTGCCATCATTTTCAAAAGTCTCCATTTTGGTCCGCTTATACTGAAACGCAACGCCGGCGTTTTCAAACTAAAACAGGCTCTGCAGCATTTTCGAAAGTCAAGGTTCGAAAACGCCGGCGTAGTGAAAGCGACAGGCATAGCCATAGCAGAATGTATGTGTTTTAAAACTAAAATACAATAGAGTACCCCAGGGATGATGCGTTTTTGTAGGCCAACCCGGAAGTTAGCGGCGCACGGGTTCCCTCGGTTGAAAGCCTATGCATTTTTCCCATAGACTTTTGGGAAATGGCAGAAAATAAGCTCTGTGTTTAACAAAGGGTTATGACACTTACACGTTTTGTCTATCAAGATAATCTTTACAAGTTAAAACAACATAAATGCATTTTGAAGCCTAAATAAATTCGTCAGATATACAAAGCTAACAGTAGGCTACAAACGGACTACAGCACACCATGGTCGCGGATCAACGTCACCACCAACTTTATTTAAAAACATGCTCGCTGATTATGAACTGTGCTGTTATGAATACTTATCCACTTTTTCATGAGAAATGCTGTCCAAATGTCCTGTTTGTCATGATGACGTCTAAAGTCCCCGCCAAAGGAAGTAGTCCCTTTTAGCAATTTGTTAGCAACCGCCGATTTTAAGACACAGTAAAAGTTTAAAAAAAATCACAAGCGGGTTATAACTGGTGTGTTTTATGTCATAGATCAAAACGTGAAAATATTTAGAGGCTTTGTTAACCACAGACCTTATTTCAGGCGACTTAGCAAAAACCCATTCAAAAAACACATAGACTTTACGGCGTTGGAACCGGAAGTCCTAAAATGCTAACTCGCTTCCGGGTTTTGCCTACAAAAATGCGTCATCCCTGGGGTACTCTATAGTGTAAAGCAAGTTAGTTGTGTTCCTGGGTCAACATATTTTGTTGATCATGGAACAACATTCTAGTCTGAAAATTTAGTCTTAACCCTATTCCTAACCCTAAACCTAACCCTACTCATAAGTTATCCCAAAAATCAGAGGGAAATGATAGATGAATAACACTGATGTAGAAGCACCAATTCATGATTTTAAGCCTAAACTTGACATAATCGGTAAACTTGTCCCTCAAATCTGACTGGGTCAGTCTTCTCAGAAATGGTCTTTTCATATCTCATCAAAAGCATCAGTCCTGTTATTGAGTGTTTGTGTGATGCTTCCAGCTCCTGTCAGTAAACAGCTTGTGATGCTAACTCTCTTTGTTCTGTGTTAATGTAATGTTCAGTGACTTGTCAAGATGTACAATGCAATCTTCAGATGTTTTTTGACTGGTGTCTCTGTTCGTTTGAAGATTTGAACTGCATCCTTAGTTTCTGTAGAAATTAAGGATGACTACTTCACAACACACTTGGCACTTTGTATTTTGTCTTTTTTAATGTACAAAAAAATTACACCAACAGAATACAGAAAAACAGTCCCTAACTCAGTGTTTCTCTAACTTTTTGAACCCTTTCATAAGTTCATAACTGTTCACGAACCCCCATCTCGCTTTTCAGAGATCAATGGTTTGGTTCAATGCTTAAACACTTTATTCAAAATGTCTATGGAGGAATGAATAGGAAACCCAGACTGCATAAAATGTTACATTCATATTGCTTGCTGTGCAATTTTTGTTCAAAATACAGAAAGTTTCTGCAGCCCCCCTGGCTATTTGAGACAGGCTCCTGAGGGCCCACAGCCCCTAGGTTGAGAAATGCTGTCCTAACGGCTCTAGAAAGCTGTAGACTGAGACACATGTGCAGACTAGAGCACATAGTGGAAAAGAAACTTCCAAATGAATTCCCTCTGGACCTGAGTGGAGTCATCTCATCCATTAGGATTCCCTTGAGATTCACCTTGCAGCTTCAAGTCCAAATAATTCCATTTAGACACATTATAATGTGTGTTCTGTTTCACACACTGCTAGCTCCAGGTAAAGTGCTGAAGCTCAAATGATCTGTGCTTTTAACTTCTGCCAGTTCTCGTCTCTTGTTCCTGTCTGTCACGTCCTGGAGTTTGAGCCATTATAATGTGCAACATAGATTCGGAAGGATAGTATTTTACTAAATATCATTTGTCTGATATATTTTCTGAACACATCTCAAAGGAAATGTATCATCGCTGACTCTGACTTTATGGTACCAAAACGGATCACTGAGTTACAGTACAACAGGAGACGGGCCAAAATTTTGTTAAAAATGCTGAAGTGCTATCCAGCTTCTTTTGATTTTTTTTTTTTTTTTTCCTCCTGATATATTTGATATATTTTTATTTGGTCAAACAGTAATATTGTAAAATAATATTGCACTTTATTATTAACTAAATCGAAAACTATTAAAAACATTTTTGTTAATTGAAATAAAGCTGAAATAAAATAAAATATAAATATTAGTTGAAAAACTTAAAATGCTACTTAATGAAAAACTTAAATAATTTTAAATTGAAGCACTAAAATCATTTGAAAAATAAATAAACTGGAAATAAATAAAAACTAAAACTAACCAAAATAAAAACTAAAGAGCAGGAAAATAATAATAATAAAATGACAAAATAACAAAAGTACCAAAAAATAAGTTAAAATTAAAATGAAAACTAAATACAAAGATTAAAGATATAATAAAATATATAATATATTTAAAAATGTAATTTATTTCTGTGACAGCAAAACTAGGGAACATTTCTTATTATTATCAGTATTGAACCCATTCTGCTGTTTAATATTTTTGTGATTTTTTTTTTTTTTTTGCAATTTATTTGAAATAGGAATATTTTGATTAATTGAATGTCTCCTTGGTGAAAAAAAAAGAAAAAAAGAAAAAAGAAATTAGTGTTTAAAAATAATAATAGATAAATAAAAACGTACTGACCCTACTGTTTTGTAAAATATTTGGCAAATGTATTTATATAAGATCTACATATTAAACATTATTCTCTCTCTCTCTCTCTCTCTCTTTCTATATATATATATATATATATATATGATAGATAGATAGATAGATACTTTTTTATTTTTTGAGCCTTTGTTGTTGCCAGAAACTTTTTCAGAAAGAAGTTTTGAGTTCTGAATGTATTTTCAAACTAAAATACAACTTTTTTTATCTGTCAAAAGATCAAGAAAAATATATTCCTTATGATACGACCCCCTTAACCGTGTTCATGTGCAGTAAATATAATTTCCATTTTCCACACTATTAAAATGGCATATATTTCCATACGATTGTGTGTTCAATTACCTAAAAACGCCCAACCATAATGGTGTTCTCCTTAATCCATGACAACTGATTTAAGAGCTGTGCTTTTTTGCTCAAGCCTTTAAAAGGCAGCACACACAATGATTCAACTATGTAATGAAATACAAATCACAATGACGAATCAGTTATATTCTGAGAAAAGGCTCTAAACTGAGATGAGAAGAAACTGCCTTCAAATGGATATATGGCTTTTACCTAACAGAGCGAATGATTGCAGATTTTAATGGCTGCCTGTTTTCTCTCTCTCTCTCTTTTCTCCTCTTTTTGCAGCTGTATAGCTCGTTTGACTTTGGCCGAAAGTGGCAGCTAGTTCATGAGCGAGTGACTCCGAACCGCTTCTACTGGTAGGTGATACTGTCACAATCACACCTCATCTCCATTTCTCACACGATGTCACTAACTTACAATTTTATGGGCGAACAAGGAGAGTTTAGTAGAGTGCTGGTTGACATTGACGCATTGATGAAATGCGGATTGAGTTGGATACGGCTGAAAATTGTCTTTTTTTTTTTTGCCTGCTCTTATGCTTAGAAAAAGCACAGGCTGTTGTGCATGTCTACTTGAGATGAAATCTGCACAGATGCTTGAGCTCTAAGACCTTTGTTGCACAACTCCTCTCTGTTCAATATGGAGACAAAGAAATGGAGAGAATAAGCATGGCTTAGCAAGATGGAAAGAAAATAGAGGCATAAAGATGGCTAAGGAGAGCAAAGGAGAAAGAAAGATTGTACTCTATACTGCATCTAGACTTTAAAGATGAAAATGGTTAAAGGATGAAAACTTAAAAAAATAATAATAAAATGATGCGCGCACACACACAACATGACAACTATAGGGCTGCAAGATTTGGGGGAAATCTAATTGCAATGTCTCTGATAAAAATTGCCAAAGCAATTTTAAAAACAGGTTCAGGTACCGGTCCACCCATAATATATTGTTTTATTTTACTGTACAACTGCAACTGTGTTCATTTCTTCATTTGTCGAACATTAAACCATTGAGCATTTAATTTAAGATTCTCAGATTAATTGAAGCTGTCTTATTTTACAGCATTATTTGGGTTGCATTATGCCGTATTGAGATCACATGACCAGCTGAATACTATACTTGCTTTATTTCAGTAACCCTCTTTTCATTGGTCACTTACTTACTTACAATGATTTTTGTGAAAAAAAAAAATTGCTTCTAAGCCACTATGTGTTAAGTCCAAGATGTCTCCCATCAGGTAAAAAACAGTTTTTCATCCATTTTTTATTTTGATAAACATGACAAAATGTAAGATTAAGATTACACGAACATTATTTATGCAAGAGTTACACAAATATGTTTAAATACATTTACAATCTTAGTCAATGCCTTTTTACCAAAGTGACTACAAAGTGTACAAATCACACAATATGTAGCTAAGATGATGTGTAACTTAGTGTGAACCACTGAAGGAGGTTGAGAAAGCAGAGCTTTCAGCAGAAGTTTGTTGTCATTTTGTGCATGAGTCCCAGAGAAAGAGTGGTCTCTAGTACAGCCTATTTGAGCTATAAAAGACACTGTCTAGTTAATGGTGGGGTTGTTTAAGGGCTAGTGCACTAGTATGGACTTGCACCACACACTCAGGTTTCCAGCAGGTGTCATCATTCTAATTTCCATTATACTCCTTCACTGTCACCACCATGCACAAATATACAACTACAAATTACATAGTTTTACATACACTTCTAGTTACTGCTGCAAAGTGTACTTTGATTCTTTTTTCCCATCATGTGGTATTTGGAGAAATGGCACCTCACAACTCTTATGTCACTTTGCTGACTGAAATGGACCTTTGGTAAGACATCAGTTATGGATTTTTTTCGTCTCTGTGATAAACGTCTTTCTCCTCTAATGCAGGTCAGTGTCCAGTCTGGACAAAGAATTAGATCTAGTGCACATGGAAGCCCACACTCCTGATGGCCGTGAGTTCTTTCTTTCTTTCTTTCTTTCTTTCTTTGTATTCTTAAATGTGAGAATTTTGAGTGTGAATGTGAAATTTATTTTATTTTATTTTTTGCTTGTTTTATTATTCAGTTCTGTCCTGTAATCTAGTGGTGAGAATTTAGATTCATCCCTGTGACTTTAATCTTTTAGTTTTTTGACTGGTCATGGCCCTAGCCATTGTTTATTCTGTTCTATTCTATTCTATTCTATTCTATTCTATTCTATTCTATTCTATAAGCTAGTGGTGAGAATTTCAATTCATCCCAGTTACTCAAATATATATATATATATATTGACTGGTCATGGCCCTAGCCATTGTCTATTCTTTTCTTTTCTTTTCTTTTCTTTTCTTTTCTTTTCTTTTCTTTTCTTTTCTTCAATTCTGTCCTGCAATGTAGTGGTGAGAATTTCGATTCATCCTGTGACTCAAATCATTCATTCATTCATTCATTAGGACTGGTATTTTATTTTATTTTATTTTATTTTTTGTTTGTTTGTTTGTTTGTTTGTTTGTTTGTTTAATTATTCTGTCCTGCAATCTAGTGGTGAGAATTTTGATTCATCCACGTGACTTAAATCTTTTGGTTTTTTGACTGGTCATGGCCCTAGCCATTGTTTATTCTATTCTATTCTATTCTATTCTATTCTATTCTATTCTATTCTATTCTATTCTGCAATCTAGTGGTGAGAATTTCGATTCATCCCAGTGGCTCATATCTTTTGATTTGTTTTGACTGGTCATGGCCCTAGCGCTAGCTCTAGCCATTGTTATTTTTATTATTTTTTTTTCTATTTTCTATTTTATTTTATTCTATTTTATTTTATGTGAAAATGTAATAAAATATTTAATTCTTAGTGAATTGTTCAAAATTAAATTTCGCAGACTTTTCAAATATTATGAGTCAATGTATAATACTCTCTAAAGTAATACAAATTAATTTATCAAAGGGATGAAAAAAGAAAAAGTGATTATATTATATTATATTATATTATATTATATTATATTATTAAAGTGAAAACACATCATTCAGAACATCACATTTTTCCTGAATTTTTGAGTCATTTTATTATTCATTCAACAGATTATTCGAAAAAAGGAAAAAGCCAGCAGATTCTTGCTTAAGCCTCACTCATTCTATTTGTTCTGAAACAACATGTCCCAGTACTTTCACAAACTATATTTTTTTGTTTCATTCCGTGTCACTGTGAGTCTCATTCAGACTCAAAACCCTGGCTCGCTCAGTAAAGGGGTGTATTTCTTCAGTATGCTTGTCCATTCAAAGAAATGCTCCTTCACATACTATAAGGTTATTTTGAATTCTCTTTTTCCTGCATCTTCTCGCTTTTACCTTCCTCTCACATTCCATCTGCTGATATATGGTACACTCCTCCTTTAAACCTGATGTTAGAGGAGGAAAAGAGATGAGATGAGAGCCCGTGAGCTTGGGGATGGATTCCGAGGCTGAGGATAAAGCCGGTCCTGCAGGCAGCTAGACAGGATTACCGTCATGATAAATACACCATCTGATAGCAGATTAATGCAGAACCCGAACTCTCAATACCTTACTTTCTCTCACTGGTTAAAGGAATAGTTCACCCAAAAATGAAAATTTTGTCATTGTTTACTCACCCTTATGTTTGTTCATAGTACATAGTTCATAGTAACCAAGCTTCCATAAACCAAAATCCTCTTCATTTGGTCACCAGAGGGTGAGCAAATAACAACAGACATTTCATTTGTTTGCATGAATTTTCCATTTGATATTTGATACATAATTCTGGATCTTCCACTAATGTTCTCTGAAGCTGAGACACCCTTAGAGATTCTAAGAAGCAATCAGGGTTTTTTGGACTGAATGCCCCCAGAATCAGAATCTAATTAACAGCTAGAATCCTTTTTCTGTCTCTCCTTACAACAGATTGTCAGTATGTGACATGCAGAGCTCAAGCCTGCTCTGAATCCAGTAGGACATATCCATTTTCTGGCTATATTGAGACCAACTCACTCGTGGTTCAGGATGAATACGTGTTTGTGCAGGTAAGGACCAGAGATCACATTAGTTACTGAAGAGATATACATTTATTTACATTTACATTTATTAATTTGGCAGATGCTTTTATACAAAGCGACTTACAAGTGAGGAATACAACAAGCGAGTCGTCATGACGAGGCAAATAGACACAAAAAGTGCTCACAATACAAGTTTTAGGCAGTGCTCAGAGTATCATAGTATATTTTTTTAGGATGAGGATAAGTGCTCACGAAAGAGATGTCTTTTGAATATTGCCAGGGATTCTGCATTCCGGATGAAGGCAGGAAGATCATTCCACCAGCAAGGAACAGTGAACAAGAATGTTCTGGAGAGTGATTTTGTGCCTCTCTGTGATGGTACCACGAGCCTTCGCTCCTTTAATGAGAGTAGGCTTCTGGTAGGAGTGTGGACTCGTAAGAGTGAGTGGAAGTAGGAGGGTGCATACATGTACATGTGTATTGCATACATATACAGGTGCTGGTCATATAATTAGAATATCGTGAAAAAGTTCATTTTTTTTATTGTAAATTATTTAAAAAAAATGAAACTTTCATATATTCTAGATTCCCTACATGTAAAGTAAAACATTTCAAAAGGTTTTTTTTTTTTTTTTGTTTGTTTTTTTTTTTAATTTGTTGATTAGAGCGTACAGCTCATGAAAGTCCAAAATCCAGTATCTCAAAATATTAGAATATTTACATTTGAGTTTCATTAAATGACCATCCCTACAGTATAAATTCCGGGTATCTCTTGTTCTTTGAAACCACACTAATGGGGAAGACTGCTGACTTGGCAATGGTCCAGGAGACAATCATTGACACCCTCCACAAAGAGAGTAATTCACAGAAGGTCATTACTGAATGGGGTGGCTGTTTACAGAGTGACATATCAAAGCATATTAAATGCAAAGTTGACTGGAAGGAAGAAATTGGGTCGGCAAAGGTGCACAAGCAACAGGGATGACCACAAGCTTGAGAATACTGTCAAGTAAAGCCGATTCAAACACTTGGGAGAGCTTCACAATGAGTAGAATCAAGCCGGAGTCAGCGCATCAAGAGTCACCACACTCAGACATCTTCAGGAAAAGGACTACCAAGCCACTTCTGAAACAGAAACAACGTCAGAAGCATCTTACCTGGGCTAAGGAGAAAAAGAACTGGACAGTGAACAGTGGTCGAAAGTCCTCTTTTCAGATAAAAGTAAATTTTGCATTTCATGTTGAAATCATGGTCCCAGAGTCTGAAGGAAGACTGGAGAGGCACAGAATCCAAGCTGCTTGAAGTCTAGTGGGAAGTTTCTGAAGTTAGTAATGATTTGGGGGGCCGTGACGTCTGCTGGTGTTGGTTCATTGTGTTTTATCAAGTGCAAAGTCAATGCAGCCATCTTCCAGGAGATTTTGGAGCACTTTATGCTTCCATCTGCTGACAAGCTTTATGGAGATGCTGATTTCCTTTTCCAGCAAGACTTTAGCACCTGCCCACAGTGCAAAAACCACTTCCAAGTGGTTTGCTGACCATGATATTACTGTGCTTTATTGGCCAGCCAACATGCCTGACCCCTGAATCTATGGGATATTTTCAAGAGAAAGATGAGAAACAGTCAATCCAACAATATACAGATGATCTGAAGGCTCAATAGTGCCTCAGCAGTGCCACAGGCTGATCACTTCCATGCCACACTTCACTGATGCTGTAATTTGTGCTAGGAGCAAGTAATTTGCTGTAATATGTGCTGCCGACCAAGTATTGAGTGCACAAATGAACATACTTTAAAGAACTTGAACTTTTCTGTTTTGCAAATCCATTTTTTGATTGATCTTAGGAAATATTCTAATATTTTGAGATAATGGATTTTGGACTTTCATGAGCTGTACGCTCTAATCATCAAAATAAAAAAATAAAAATAAAAAATAAAAAAAAACTTTTGAAATGTTTTACTTTACATGTAGGGAATCTAGAATATATGAAAGTTTCATTTTTTAAAATAATTTACGATAAAAAAATGAACTTTTTGATGGTATTCTAATTATATGACCAGCACCTGTACATGTGTATTGTTTTCCTATTATGATTTAGAAGCCCTATATGCCCCTTAACCCCCCCCCCCCCCCCCCCCCCCCCCCCAAAAAAAAATGTTTACTTTAAATAGTTTGTATTTTTCTAGTTTCTTATACTTTATATCAGAGGTCTTCAACCCTGTTCCTGAGGACCCACTGTCCCGTGGAGTTTAGCTCCAACCCAAAACAAACATACCTGAACTCAAGCTCTTCAGGATCACTTGTGTGAAATTCAGTTGTGCTGATGCAGGCAGGATATAAACTTTGCAGAACAGTGGGTCCCCAGGAACAGGGTTGAAGACCTGCTTTTTAAGTAATGACTGTTTAATTCATTTACTGTGGTAAATGTTGCCTAAACTGCAAGTCTATACTGCAGGAAAATAGTCTCCTTAAACATATTTATTTTAACCAGAGATTTTTAGCTGAACAGGTAGCCAGTGGTGGAACTATTGTTATAGTAAAAAAACACTCTTCTGAAATGCTTTAGAGTAAAGAAACAAGTCAAATGGCACCATTTAATTATTATTTTTAGATTATATAATGATATCCACAATCAGTCTGAAATAAAAAAAAAGAGGAATGATAGGAGTAACAGTGTAACTCTTTGAGATAAGTTCTTCCTGGAACAACAGACCCGATGGAATTTCTCAGTTCATTCTCACTGAGTAATGCTTTGTCATCCCGTCGCTCCTCATTTATAAGGCGCTAGTAGAACAGTGATCTTGTAACTCACAGTCTTGCAAAATCTTGCAAAAGAAACTAACAACTAAACTGAGCCAATAACTTGATTGTGGAACACAGTGTGAAATTTTGTGTTTCCCTTACAAAATCACTTTGTAACAAGTGGCGTCCAAAATTTGGTACTTACTTGATTAAAATATTGAACTATCCCAAGGTGGATCATGTAAGGTCCTCTGTCTTCGCTCCCATGGCGTTGCTGCTCATTTGCATGAAGTTGAACTCTGCTCACCTTTTTTTGTCACATTGGCAATGGTTGCTGTCACTCATATTGCCTCAAATCACCAAATCTCATTGAAAATGAATGACTTCGGCTTGCTTTGGGCTGCAGATCACTGTCAGTGTGAATGTACCTTAAAGAAATAGTTCACCTGAAAATGAACATTTCCTCACCCTTGTGTCAATGCAAACCAAAAACTTTGTGAAGTTTCCTTACCATTCAAGCAAAGTTTGTATGCTTACTTATGTGTATGTTCATTCTTATTTGTGTCATTTTCAACTCCCCGGTGGATCAGAATAAAAATCGTATACTCAAGGGAAAAAGTGAAATGGTAATGGCCTAAATTTCCAATTCCAATCCAGGACAGTTTTTGAATATATTAATTTCTGTCTGCATGCAAAACAGTTGTCTTCGAAACAGTACAAATGAGGGTGGGAGCTATTTTAGGGCAGTTTTAAATAAAGATAATTGGAGTATATTTTACAAGAAAATACTATTTCAGTCCTTCTATACTTTTCTTCTAGGCATTATTTCTTCTTCGGTTCGTTCAGGCATATATAAACACGGCACACTTGGATCTGCACCGAAACAATTGCTCCAAGATCGCCTAAACAAGGTGGTCTTGATTGAAAATGA
Source organism: Ancherythroculter nigrocauda (assembly GCA_036281575.1). Lineage (NCBI taxonomy): Eukaryota > Metazoa > Chordata > Actinopteri > Cypriniformes > Xenocyprididae > Ancherythroculter > Ancherythroculter nigrocauda. The sequence goes on along the minus strand of VTFQ01000003.1, from coordinate 20,226,067 downwards.
ATTCTGGGGTGGTACAGCAATCCGAGAAAGCAATCCGACCCAACGGACCAACGAAACAAGTGGTATCATAATTCGTGTTGGGAAATGTATTATATAAAAAGCAGCAGTGTCTGATTCTGTGAGTGAGCACCATTAGCTATTGCAGTTGAAAACCAGAGGAAACTCTGACCAATAAGAGGAAAGCTTTACTCACATGTGATTTGCATAAACACATTTTGATACACTTTGAAATGTTGCCTTGTAAAAGTGAACCGAACCAAAAAGAAAATGCAACATTGTAACAAATTAAGTCCCTGATTCTGCCCTAAAATTTCATGTGTAATTCATTGTGTTACTTGCTGTTTCTTTGTAATTGTTTGTGAAATTTACTTGATGTAAACGGTGTAGGAAAATACAAATAATTGCATCCGTAGTTAATGGCCAAAATTGGCCACAACTTGAATTATGAATTGCAACATTTCCCAGCCAACCGAAAAAGTTGTACACATTGATGGGAAGTTTCAAAACATTTACTCACATCCCTCTTGGAAGTCTAACAGCAGAGCAGATAACAAGTCCTGCCAATAAGGAGTGGACACTCAACCCCAATGTTTTGTCACGCCGCATCACAGTCCAAAGAATGTGAAACAGAAAAATCGATCATCCCAATTTCTTTCGAAGTTCAACTACCCCTGGAAACCATCGATCCTGCCTGCTCCTTCCTTCTGTTGCACGCAGAGCCGCTTTTTGGAGACACGTCAGACATGCTGTTTGTTTAGAACTTTCCCCAGACCGCCGCTCTCCTTCTCTGCCTCTCTCTCCTCTTTTATTGAAAGCATGTTACCCGCTAAGAAGCTTAATTGTTTCTGTCATATAATCATGGACCCATTTTATTCCCATGTTCAAATCAGAATCCTGTTGGGTGTATATATGCCCTCTAATTGAAATTATGAAAAGAGGTGGGGTGAATTAAACATGTCTGCAACTTTGGCAGAATGAAATACCTTTTGTGCTGCGAAACAGTTATTTATTTCATTCTCCATTCCCCCTTGTGCAGCTGTAGATATGACAAGCTTCTGACAGTTCCTGCTGTGTATGCTAACAACCAGTGTGTATTCGCTACACGCGCTATCATTAGCGCCAACAATCCCCCTCAGAGCGGAATGGGAGCAGGCGCGTTGCTTGCGAGAATTAAAGATTTCTCTTGACAGAGAATAATGAGGGTATTGATTGTCCTACAAGATATTTACCACTCTCCACTCCTGAACTGCAAAGGGCATCGACAAACCCAGACCAAGAAGTATCCTCCAAATCATGGTGGGGAGATTCTTTTAAACGAATCACTCTAGATATAACCTGTGCACTCCATTACTGAATTAGCCTTTTGAATTTACAGCTTTGTGTGATGTGATGGAGAAGACAGTAGGTTAATAGCTCAGGATCTCATTAAATGACTAGGGCTGGGTGCTATGACGGCTTAGACCTTAGAAACAAGCACGCAGCCATCTTTAGAATTTTGTCTTTGAACTTCTGTTTTTGGAGTAGCTCTGTATATTTCTGTGGCATTACTGTTGAAGAGTAATTAGCTGTTGAAGTGGATTTACTTACTGTAGAGTTAACGAAAGTTATTTGTATTATTGTGTTATTTGAAGCGGATATCATAACAAATGTCTGGGTAGACTGGGAAGGTTTTAATATGAGCGGTTCATTCATAAATCCGTAAGATCTTACCTTCATGCTGTGGAAATACAAACCGGAAGACAGAACACAACAAGCACAGTGCCGAAAAGAGGCAGGGCTACATTAGGTCTGTATATTGCTGCTAGAAATGTTGATAGATATTCTGCTATAACACGTAAAATGTAACTTTTGTTGTTTAACCCTTAAATGCATGACTGTTTCGCCAATCATTCTTACATATTCGGGTCTTTATCGACCCGGATCTATATCCAACACGGAAGGATCTCTACCTGTCGCGATAATATAAAACTCCTCTGATATTAGAGTAACAATTACAGAAGAATAAAATAAATCGTATTTTGTTACCTTTTGGAGCTTGAAAGGGCTCAGTTTGAGCAGATGTTTTATGCCATCATCACTGTCCTCGTCAGAGCTCATTTCCTAGTAAATTCAGCAAATAATGGGCTAGTTTTATGTTTGAGGTCACGAATATGAGCCCATTCGTGATCTCAAATGTATTCTCAAAACTATAGTTTTCAACATCTTCAAAATCAATATTTCGATCGCTAACAGCTTTACCAGATTCATCCAGTAGCAGTTACAGTCATATTTGATTGCGTTCAGTACTTGCTCTGCAGTAAATTGCTGAGCCATTTCATGTTTTTCTTATTATTTCGTTTTCTGTCTGAATGAGTCGTCACTTCAGCATTGTGTATCAGACATTGCCACCTTGTGGAATAAAGGTGAATTGCACTTATTCCGTCATCTAAGATTCAATTATTGTTGTGCAGAAAAAAATATACGTACACTCATACACACCTTGGGTCGTTTGCGACCCTATACAATTTTTACAAAAAATGAATGCAAAAATAGTCATTCTTTTATAATTTTATGATTTTTTTCTTGCTATATTCTTTATAATGAATTGATTGAGGAATACCAAGAAGGTTGATGTCTAACTTTAAAAAATGAATGAGGAGGAGGGTAATGAATGACGTCCCAGGTCACTAAAGACCCGAGGTATACATTTAAGGGATACTGCAGTACATCAGAATATCTATCGGCTTTTACTGTTTATCCCCAAATGTTTTTAATGATTGTTTTATTTGATGTTTTTAAGGATTTTAATCATTTTAATAAATACTTTGATTCATTTGTTCAATTTCCATTACCTAAATAGATGTCTTCTGATTATGTATACCTGTATATACACTATCATTCAGACCTTTAACCCAACTGGCCTTATTTTAATATCTAAGCGCATGGCCTAAAGCGCTTGGGGCGTTTCCGAATCCACTTTTGCTAGTTTAAGGATGGGAAAAATGGTCGAGCCCGGCGCATGGTCTAAAAGGGTTGTCCCTATTCTCTTAATGAGTCATGGGTGTGCTTTGGGCATAACGTGCAATAAACCAATCAGAGTCTCATCTCTCATTCCCTTTAAAAGCCAGTTGCGCTTGCGCCATGGCAGATTCGCTATTTACATGACGGAAAACTGAACGCTTCTCTATCAAGGAAATGGATCTGCTCGAGCAGACCATCTACGGCAAAAGCCGGATTCCACCAAAGCCTTTTTTATGTTTATGCACGTAATAATAATCGTTTACATTGTAATCCTTTTATTTTTAATATTTGGCATGTTTGTGTGCTGCTGTGCATCCCTGTGTGTGTAATAAGCAGAGTGTATGCGCATTGTGCACCTGCATATAGGCGCATATTACTAATGCGCTCTTTAAATAACAAAACAAATATTCCATTGACTTTAGACCTCGTTTTCAGACCAGCACGCCCATGGGTGCACAAATGGCCGCAAATGCATTTGCTGTTTAAACAACGTGGCACAGGACGTGAAAATGATAATGGCCCAGTGTGTGTTCTGTCCAATACTTACCCAGCTCTGAGTTGCCAGTTGGGTTACTTTTTAACAAAACCAGTATTAGTGTGTATATTTTCATATACAGCATCAGAGAGAGTTATATAAAATATGATGTAAGATTTTGGTCATACTTCTAAACTTTTGTTCAAAGTACAAAGACAAATCAATATTTACCGCCAGTGGATCTTCCAGTGTTGACGCCAGTTATTTGATATCTGAGATATGTGTATTTTTTTTTTCCATGCAGGTAACGACCACTGGCAGAGCGAGCTACTATGTGTCCTATCAAAGAGAACCTTTTGTACGCATTAAAATCCCCAAATACTCTCTGCCCAAGGTAAGAGACTACTTAAAATTTCAAATGAATTAGATGGATTAAACAAATAAAATATTTGTATTTATATTTAAATAGTTATATTTAATTAGCCTACAAAGCCAATGCAGATACCTCACTTGATAGGACAGTGTTTTTGGCCTTTATACTGACACCTACTGGTTTGGATGAATAGTTATGGAAAAGGTTTTTAGTTACCAATGGCAAGCACATTTCTGCACATTTCTTATATTGAAGAACTGTAGTACAAAATCGTTTCATTTGGCTAGCTTTGGTCATCTGGGTATACATTAAAACACGTTCAACTGAGCCCTACGCAAACATGTAATCCTGTAGATCATGCCCACCGAGAACTAGCAGGGGTCCTTACTAATGACTTCTGCTTTCTTTTCTCTCACCCTTCAGCTGTCTTTTCTCCTTCTTTCTTTTTCTGTTTTCTAGGACATGCATATCGTGAGCACAGATCAAGGTCAGGTTTTCACCGCCGTCCAGGAGTGGAACCAGAACGATACCTACAACCTGTACATATCTGACACGCGTGGGGTATACTTCACCTTGGCCCTGGAAAACGTCAGGACCAGCCGTGGCCTCGGAGGCAACAGCATGATCGACCTTTACGAGGCATAACTTCATCACTAACTTGTTAACATTCTAACATTAGCCTTCAAGTCAGCGGCTTCATGCTAGATGCTCATTACTCCTCAGGCTGCATTAGAATTCATGTCAGACGCTACTTCTCGCCCTGGCACTCAAGCATAGCCCACATTATCTTAAGCCTCTGGGGAATTAGCAAGCGTAAATGAATGATAGCAATGAAGACAGAGAGATAAATTGAGTTGTAGTTAAATGTTGTCGAGGGGGGCTAGCAGGGAGAGGCTGATTCAGTGGGAACTGCTCGCGTTTCGTGTACGACTCCTTTTTAAAGGGGTCCTATCATGAGGAATGAAGTTTCCCTTGATCTTTCGAGATAAAAGAGTTCATTGTACCATGAAAACAGACTGTAACTTTCTCCCTCTGGAAAATCTAGCTTAAATTTAGCTGTGTTTTGGAGCATGATAGCTGGGTCTAGTTGGGCTCAAGCACAGTTAAGAAATATTGATACTTCAGAGAACGACAATCCTCACATAGTTTTTACTCCTATATATATATATATATATATATATATATATATAATATTTAATGGCATTTAATTTAATACTTTAATTTTAACGTTATGATATGCATGATTTGTTTTACTAAATAATAAAATCACTAGTCCACAATCAATATTATTTTGTGAGGATAAATCCTCACTAGAAAACTAGTATCGGAAGTATCCGTATTTCAAGATCGATCCAGCTGTCTGGGGCCAAATAAGAACACCAGAACACTCACACTGCCTGTAGTTTTTCTATAAGTATAGATTTGGCAATTGAGTTCAAGGCAACCATTCTTCCTTTATGACAGTAAGACATTACCTTCAGAATATGGTTGCTCTCAGCATATACTATATTATATTGCTTTAAAATTAGCAGCCTGTACCAAGCTCAAAAAAATGAAACATTCGCTCCCCTTGTCCAAGCAGCTAAAAATAGTCTCCATTAGTGAGTGCAAGCAAGGATGGTTTCATTAATGCATTGGTTATGATGCGCCTCCCCACTGCTGTGCCAAGGCTGGCTCAATGCACGCTTACCCTGCCAATACTGAATCAGCAGTCCATCCATATTTCTAATAGATTGCAGCAGCCTTCATTACTGCTTATTGAAAACTGGCCTTTTTCACTGAAGCTCCAGTTGGAGCCTAGATGTGGTTCGTGGCTGGACGTTTGTCATATTTATCTGCCTATTGATCAGTGAGAAGTGGGGTTGTTTTACTTTTTATCTAGTTTTATAACAGCAATGATTGATAATGCATATTTTGATTCTGGCACCCTGTGCACAAACTTTTTTGGTGTTGTGCCCTCCTGTTTGCAAAGTATACACTATGCTTTCCTTGGCAACATTTGAATTTAAATATAGCCTACCATTAAAAAATGTTTGGAGTCAGTAAGATTTTATATATATATATATATATATATAATTTATACAACAGTTCTGTCTGGTTCTCGAATCTGATTGGCTGATAGCCGTGCGATATTTCAGTGATAACAGCACTCCTCCTTCACCGTTTGTATCACTCCGCTAGAAGTGACCGTCATGGCGGACGAGCAAATTCACCGTAATTTTTGAGAATACTACTTGTTGTACCACTAACTGTAGTTTTAATAGTTTTTTAGACGAGAATGTAGTTGTTTAGACCTGAAATATGTGATTCATATTTAATAATAGCACCTATTTTACAATTTGTTTTGACGTTTTCGGAGCTCCAGGCCGTCAGCGGCCGTTCAGGGTCATGTACGTGCCGAGAACAGCTTCATCTCGGCCAATGCTTCGGGGATTTACCGCTGGCACTTATAGTGGTTACATATGAGACATAATTCAATTTGAGTACATAAAACGGGCAATCTTTGGTCTTATTAATCTATTATTTGTTTCAGAGCAAGTCGAATTGTGCTATATTAAATTTGATAATAATTAATGTTACCTTACATCCTTTATATAGCATATTGGCTACAACTAGACGGGAAATATCAGATGAAGACTCCTCTCCGCTCTTCAAATACGTAAAACTTAAACTTTACATATTAAAATTAAACTTTATAGACAGTGTTTTTTGAATAAAGAAAACGCTTTACATTTTTTTTTTCAAACAGATCTTTATTTACCTTTGCATTGCAAAGACGAAATGACCAGTGTGCCACTTCATTCACAAGGTGAGGCGGATTTATGAGGTTTGACTGACAGTGTGAAGATCCAATGGAGTTACGAGGTTTTATCACAATCCTCTTCATTCGTTAAATATTTGTAAAAACCCACATACAAACGTAAAGGGTGACCTACAGTTTTTTTTTTTTTTTTTTTTTTTTTTTAAATAACTAGTGCTTTACGTTTGACTGAACTGTACAATTGTGTTTATTTGTTGTTCAATAAATATTATTTTATATAAATATGTCCATTAGTGCGTAATATGGATTGAGTGAAAGTTACATTAATACGCCATTAGATGGCGGCAACACTTTACAGGAGAATGAGTCAGTCAGTCAGTCACTAGAGACTTTTAAATTGAAAGGAACTTTTGCAAAGGAAGTTGTTTTTGCGCTGTGGTGTTATGGATGTTTTGGAAAATTCCGATAACTGTAAAAAAAAAAAAAGGACAAATACAAGATCGCTTTCCTCAGCGGACATTCAAACGGACTTTTATAATTGATATAATATTATGGAGATCGACTTGAAGAATGAATGTAATGCAATATATCAGACAGGTAATACTCTCTCAGGCGAGCTCTCTCTCTCTCTCTCTCTCTCTCTCTCTCATACTGTACAAAATTCAATGAGTTTCAATGAAGCGACTGAACGTTCCTTCGTTACTAGTTCCAAAGTGACGTTTTAGAATTAGTAACGGAGGCTTGGTCCAACTGTCAACTTGAGATTTGAATCCGTGGCGGAAGGAAGTAGTGCTGCACAAAAGAGGTTTTTAAAGACACTCCGTTGTTGTTTTTATTTATTTACACACTCGTGCCATCGAACTGTTGTATAAACGCAATATCACACTCGTAGCCGTGCGATATGGCTGTATATCAGCACGCTGTGATTACCTACGGACGAATCACAGCCATGCTGTGATACAGCTACGAGTGTGATATTGCTCATATATATATATATATATATATATATATATATATATATATATATATATATATATATTAATGTTTTATTAGGCTTTGATGTATTCATTTGGTTAAAAGTAACAGAAAGGACTTTTACATTGTTACAAAAAATACATTTCCAATAAATTGTGCATTAAACAATTCTAAAAAAGAAAAAAAAGAAGTAGTTTTAAATTGCAAAGGTATTTTACAATATTACAGTTTTTACTTTATTTTTGAACAAATAAATGCAGCCTTGGTGAGCATAAGAGACTTCTTTCAAAGACATTAAAATAATCTTAACGTCTGCAAACTTTTGAACGGAAAACTCTTAAGGTTCCAAAAGTGTTCAAAGATCCATGAAGAAGATTTTAAAAATGTAATGAACCTTTTTTTCCACTCTTAAAGAACCTTTTTTGTGGAATGTAAAGTTTCTATTGTGTTAAAGGATTAGTTCACTTCAGAATTCAAATTTACTGGTAATTTACTCATCCCCATGTCATCCAAGATGTTCATGTCTTTCTTTCTTCAGTTGAAAAGAAATTAAGGTGTTTGAGGAAAACATTCCAGGATTTTTCTCCATATAGTGGACTTCACCAGGGCACAACAGGTTGAAGGTCCAAAATGCAGTTTCTACGCAGCTTCAAAAGACTCTACATGATCCCAGGAGAGATTGGTAATTTTAAAAAATTAAAAATTAAATAAAAATGTATATACTTTTTACCAACAAATGCTCATCTTGCACTGCTCTGCAATGTGCCACACATTACGTAATCACGTCGGAAAGGTCACGCGTGACGTAGGCGGAAGTACCGATCCAGTGGTAACTGTTGGAAACTGTTGAAGTCCACTATATGGAGAAAAATTCTGGAATGTTTTCCTCAAAAAACTTAATTTCTTTTCGACTGAAGAATTAAAGATGTAAACATCTTGGATGACATGGGGGTGAGTAAATTATCAGGGAATTTGAATTCTGAAGTGAACTAATCCTTTAAAGAGTTAATTCACTCAAAAACGAAAATTCTATAATCATTTACTCTTTCTCAAGTTGTTCCAAACCTGTATGAATTTCTTTCTTCTGCTGAACACAGAAAAGATGTTTTGAAGAATGTCAGTAACCAAACAGGTGATGAGCCTATTGACTTAAATAGTTCTTTCTTTTTCTTTTTCTTTCTTTCTTTCTTTCTTTCTTTCTTTCTGTCTTTCTTTCTTTCTGTCTTTCTGTCTTTCTGTCTTTCTTTCTTCAAAATATATTTTGTGTTCAGAAGAAAAAAGAAATTCATACAGGTTTGGAACAACTTGAGGGTTAGTAAATGATTACATAATTTTAATTTTTTGGTGAATTATCCATTCAGAGCTTCTTCATGGAACCATCAGTGCCAATAAACTTTTATTTGTAAGCATATAGTGTACCCAAAAGGTTTATGGGCAATTAAAAATATGTGAATGTCATTGTTTCATTGGTTTAGTCTGATTTGTTTTTTTCTCAGGATAAAATTGTCTTAGCCATTATTAGTATTACTTTTACCCAACTGGTCTCATAGTTGATTATAAATGGATGTAGAAAGTCAGTTCCCCAGGTTGCCACTGGTTTCCAATTTGTCTTTCCTCCCAGTTGAAACATTGACATTGCTGGTTACCAACATATGTTTCAACCCAAATGGCTTCTTAAATAGTTTATACAGCAAGACTTTCTTGGTCATTTTGCTTTTACTCTGTTTTTTACAGAAGTATTTCAGGCTGAAGATCTTTGCTTTGTTTGCCCTTTTGATTGTTTGCATATAGCGTTGAACACATAGTCCTGATGAATTCATTGTAAACATGAATGATCAGCTGATCCACTCACTGAATTGTGAGCCGATTTGCAGAGCATGTTGAATATGAACCACTCTACCACAACCAGTACATCCATCTTCTTCCGAGAGAACATTGGAAGGGAGAGATGGAAGCTAAAGGATAATAAATAATTACCACTGTGATTGACACGTCTGGCCAGCGGAGGAGGGGACCTCATTAGCCGTGTCCATCCAATGCGGCTCCATCACTATGACACTGTCAAATGCAGTCCCTATTAGTGCCACTTACAGACTCGGACCCTGCCTTAGAGCATGCTTCGCTAGCGGGGCGCGTTTTAAAACGGGTCGCTAGCACCACTGTCACGATTCAGTATTGCTAAGTTTGGACTTGTTTCAAGCCTAGGATGAGCAGCCTGGCACTGGGTTAGATGCTTGTCAGCTAGAGTACTTGAAATTGTCTGGAGCGTGTCAGCTAGCTTCAGCCATCACAGAGTGGGCACTATAGTGTCTGTGTAATTAAGAGGCTTTATTAGATGACAGTCAAGCGCTGTAACCGTGGATGTAGATGTTCATGTTCATATTTGTATCTTATTTCTTCCCCCTTGTTCCCAGGTAGCAGGGATTGAAGGTATGCTCATTGCTAATAGGAAGGTGGAGAACCAGGTGAAGACGTACATTACTTACAACAAGGGCCGCGACTGGAGGCTTTTGCAAGCACCTGCTACTGACTTGGCAGGAAATCCAATTCATTGTGTGCTGGTAAGGAAGTTTTTTTATTTTATTTTATTTTATTTTATTTTATTTTATTTTATTTTATTTTATTTTATTTTATTTTATTTATTAGTCAGTGAACTATTGTTTTATCTCATGTTAAACATTAATAAAATACATTGTATACATTGTAACTGTTATAACATTAACATTATTAAATTGATTGATTTTTATTTATTTTTTTTTAAATTAGTTTGTTTTTTATATATATATATATATATATATATATATATATATATATATTAGGGGTGTAACGGTACACAAAACTCACGGTTCGGTACGTACCTCGGTTTTGAAGTCACGGTTCGGTACAGTTTTCGGTACAGCAGGTGGAGAGAAAACTAAACATAAAATTGCTTTTTTTTTATTATTAAACAGAGGTTTACTGAACAAATTGTGTTTTTGTCTTTAAATTTATTAAATTAAATTAAAACTAAAAGTTTCTTAAGGATAAAAAAAATGATCTCTGCTAATGCTATAAACTATGTAGGGAGCCCTAACTTGAAAGAAGCCCAAACTATTAGCCTAAATTCAATTGCTTTTTATTTTTAGATAAAATAATCAACACTCAAATAACAAATTGTATGCAAACCTGTAAGCTGCACCTAAGGCAGTTTTTGCATTAACTTCTAAATGTTTTTACTCCAATTCGTTGTTGAAATATAATCATTTCTACACAGTGGCTGTTATTTTAACATCAGATTTATTTAAACATACATTAAATAGCCTAATCAGGATATCACTAAAAGATTAAGTAAAATAATGAATATATTGGCTAATACAGTGCATATATTAAGCGAAAGTGTTCATTTCTCTAGCGAACTAACAAGCTGTGAACACTGAATGGCTTTTCTGAGGTAAATGCATCATGACATATTGTTGAATACGGACGCTTTCATTGATGTCTTTCCACCGTTGAAACACTGAATGAGCGATTACATGAGATATGACCGTTTCAGTAAGTTGTACTGAATCTTGCAACATACCTTCAGATGTTCTTTCATGTTTATTCTGTAACTAGTATTAAGGAGGAAGAGATGAACACATTCACTTGCGCTCTGCGCTCGCGCTGCCGGTTGAACTGAGGCGCCTGTACAGTGATCTGTTACCCCACATCAAAGCACGTCAAAATGGCATTTTCTGTTTAAACTTCATGATTTCGTGGACATAATTTGAAGGATGACACTTTGTTTCTTATCGAAAGTAACAAAACGCAGAGCTTATTGCGGTTATTGGTGGTGAATATTGGTTGCAATGTAATGCTTCGGTACACACGTGCACCGTACCGAAAGCCCTGTACCGAAACGGTTCGGTACAAATACGTGTACCGTTACACCCCTAATATATATATATATATCAAATATATATATTAGTGAATGTATATATAATATATTAGTATATTTGTGAGTGAACTATTCCTTTAAATTGATTATTTTATTTTATTATTTTTTTATTGATAGGAATACAAAAAAATATGCAAGGAAATGTAGGAAATATCTCTTGTTGCCATGCGCTTAGCTTAACTGTCTGATTTTCTCAAGGTAATATTCTTTCTCAAAAGAATTTGATTAAAGGCTACAGACTCTGTAATGCATAATCAAAAAGGATATTAGATTTTCTGTGTGTAGGTTACTCAAGTAATAAGGTTTTTTATTATTATTATTTGTAAATGAAAAGTAGTTTTAGGGTCTTGGATATGCATATGGAACCATGAATATTTAATAGCCATATCATGTTTAGATGCATAAAAAAATGAAGGCTGAAAAACATACACAGAAAGCCCCTGCAGATGGAAGACTCTTGCATCTGAGCTGACTGTAATAGTTCTCTTCTTTGACACTCTCATTAGCCTCCTATAATCCGTACGATTACTGACTTGAAATCCTGTTGCCTTTACCGTCCACGTAATAATGTCAAGCCATCCATTGAGGGGATGAAAAGGACAATTTCTGGTGCGTGGAGAGCAGATATAATTCTCATTTTGTTATGTTGGAAGTCCTAGGGGAGTTGCTTCTCTGCTTTAATGTCAAATCCCTGTCTTTTGCCGGTAATGACTGTAAAAGGCAATTAGCGCTCCCGGTAAGGATAGCAGTCTCGACGGAGGGCACTCCAAATCTGATTATATTGTATTATTTGACCCCCTCCCCCCTCATATTGTTATCCTTTTGCTGTTGGATAAATAAGTACATGATACCCACAATTGCACTCAGTAATAAAACATCACACCTGCCCTTTATTACAAAACCATACGCATACTTGTACAAGTCACGGCTTGAGGCTGTCTACACACTCACAAAAATAACTCTTTGAACGAATATAAAAAAATCATGGAAAGGATTTCCACATGATTAAGTTGCTTTATTTCAGCATTATGCAATTATTTTATTCCAATTTAATGTACTTACGTTGGGTCAACTTATTTACTATGGTTGGGCACAGTTTAATTTAATAGTGTCAGCCCAACTAATTTGCAATGTTTTGGACCAACTCATTTACTTAAGTTGATCCAATCTATGCAATTTAAGTTAGCCTAACAAAAGTGCTTAATGCTGAAAGAAAGCCATTTAATCACGCGGAAATCCTTTCCATGATTTAATTACTTGAGTTGTGACAAAACAACTGACTAAGGAAGAAACTATGTAAAATAGTTATGTCCAACTTACTCAATTCAATCATGGACAGTGGTTCCACATGATTGAGACAAGTAAAATCAAATAGAATCAACCATGTTAAATTAACTAGAATCAATTGTGTTAATTTAAAATAAAATAAATAAAAAGCAATAAATAAATAAATAAATTGTTTTCATATACATTGATTTTTACAATTAATTCTTCTTGTTTAATTTTGTGATTTACATAACTTTTGTGATGTTCTGTGTTAGAAATCTAGATGTGATACTGGATTCATCCTAAATTGCCTTAAACAAAAACATTGTAAAGCCTAAATTGATCATAAGTCCATTGGCGGCAATGGTTTTTCAATCAACATAGGCTTACAATGCTTTTGGGAAATGCAACCCAGAGCACTACCACAGTGATTAATTTCTTATTAAAGTAATTTGAAAGTTTGTTAGCAGGTCCTCAACCCAAGCACAAGTGCAACAATTCACCACAATGGTAACCCCAAAACTATTAATTAACAGAAACTTTTAAATACCAACATAATAGAACAGTAAACATTGAAAAATCTTTCCATTTTCTCATCTTCCTAAAAACTGCTTAAAATAACACTTTATTTCAGCATTTACATTCCTAGTTCAGCCCCTTTGCAAAGCATGATGGGAAGTAAAAATCCTGTTTGATTGAGTCCTGGTTGGGTTTACTTGATTGAAACATGTTATTTTAATATAAAAAACATCGTTAAGTCAAAAAGTAATTGTTTCAACTTAATTTAACATGAAGCAATTGAATTTGAACCAGAAACCTAATACAATGGCGTTGAAACAAAATAAGTTGTTTAAATAAAGTGAACAGCATCAAAAAATCATTTTTTTCAGTGCATGCTATTTCTGAATATGTACTAACATGGACCAATCAGCCTTGGGGCTACTTCAGCAATAGTAAAATGAAATCTTTCTTTCAAAAAAAAAAAAAAAAAAAATTTATATATATATATATATATATATATATATATATATATATATATATATATATATATATATATATATATATATATATATATATTTCGGGAAAATTAAATTCCTTCTTGGAAAAGTGTAATAGAACGGCACTTAAACTTAGAAACAGAAATTCACAACTCAGTATATCATTTTGTACCTTTGTGCACCTAGGGAGATGTACAAAGTTAATGTAAAACATTAAGCAAGCAAAATGCAGCAATAAGTCATTATGTGATAAAATATGTTAGCAAACACGGGCAGAGACAGGTGTGAACACCTACAGAACACTTTAACATTGCATTGCATTGTTTATCCTCCACAAATTGATTGCCAGGCAACTTTGTTGACAGTCGAACATCTGCTAAGCTAAAAGCATTGCCATTTAGTTTTGTTTTGTATCATCTTCCAAGATTCTGGCCTTTATGGTCTGATCTAGAAAAGATCAGGATGGAATATTCTACATCGGAATTTGAATGGAACGCAGCATTATTTTCAGAACAGCTGTAATTTCAGTATTGTCCTTTATCATCCTTTAGCATGATTTGCTAGGTTTGCTTCATAGATTTATTGCCTTGATTTACTCAAGCTGTGATATTTTGTTTACATTAAGATCTCCGACCACAAGATTAACAGTTCCCAGTACACAATAGATCACACAACATTATCCATGGTACTCCAGGATCATGACAGTGAATTATGGGAGTTGTTTCTGTATTATGAATTGTTTAATATTAAGTATAAAGTTGCCTACGTTATGGCCAACACAGCACTGCTCATACGCTTATTGTCTTAGACTTTCTCATGCCTGCGGGATCACGTTGGCTTGTTTTGATTGACAGCTACATAATAGCTTTGTTGTGGCTAATGGAGGATGTGTCACTTTCTCTCTGCTCAGCCGTTTTGCTCGCTGCACCTACAACTGCAGATGTCAGAGAACCCGTACCTCTCAGGCTCCATCTCCACCAAGAGCTCAGCGCCGGGAGTCATCGTGGCTACAGGTAAATGGAAAACCTGAGCGGTATGTGTGGGACTGTCATGTTCAGCTGCTGTTGGGTGTGTCGGCATGTTTGTAAGAAACTAAAATGTTGCTTGTTACTTCAGGCTGGCCACTAAGGATGCTTTCACACCAGAGCTTTTGCTGTTCGCAGTCAGAGTTCAGTCCATTTAGTTGGTGTGAAAGTGGTTTTTGGCACCAATTGGAAATGTAATTTGGCACATGACTCCTCTCAGCTCGACAATGAGCAATCCATCATAAATCACAGAAACAGGACAGTTTTTAAGAGACAGTTCACCAAAAAAATGAAAATTATGTTATTTACTCACCCGTATGCCATTCCAAACCCACATGACTTTGTCTTCTGTGCAACTTAAAATTTTGAGAAATGTCCATACAGTCGAAGTCAGTGGTTAACAAAACTGTTTGTTTACTAACATTCTTAAATATCTTCTTTTGTGTTCTGCAGAAGAAAGTCATACAGGTTGGAACAACATTCATTTTGGGTCCATTTTTGGGTGAATTATCCATTGTAGGCCTATAATTTGCATCTTTTCTCTCTCTTGGTCAATTTGGTTTAATTTAATATCCAATCTGTTAGTTAACATCTTGTATAGTCTTATAATGCTGAATTTGCTAACTAGCAGCAGTGATTAGCCAGATTTAAATCTCAATTGTGCAGGTTTTGTTACACTGCCCTGCTATTAGAAAAAACTATGTGGTTCCATGCAGTTAGCAATGTATAGTAATGCACATTATTCTCTTTTATGAATGTCTTCATATTTGCCTGCATTGTTTTGCCCTATGCAATGGCTTTGATGCATGTTCAAGGTCATGCACCAAAATTTTGTAATGGTATGTAAAGTCGTTAAAATTATCCCATTTTCCACAAAAATATCAAGCTGTTTTCAACATTGATAGTTAGAATAATTTTTTTCTTGAGCAGCAAATCATCATATTAAATGTGACACCGAAGACTGGAGTGTAAAAGCTTCTGAAAATTCAACTTTGCCATTGCAGGAATAAATCATTTTAAAAATAATTATTTAGAATATATTAAAATAGAAAACAGTTATTTAAAATTGTAATACTATTTCACAATATTACTGTTCAAATACAGTTTTTCTCAGTCGCTTTGGTACATTTCTCGAATCAAACTCACAATTTGCAAAACAGTAAGTGCATTTCTCAAAACAATTTGTACAAATAGCAAAACACCATGGATAACCTGCAAAAGCCACTCTCTTACTCAAAATCCTTAGTTCATCTCTCAAAAGTAAATATCTGTGTCAATGAACATGTCAGTGCCATCAGAATGACAAGTCCTTGTGTCATTGTGTACGGATAAGACAGTCAAATTGTTTAGTCATGTTCTCAATATAACCGTTTACTCTGGAGAGACGTTCTGATGGAAACTATGGCTAAAGTTTTGATGACAATTATTGTCAATTATAAGTTACATCTTAGTGTATGTGTGAGTGTAATTGCAAGAGAATGGAAAAGATTCAAATTTACTCTCTTACTGTTTGTACTGTATTTTATTGACAGAACATGTCATTGAGTCATTGAGTCATGTCGTTATTGAGTCATGTCATGTCGTCAAGATTCACCTGGGAGCAATTTACCAATTCAGGACAGATTTAGAAAAAAGTCTAATGGAAATATAGAAAGTATAGAAATATGCTTGACATATTATGATAACTTGTTCAACCATTTTGCATGTAAAGACTTATGCTATGAGCTTGTGCCTAAATGTTGTGGGGGGTGAGACTATTCAACAGAGACCCAATATAATACATTTTGATCAACATGACATAAGCAACTGATAATGTAGGAAACAACAGAGAATTGTACATAATCATTTGCATGGATGTACCAAAGCATTTGCAACTTGTTCAAAGAAATGAGAAACTGCTTTTTTGATGTGCACAAGTGACACAATGATGTGAGAATTGAACAGGTAGTTTTGAGAATTTCAATTCTGATCTGAGAAATGTACCAAAGTGACTGAGAAAAACTGTAAATGCAGCCTTGGTGTGCATAAGAGACTTCAAATAGAGACATCATAAGAGACCCAAACCTTTGAATGGTTTTGTTTTGTTTTGTTTTGTTTTGTTTTGTTTTGTTTTGTTTTGTTTTGTTTTGTTTTGTTTTGTTTTGTTTTGTTTTGTTTTGTTTTGTTTTGTTTTGTTTTGTTTTGTCCAAACCAGTTCAGTGCAAACCTTGCCCTGAAGCCAATTTTATTGGGTAAGTTTAGAGTGTGGGGTAGGGTTAAGGTTTAGTATTTGTTGCAGCATTGTGTTGGTCAGGGGTCTCCAAACTTGGTCCTGGAGAGTTTAGCTACAACCCCAATTAAACACACCTGAACCAGCTAATAATCAAGGTCTAATTATAGGCACACTAGAAACTTCCAGCCAGGTGTGTCTTGAAGCAAGTTGGAGCTAAACTCTGCAGGACAGTGGCTCTCCAAGACCAAGTTTGGAGACCACTGGTGTAAGCAATCAGCTGTGATTGACCAATGAATTTGGCTGTGGGGTGAAGTTTCTGCTGAACTGGTTTGGGGAAAATAAAATCACGTACCAGACATGTGTAAAACGAATGTGGAACAAAGAAGAATGCAAACTCGAGAAGCCAAAACATTGTTAGTTTGTGTATTTTAAAGCACTTGTCTCCAAATAAATCTTGTCCAGTCTACATTTAAGACCAAATATAGGCGAACCAAATGTCCAATGTCATAACTCATTTCCACTGTAACTTGTCCTGAACTTCAATGAGTGGCCAGCTGTCAAATATTTGTCATGAAATCGCCTCAAGTGCAATCAGTTTTTAAATATACAGAATTTCTCTAAGCATGACCATCTCTCTCATTTCACATCCCCAGCAGGTTTGCTGTTAAAGTTGTCACTTAAAGGAAATAAACGAATTTCTCACAGTCAACTCAAGGACGTACAATCACTTGCTCTCAGTTTTATTCTGACAGTCTTAGAGCAGGGCAACAGCACACAGCAGAGCTGACTGCAGGCGGGTTTACACTAGTCATGTGTGTAGGTGTAAAACAACAGCGACACAACAAAACTGCATAAGAGTATCAGTTCATTTGTGAATGTGCAGCACACTTTCCTTATTTTTCTCATTCTCTCTTCTGTAGTCATTCCCAGAGGAAAATTTAATTTCTCAGAACTTTCTCTTTTAGAGCTTTAGAACTTCAAATTAACTAAAATTCACAGAAATGAGACCATTGTTTACATATAAGAGTGTAGAGATCAAATATGAATACACGCATAAAATTAGTGTGGATAGCTCAGACCATTTGGTCGGCCTTGGATGATGAATTTGATTAGAAGTGTTTGAGTTCATATTGAAATATTTTGCACTTGAAATTAATAGTTTAATTCTGATGCATTAAACTGATCAAAAGACAGTAAAGACATTTATAATGTTGCAAATATTTCTATTTCAGATAAATGCTGTTCTTTTGAAATTCTGTTCTTTTGGGTTACATTTTTTAAATTAAATTTTTAACCCAACGGTTGGGTTTGTCCATCTTTGACCCAAATTTGGGTTGAAACAACCCAGCATTTTTTTAGTGTGTCATTTTTTTGTCAGCCAGAGCTGAGTGTGTTTGTGTGTGTATGCATGTTGTTTTTATATTGAGCCTGTATGAGCATGAATTGAGCAAATATTAAACCATGCTGTCTGACCTCAACTACAAAGGCTGCTTATTCAAATACAAACACATATTTTGGGGTTATGAATTTTAAATATGGCATTCTGGTTTTCTACATTGTGTAACGCAAATGTTATTTCTATTTATTTATTTATTTTTGGTTTATTTCCCAGGAAATATTGGCTCAGAACTGTCTTACAATAATGTGGCTATGTTCATTTCATCAGATGCAGGCAATAACTGGAGACAGGTACGACTGCTTCACACCTCTGTACTAAAAATATCTGTACTAATTTATATTAACAGTGTTAAATTAGCAAGATTTACACAAGAATTGTTAAACTAAACATAAAAAAAGTTTGACTTTATACAAAAGGTTTCTCTCTCTCTCTCCAATAATTGCAAAACAAACAAACAAAAAAACTTATGTCTGTGAGAAAACTACTCAAATTTATATGCAAACTGCCTTTGTTCTGATTTGTTCAGTACAATGCAAATAACTCCAAGTCGTTCTTCTCATGATGCAGATTTTTGAGGAAGAGCACAACGTGTGGTTTCTGGACAAAGGTGGAGCTTTGGTTGCCGTGAAGCAGCCCACTGTGCCCACTAGACATCTTTGGTAGGTGAAAATAAGTTTGATTCTGCCAAGTTTATTCATGCTGGTTTGGTGAAATTCCTGCTTGACTTACTTTGGTCGGCACTGTCTGACAGGGTTGGTTCTGTGCTATTAAGATCGTTGAAGGAACAAAAAAATCAATGAGTTGGTGTAAGTCGAACATACTTCCTACAAGAACAAAAATGAAACAGCAGGACACAGAGACTGCCAAATAACAGATTGGAATCAGTTTTTACGTGACGAACCATGGGAAGTGTTCCATATTAAAGCTTCCCACTTATCCCCCCCGAGTTCACACATTGGTTCCCTCTTCAAATTGGCCCTGCCTGGTTTTGCTTCAGCAGTGTTTAATCCTCCAGAGTCTTAAATCTTTTCTCTCTTATCACTCGAAGCCGTTGGCTTTAGTTTTAGGCCCACTGAAGTGTGGCACCTTCATTTTTTAGTTCTCTTAAACAACTCAAGCGAGACTGTAAGTGGAGTCACAACTGTGGAGGGCAGTCGTATCATTTTCTGCAAGTATGACTTCAAATAACAGCCCTGACTGTATGTTCTCTTAATGGATACATGTCAACACTCCGACTGTTGCTTTTAGCAGACCTGAGACAGCTTGGAGGCAACTTTGCCATCGTGCTTCAGTCCCTTCATTGCAGTCTTGTCACACATATGCAACTCTACTGTTTGCACCTGTGAAATGATGTTGATAAGCTGTCAGAAAGTATCATGATCAGACTTTCAGGAAGTTCTCCAGCTCTTGCTTGCTTCTACTCCCTCCTACATGTGAAGATGTTAAAAACTATTCAAGGTATAGTTCTGTTACAAAAAATGTTTGTTGATGACAACAAGATGACACCGACATCATTAAACACTAAGGGGACGTTTACACAGAACGTGTTTTTCCATTCAACTGCGCTATTTTCCATTTTTTTAGGGATGTCCCGATCACGTTTTTTTTCCCTCGCGTCCGAGTCCGAGTCATTTGATTTTGAGTATCTACCAATACCGAGTCCCGATCCGATACTTCTATAATACATGAAAAAGAATAAAGAAGAGTGAAAAAATGGATCCAGGATCCAGGAACAGTGCTTTTCAGGTTTTTCAGGTATCTTACAGTCGTTTTCACGTACAGAAAATGGATAAAGTAATCAAATATAAAATATCACTGCATATTATCTTTACTGTATAAAATAAATAAAGATTAATCATTATTGAAGTTACAAAAACTATTCAGTCAAGAGCAGTGAGTGATTTCTTTGTTATTTGTTGTTTGATTTAACATTAAATACAGGCAGCAGGAATAGTTTTTTTTTTCCCTATAAGACATGCACATCCAGTACATATACTGTTACATATGCGCTGTCTTTCTCGACTAATATACGTTCACTTAAGACATAACCGACTATGTTTGCTAGGATACTCGCTAAGACGGGCATGTTGACATAATTTTTGTATGAATTTTCCGCTGAAGCACAAGACTTGAAAGAGAACTCAGTATTTGCGCGCTGACTGAAATAAGCGTGTGCGCGCTTTGGAAGAGCGCACACAAATCTTCTCACACCGCGCGCGAGCTCTCTTTCGCATCTTGTTCTTGAAGGTTTAAATCAGCAAGGCTAAAATGAGTTTAGTTTAAACACAGTGTTCAGGTCTCACCTGTATCAACACCCGGGTGATGACGGCGTAAATGACTGGACATTAGAGCAGACGGCACTCACAGTTAACAGTTTACAAAGAGTGACTGTTTTGTCCACGCTTTCTGATTATCGTTGTTGTAACGTTTTGCACATCCATCGACTGAAACATACATTATTTGAATTCTGTCTGTCTGTTTTCCACGTTGCTATTTTAAACAAACCATATTAACCAATAGATGCGTCGTCATTCGAGATGGGCCGCGGTGCAAGTGCTTACCGAACCGTAAGTGGAGAACCGTTGCACCCCTAATACATATATATCCGAGTTCTGATCGGGAGGTAACGTCCGATTCCGATCGAGTCTGAAACCACGTGATCGAGCCCGATTTCCGATCACGTGATCGGATCTGGACATCCCTAATTTTTTTTCAATGTAAATGTGCACTAGACGGACATCTTTTACCGTTTGGCTTGCATCTTTTTCAGTGCCTCACGTATGACGTGGCATTTTCAAGTTAGAAGTTGTTCAAACTACGTTTACGTCTGATATTCTCTTAACTTGCTCGTAAAGGTGAAAGTGCAATAATCCTGATGAAATGTAAAAAGATAGTTCTCAAACGAGCAAAACAATTATTATCAGTTTAGCCATTAAACACCATGACTAAAATATGAAGTTTTCATTGACTAAAATTTCCACTTTTTCCAGACTTTTAAAACTTGACTAAACAAAAAACAGGATAGGTTGACTAAATATAATAAAAACTAAATGGACATTTCCGGACTAAGACTAAATTAAAACATATCTGAAAAATTTAAAGGATTAGTTCATTTCAGAATTAAAATTTCCTGATAATTTACTCACCCCATGTCATCCATGATGTTTATGCCTTTCTTTCTTCAGTCGAAAAGAAATTAAGGTTTTTGAGGAAAACATTCCAGGATTTTTCTCCATATAGTGGACTTCACTGGGATACAACGGGATGAAGGTCCAAATTGCAGTTTCAAAGAGCTCTATATGATCCCAGACGAGAAATAAGGGTCTTTTCTAGTGTAACGATCTGTCATTTTCTAAAAAAAAAATTAAAATGTATATACTTTTTAACCACAAATGCTCATCTTGCACTGCTCTGCGATGCGCCACGCATTATGTAATCACGTGCA
Source organism: Ancherythroculter nigrocauda (assembly GCA_036281575.1). NCBI lineage: Eukaryota > Metazoa > Chordata > Actinopteri > Cypriniformes > Xenocyprididae > Ancherythroculter > Ancherythroculter nigrocauda. The sequence goes on along the minus strand of VTFQ01000003.1, from coordinate 20,204,222 downwards.
AAGACAGACGGTCAAACGGCCTTTACAAAAAAAAGCTAAAACAACAATGTCAGACGATTTTGATGTTAGAGGAGAAAATGAGATGGAGTTTTTCGCCCTACTGCGGTACTTCCACCTGTCACGCGTGATACTTCCAACGTGATCACGTAATACGTGGCGCATTACAGAGCAGTGCAAGACAAGCATTTGTGGTTAAAAATTATATACATTTTTATTTATTTTTTTAGAAAATGACCAATCTTTTTGCTAGACAAGACCTTTATTCCTCTGCTGGGATAGTGTAGAGTCCTTTGAAGCTGCATTGAAACTGAAATTTGGACCTTCAATCTGTTGGTAGCTGTTAAAGTCCACTATATGGAGAAAAATCCTGGAATGTTTTCCTCAAATTTCTTTTCGACTGAAGAAAAAAAGACATGAACATCTAATCCTTTAACACTATTCCAAACCTGCATGACATTCGTTCTTCTGTTTGTAGTTTTTGCATTTGAACGTCTCAATGTCTGCTGCAGGATCAGTTTCGATGAAGGTCGTCAGTGGACTCGTCACAGTTTCTCAGCCATGCCGCTGTTCGTGGATGGTGTTTTGGTGGAGGGAGGTGCAGAAAATCAGATCATGACGTAAGTCTATAGAGGTTTGTTTTTGACCATCATCTTTCTCTCTCTCTCTCACACACACACACAGCCTGTGCGTCCTCATTATGTCCTATATTTCGAATAGATTCCTCTGAGCTCTGTTTGTTCAAGAGATACACTCATGAGGAAAGGTTAATTAATCAGACTCTTAAGCTAATGTTGTTAGTCTCAGTGAACCAATAACATTTCTCATTATGTCCCAGTGCTGGTATGTAGTTTAACAGGGTCATTTTGTACTTTTTCATTATTATTTTAAACACACATTAAACAATCCTTGCAGTATTGGATAAGATATGACTGAAATGATCAGGTTTATTGTTAAATATAAACTGTAGCTAACACTGGAATCCTGCATAAGGATACACTGGGCAACTTTTTGAGCAATGTTGCAATTTTACCGAGCAATGTTGCTTGGGCACTTTAGCGTTTAGAATGGGCAACAAATTTCGATCTAAAATAGCCAGATAGAAATTTGTTTCCCATTCTCAATGGAAAGTGCCCAAGCAACATCGCTCGGCAACATTGCCCGACTGCATTGCCTGGCAGCATTGTTCAAAAAAGTTTCCCCGTGTATCATCACCTTTAAAAACAAACTGTGATTGGTCACTTTACATGTCAGTCAGGCGGCCACGGTCAGTGGGCGGTCCTTTTTTTTATATTGTTTTTTTCTTCTGGTGTTTATGAATATATCTGGCTGTCTCATTATAAATTCACTGTGACTTGTCTTTGTAACTATCCATATGAACATTGTCTGTTTCATAAATCTTTGTTCTGCTTGTTTGCCATGCTTAAAATATGTTCAGAATGATTAAAAATGAGATAATTAAATGACCGTCAATAAGAATAAACACTTATGAACAAGTGCATATTTATTTATGTTAGTGCTGTCAATCAATTAAACATTCACATTTTTCTGTAATTAACTGTGATTAATCGCACCTAACATTAGGAAAGTAGGAAATATCTAGATTATATTTATATAGATTGATTTTTATTAAAGCTACAAAAGTTATTCAGTTAAGAGCAGTGAGCGATTTTCTCTTTTTCTTTTGTTCTTTGATTAACATTAATGACAGACAGTAGCAGGTTTATTAGGCTGCTGTCACTTTAGGATCTGACACACATGAGGCGTATCTGACACCTGACATCATATTTTCTCACAACTCTTTACATTCATTTAATACTTTATTTAACTCATTTAAGACTGTGCTTATGAGGATACTTGACAAAACTTGCATTTTGGCATAATTTTGTCCATTCAAGTGCGAAAGAGAACTAAATGCGGCACTAACGTCTGAAGCGGCATTCTGTGTGAGATTCGCAGACAGCGCGCCTGCACCACACTGTTTTGTGTCTTGTCAAGCTTGAATGGTTTAAATGTGCCGTAGAATGTCTTTTTAAAAGATGTATTATAAGTCTAAGGTGTCCCCTGAATGTGTCTGTGAAGTTTCAGCTCAAAATACCCCATATATTTTTTTCTTTTATTAATTTTTTAACTGCCTATTTTGGGGCATCATTAAATATGAGCCGATTTAGGCTGCGGCCCCTTTAAATGCTCTCGCTCCCCGCCCACGGAGCTCGCGCTTGCCTTTAACAGCATAAACAAAGTTTACACAGCTAATATAACCCTCAAAATGGATCTTTACAAAGTGTTCATCATGCAGCATATGCAGATATGTAAGTATAGTATTTATTTGGATGTTTACATTTGATTCTGAATGAGTTTGATAGTGCTCCGTGGCTAAAGCTAACATTACACACTGTTGGAGAGATTTATAAAGAATGAAGTTGTGTTTATGAATTATACAGACTGCAAGTGTTTAAAAAATGAAAATAACAACAGTCTTGTCTCCGTGAATACAGTAAGAAACGATGGTAACTTTAACCACATTTAACGGTACATTAGCAACATGCTAACAAAACATTTAGAAAGACAATTTACAAATATCACTAAAAATATCATGTTATCATGGATCATGTCAGTTATTATTGCTCCATCTGCCATTTTTCACTATTGTTCTTGCTTGCTTACCTAGTCTGATTATTCAGCTGTGCACATCCAGACGTCCTGCCCTTGTCTAATGCTTGAACATGAGCTGGCATATGCAAATATTGGGGGCGTACATATTAATGATCCCGACTGTTACATACCAGTCGGTGTTATGTTGAGATTCACCTGTTCGTCGGAGGTCTTTTAAACAAATGAGATTTATATAAGAAGGAGGAAACAATGGAGTTTGAGACTCACTGTATGTCATTTCCATGTACTGAACTCTTGTTATTTAACTATGCCAAGGTAAATTCAATTTTTAATTCTAGGGCACCTTTAAAAGCATTTGCATGAGCGTGATCATGTAATGTAATGCTAGCTAGCTAAAGGATGACAGAAAAAACAGAAGTTGTGTTAATTGTGTTAAATATTTTTAACACATTAAACTGAAAAAAATTAATCACATGCGTTAACGCACTAATTTTGACAGCCCTGGTTTATTTATTTATTTGCTTATCCGAGTTAGTCAGGACAGTATACTATAAATCAGAGTGCATTTCTACTTGAGTGAACTATATAGGCCATTTAATTGTTCACTCTGAATTCAGATAATACTATTAACCCCACATTGTGCATTTTATAGGATATAGAGAGCAGTTTCAGACATAGCTAATGAAGTAAACCCAGGATTGTTCAGTCCAGCCTCTGGAGATGTACCTTTTTGCAAAGTATAATTCCAACGCCTACATTACACACCTGAACCAGCTAATGAATGTCTCCTGGTTTACTTGAAAATGAGTGAGCCGTATGAGAATTGAACCTTTCTTTGTCTATTGGCAGGTTTTTTGGACACTTCAGCCATCGGTCTGAATGGCAGCTTATCAAAATTGACTACAAGTCCATATTTACCAGAAGGTGCACAGAGGGAGACTACCAAACCTGGCACCTGCATAACCAGGTAATATATATATATATATGTATATATATATATATATATATATATATATATATATATATATATATATATATATATATATATATATATGATTATTATTATATACATTGAATACATTTATTGATTGATTGTAACTGACTTTAATATTATTTTCTTAGGGTGAGCCATGCATAATGGGTCAAAAGCAGATCTACATGAAACGTCGTTCTGGAAACTACTGCATGGTGGGATGGGACAACTCCAGGATCCTTTCCGCAGAACCCTGCATCTGCAGAGCACATGACTTTGAGTGGTGAGTGAACAGCACACTTAACCAACTTAACCAGCTTAAGCTTATTAGATCCACCCACTGGTCCAACAGCTGAATCTAGTAGAATAGGCAATTGATTCCCTGCATGTTTATCTTTTCTTGTGCTTCTGGAGGAATTGTCTTAAATGGTTTAATTGACTTTAGATTGGCAATATTATTATAGTGTTGTTATCCGACACCAATTAAAAGAAGGTCTCAAATGTAGACTGATTATAATTTTATGCTGATCATCCTTTTAGATGTGATCTTAATTTAGATATTTGATTGTTATTATAGGTATGCTTATTATCATTAATTGGCTTTGCCTGTCACAGTCTCACAAACTTGTTCATCTGAACATAATCAGAGTTTGCAGGTTTAACTATTATCATTAACTAGTACCATTGGCCACCCTTTACTTGATCTAGTTTAGCCACATAAACTACCATTCAAAGATTTAGGTTCAATAAGTGTTCCCCGCAATAAACTCCTAATTACTACTTATTGATAGTAAAGTAGTTGTTGTAGTGGTTATGTTTAGGTATGGGGTGTAGGGTTAAGGGATGTTAGAATATGGTCATGTAGAATAATGCATTAATATGTGCTAATAAGTACTAATAAGCAGACAATGTGCTACTTATATGCATGATAATACGCAACTAGTTAATAGTGAATAGTGTTACCTAATCTAAAGTGTTACTAAGATTTCTAATACATGCTGTTTTTTGTTTTTTTTTAACTTTGGATTCTTCAAAGAATCCTGAAAAAAAAATGTGTAGCATGGTTTGACCCCAAACTTTTGCATGGTAGTGTACATCTGACGCCCGCAGATCAACCTCCCATGAGCCTTAGTATGAGCCCAGGTCACAGATTTATGCTATCATAATAAAACTACTCATACTTTAGTAAATTATTTCAAAAGCCATATTAACACTTTAAAACCAATTCACAAATGATCAATACACAACATGAGATACTCCTATGTTGATTCAATATGTCAGACTATTTAAACAGAACAAGACCTGAAACTCTTTAAAAACATGAAATAAAATGTGGTCTAGATTTTCTTTTTCAGTGCAGCTTTGTTGTTTTATGTCCTGGTCTGCTCTTTAGGTGGGCTCGCAGGTATTTATAAAACCTTCGTGTTTTGTTCACTGGGATCTGGGAGCAGTTTTCAAAGATCTCAGAATAGACATAGTGCTTCTGCAGCAGTGGGCTGGTTATAACCTCTTCTGTAGGGTCAGTGTAGATGGGGAAGGTGCCTTATTTAGGATCAAGATGCATGACACAGGCAGTCTTTGGACTTTAAAGCTTTTGAAGGCCTCGGGGCTAAAAGAGGACGAGAAGATTGAGGTTCTTTATCATCATAGTCTTTTGTTGTCTGTCTGGAGCTTCTTCTAAAGTATATATAAATACCTTGGGATCTACATCATTTATCACATTCGCAGACCAAGTGTTCCATCTTTTTCCAGCAATGCACAGTGTATCCTTTCTTTTTCTTTAGTACATTCTCCTGTCCTGTTTGGTCTCGTTTTGTGGTTAAAACCCTTGGAAACCCAGTGGAGGGATTTAAACATGCTTTCAGAGATGTGTTCATTCGTCTTCTCTAAATGCAAGTAGTACCCAGGATGCCTCTTTAGTTTTAGTGTGTATCTTTAATTTGCCCAGTACTTTGATTCTAATGATTCATTGAATGATTCATTGAATTCTTTGTACAAAATATGAAAGGGAAGGTCTCCGTAAAATGATGATCTCTTTGCGAGGACCTTCTTCCTAAAATTGGGAAAGTTCCACCCCATGATGTTAATGCAGCATACAACTGTAATTGGACGAAAATTGACATCTGGGATGACATCTTAACTTGGCTCTACATTGACTTGATTATATCCATTGAAATTTGCACTTACATATTCCTGCCAGACTCTGTATATGTTTACACCATTACCTCTGCCATCACAGCCATCTTCTCTTGATAACTGTGATAAATCTGTAATTCAACTTCTTTTAGAAGGAAACATTTATTTCCTTTTCTGTAAAGAGAAATGATTACAAGTTAACTTAAAAATGAAACATTATTTTATTTTTGCTGAATTTATTTTTGACAGCGGACAGTCAAAGAGGAAATGAAATGAGGAATTACTAAATGAGGACATGTTGCAGGCTGGACTCAAACCTGCATGTTCCAAATGAGCTGTTAAGGATTATTAGCCTTAACTATAAGTGAGTTAAATAATACATTTCAAGATCTTGTCTTTTTGTTTCAGCATGTTGGTTCAAACTAGCAGAAGTAGGTTCTCTTTGTGATTGAGTTCTCCTTGATTAAAGTTTGAATAAAGTTAGGATTAGTTTTGCCAGAACACAAGCAAATAATTATACGATTTTTCCATGCATAGATAAATTAAAGAATTAGAATGCACAGTGTTATTGCATTTGTTTTTTTGTAATGGCATTTTATGTGATTTGTACTTGCAATAGTTTGGATGATACAGATATGACAAACTACCAAACAGATTTAATTTGCATGTTAATTAATTTGCAAATCTTACCCAGTTCTGCTTTTTTATCTTAAATGAACTAAATACACCCAATCTGTGGTAGTTTTTTTTCTTCAATTGAGCCTCATTTTCAAATTTAAGTCAAATTTAGCAGTCTAATTTCAGTGATACGTTGTTTTCAGTTATTCACTGACCAGATCCATTTGGTCCACCTTTACATATTTCATCCTGCATGTTTGTGATAGGAAAATGCTTAGGAAAAAAAAAAAAAGTTTTACTGAATTTGCTGCAAAGCCACAGAGAACTTTTAATTTGTTTTGAAACGGTAAAAAGGAACTGATGTCATGATATGCAGAGTAATTATTCTGTGAAATATAATATGTTGTCTCTTTCTATTAACTCTGAAACAGAGAGCTCATCTAATAAGCTTTATTGGTTTATGTTATACCATAAGAATTAAAAACACGTCTTCTAGCTGCAGATATAAGATATGTGATACTGACAGAATCATTGAGGACTGGGCAGAATTAAATAACGTTTGTAATGCATTTGGTGCTAGGACATGTAATTAAGAATTTGTCATTTCTTGTCCGGCATTATAGATAATTTCAATATGTGTGTAGAAAGTAGGGACAGTTAAAGCTAGGCAATTTCGGTGAGACTAGCAATACGCAAGGCAAGGCAAGTTTATTTATATAGCGCATTACATACACAATGATCATTCAAAGTTTAATAGCAAGCTAGCTTTGAAAGCATAAGATCCCACCTTCATGGCTGTTGTGGCCTAATGGTTAGAGAGTTGGACTTGTAACCCAAAGGTTGCGGGTTTGAGTTTTGGTACTGGCAGGAAATGTAGGTGGTGGGGATTGAATGAACAGCGCTCTCTTCCACTCTCATTAGCCAAAACTGAGGTGCTCTTGAGCAAGGCACCCAACCCCCAATCACTCCCCGAGAGCCTCAGCAAAAATGGTTGCCCACTACTCCGGGTGTGTGTTCACAGTGTGTGTGTGCACTTGGATTGGTGAAACGCAGAGCACAAATTCTGAGTATGGGACACCTTACTTGGCCACACGTCACATCACTTTCACTTCCTTTCAGAGCTCTGTCTTCAAAGCCACTCCTCCTCCAAAACACATGAATGCGCACAGCCAGAGCAGAGTCTGCTAAGCCTTATGGGAAACAGCATTAAATTACCTTGTGTCACAAAGCACATAACATTACAATAATGATGAATGTAAACAACTTAAAGAGCTCTGACTTGTACCACCTGACTGCTGCAGATTCATTTCGGTGTTGATAGTGTTGTCAGAGAAATGCATAAATCTGAGGCTGAGGACATGAACAGCTCTGAGTAGAACGTCACGGGTTGCCATCTCTTAATTATGGTAATTACAGTGTGGCGTGAACGGAGCATAAGCTCATCGTTTTGGTTCAGGAGGAACTGTAAAAATTGGCTGATGTTTGTTTGCGGTTCTCGATGACTTGTGCTGCGTCCCAATTTCCCTACTATGCCCTAAAAGTATGTACTTTTTGTTAAGTTTTTAAGAAAACGTACATACTTTTGAGTGTATATTAAAAGAACAGTAGGCAAGCTTTGGGACATACTACTTCGTCATAATTGTGTCTTTAATGGCAGTTTGATTCCGAACCACTGATTCAAAACAAAAGATTTGTAAAGCTTCAAAGCTTAATGAAGCAGTGTTTTTTTGTTGTTGTTTTTTTGTTGTTTTTTTTTGTTTTTTGGTGCACAAAAGCACTCGTCGCTTCATAACATTAAGGCTGAACCACTGTAACTGTCACACAAACTGTTTTAAATATGTTTTTAGTAGCTTTCTGGGCATCTGAAAGTGTTAATTTTCTTGGTGTCAATGGAGGCCTCACTGAGCCATCAGATTTTATCAAAAATATCTTAATTTGTGTTCTGAAGATGAACAAAGGTCTTGTGGATGTGGAGCAACATGAGGGTGAGTAATTAATGACAGAATTTTCATTTTTTGGGTGAACTAAACCTTTAAGAAGTGTCAGTTTGGGATTTTTACATCATGATCTGAGAGTAGCTTTATTAGATTTCATTACTAAACCAGTCAGTATTTGTGAAATCAAAGGAAATTGAATGTTAACTTGTATTAACAAGTCCAAGTTTTTCACCAAAAAGTAAGAAATATCATGACCATCATACATCATTACTTCCACACATTATCATATATCCACACCATCACACATTTTACCAAAATCCTCTTCAAATTTGACAACAAACTTTTTATTCCATGAATGTTTTGCATTCAGTGTTTTAACATAGAGGAAGTTTCAGTTTCCGAGATCAAGTCATCAAAAGTGTCTTTCTAAACAAGACAAATGGGCTATTTTACTGTGTAGACAAAAACATGTTGCATCATTTGAAATGTTACAATCTTTTGAGCATGTTAAGATATGAAATACAGGTAAATGGTATGACCACTTCTTTTATATGGGAATAATCGGAGTGCTAGCACACAAATATCTTTTAAAGCTCGAATCTTATCTGAGTGCTGGATTGGAACTGCTCATAATTAAAAACCCAAATGCCTGATGCCAAGAGGGACCATGTGGTCTGCTGGGTTTTGTTGTGGATCAGTAATTAATTGATAAATCAAAGTCACCGGTGATATATGAACAGACATTCACTTCAGCAGGTTCCAAGGCTTCTGGGAGGAGAGAGAATTGAAAGACATTGAGGACATACGTTGAAGCCTGCAGCTCTCAGAGCAGAAAAGACATTTGTCATCCCAGAATGAATACATCTCAATGGCTGCAGTTGTCTCAAGGGCATAAAAGAGGGACATGCTTGAATACAAGATGTGCCGCTGTGCACGAATGAAAAGATGTACATGAAGTAGTTAGGAGAATGTTTTACAGGATAGGAAATGATTGAGAAGAGGAAATGGCATAAGGAGATGTCGTAAACCAGATTTGAACTCGTGTTGACCTTGTGTGAAACTAGTCAAACACGCTTGGACTGAATTTACGTTTTTAAGAATGGATTGGTATCTCAAACAACATTTTAAAAATTAAGGAAATGATTAATAATGGATCAGAGAAATAAGTCTTGTCTGAGTTCAGTAAATGAGAATTGTTTTGTCTTTTGTAGTGATTATGGCTTTGAGAGAAGAGGGGATGGAAACTGTCTGCCAGCATTTTGGTTCAACCCTTCCATAGTGTCTCGAAGCTGCAGCCAAGGGCAAAACTACCTCAACAGCACAGGGTAAGAAGTGTTCACATACACGTATGGATCTTATTCTATCATGGTGTGCTTTGCTTTCCTTGTGGGGACATTTGGTCATTGATGGCAAAATCTGACCCCCAAAGACATTTACTTAGCTAGGCCATACCATACTTCTATCATTTTTGCTATTTTTTTAAATCATTTTTTTACAGTATTATTCTTAGTATTATTGTTATATAATGTGTGTGTATATATATATATATATATATATATATATATATATACACACACACACATACATACATACATACATACATACACACACACACACACACACACACACACACACACACATATATATATATATATATTCAATTCAATTTTAGGACATCAATTTGGAATGTTGCTTTGGCAACTGAATAAAAAATAAGTTAAAGATTTTTGAGTTAACATTTCTTTCAAGTAAAGAAAATGTTTTTTTTTTAGTTTTAGTAAATTATAATAACTATGCTGTTTAGCATTTTATAAAAATCATATTTTTATAATAGTATAAAATATTTCTTTTAAATAATATTTTATATATTTAATATTTTTAAAGGCTGTAATATTATTTATTTTTTATTATTATTAATAAAAATACAAAATATGTATAAAATAAAATATGTTTTTATTATTTTTTTATTTTATACATATTTTGTATTTTTAATAATAATAATAAAAAAGAAATTATAATAATATTTTAATATATATAATAGTGTGTGTGTGTATATATATATATATATATATATATATATATATATTCAAATTACTTTTTATTTTTATTTTATACATATTTTGTATTTTTATTAATAATAATAATGAAATTAACTATTATAATAATATTTATAATAGTGTATATATAGTGTATGTATATATATATATATATATATATATATATATATATATATATATTTTTTTTTTTTTTTTTTTTTTTTATAAGAAAACAATAACTAACTTAGATCCTACATCCTAATAATCAGATATTTTTCCTGTGTTCAGTGGGATAAAGTAGAGACTTTTTTTTTTTTTTTTTTTGTGAAGCAAATCAATCACACTAGCACTAATCTTGTTTTAGGAAAGTGGTTATTTTTAATTAAGTGCACCATGATTTAAACTTACTGTGCTGATGAGCAGGCACAAGCCATATTGACGTGAGCAGGTTTTAAACTTTCTGGAGATTGTGGCGTCCGTCTTTACGACAACTTTCTAGACAGACAATCCATACAAAGAGACCTAGCTGGACAGATAACACTGTGTAATGGAAAGACTTCATTTGAAACCTAATTTAAAACCAACATCAGTCAGAAAGCATGTCCATTCAGAGCAAGAGTACAAAATTACAGACAAGGGAAGAGACAGAGAAAGAACGCGATTATCATTTCCAGAGATTGTGTCAGAGCTGGCACATAAATTGTGTCCAAAACGGATTCATTCAGCAACAAAAAACCAGAGCTACTCAGAATGGATCTATCAGGCTTGCAAAAATGGTGTTGTATTCAAATGGATACATACAATGACCTATAAGTATTCAGACACTAAAGTAATGCTTTAAAATATGAGAATGCAATTGAGTTAAATAATATCAGATGGTCAAATCTTTCATTTCACAAGAAAGACACATTTCAAGCTAGTTTTGTGGTTTCTGTGTGTGTTTCAGGTATCGTAAAGTGGTAGCGAATAACTGCACGAAAGGAGTGAAGGAGATGTACACGGCCAGGAAACAGCAGTGTCCGAACCGCCCCCCACGAGGTTTAGTGCTGACAACCCGTGACGACAAACTCACAGCCAACTTGGGCAGCAATGTGACCTTCCTGGTGCGGCTGGAGGAGGTGAGATCGTCCTGAGGGCCATCAGAATCTGATGAACTCAAACCTGCCGCTAATGGAAAATGATAGTCAAATTATCAGATTCATTGATCTGATCATTTAAAGTGCTGCATGGCCAGAAGCTATAATTATGGGCCTGGTATTGAGTCAAGACCTAAATTATGCAGTAGTATGAAACTGATGAGCTAATGCCATATGAACAGATAGTCAATTACCAAATATCAGGACGTCCATGTATGCTAGTTAGTTCAAACATGTTAGTTCTCAACTGGCTTTGCTTCAGGATTGAGATTTTACATCAGACATCAGGTGGCGACAGTATAATTTTTTAAATGCCTAGTTCTGTCATGAAACTCCAAATGGCGCAGGCTGAAGTGTCCTTAACGCAAACTGATGATATTCTCAGCGTTAACTACTCGATTGTTTCATGTCGCATTTGCAGCCAACCTGGAAGCGCTGGATGTAAACAGCATAAGAGAATAACACAGAAGAGAAGATATTGTTGAATAAAGTTGTTATTTTTGTTTCGTTTTTGCGCACAAATAGTATTCTCGTTCCTTCATAAAATTAAGGTTGAACCATTGCAGTCACGTCGACTATTTTAACGATGTCTTTAGTACCTTTCTTGGCCTTGACAGTGGTTGTTAAATTTCTGTCTATTGAGGAGTCATAGAGCTCTCGGATTTCATCAAAAATATCTTAATTTGTGCTCTGAAGATGAACGAAGGTCTTACGGGTGTGGAACGACATGAGGGTGAATAATTAATGACAGAATTTTCATTTTTGGGTGAACTAACCCTTTAAAATTACATTAGAATTTTACAACATAACAGTGTTCTTATATTCTCTTTGCATATTATAGGCCCAGCAGTGTGCAAAATGATATTACTTTTATATTATTAAATATACAAACTTTAATATCAGCCAGGTCACTGATAAATGTATGGCAAAATTAAAGTTATAATTGGACACAGACTTTGGCATTAACACTAAAAGATATGGGAAGCATTTTCTCCTTTTTAAAAGTTGATAAGCTTGTTTATTTTGCTGCCCTACCAATGCATGATTATATTTTTAGACTTTTTTTTTTTTTTTTGCATTTAGCATGCTGTCCACAACCCTATCAGAACAGAAATGCAACCCATTTTTGGTCACAATCCACTATTTGAGAAGCACTGCTGTATACTGACAGTATTTATTGGATTTTATAATAAGGCTCCATTTGTAGACATTAGATAACTACTTTAGTTAACATGAACTAACAATGAAAAATATTTTAGTAAGCTTGAGGCTTTTTTTTTTTTCTTTAACTAGATTAGTATTAGTTTTTTGTGACATTGAATTTGGTGATGAGAATTATAAAATTGTGATATAATAACTTAATTCAAAGCAAAAATAACTATATAAATAACTATACTGTGATGTATATTGTTATTGTGAAATAAAATTACTCATATCGGGATATATTAGCGTACGTTAGCAAAAGTCATTTTAAAGTTCAGATCGGATAGAAATAGCACCTTAAGCTAAAAAAAAAAAAACTAAAAAAAATGCATGATTTCTTTTTTACACTGGGTTTTGCAGCCAATTATGGTCCAACGCTGTTGAGCTATAATTTGAATATGTTTTTACTGTGCCAGTCTTTTATTATGGTTTTAGCTATTTTATATTAACCCTCCATTAAATGACACAATCACAGAATGAACTGGAAAATGAGTTGTCAGTTTACTTGACGGTCAGACTTTCTTTTTTTTTTTTCTGAGTGGGCTTTTCTTGGTGAACAAGACTTCCAGACTAGTCTGACTAAGTGAGACTATCATCAAGCTCTATATGTGACCGTTTACACCCACATTGGTCATTTTGACATTCTAGAATCTTTCCATAATTCTGTGTTCTTTGCTCCAAGCTGTGCTGGAGCTCTGCGGCAGATGAAAAGGCTTCACTCCGTACAGATGGTATAGTACAAGCCAAATACATATTACAAGCCTACTGGGGACTAGCTTTTCATTGGTGTGCAATGCACACACATACTCTCTTGGTTTCTGTCACACACACACACACACATACACACTCATTCCAGGTAAAGTGTTTCTCCCTAGGTGTCTCACCACAGCAGAGTTGTCACATTACAGTATGATGAGATGAGGAAATGAGGGCTTACTCCTTTCATTAAGAGAGTGAGAGCTAGTAAAAGAGAGAGAGAGCAAGAGAGATAGTGAGATAGGCTCAGAATTCCACCTATTTATATTCATGAGGGTCAGAGACGGGGCTGTTTCTTAGGCAAATCAAATGGACCTTTATATTTAATGCCTTTAAGGTGCAACACATTTTTCTTTTTTCTTTCTTTCTTCTTTTTTTTTTAAGTTAGAAAGCTCAAGGTTTTCAGGTTGGAAGGGATGAAAGCAGGGTAAATTAATGAGGATTTTTTTAAAACGTCATTCTTTCTTTCTTTTTTCTTGTTTTTTAAAAAAAAAATGTTTCTAAATTTCAGCTTAAAATGAAAAAAAAAAGCCAATGGGTTAAAAAAAAATTGATTTATTTAAAATTCGTATTTAAAATTGATATATTGTCTGATAATAATAATATTTAAATACATTTTATTTCCATTTCACCTTTCATAAAACCTGTGCTTCACAGAATATATAAAACAAATAGTTTCCATAATAATACAGAAAATAAAAATAATAAGAATAATATCAATATTGTAAAATATTATTATAATTTAAAATAACCGTTTCCTATTTTAATATATTTTAAAATTTATTCCTGTGATGGTAAAGCTGAATTTTCAGCATCATTACTGCAGTCTTCAGTGTCCCATGATCCTTCAGAAATCATTCTAATATGATGATCTGCTGCTCAAGAAACATTTCTTATCATGTTGAAAACAGTTGTGCTGCTTAATAATTTTAGGAAACCGTGATCCTTTGATGAATAGAAAGTTCAAAATAACAGCATTTATTTGAAATTGAAATCTTTTCTAACATTATAAAAGGCTTTAGTGTATCTTTTGATGAATTTAATGCATCTGTAAGATAAACAGAACCTCAGATACTTTGATCTCCTGAGATATGGACAGCAAAAACACATACAGCCATTTGTCTCCACACCCCACAGAGTGAAGTTGTGGGAAAGCTTCTTTCCATCCTGTCCTTCCTTCACATTTGCTCCTTCTCCCCCACTTCCTTCCCTTTACACATTCTTTCCATCACTCAGTTCACTTAAAAAGATTATATACAAATTATAATGTTCTGTCAATGCAAGTGAATTAACAGTCATGTTTGGTATCGTTTGAAATGCAACTGGTACAATGGTCTCGTCTACATGGAAGTAAACCAAAGGTATTAAAAGGTTTTAAGAGTTTAGAAATACTTTGGTTGCAACCGTGGGTGTGCCCCTTTCCCAGGGTCCTTCATCCAAACTACCTCCTGTTCCAAAGCAAGGTGTGAACTCCCTAGGTCTGTGACCCTAGTAAATGCAAATTCTGATTGTAAGTTCATGCCCCACATTGGGGGATGTTTTGTCTTGGTCTGAGTATTTATGTTGCAAAAGGCTCGGGGCGACTCTGTATTCAGATGAAGCCCACATTGCTGAGTGTCCAGGACACTCACATCCTTGCTGAATAAAAAAGTATTAATTTCTTCCAGGAAAAAAAAATAAAATAAAAAAAATCTTACTGACCCCTATTTTTTTTGAAGTTTTACTATATCACAATATTTTGCTTAATAAGTTTGTATTGTTTTTTTTTTTTTTTTTTTTTTTGCTGTTAAGCAGTTGGAAATAGCTCCTGGGTGCATTTCCTTTAAAATGGACTTTGTCTGGACTTCATGATCTCAGCACAAACTGTGTCCTACCGTCATTACACTAACTGTTTCTCCTGTCAGTCATCTTTTCCTTTCTCCTCCCATAGTGTAGTTATGATTTTCTGCACAAAGTGGTGTGAAATATCTGAAAAGCAACCCGGTGCAGCACATGCTTGCGCAGAAACGCACAGAGGTGGGCCACTTTTCACAGTCAGCTGTGCCTAAAAGCAAACAGACAGAAATAAACCAGGCAGCTTTGGATTTGTCATTATGCAGGGCATAAACACCCCACCCCGCCCACTTTCCTTCATGTGCTGCTAATGCAGTGTTACAAATTAATATCCCAATAGCATTAGCTTACAATGTGCTAACGGCGGAAAGAGAGAAATGAGAGGGATTTGGGAAAGCGTAAACACGGATTTGGGAATATTGCACACACATACTTACGCTTCAGTGTTCCTTCTCTCGTTGCATAGGGAACCCATAACCAGATGTAGAGCCTCAAGTACAATAGACAAAAGTGTTTTGGGATGGTTCAAGGCATGGACTCATCTAAACTTCCTGCTCCTCTTCTTTCTTTTCTGTTTTTATTCTTTTTATGGCTGGTTAAGTTTTATATTTATAATTAGTGCTAATGGTTGATTTTGGTGCAGATGTTTAAGGAGTTGCACCAAAGGCCGTTCAAGTGTCAGAAGATATGCAACACGTATAAGCTCTGATATCTGTGGATTTTAGTTAAAGGATTTCTGTATTTTCTGGCCTGAATTGTGACTCATGAGTTGCATAAATCTTTAAAACAGCATTTTCAAAAGCATTTAAAATAATTCCCAAATAAAAGTTATATAATTTAATGTTTGTATTGAATGTGAATGATCACATGTCGTATGATAGACTTATAAATATATAATGAAATTTTACATCTGTCCATTTTAATTTATATAAATGAATAGTTCAGCCATGGAGCTCTATTCGCATTCTGATTGGTTTGTTCCCAGTCAATTGATTTCACGTATCCATTCCTATTTCCCTATATAACCACAACGCATCCAAACAAATGCACTATCTCTGCACACTATGCAAATTCTCATTCTGGCCCTCCACCTCCCCAGCACCACCTGCCTAAATCTGCTACGGGGGGTCTCTGTCTCTCTAGCAGCGGCAGCATGTTTTCTTTAATTTTATGTTCTAAGCTTTTAGCAGAAACAAGTTGTACTTGCTCCGCATAAGCAGCAGCAACCATTGCTCCAGCAGCAGCGTAGCAGATCTAGTACATTCATTGATGTCAACGTCTTTTTAACTCTGTATGTAACACTGGTGTTAAAAAATGAAAGACACTTTTGTCACTTTTTGACTTTCAGTAATCTGATGTGCTGGATACAGGAAAACTTTCACCATTAATCCAACAAATGGGTTTTATTTTACTGTAGCATTAAACATCCTCGACTTTGTAGCAGAATAAAATATGATATGCTAATTTTTAGGGATGCACCGAATATTCGGCCACCGAAAATTTTCGGCCGAAAATGGCCCAAAAGTGCATTTTCGGTTTTCGGCCGAAAGACTTTTATCACCGAAACAATACGGCCGAAATGTTGTGATGACGCAAACAGAAACCGCGAGATCAGCTCCTCTGATGCATCTGTAGCGGACGTTATTCCTTTAATCGCAGCACTAAAGCGTCTCCTAAGCGAAGTGGTTGAGACGGACCACGGAGTGAAAACAATGAAAAGTACACTCTTAGAGTAGGTCAGCACACGTTTCACTGAGATCTATTCGGATCCTCTGCACTTCATCGCGACTGTACTTGATCCGCGTTATAAAGACCATTACTTTGATGCGGAAATAAAGCAGCGCGCACGAGAAATGATCCAGGCCACGATGGATGCGGAGAACTCGTGTGGAGACAGAGACGGAAATGTTTAACTTGACCCCACTCATGTGTACATTAAATAATAATGTACAGGACATTATTATTTAATGTACACATGAGTGGGGTCAAGTTAAACATTTTAGTTTGAATTTTATTTTATACTGTGCATTGTTGCAATGTGCTAAATAAATATTTGCATAATTTGTAATTGATTTATTCTTTGAAACTTTAATATTAATTTATGCAATTGCAATGCCTTGATTTTAGTAAAGTTAGTACACAGTCATTAACATAAATGCAGTGGTATTAATAATTGGCATAATTTCTTTCGGTGTTTCGGTTTTCGATTTTCGGCCTTGGTTTCCTCTTTTTCGGTTTTCGGTTTCGGCCAAGAATTTTCATTTCGGTGCATCCCTACTAATTTTGTATAAGTAAATCATATAAAAATCATATAAAGTGTATGTATGGCACACTGTTATGAGTGTTTGGATTGGAATAAATAGTAAAAAAAAGAAAAAAAAAAACTGTTTTATTGAAGATTCGTGTTTTTCCACTCACCTACCAACATTTACTTTTCTCTTATGAAATTTACTTGACAGCAGATTCACTTACACTCATATGAGTCACATTTACGAGTATATTCCCTGTGCAATATCGTATCTCATAAACAGCAATTATGATTGCGGTGGATTGTAATTGACCCATCAGGATATCTGATATTTCACTGTACACCAAACAAACACAATATAAAGTATAAAATATAAATTACCTATGAAAAGTAATATGCCTGCTTCCCACAGGAAGTTGAAATACTTACTGAGAGGTAATTCATTTGATACAATGACTGTTTTCTCTGTAAATAAGCGACTCCTGTCTCTGATTTCACACACCTCATTTCATATATGAGGTAGAGTTATAGCAGGAATGAACTCAGGGGCTGAAAACAATGCTTTGTGTCTGAAAACAGATGGGACAGTGTCTGTGTAAGCAGTATGGTGACATTACCCGCAGCTGTTTTTGGTCGCAGCTGCCAGACACAGTCATTAAGGAAAGTGTACTAAAGAGTTGTTCTAATAATTCGGCTTGGCTCTGCATGTTGTTTTAGGGCGACTCCATGAGGACAAACATTCAGCTGGACTTTGGGGATGGAACGGCGGTGTCCTACTCCAACCTGAGCTGGACGCAGGAGGGTATCAGGCACGTGTACCGCAGTGCTGGTATCTTCAGAGTCACAGCGCTGGCGGAGAACAGCCTCGGGTTCGACACCTCATCCCTCTACCTGCACGTGACGTGTAGGTTTCACACATACACACAAACCCGTGCCAACTTCAGTATTTATTTTTATTCTCCATTTTGCAGAGGTGCCAAAAGTTATCATTTTATGAGGTGACGTTATATAATTATATCATAATTATAGCATTTTTGTCTTGATTAAAAATATCTAAACGTCATAAGAAAAGAAGATTATTTTATCGGTGTTACATTGTGTGAGATATTAAGACTTGTTAGTCAGAGAATAGAGTTTGAATTCAGGTTTACTTTTACCTCATTGGCAAAATTGCCAAACAGTAAATTTAGCTTACCCTTGTGAAAAAAGAATACCATTTAACATACTTTTAAAAGGAGTACTTAAGTAAATAATGCACTTTAAAAGAATATACTTTAGTGTGAACAGAATGGAATGTTTTACCCGTAAATGTTTGTTAATTGCAATTAAATGAAAATGTATTATAGTTTAAATTTATAGTACATGCAGTTACAATTTTGAGTGTTTTTCCCCCTAAACCTAAGAAATTAAGAGCATCTTTATATGTCATTTATAATTACCTAAATTGTCTTTGAAATATGGTTAAAGTGTACTGCTGAATATACTGACAAGCATTTATTGCAAACTAAAATAGACTTAATGTAATATCATGCATTTAAATATATTTGTAATTACACATTTGTAATGATGAAGTTGCAGTTTAGAATGCATGTTTAAAATTTTTAACTTTAAATGCAATATCACATCATTTAATTTGACATTATCAGAAAAAATGATTTTTAAAATGTACTTGAAGGCACAATATGTATTTTTTCGCCGCTAGAGGTGGCGCAGTGAATGAGCGTGGACTCATGGAACTTGTCGTCATGCCGATGGATCTAAATAATGTTTATGGATGAGTGAATGCATTCATGTTTTTTTTAACATGACTGTGGTATGAAGCAGTGGCTGAGAGTCGCAGGCGTGATTGCTGATGAGAGACAGATATCAATCAGAGTCCCAGGGGATATAAAGGAATGAGGACATTTCATTCTTCCGAAATACTTGCAAGTGCTGAAATACTACTCATACAGGGGCGCGTTTCCCGAAGCTAACTATGGTCGCAAGTTCCGTCGTTACCATTAGAGATCAATGGGACTTACGATCATGGTTCACCAACGATGCTTTCGGGAAACGCAAAAAAGCCACGCCGATATTGATCCTCGTTTTATTTCTCCTTTTGTCCCAAAGTTTGCTTGCCATGGTCCATGATGTTTGAACGAAAACAATAGCGTGCCGCTAGACTTTACGCAGCTGTCCGTGTCTGTTGCCATGGTTACTATGCAGTACAAGCAGAAACCAGGGATAACGCAGATAATACGTCATTGACAGGCGACAAGTGACAAGAAAGGGACGGGTATTATTTAAAATTGTGAATTTCTCTGAATTTACAAATTCTTGGAAACATTTAGGATAATGTAAGTACACAATTGAATGAAATATATAACACTGTGCTTTTTGGATAGTGGTTTTTGGATATTTTAATATAAAAATCTTACATATTGTGCCTTTAAGTGTGTTAAGTCATTAAATGCCATTAAAATGTACTCTCTTTAAGTACACTTAAGTGGTCTTTTATTTTTTTAATAACAGGTTTTATATATATACAATCTATACTTTCAAGATTTGAAGTACACATTCAATACATTTAAGCACACTTCTTTTCAAAAGGGTATGCTTAAAACCCGAAAATACAAAAACTAATTCTAAACTAATTCAGGGTAAGAAAACAAACTAATTTATGACATGTTCTCTGAAAACATATATTAATATTTTGTATTATTTATTTATTGCTTCACGTTTTAAGGATTTTTTTTTTTTTTTTTTTTTTTTTTTTTTTTTAAAAGCTTTATCTATCTAATTGACCAAGTTATTAACTAATGTCCTACCCTATCTAGCCAGCAAAAAGAACAAAATATTTACATCAAATACTCAAAGACTGTCTTGTCAACTCTGTTGAGTAATAAAGTACAGTTGTACAGACAGATTGGTAGCCAGTGGCAAAACATTGGTAAAGTGGCAGAACATTGGTATGCAAACTTTGAATAAACATCTCTTAAACAAACAAACAAAAATAATGTGTACAATACACTTGGTAGGTG
Organism: Ancherythroculter nigrocauda; assembly: GCA_036281575.1. Classification (NCBI taxonomy): domain Eukaryota; kingdom Metazoa; phylum Chordata; class Actinopteri; order Cypriniformes; family Xenocyprididae; genus Ancherythroculter; species Ancherythroculter nigrocauda. The sequence continues at coordinate 20,183,713 of VTFQ01000003.1, read as the reverse complement.
ACTTTCATACAGTTGCTCTGCCAAAATCTGCATGTGTCCTCCAACTCCGCAGGTGTAGTAGACTGCGGTGCTTAATTACAGCTTTTATCTTCACTTTTCACAAACAAACAGGGGTGGGCACTTGTGATCAGATGAGAGCAATTAAGTCCAACTTTTATTTCCTGATGTGTACAGAATTGTTTTATAGCAAAAAAAGAAAACAATAAAAAAAAAAAATAAAAAAAAAAAAAACCTTGCACATGGGGAAGGGTAAACAATATGGATAGATCACAGATGAGTAAATGACATTTTTCTTCATATTTTATGATCATTTGGCCATTGCTACTGCGAACTAACAATTTATGGGTTGCAAAGGTTGACTGCTTGTCCAAATAGTTTGTCTATATTCTTACTATGCTTTTTTTTTCTTTTCTTTTTTTTAGTTTTGTCATTTTTAGCACTAGTGCTTCAGTTAGTGTGCTGTGCCTTAGGTGTTAGACAGTTAGCCCAGTAAAGCGCTCTTGGAAATGTTGCTTGTTTAAATTCATCCTTATGAAAAACACCTCCGCTACTGCCATACACATGCTGACTAACTTCTTGGCGCTGTTTTTTGAGCGTCCCACTGCGAGTGTTGTGTATGTTTCTAAAATGCTGTGCCAAGTTAAAAATACTTGATACTAAAACTTTTAAAAACAGGTCTCGATACCCCTGCGTTCTGTTTCTCCGTCTAGCTCTGTTTGAACAGCATCCAATTGGGGTCAGGTGAAGCCGAAACCAGTCTAATTATACAAGACCAAATAGTCGACTAGTTATTCAAGCCACCGGCGATTTGATTTAGCAAAATATTTAGTTTTTGCACCCCTTGCCCTGTTCCCTGTTCTTGTATTGAGTGTGAGTGTGTGTGTGTTTCAGGCCCTGTGGAGCATATTCAGCTGTTGGCTCCATATGTGGTCATTAAGAATAAGGAGGTGAACCTGACGGCAGTGGTCTGGCCTTCTCATTTCAGAACGCTCACCTATTTCTGGTGGCTGGGGAACAACACGGAGGTACAACCAGCTCCTAATTACAGATTTTCTGCCTCGCTTTGTTGGGCAAAGGCCTCCGAGACGTTTTACGTTGGAAAATAAACAGAACAGGAGCAATGAACCGTTAATAATGTAGTTCTTGTCGTTTTTGTGGTATTTAGATGTGTTGTTTAGTTTATGCTTGTTCGCCCAGCTACAACAATAAAGCTGTTGGCACTGTTCATTTTAAAGGGTTTGCTTTTTAAGGAAGTCATCGAGCTTACAAATATCAAAAATGTGATTTCTTGTTTACCGCTGTATTGAGTTTTAATTGTTTTTGTTTTGTATCCTCTACATTTGTGGTGCTAGCCAATAATTACGTTGGACAGCAGTATTTCCCACACGTTCAGCACTGAGGGCATGATCACCGTGACTGTTCAGGTCTCCTCAGCAGACTCGATACTACAGGACACCAGAACCATTGCCATACAAGGTAGGTGTTCACATTCAGACAGATATAACATAATATTTATGACAGGTATAGGGCCAGTTTGGAATTCACACAAATGAAGGTCTTTTTAATGAAATCCATGAGGTTTCTGTCCCTCCATAGAGATCCACTTTCCACTTTCAAGCTCCAGAAAGGTAGTAAAGACATCATTAAAGTACTCCATGTGACTCCAGTGGTTTAACCTCAGTTTTATGAAGCAAAAATCATAATTTAAATAATATATCCAAAGTGTGTTCACGTAGCAACGTCAGCTCTCGCGTGAACACAAAACACGTGTTGTGATGCTCTTGTGAACGCGTGTTGCAGATCAATATTTTCATAAAGTGGTAAATTATGGGGGGTTTTTTTGCACAAATAAAGCGCTCACGTCACTTCAGATTGAGTCGCACTGGAGTACTTTAATGATGTCTTTACTTGCTTTCTGGACCTTAAAAGTGGTAGTTGCTTTGGATCTCTGGAGGGACAGAAACCTCTCAGATTTCATTAAACATATCTTCATTTGTTTTCCGAAGATGAACAAAGGTCTTACGGGTGTGAGGGTGATGAGGGTGAGTAATTAATGAGTAATTTTCATTTTTGGGTGATCTAAACCTTTAAAGCTGTCTTGGAAACTTTTCACTATGCCTTTCATCATTTATTTGCTACTTTTCAAATGCCTTTTTGTGTTTATTTTATTGTTTTACTCCAATCCCAAACCCAGACGTTCAATCTTAAACTAAAAAAGATATTATTTGTTTTATTAATTGTTAATAATCTTTTTTATTTATTAATTGTTAATAATCTTAATAAAGAGTGAAATAAACAAACATTTTCATATTCATTTTGTGACAGGAATTTATCGATTTTTCAGAATTTCAAATTGCATCAAAAACAATTGCAATAATAATAATAATAATAATAAAACTAATCGAAACAAGGAAATGACTTGCCCACTTCCTAAATGCTCCAAATATTATTTTATTTTGTGAAAATATTATTTTATTTTGAATATTTAGAATAAATAAAATGCTAGCTATGAAATTAATCTCAGCAAGATGAAGAAGTCTGCCTTTTTATTCCTTTTTTTTTTTGTTTTGTTTTTTTTTTTTTTTAAATGTCTCTTCCGTTGCCATCATTTTGACAACAGAATTCTATTCAATACTTGATTTTAGAAGAGGCGGAAATATGAAAGACTTTTCTTTATCAGAAAAATGACAGCATTCTCAGGTGAAGCATGCATGTCCACTGTTAGACATTATTAATGTGGAGAAAGTTGATTGAAACTATTAAGTAAGAATGTGAAATGTGTTTTAAGAGAGTTAATTTTTATTTCAGTCCATTTGGCAGAAGGTGCCCATAATGCATAAATCAAAAAGTGTATGCTCGTTATTGTGTATGCTTCAGCGAGAAACTAAATATTGTCATGTTATCTGATTGATGTGTAATGACAAAATGTGAATGATTTTTTTGAATGATATACATATATAGGGCTATATATGTTTAGTCATTGTTTAATTTAACTTTTTTTTTTTCTTCTATGTTAACAATATGGTAACAGTTTTCTTCTATGGTATATATACTTGATGAGCTGTATTATTGCTGCTTTCTGAGTGTTCAGAATTACAGGAAATTGTCACTGCAAGCTAGTCATAAAAGCTCCCTTCTGGCAACTGCCAAATAGACTGTAATCATTTTTGTGATCAGCGTTAACCTTTCCATACCTGTCAGTAATGATAACTCTGCTACAGCTCGACTAAATCATCTGGAACAAATCACAGCAGATAGAAGGTGTTTGGCATCTTATGAGAAAAAAAGAATTAAGGGTCTGTCTGCCTCTGCTTCTCTCTCCCTCTGTGACAGAATTCTTCAAATCACTTCTTTTATCTTTCTCTCCTAATCTGGATGAGGCCAACCCCGACATCCCAGAGTGGAGACAGGATGTGGGTCGGGTAATTAAGAAGGCTGTTCTCCAGGTGAGTGGGAATTTATTCTATCCATCTCATATCTCACTGGCTTTTCCTAGCTCGTCTCTGTAGCTCCCAGATATTCTGGTCAAATATCTCCTGTTGTCTTTGTCTTATCCTTTGTCCTTTTCCCTTATACTTCTCTTCTATGTTCTCTTTCACTGAAAAACAAATAAATAAATCTGTATTTTTGGCTTGTTTTTTAGGCACAATAAGTAAACATCCCTAGAAAGGATAATGCAAAGTCAGCCGGTCAGAATCACAAAATAAATGTAGACTGTAATAAGTACATGGACATTAAATATTGATCTGAATGTCATTCGGAAAAGAAAGGACACCCTATTGAATTCCATAGTTTACCATATCAGGACATAATAAAAATCATTTGGTACTTGTCAGATCTTAAAATTTGGAAAATAAAATCTCAGATAAACAACAACACATGACTCATTATTTCTTTAACAAAAACTAGGCCAAAATGGAAAAGCCATGGGTGACAAACTAAGGACACCCTTACTGTTAACATAGGAATTAAGAGGGTAAGTAATTGTCAGGTGCTGCTAATCAAATGTCTTTTATTAATTGATCATCAGCAAAAAATTATCACCTCTATAAAAGCAGAAGTTCTGGCAGTTTGAGTGTCTGGAGACTTCAGGTGTGTGTTAACACCGTGCCAAAGAGGAAAGACATTAGCAATGATCCTAGAGAAGCAGTTGTTGCTGCCATCAATCTGAGAAAGGTTTACGGCCATTTCCAAAAAAGTCCATCATTCTACAAAGAGGAAGATTATTCACAAGTGGAAGACATTCAAAAGAGACACCAATCTTCCCATTAATGGACATCTTAACCCAAACTGATTTTTGTCCATATTTTTTGTTGTTTTATGCTAAAATTATGGTTGATTGTTTCCACTGTAAAACAAGAAAAAAAGCTTATTCAGAAAATGACATTTTGTAGTGTTTTAATGTCATTTTAAACAATTATTTATTAAATTAAGTGTTTTATTATGCTTTTTAGATTAAACATTCCTTTACATCAGAGAAAGCAATCGGCTTAGCACCAAGACAAAATTTAATGAAATGTATTTGTCTTACCCCATTGGAAAATTGGTTTTGGCCATATTTTCTTTTATTTATTCTTAAAAGAATTTAAAAAAAAAAGGGGGGGGGGGGGGGGGGGGGGGCTATTGGTGGCTTAAATTATATTTTAATGTCTCTTTGCAGTGTTTTATTGTCTAAATTTTATCATTTATTAAATTACTTATGTCATATATTGTTTAGATTAAGAGAAGCAATTGGCATAACAACAAGTCAAACTTTACGGAAGAGGATTAGGGCCAAGCAATAATAAAAAAAATAAAACCATCTCGAGATTAAAGTTGTTAAATTTTGAGAAAAAAATCATTAAATTTCGAGAAAAAAGTCGAGATAAAATGTTGAGAATAAACTCGTTAAATTACGAGAAAAAAAATAGTTAAATTTCGTGAAAAAAGTCAAGAAAATGTTGAGAATAAACTCATTAAATTACGAGAAAAAACTTTTAAATTTCGGAAAAAAGTCGAGATAAAATGTTGAGAATAAACTCGTTAAATTACGAAAAAACTTGTTAAATTTCGAGAAAAAAGTCGAGATAAAATGTTGAGAATAAACTCGTTAAAGACGAGAAAAAAGTCGAGATAAAATGTTGTGAATAAACTTGTTAAATTACGAGAAAAAAGTCGAGATAAATGTTGTGAATAAACTTGTTAAATTACGAGAAAAAAAATGAATTTCGAGAAAAAAGTCGAGATAAAATGTTGAGAATAAAGTCATTAAATTACGAGAAAAAACTCATTAAATTATGAGAACAAATTCGTTAAATTATGAGAAAAATGTTGTTAAATTTCAAGAAAAAAGTCGAGATAAAATGTTGAGAATAAACTCATTCAATTATGTTTTATCTCAACATTTATCTTGACTTTTTTCTTGAAATTAACAAGTTTTTTCTCATAATTTAACGAATTTGTTCTCGTAATTTAACGACTTTTTCTCGTAATTAATGACTTTATTCTCAACATTTTATCGACTTTTTCTCGTAATTTAACAAGTTTTTTTTCTCGTAATTTAACGAGTTTATTCTCAACATTTTATTTTGACTTTTTTCTTGAAATATAACAACTTTAATCTCGAGATGGTTTTAATTTTTTATTATTGCTTGGCCCTAATCCTCTTCTGAACAAACTTAATTACTTTTTTATTTTACTTTTTACCTTGCTGGAAAATTGGTTTTGACCATATTTTCTTTGATTTATGCTTCTTTTTTATTGACCAAAAAACAGTAACAACTTGATACAGTAACTTATACATACAAAAAAAAAAAAAAAAAAAAAAAACTGACAGATATATACACATATACAAAGACAGGAGAAGACAGGGAGAGAAAACAGAAAAAAAGCTATAGATGTACAGCAGGTACAGAGATCAGTTAAATCAGTTTCATTATTATTTAAATTTCCTTGTGGGAGGAAAAAAAAAACACTAAATGTGACTGCACTAAATGATAAATAGACATCAATACAATGTAAAGCAACAGCAATAATAATAATAATAATAATAATAATAATAATAGTAGTAGCAGTAGACACAGGAGTGGAAGTAATGGCAGTAGCATTGGTAATAATAATAACAATAATAGTAATGGCAATGATAGTAGTGATAATGAATAATAATAATAATAATAAATGGACTAGTCAGTGAAATGATTACAGACGAATCCATACCCCACTAGGTTCAGCCATTCCATCCCTGTCAGTGAGCACAATCAACAGACCCACCCACTCAGCCACCAACCCCGCCTCTGATCCGCCTTGTCCCTCCTCCCCGCCACTAGAACAACCAAACTCCCGTGCCAGTGCCAGGCACCTCCAGACAAGGCTCACCTTTGATTTATGCTTAAAACAAGGATAACTAATCTTTTGGTTGCATATATTTAGATATGTTCACTGGAAAAAAAGTCAAGAAATGTTTTTTTGCAGTGTTTTCTTTTGATGTCTGTCTCTGACTCATGAGGGAACGAGTTCCTCCTCACACAGTGGGGCGAGTTCACTAAACCACTTTTGTAGTATTTCATTCCAAAATCTTGCATCTTATTTGCCACCCACAGTCTACTTAACCAGGTGCTAAATGCACTGAAATAGCACTGCGCTGTATTTAAATTAAGTCATTGTCTTCCATTTCAGCACAAATACACATCATTTATATGTAAATTGGGCTTATTATAGATATCAAAACTCAGCACCTATTTTCCTGGTGCAATTAACGTCACAATGAAACTGCCCGCAGAAAGCAGGCTGTGAATTAAACTTCATTTTAAGGAGAAGTTTGTGTGTACTTTCCTATTCCTAATCATAGCAGCAGTTATAACGGGGCATATATCCAGAGGCGACATGTAGACAAGAACATTTTGAGCCAATTCAGATGTCTGGATCACAGTGTTGGAGTGAAGCAGTAGTAAAGTATATCTAGTGCTCAACTAGCACTCAGAAATGACCACAAGGTCACACAAACTGTGCTCTGCACATATTAACCGATTTGCATAAATCCTCTTGTGAACTAGCCAGCAAACTGCACTCAGCAGGAGTAATTCATTGTCTTCTAGGGAGGTGTACCTCTGGTTTGTGTGTGTGTGTGGTTAGTGGACTGTTTTGTGCACTTGTGGCTCTCAGTTGTGACAGAGCTCTCCGGCTCTGACAGAGAGATTGAACCCACTGCTGGTCGATGCATTGACACTACACAGTCTCAGTGCACATACACATGTACCTGAGCTGTCAGTCCAACCCTGAGACCGGCACAGCTCAATATCAGTGTCCTTCGAAGAAGCTGAGAATCCCAGCTGTTTCAATATGTATATGCTACATTAATAATAGAACAGGATAAGTTTGGAATGTTCAGAGGTAAAATTAAATAGTTTTTGATAGATTAAGTTGTAAATATTTATTTGTAAATATTTATATTTAAGATGTAACTTTGGGGGAAATGGGGGGAAATGATCCTTGTAATACTACTACTACTGCTGGTATTACTACTACTACTACTATTACTACTACTACTACTGATACTACTGCTGCTGCTGCTGCTGCTGCTGTTGCTACTACTGCTACTGCTACTACTACTACTACTGTTGCTGCTGCTGCTACTACTACTGCTACTACTACTACTACTACTGCTGCTGCTGCTACTACCACTACCACTACTGCTACTACTAATACTTATACTGTTGTTGTTGCTGCTACTGTTACTACTATTACTACTACTACTACTACTACTGATGATGATGATGACTGTGATGCTACTACTGCTGATGCTGCTCCTATTATTGCTACTGCTGCTGTTACTGTTGTTGCTACTACTTCTACTGCTGCTGCTGCTGCTGCTGTTGTTGCTACTACTACTACTGCTGCTGCTACTGCTACTACTATTACTACTGATGCTGCTGCTGCCACCGCTACTATTACTACTACTGCTTCTGCTGCTGCTGCTACTACCGCTGCTACTACCACTACTACTACTACTACTACTGATGTTGTTTCTGCTACTACTACTACTACTACTATTATTACTGCTGCTGCTGCTGCTGCTGCTACTAGTAGTCTACTGCTGCTGCTGCTGCTGATACTACTATTATTACTACTGTTACTACTATTACTACTGCTGCTGCTGCTACTAGTAGTCTGCTGCTGCTGCTGCTGCTGCTACTACTACTATTATTACTACTACTGTTACTACTATTACTACTACTATTGCTGCTGCTGCTGCTATTACTACTACTGTTACTACTATTACTGCTGCTGCTGCTACTGCTGGTGCTACTACTACTATTATTACTACTGTTACTACTATTACTACTACTATTGCTGCTGCTGCTGATGATGATGATAATGATGCTACTACTGCTGCTGCTTCTGCTACTACTACTACTACTATTACTACTATTACTACTGTTACTACTATTACTACTGCTGCTGCTGCTGCTACTAGTAGTCTACTGCTGCTGCTGCTGCTGCTGCTGCTGCTACTACTACTACTACTATAATTACTACTGTTACTACTATTACTTCTACTATTGCTGCTGCTGCTACTACTAATACTATTACTGCTGCTGCTACTGCTGGAGATGATGCTACTGCTGCTGCTGCTGCTGCTGCTGCTACTACTACTATTATTATTACTGTTACTACTATTACTACTACTATTGCTGCTGCTGCTGCTACTACTACTGTTACTACTATTACTGCTGCTGCTGCTGCTGCTGCTGCTGCTACTACTACTACTACTATTATTACTACTGTTACTACTATTACTGCTGCTGCTGATACTACTATTATTATTACTGTTACTACTACTATTGCTGCTGCTGCTACTACTACTGTTACTACTATTACTGCTGCTGCTGCTACTGCTGCTGCTGCTACTACTACTATTATTACTACTGTTACTACTATTACTGCTGCTGCTGCTGCTGCTACTACTACTATTATTACTACTGTTACTACTATTACTGCTGCTGCTGCTGCTGCTACTACTACTATTATTACTACTGTTACTACTATTACTGCTGCTGCTGCTACTATTATTACTACTGTTACTACTATTACTACTACTATTGCTGCTGCTGCTGCTACTACTACTGTTACTACTATTACTGCTGCTGCTGCTGATGATGATGCTACTACTGCTGCTGCTGCTCATTACTGCTGCTACTACTACTACAACTACTACTGCTGCTGTTGTTGCTACTGCTACTACTATTGCTACTACTGTTTACTACTACTACTACTACTACTAATAATAATAATAATAATAATAATATGCTGATTTTGGCGCTCAAGTATCATTTCCCATTAAAGGTTGTGCTGCGTAATATTTTTGTGGATTTTTTTTTTTCTCCCAGGATTCAAAAGAACAATATTTATTTGGAATATAAATATTTTGTAACATAATAAATGGCTTTACTGTCACTTTTGATTAATTTAACGCACCCTTGGAGAATAAAAGTATAACTTTCTTTAAAAATCTTACTGATCACAAACTTTTGAACGGTAGTGTATATTTGTAAAATGTGCAGTCTAAAATGAATCCATAATTATACTTTCTTTCAGTTGTAGTGCATAAACATCCTGGATCAGCCTAAGCTGGTCTGCTGGACTTAAGATGGTTTAGCTGGTTAAGTGGCTGATCTCCCATCTTGACCAGCTGAAAAGTGCCCAAAACTCCTCTAAAGCCAGCCAATAGACCAGACTGGGAGACCAACTATGACAAGAAAACAAGCTAAGCTGATTTTCAACTTCTTGCTTCATTAGAAAAACTGTTTTCATCAAGCCATTCATATTGTCTCTCTATTTCAGACATGCACAAAAACAATCCCTAAATATCTCAATTAAATCTAAACTCCCTCATACAGAACAGAGCCTTAGAGTCTGACAGAGAACAAGGTCAGAATAGCTCAGCACAAAGAGGTTACTGATCTCACATCTGCTCGTAAAGTGCACACGCACCTCCGTCTTCTACATGTGCTCTTTCTCTCTCATTATCTTCCAGTCTGGGTTCCTGGCCTCAGATGGCTTTACCCTGAATTCTCTAGAAGTAAAACCATCCTCTTCCAACTTTTTCCCCCTTTGTTTCAACATCAAGTTCAAAGCCTAATGGCTTAATATTGAGCTCGCATGGTAAAGAGACTCACTTTTTCCCATTCCTTTCATTTATCCTCTCGCATATAAACCACATCCCATAGTGCCCTAGAGGTAGCAGATACACTTTATCCATACTGCCGCTGATAAACAGCTCAGTGTATTAAAAGAGAGGGAGAGCGAGGCTCAGACATAATCAAAGTCAAGGTCCATTTAAGATGGCTGTTTGAGGCAATGGGCAGGCGAGGTGAGTGGAGGCGGCTGTCTGTTCTGGTGCACCGGGGCGATAGCGGTATAACAGCCTGAGGAGATGAGAATAGAGGGTTTCAGTAGCAGGGGTTAAAGGCAGAGCCAGTGCCTCAGAGTCAACACAGGACTTGCATCACAAACACTTTGATACTGAAAGAAATACCAATGATAATTTGTGTTTATTATTTTAGGCTTTTCTCCACATCTATTGATAGGTATATTATAGAAAGAATAGGAAATGACGCAAGTATGACTCACATTGCACTAGGGATCCCTGAGTACTTGTTGTGACATCTATGATCAGTGCTTAGCTGGAGATGGAGGAGGGTAACTAGCTCCTGAGCAACGGGATAAAGCTGTTCATAATACTGAATGGACCTTACATATGGATGCTGTGATAGGCGTCCTATAGGTAGACGTGGATCAGCTGATGCAAATTTGACTAATGTGACCTGCCAGAACTAATCCTATGCTTGATTTTGTTATCTAACTAGTACAATCTTGTAATTCAATCATGTGACAAAAGTATATGAAATAGAATGAATTAATTCTGCCAGGGAACCATATAAAATCACTTTGATACTACTTAATTGGGTCACTTAAAAATTACTTAATTCCGTGATGGTGAAATTACGTGAACAAATTATGTTTGTTTAATTTATAATTCATGTGGGACCAATGTACAAGATTAAGTCATGTAAATCCAGCACACTTTTTCTTTTCCCTCAGTGTAGAATATATAGTTTGTATATAATATAAAATAATTATGTATATGGAAAGTCCCCATAAAACATGGAAACAGACTGGGGTTCAGTAACATATTTTTAAGACAAGAATACGTTTATTATGCAAGGATGCATTAAATTGATCAAAAGTGACTGAAGACTTTTACATGGTTGCAAAATATTTCTTTTTCAAACAAATGTTGTTTTTTAAACTTTCTATTTATCAAAGAATTCTAAAAACGGCTTCCAGAAAAATATTAAGCACTGTTTTCGACATTGATAAGAAATGTTTCTTGAGCAGAAGATCAGCATATTAGAATGATTTCTGAAGGATCATGTGACACTGAAGACTAGAGTAATGATTCTGAAATTCTTTGCATCACAGGAATAAATTATATTTAAAAATATATTCAAATGGCTGACAGTTTCTTTAAATTGTAATAATATTTCACAATATTACTGTTTATACAGTATTTTTGATCACATAAATAGAGCCTTTGGTGAAAATAAGAGACTTTCAAAAGCAATGGTAGTGTATGTATATATATATATCTATATATATATATATATATATATATATATATGTATACAGTCAAACCAAAAGTTATTCAGACATTTTTTTATATTTTTGATATATTTTTACTAGTGGGTGCAGGACACTATAGTTAATTTATGTAAGTGAGGATAGAAAAATAAAGTAAACTGTGACATATTATACCCAAAAATTCTTCATACAGTGGACTACCAGTAAAATTGATAAAAATGTGGAACCAAAAATTATTCATACACTTTGACCTGACCATGTTTTGCTTAAGTGTTATCTGACATAAGATTATTTTTTTCTGACACAGTTTAACTCTGAGATCTTGTCATATTTTATCACCATTTTTTAAACTATAGTGAATAAACTGTATTAATGAATGAAATGTTCAAGGTGGCTGAATAAATTTTGGTTTGACTGTATATTAGGGCTGTCGATTTAACGTGTTAATTAGATTAATTAATTACGGTGAAAAATAGCGCCGCAAAAATATGACCAGAGTGCATGTCTGCACATTGTTTAGCAAAAATTCAACCCATGCTGTGCAAATGTCTCCATTTATAATAATTATCAGTAAATTGCTCATTTGTGAGTCTTGTGCTCTAAAAATTTTCCAAGGACTTTCACATTGATGATTTTGCATCCAAGGAAGCATTTACACAATGGATGGTCTCTGTTGTAAAGATGACAATAATGTATTTTTTTAATAGCACTATACATCTGAATGACAAATATTGGAACAAGTTGTAAATAGAAGTGTTGAATTGTTTAAATTTGCCTGTGAAGCTGTATTTGCATTCTGGCGGAGAGTCAATATTACACGCAGCCGAGCAAAAATTGACTTAAATGGGGAAAGATGAACTACAATGACAGAAAACACAACAGATGTCTAAACAGCATCTTTAATAACAACTTTGTCCTCTACTATAATGGATTATTGCATCTGTGCCTTTTAATGTTATTCCACAGTTCTTCAGTCTGGGAAGAAAATGTTTTGACATTAAGCGATTTAATTACAACAATGACTCTTAAGCTATTAGCAGGGTGTAATTAAGAGCACTGCAATGTTATGCCTCTCTTTTGCTGTCTAATTGCCTTTCTGGCCCTTAATTCGCCGGCAGAAGGGGTGTGTGTTGAAACTAGTGTGTTGAGAAAGAAATAAAGGCTATAGTTTGAAGATGTGCATTACTCTTTAGGAATATCAGTAGCCGTTGCACATAGGCTGAATCTTTCAATGAGCCCCAGGGCTTTTTTTCTCCAATATTGCAGCGGTGAGTACAAACTTGGACTCGGAGTATTGATTTGTGAGACTGCTTCAGCTCTGGCCACATTGCTCATTGTAAATTATACTTAGGCTGTCTATTCTTGAGCTATTGTCTTATAACCAGTTGAGTCCTGTGTGGTAATAGCAGATAAAACAAAGATTATTTACCTGAGGTCAGATAATTCCCTCTTTATGAGGGAAATGGCCTTTAGTGAGTATCTCTAGGAAAATACATGGTGGGCTTCCCTTTATTGGCTTTGCGGAAGCCCATAATATCTAGACCTTTTGGTTTTGCAGTGACTCTCTGACAAAGATATTGATTGAGGTTTTTAGGAATTCAGTGTGTGTATAACCGCTTGCCCTCACACACTTGCGTCTAATAATTTCTTGGCCGGGATTCATTCTGTATACATCATATCTGATTTACTGGAAGCCATCAGCCTCGTTTAAAATTAATGCAACCCTCATAAATGCAGGAGACGGTAACGTATAAATCATTAAGTCTTATGCAATTAATGCCGTTTTGTCCAGGTCGCTGACATTCCAGAAGACCAGCTGCTGGTGGCCGTGTTTCCTGGCATTCCGACTGCTGCGGAACTCTTCCTGCTTCCTCCACGGAACCAATCGGATGGCAAGAAACGGACAGAGGAGGATCTGGAGCAGGTCATCTGATGCAAATTTTATGGTTCACATTAATGGTCAAGGTTGAAATGCGCTTAAGAATGATGGACCTTTTATCAGAATAAAAGAGCAGCTTATACCTGGAGCTACAATGAAAGTAATTGTCAGCGCAAAAGGAGACGATGTGTCAAAAATATCCCGAAGGGGATTGCATGACATTTTTACCTATTTTCTTTACCCTTAAAGGCAAAATTATCTGTGATAATAGTGGAAAGACTAGTGTCTGATTAGTCTTGCATGACAAGGACATGCCACAACAAGGGTCTTTTACAGTAGGGACTTCTGAATTTAATACACTTTTGAGGGTCAAACATTTATTGGTAGGCATTATAAGCGCTCAACCAATATGTATTTATTTATTTATTTATTTTTGGGATGGCCAGTATATATGATATCAGACTATTTAATTTTACGATTGTAAATGACAACGATTTTTACTTCCTGATTCTGTCATTTTCATTGCATTTTCAAAGATTGAAATTTTTTTAAATCATGAACAAAAAGCAAGTAAACACCAACCAACAGTGCACTCAATAATCTGGTAAGTCTGTGCTCACTGGGAATCATATATTCTTAAATAAAGACCAGGCAATGCTAATTTTACATACAGTACACAGTAAATATACAATGACATAACTGGAAATTGGATATAGCGCAGCATAGTCTAAAGTTGCTTTCTTGTGCATGTCCAGTGTCAACCAAACTGTCCTATCTGCATCCAATTCACATGGCTTGGGTCAGTACATGCGTTTTTATACAGAATACAATGCACTCTTCAGCTGGATTTGTCATGTTTAACAGGCATTTAAAGACCTGTTTAAATGATTTGAATGCGTATATGCTGACGGTATATTAAAAAAAAAAAAAAGTAGTATAGCATCTGCCTTTCTATTATTAGACAGATCTGTTAAAAAAAGACAGTAAACTTATGAAGAGAAAGTAATGGCACTTACAAAATTAAAGTCCTGCTCACTATTATCGTCACAACTAATAACTTATCAGGCCATATATCAGTCAGCCACTAATTATCACTATGTCTCATACTTAGGGCTAGGTATTTAAAGCCCTTTTGATCCAAAACCTAAATTGTTCTACTGGCACTACCACTTCACAAAATTAAGCTCTACACTTGGGATCTCACAGGCGTAATCACAACTGGCAAATTACACTCTTAAGAATAACAACACGTTTTACTATTTGGCCAGTTTTGTTATTGATGCTGCAGAAAGAACTATAACAAATCATCTGGGCACTCACTGGCTCTAAGCCTATCTGATGAGAGAGATGTGGTATGTGTGTCGCACTGCAGTTTATCAAAATCTGATATTAGACATTACATTGTGCATCATCTCCACTGTTACGTCTAAGTAGGATCTGTATTTCATACAAACAAGAGTGCAGAATCCTGTTTACAGATACAAACAAGGCTATTATCTACTACAGAAAATGTAGCACAGATTTTGCTGTTATGGACATGAGTGGTACCTTACATTTTATGATTTTATTATATTTTTATTTTATTTTATTTTATTTTAGAGTGATACCTTATATTGTAAATTTTATTTTGTTTTATTTTATTTTATTTTATTTATTTATTTTGTTTTATTTTAGAGAGATACCTTATATTGTCTTACATTTTATTTTATTTTAGAGTCCTACCTTATATTGTCATACAATTTATTTTTATTTTATTTTATTTTATTTTATTTTATTAATAATTTATTTATTTATTTATTTATGCATTTATTATTTTAGAGAGATACCTTATATTGACTTTCATTTTATTGTTTATTTTGTTTTATTTTAGAGAGATACCTTATATTGTCTTACATTTTATTATTTTATTTTATTTTATTAATTAATTTATTTATTTATTTATTTATGCATTTATTATTTTAGAGAGATACCTTATATTGACTTTCATTTTATTGTTTATTTTGTTTTATTTTAGAGAGATACCTTATATTGTCTTACATTTTATTATTTTATTTTATTTTATTAATTAATTAATTTATTTATTTATGCATTTATTATTTTAGAGAGATACCTTATATTGACTTTCATTTTATTGTTTATTTTGTTTTATTTTAGAGAGATACTTTATATTGTCTTACATTTTATTTTATTTTATTTTAATTATTTAATTAATTAATTTATTTATGCATTTATTATTTTAGAGAGATACCTTATATTGACTTTCATTTTATTGTTTATTTTGTTTTATTTTAGAGAGATACCTTATATTGTCTTACATTTTATTATTTTATTTTATTTTATTTTATTTTACTTTACTTTACTTTACTTTACTTTACTTTACTTTACTTTACTTTACTTTACTTTACTTTACTTTACCTTACCTTACCTTACCTTACCTTACCTTACTTTACCTTACTTTACCTTACCTTACCTTACCTTACCTTACCTTACCTTACCTTACCTAGAACACTATAGCAACTGGCACTGCATACATGCCAAAACCACATAGCATCTTGGCAATCAGCACTCACATTTTCTGAAGTCTGCATTCTGTAAATAAATTTTCTGTATGCTGTTCTCTTCCTAGATATCAGAAATCCTGGTCAATGCATTGAATCAGATCTCGGTGGAGTTCGAGTTGAAATCTGGCTCCCGGGTCATCGTTTACATCACGCAATTAACTTTAGGTAACAAACTGTTGAAATCATATTGTTTGTAGCTATTTCTGCACAATTTAGCTGATAACTGAAATGTGCAACTGCTTATATTTGATTACCTTACATAGTGGTATTTCAGTTGATCTCCCTCTCTAGCCTCTGTTGGGTGCTATATACTGTTCCCTGCATTCGTCTGGGTAATTATGTTGATTGCTTTCTTGAGACCAGAAGCTTGTCAGCACTATATATTGTTGAAAGATTGGACTTTTATGCTCCACTAGTGATGCTGAAAGCCTTATGGAAGATAATTGGATAATTGCTCTCCAGCAATCATGGCTTGCAAGATCTTCTCAGTTTCAAAGAAGAAAAACAAAGTCTCCCCTGAATAGAATTAGGTTTTCTGGTCTGTTTATTTTATTTTGCCAGTTTTTGAATTAGATAAAAAAAAAAAAAAAAGGTGTAAATAATCTGATTGGGAATGGAAATCTTATTCAGATCTTGTTGCGAAACATTATAACCTTATTATTATTATTATTATTCAAAATCACTCATGAATAATCTCAATCTTCATGTTCAGTTCTAATGACTCACTCATTGAATCATTCAGAGATTCTTGACTCACTCACTGAACTGTAAGTCAGTATAATTGTCATTAGTTTATTTACTGACTCATTGTTCATAGCGTGATTATTTAATTATTCATATTTAGAACTTTAAATTTATATTTAATTTAATAGTGTTGTTTTTTAGTTTTGCTTAATCACTGAGGAATATTTGCTGAAATTGAAACTGAAATTGCATAGTTAAACTAGAATACATAGGGCCCTATGATTTCCGCGAGGTGGAAATCGTGGATGGAATTGTGGATTCCAGTCATTAAAACGGGATATACTGTATAAGAATGCCACCAAATTGGTTTCATAAATCAAAAGTTAAAGTTGTACAATTAATCAAATTCAAACTGCAATATGGAGGCCATCTGTGATTATTAAACCGCTGCTTAAATATAAAGTCTGCATGTTCTGCATGTCTCAGAATGAATGAGTGAACTTGAAATCATGACAGAAATATATTGCCTTCATTATTACGATAGAAACAGTCATGCGTTTGATTCCTAGGGAACATGCATGAAACTAAAAATACTAATAAAAATAACACATATAAAACATGGGTCAAATGAATAAATAATCTGAATTGGAACCAGAATCTCAAATAAAAAAATATGTCCTGTATGCTTTTACTGAATTCATTCTATTTTACCCTATATTTATCATCATCTTGTAGACTGCCACATTTATATCATTTGGCTCCTTTACTATTCTGTGCCATAACTAGGCCAGCCTCGTGGTAATGGCTACTTATTCCTTGTAGCGATAATAGCATCGAGGCTCTCTTACTTTGACTCATGGTCTGTGCTATTACCTGCTTTTACAACAAAACATTGGCTGCCTCCTTGGCCCATTTCTTTTCTCGTTTTTGTAGCCAAAGTTCTGGAAAGCTTTCGTGATTCTTCCGCAAAGGTCAGAGGATTCATGGGGCTATCTTTCAACAGCATAGTCACAGCCAGTGGGTGTAAAGCACCCATGAACGATTTTGAAGGGATGCCAACAATTGGCAGAAGTCCCTCTGGGAGAGCGGAAGGGGTTTTTGTGAAAATTATGTCACAGGAGATGCGATTCAAGATCAGTTCTTTATTTCACTTGTGATAAACGGTGTTAGCTCTGCATGAAATGCCATTTTTAGACTGGTACATTTTGTTCTAAAATACATATTGTTCAGAAAATATTGTTATTGGACAAAATTAGCTGTGAATCCTCTTGCAAATATTGTGCTGTTTTTTAAAAGGTAAGGCCAAAAGAATTTAGTATTTTACATCATCTGCCCTTGATAAGTGCTCTGACTTTCATAGGTTATCATTAATATGAATCAAGTGTCATATCCTCAGAGAAAATAGATACTGAATTGGTTTTAGAAGTATGTCTTTTTAAAGCTGAAGTGTGTCGTTTTTATGCCACTAGTGTCACCAGGAGGTTTTGTTTTGAAGGTCATTTCTCCACCACTGGTCAAACAATGTTGATGGGTTGGGATTCTAAAACAGAGTAATGTTTTCAAAGCAAATTATTCTCTGAATATTACGTTTGAATAGGAGAAAGTATTTTAAAATTCACTTTATAAATTGATGTAAAGTGATATATTATATTAGACAGTAATTTAGTAAGTTATATATAACAAGTGACATTAAAAGAGTTAGAAAAGATTATATATATTATATTATTATATATATAAGCTAGAGCGAATTATGCACGCCCATTGTGCGGACATTCGCGTGTTTTATCACGTGAAACACCATTTGCGTTCTCGCCTGCCGGTAGGCCTATTTCTCTTTACAAATGCTCTACGAAGGCATCATTTATGTTGTTTGGAGTACTGTGGGCTTATATTTTATAAATATGAAACTCACTGGTGGCTGTTTAAGTGTTTAAATGTAGCCTGCTTGCATCTCAAAATGCTTTTATGATGTGAAATTAACGTAAACACAGTCAGATGTCTTAAAGGAACACTTCACTTTTTTTAAAAAAAATAGGCTAATTTTCCAACTCCCCTAGAGTCAAACAGTTGAGTTTTACCGTTTTCGAATCCATTCAGCCGATCTCCGGGTCTGACGGTACCACATTTAGCATAGCTTAGCGTAGTTCATTGAATCTGATGAGACCAATAGCATCTCACTCAAAAATGACCAAAGAGTTTCAATATTTTTCCTATTTAAAACTCGACTCTTCTGTAGTTACATTGTGTACTAAGACCGACAGAAAATGAAAAGTTGCGATTTTCTAGGCCGATATGGCTAGGAACTATACTCTCATTCCAACGTAGTATTCAAGGAAGTTTGCTGCCGTACCATGGGTGCAGCAGGCGCAATTATATTACCCAACGTCTCTCACAAATGTCTCCATGGTTGCAAGGCACGCTCCCTGTGCAAGCAGGGGGTCACAGGCACTGCTTAATTGCGCCTGCTGCACCCATGGTACGGCAGCAAAGTTCCTTGATTAAAATTCAGTTAGAATTTTTTTTTATGTTTTTCAAAGTCTCTTATGCTCACCAATGCTGCATTTATGTGATCAAAATACAGTAAAGCAATAGTATTCCACAAAACTATTGTAACTATTGTACAGTTTAAAAAAAAAAAAAAAAAAAAAAAACTGTTTTCTGTTTTAATACATTTTAAAATGTATCATTACTCCAGTCTTCATTGTCACATGATCCTTCAGAAATAATTCTAATATGCTCATCTGCTGCTCAGGAAAGATTTCTTATTATTATCAATGTCGAAAACAGTGGTGTTTAATATTTTTGTCGAAACCATTATATATATATTTTTTTTTTTTTCTTTAGGATTCTTTGATGTATAAAAAGTTCAAAAGAATGGCATTTATTTGAAATAAAAAACATATTTAGTAACAATGTTAAAGTTTTCACTGTCAATTTTGTAGGGCTGCCCTAGACTAAAGATTTTTCTGGTCGACTAATAGTCCTTCATTTTAAGCGATTCGTCAACTAATCGCACGTTTATTAATAAACCATATAAATTATAATAAAGAGTCTTCAATGCCTACATAGCCTAATCAGCGTTCAACCGCACACATAAAGCTCGATGATGCTGACTTGTCATCTCCACAGTAGTGCATGCGCATATGCACGTTTCATACGGATGACATAACCTGAGTATATTTGTTTTCCATTTGAATTGGTTCATTTAAAAGTAGACATTTCGCTTTCTACAGATATATTTTTCATATCTATGAGGCAAGTGTACATGGAGTTTTCGTTCTTACAGAAAGAGAGATGGCAGAAAGCGTACCCCATTTGCTTTCATTATTTTACAAAAGCACGTTTTGTTGTTATTGTGAGTGCACACAAATAAAAGTAGACTCTTCACAGATTCAAAAGATGTATTAGTCTTATCTGTATAACCAAAAAATTACAAATTGCTGTATTTTAAGTGCAAGTGATCGCGCTGGCGCCTCCGTGTTAGCTTTCATGCTGCACTATTCAGCTTTTGCACAAACACTTGAATAGCCCACATTTTCTAGGGTAACATTAAAGCGAGTGGCCATGTAAAGTTGCTGCTACTTACATGTTTTAGATGATGAGCCATATTTGAGGTCGATGAATGATAGGCAAGCGTTTCAATGTCCTTCCCAATGTACTGTCCTGCCCGATATACCACATAGACCAGCCGTTAGCGATCTGTCCATCACAGACTGCGTGACTTCACCACTTGCTGTGGATTTTTTTTTCCTGCGACTAAGCGATTAATAAAATTTTGTTTGAGTAAGCCTCTACTCATTGACTAACGGTTAGTCAAATATTAGGGGGCAGCCCTAAAAGGAAATTAACTTCTTTAAAAAAACAAAATAAAATCTTACTGACCCAACAATTGAATTATATTATATATGAAGTAAGATCTAAAAGATTTATAAGTTTTTTCTTATAAAAAGAGCCAGTGTGTATTAACTCTTGTGTTTGTCTTTGTCGCAGCTCCTCTGGTTGACTCCATCCCAAGACACAGCAGTTCTGCTATGCTGATGCTTCTGTCGGTGGTGTTTTTGGGTTTAGCTGTATTTCTCATCTACAAATTTAAGAGGTACATCTACACAAACAGTTTTTACATCACTCATTCCTTTTACCAGGACTCCAGCATTTGAACTTCATTTCTTTTCATGAACACCATAGTTTTCATTTCTGTTTATCTGTATATAAAGTATAAAGTAAAATTTGATGTGACAGTATCAGGAGCGACTTTCCTTTGCATCAGGGAGTGCTATTTTTACTCATGTTAGTTGTGAGATCTAGTTATTAGTTTGCATATGGTAGAAAAAACCTTCTTGTGAAAGTGCAGGAAAATATCAATGGATTGTTTAATATGCAGCCATGGTTCCTCTACTGGAAAACTGTTTTGGAATGCTTTGAATAATTTATTTGGGCTCAAAATAATTCAAATGGAAAAGACTCAGGGAAATGTTGAAACAATCATTAATAATGGATATAATTTTTCACCTCCCACCCCCAAGTAATTTAAAAAGGAAGCATATTTATGGAAATGTTACACTTGGAAAAACAAAGCAATTAGCTTACAAAATTAATAGTAATTTGAAGAAGAAAAAAATGTGGGGGAAAAAAAAAAAACATTCTAATTCATAAAAAATAAAAAGTGAGCTGGGAAAATGCAAACACATTAAAGTGTGGTTTGTGTGTTGCAAAAGCACACCATGAAATTTGGGGGAATTACAAATACATCTCTGTGATTTGTTCCGGGTTGTCCCGCAGTATTATCAAGACAAGTGGCGAATGTATTTTGCTTCTCACTACTTCTGATTGCCTGGGCAACTTCTTCTCCAAAAGTTATTAAATGTACTCAACAATAATTATTTCAGGAATACAACGAAGGATTGTGATTGCAGTCACACAGTATTTACCAACTTGTTATATCGCAGATTAACAAATTATCATGTGTACAGCCCTCACCTTGTGTTGTCATGCGTGTTATGCCAATTTGCTGCTGAAATGGGTGCATATTCAAACATATTTATTGACATTTGTCTGTTTTGGTAATTTGATTTGAGATGATTTTGATTTCTGAATATCTGCTCAAACAAAACAGATTGCAATTCCGTATTGTGCCACTAGTGGTGCATAGAAATTACACTACACCTTTTGATCACAATGTTTTTTTTTTTCCCTAACAAAAACTTGTGCAGAAAAATCCCCTGGATTAACATCTACGCTGAGGTGAACCATGAGAAAGAGCAGGAGATGATCAATACGGTGGGCCAGAATGACGCCACACCCAAAATCACCCTGAGTGAGTTGATGGAGAAAGAGCTGGAGGCCCGTGCCAAACGTGAGTGAAATTAAAAAGATTTGTGTATGATAAAACTTCAGAGAAAATTAGGAGTTTATTGAGGTAAAATTTGTAGTTATTTTTAATTTTAATTAATTAAAAATTTTAATTAATTTTATTAGTTAGTTAATAGTGAGAATTGTACCCTAATCTAAAGTGTTACCAAAATGATTTAATTAGGGCTGCCCCTTTTTACCCAGGGTTAAAAGCGATATTTAGAATGACAATAACCTGGGGTTAAGCGCTGTGTGAAAAGCCCTTATACTAAACATTAGTTGACGTGAAGAGGCTTTGTTGACCAAATTTGAATTAGTCAGTTAGTTGCAGAAAAAAAAAATGCACAGAAATAGGCGAAGTCACGCTGTCCGTGAGGGACAGATGGTTAACACGGCTGGTCCGTGTGGTAATTGTGTCGGGCTGGAAATCCAAATGTTTGACTATTATTAATTGACCTCAGACATGGCTTATCATTTGAAACATATTAGAAGCCTAATGTTTACATGGCCACTCACTCTAACGTTAACCTAGATAAATGTGTGCTATTATTAGGGGCATATTCAAGTGTCCGTGCAGAGTGTGGAAGCTAAAGTATAGTGCGCTTGCTGCATGCTTAACTTAGCATGCATTTCTCATCTATACTGTGTAGATGATGAGTCAGCATCGTCAACTTCATCTTTGCAGCTGACACTGACTCAGAAAACACTAGTTTATAAATAAATTATTAAAACGTTCAGACAGTCTCCTTGCTGTTTTTTTTTTTTCCCCGACACATTCACAATCATTACTTTTGCAGGTGTGCTGTGGCAAGCTTTAATTTATATTTTAAAGGCTTGTTTTTATGGTTTAGTATTTCTCTGTAATGTAGAACAGTTACATATAATATTCTTTCTCAGCCCTGAAACTGAAACCATTTTCTGATGTCACTCATAAAGTAATTAAAGTAATTAAATTCATATCATAAACATCCGACTAGTCGACTAATGGCTAAAATAAGCAACAACTAGTCGACTACAAAAATGTTTAGTCAGGGGCGGCCCTAATTCGCAGAAAGCAATTTATTTTAATTTGCGATAATTTCTGTAAAATTCCATTTAAAACTATCTAAACACAGCAAAAGTTCCTTCAATGACAACATTAGAAAAAAGCAAAAGCTTGTATGATATGGCACTTAGCAAAAGTTGCTAAGATAGGATTGGTCATTAACTTTTTAAGGCGGGGCTTAGCAAACATAACACCAATAGTACACTAATTAAAAACTCCACTTATTTCAACTTAATAAACAAATGATCTGATAACTTCAAATTTCAACTTATATTAAACTGACTTTAAAAAATCGAGTTGAATCTTGCATAACTTGAAATTGCTTAAACTGTTTTGATGAGTTAAAGTAGTGTAAAAAGTATGCTTCCTTTACAGTTACATTACAGTTTTACAACTTTTTCAGGATCCATCTCTGACTACTTGTCTTTTTCTAGTACTCTTAGGCTTAGTAGTTCCTAAGAAGAAGAAAAAAAGAAAGGACAAGTTTTTTTAGCCTTAGGAATATTTGAGTCACAGACCTGTGTGCTTTTATAAAACTACCGTTGCGTTGGCGAGATTTTCCGTGACGCTCTGTTTTCCACTAAAAATATGAATCTTTCAGCTTTCCGAATTACACAGTGAAAATTATCAGACCAAAAACACCCTTTGGAATCAGCAGAGTTTATAATCTGACACATAATGCATGCTAATGAGAACTATCTACATTGGGCCCAAGTGTCCTTATTTCCCAAGTGGATGCTTCTGTGATCATGTAATTGCTTAATAACTGCAAATTAATATTTAATTGGTGCTGTTAAGCAGTGATTATAAAAGAGCACTGATTAAACTATAAAAGGGGTCAAATTGGGGTCAGTGTGATAACAACAACTGTGATGAATAAACATGCAACATTCGGTGCCATGCGGAAAATAAATCCCACCACTGTTTCTGTGGGTGTTTAATAGGGGGATGAAACATTTGTATATTTTGCTTGATTTCTTAACTAATGGTTCAGTTTCTTGCCTGCTTTACATTCATTTGCTTGCCTTCACCAGGATCAATTTTTAATGAGTCTAATACTAGGAAAACTTCCAGTCTGTTCATTTATAGATGATTAATATATAGTTGGGTGTATAATCATGCATTTAGAGAAAACATGAAATGACATTTGCTATACATTTAACTTTGGTCATGCTATGCATTTCAAAGCAAAGCCATATATTAAACTTCAAATCATATCGAGCCTTGATTTTATCCAGCAATGTTTGATTAAATAGTGAAAAAGAAGAAAAGTTGTTTCTGAAGTAGAGAAACTTATTTAAATTAAATTCAGGACATTCAGGAATTAAAATAGTTCATTTTGATTTGTTGAATTTTGAAGGCTAATGTGTCATTTCTGTGTTTTTGACAAGTAGGCGGAGTGATCAACACCTGTGAAAGCACAAGGGAGATCCCCAACTGCACGAGTGTCTGAAAACGTCAGGAAAAAAAAGGTGGAGGCGTATTGTAAAAATGTGTACAGAAGAATCACAATTTTAAAGGTTGACAGTTTTCCTTCTTTGCTTTTTTTGTAATTTCAAAACACTGTCATTGTTAATAGTTTTCTAAGGAGCTCAGATTTGCATGGGTGTCTTGTTTGTTACGATCTGTGTGGAAAATAAGAACTGAAAACATGCTTAGGAAAATTGACCAACTTTTAAAAAATTCCAAACGGTCCATTCTGAATATTGCAGAACAATGCACATAAGTTGGGGGGAAAGCCACTAAACCTCTCTCGGTGCATTTCCTTTGTGCATTATCTGAGTCAGTTTTTCAGAGAGGCATAAATTGTGGGGGAAAAAATGGCTTTTAGTTTCAAAAATTGTGATTTTGTTGGGTCAGATCTTATGCCAAGTTTGTTCTGATTTTCACACGTTATGAAGAGTGCTTGTAGTGACTATATTAACTTATTTTTTACGTTTTTAATCTCTTCAGTTGGTCATCTCATTTTTATATTTGTTATAACTTGAACTGAGGGAGCAAAATTGCAGCTTAGGCATGCAAAAAAAGCCAACAGTGTTTATATCCCTCTCTATATTACAGCCTTGCCTTCATGTAAGCAATCCTGCTTTGCAATCTTCTAAATTGTTGGTTGTTGAAACATTTCAACTTTTAATTACACATTTATCTCGCATATCTAGCCTTCGTCTGAAGGCAGAGAGATATGAGCTAAAATGTGAATTTTTTCAGTCAAGAAGTGAGATACCTTCCCAAAAGCACTGTGATAAAATGTCAATTTGAAGGCAAGCTTTTTGTACTTCTATAAAGTGAGAATACTATTAAAAACCACTTCTCTATAGCTAAGCTTTTTTGGGTGCAGAGCTCAAACTTAAAAGTCCATGAAATATCAATTGTTGAGAATGTTTTGTGGAATAAAATCTCTTGATATTCAAACATAGACACAATAGAGCTTGATACAGTATCTTTGTTGAAAATGTTATAAAACTTAACTTTAAATTAACATACCTTCAGCTAAATGTAAGTTCCTGTAAGCTCCTCATATATATATAATGTACTGTCCATGCGCATTCCATGAGATTATTTTACATTCATCTTGTTCTTTGGGCTGTATTTTTTGTAGATAAAATGGGTTACATGATCATTTTGCTTCATAAGTGAATGCCTTACAAATAAGAATGCCTTTTTAATAATGTGTATTCATCATAATAGCTGGACATTTACAATTGGAAATTAATTTATAACAGTTTAACAAACTGACATGATTGAGTTTTGCATTTTTCTTTTTTCTTTCTTTTTTCTTTTTTTTTTTTTTTTTGCATACTTTTTTAAGGTGTCTCATCTCCCAGGGTTTGAAAAACCATTGAACTGTACAATAGGTCTCAAGTTTTAATTTCTCTGTATATACAGCAAGTGTATTTTCATTTCATATCCTTATACTGTAAATATAATAGAAATGAAGACTGGACTTCACTGGACACAGTCTGCTATACATTTCAGAAAGAGGGTGTTTTACGAATTGAAACAGTGATTTATTGATGTGCTGTAAATAAGCCAGCACTGTAAATAGTGTTGTTTTTGTTTGTTTGTTTGTTTTTTTAATTCATGCATTGTACATGAAAAAAATAGTAAAGATGTGTTGCATATGCTTCAGTGTTGCCATTTTGGATTTTGACCTCAGATTTAAAGTTGATCCTATAGAGAGCAGTTTTCAGTATATGGTTAGACATTTTGTATTGGAGTTGATTGCCCGTTTCACACAAAATGAATATAATTCATGAATAAGCAGGTGGTTTCTTAGATTCCATTGTGAATGTAAATGTATAGCAATATATCAGAATATAAGGGATGTTGGCCAAAATGACTTCCCGAGCAATTCATTCCTGTTCTACACAAGTAGTGACATATTACAAACCAAAACATTGTGCTTCATGATTTTCATGTATAATCTATGCTTTATGAGTGCAAAACTCTATTCAAAGAGTATTTTTTCGTTAGAGTTCTTAAACAGAACAACCAGATGTAATTTATTCTTAAAAATGAACAAGTAAATTATTATGTACTAAAAATCAGAATGGTTAGATGCCTATAGTGCTGAATTAGTGACGAAATCATTTGCCCTTTTTTTATAATAATTTTAATTAATGCATGCTCTGTTCATTAATGTTCTGTTTTAAAGCTTAGTGAGCTGCCTTGCTGTCTTCAAAGGTAGCATCCTAATTTAAACAAAACCTCTTTGGAACTAGGCAGCAGTAGTGTGTGTCATAAAATAGTGCTCCTCACATGAAGAGACTTGAGTCATAATTGATTTCAGTGGAGTTTGCTGTTAGCATGTTGCTAAGATAAGGGTGTGATAATATGGTTAAAATATATAGCACAACAAATATCGAGTAAACTAAGACTATGAGTTGAATTGTTTATCTGTATAATCAATATTTTGCCATCAGGCATTCTTTCTCAATGCATTATGGGATTGCCTTCTCCATGATGGATGCAGTGATGCCTCAGAATTTGTCCCAAAAAAGGGTGTTTTAGGATTACACCTTTTAGTCTTTGCATTGGGAGCACTATAATGCCTTAAAATGCTACCTACCTAGGCAGCTGACTAGGTTTTTTTGGAACAAATCTCATATTATTCTGTGTATTTTGATCATCTCAGACTCGAAGTTTACTGATATGCCAGCCAGACTAACCACAACCTCAGCATGTACCACAGTATGTTCTGATTTCAATCCAGTATGACCTCATGTTTCGAATATAGAACTTCTAGAAGAACCTGACACACAAACTTCTGTTTCATCACAATATCTGAGGTATCTCACAGAAGTGAATTCAAAAATATAAGTTTTAAACATATGCACTGTTGTTCAAAAGTTCAATGTCAGTAAGATTTTTTTTTTTTTAATTAATGTTTTTATTTAGCAAAAATGCATTAAATTGATCATATGTGAGAGAGAAAACATTTTTTTTATTATTCATCAAGAATCCTGAAAAAAAAATGTTATGGTTTCCACAAAACTATAAACGCAGCACAACTTTTTTGACATTGATAATAATAAGAAATGTTTCTTGTGCAGCAAATCAGCATATTAGAATGATTTCTGAAGGATCATGTGACACTGAAGACTGGAGTAATGATGCTGAAAATTCAGCTTTGATCACAGGAATAAATTGCATTTTAATATATACAGTATATTATGTTAGCTTGTTTACGCCACCAAATAAAACTGACATTTTTTCTCGCAATTGCGAGTTTATATCTTTTCTCATTGTTGTGAAATATAAACTCACAATTGCGAGTTATAAAGTCCAATTCTGAGGAAAAAAGAATAAAAAAAAAAAACTTTTTTTGCGAGAAATTGTCAGAATTGTGAGAAGTTGCAATTGCCTGTTTTATTTAGTGGTGAAAACAAGCTTCCATAGTGTATAAATTGTAATAATATATCATAATATTGCTGTTTTAGCCAAATAAATGCCGTCTTATTTTAAAAATATTACAACCCCAAACTTTTGAACAGTAGTGTGTGTGTGTTTGTGTGTTAAAGAGATGTAGCTCTAGAGTTGCTTAAAACAGCTTTGCATTTGTAAACGTGAGTATGGTCTCCACAGATGCAAACAGGCACGCTGGTTATGCTTAACATGCTTCCTCCATAAAGAAACTTAAAACGAGCCACAGAGACTCACTTAATGCATGATGTCTGTGAAGTCCAAAGCAGTGTGACATGAAACAGTGTTTTACCCTTAATCTTGACTTCTCAGAGGCTCTACAGTGTGCTGAAGTCAGCATGCAATTACAGTAGCACAGGCCTTGAGCTGAGGGAATGGGGGAAAGCTGGTACTTTACCATCCTGTCGCACATTCTCTCATTAACACTCACAAGTTTGTCTTAGCGTGCTGCTTTATCTCTACAACTCACAGTTGTTGTCTCACTCTAATAGTGACATTGATTTTTTTTTATTCATTGTTACTCATATCTTTAGTCCTCCACTCACCTAAATCTTTGTGTCCTTACAAGGCCCAAAGCAGAAGATCTACAAGAGATAAAGCTATTTTTTCCTCTGTTAAATCATTTTAGTCCTTAGGCCAGTAAGAGCTGTGCGTATAAACCTCACTCCCCTGGCCCCAAGAGGCATGCCTCCCATGCTGGAGACTCTGGTTTCGAATCCCGTTCAGAGCGGGTCAAGTAGGACCGGTTGCATTTGGTGCCGTGACCCAGAGGAGTGACGTTTAGGGGGGTGAGTGTAACATAGGCCAGTAAGAGCTGTGTGAGTAAACCTCACTCCCCTGATCTCAAGAGGAGCTATAGACTGCAGTCTTTAGCGTCATTGTTAGCAAGCTCGCCTCCCATGCCATAGACTCTGGTTTCGAATCCCGCTCAGAGCGGGTCGAGTAGGACCGGTTACATTTGGTGCCATGACCCAGAGGAGTGACGTTTAGGAGGGTGAGTGTAACATAGGCCAGTAAGAGCTGTGTGAGTAAACCTCACTCCCCTGATCTCAAGAGGAGCTAGAGACTGCAGTCTTTAGCGTCCTTGTTAGCACGCTCGCCTCCCATGCCAGAGACTCTGGTTTCGAATCCTGCTCGGAGCGGGTCGAGTAGGACCGGTTACATTTGGTGCCGTGACCCAGAGGAGTGACGTTTAGGGGGGTGAGTGTAACATAGGCCAGTAAGAGCTGTGTGAGTAAACCTCACTCCCCTGATCCCAAGAGGAGCTAGAGACTGCAGTCTTTAGCGTCCTTGTTAGCACGCTCGCTTCCCATGCCAGAGACTCTGGTTTCGAATCCTGCTCGGAGCGGGTCGAGTAGGACCGGTTACATTTGGTGCCGTGACCCAGAGGAGTGACGTTTAGGGGGGTGAGTGTAACATAGGCCAGTAAGAGCTGTGTGAGTAAACCTCACTCCCCTGATCCCAAGAGGAGCTAGAGACTGCAGTCTTTAGCGTTGTTGTTAGCACACTCGCCTCCTATGCCAGAGACTCTGGTTTCGAATCCCGTTTGTGCGGGTCGAGTAGGACCGGTTGCATTTGGTGCCGTGACCTGGAGGTGTGAGGTTTAGGGGGGTGAGTGTAACATAGGCCAGTAAGAGCTGTGTGAGTAAACCTCACTCCCCTGATCTCAAGAGGAGCTAGAGACTGCAATCTTTAGTGTCCTCGTTAGCATGCTCACCTCCCATGCCAGAGACTCTGGTTTCGAATCCCGCTCGGAGCGGCTTGAGTAGGACCGGTTGCATTTGGTGCCGTGACCTGGAGGAGTGAGGTTTAGGGGGGTGAGTGTAACATAGGCCATTAAGAGCTGAGTGAGTTAACCTCACTCCCCTGGCCTCAAAGAGGTGCTAGAGACTGCAGTCTTTAGTGTCCTTGTTAGAGCGCTCGCCTCCCATGCCGGAGAAGCTGGTTTTGAATCCCGCTCAGAGCGAGTAGAGTAGGACCAGTTAGATTTGGTGCCGTGACATGGAGGAGTGAAGTTTAGGGGGATGAGTGTAATGTAGGCCAGTAAGAGCTGTGTGAGTAATCCTCACTCCCCTGATCTCAAGAGGTGCTAGAGACTGCGGTCTTTAGCCTCCTTGTTAGCATGTTGCCTCCCATGCCAGAGACGCCAGTTTCGAATCCCGCTAGGAGCAGGTCGAGTAGAACTGGTTACATTTGATGCGGTGACCCAGAGGAGTGAGGTTTAGGGGGGTGAGTGTAACGTAGGCTAGTAAGAGCTGAGTAAGTAAACCTCACTCCCCTGATCTCAAGAGGCACACTAGCAACTAGAAACTGTGGCCTTTAGCGTCCTTGTTAGAGCGCTTGCCTCCCATGCCGGAGAAGCTGGTTTTGAATCCCGCTCAGAGCGAGTGGCATAGGACCAGTTAGATTTGGTGCTGTGACATGAAGGAGTGAAGTTTAGGGGGGTGAGTGTAATGTAGGCCAGTAAGAGCTGTGAGAGTAAACCTCACTCCCCTGATCTCAAGAGGTGCTAGAGACTGCGGTCTTTAGCCTCTTTGTTAGCGCGTTGCCTCCCATGCCAGAAACGCCGGTTTCGAATCCCGCTAGGAGCAGGTCGAGTAGAACTGGTTACATTTGATGCGGTGACCCGGAGGAGTGAGGTTTAGGGGGGTGAGTGTAACGTAGGCTAGTAAGAGCTGAGTAAGTAAACCTCACTCCCCTGATCTCAAGAGGCACACTAGCAACTAGAAACTGTGGCCTTTAACGTCCTTGTTAGCACGCTCGCCTCCCATGCCAGAGACGCCGGTTTCAAATCCCGCTCAGGTTGACAATGTTTTCTTAAAAATTTCTTAAAAATTTGCAGATCTATCTATTCATTTTGAACAATTTCACAATATCAAATATGGCGTATATATGACATATGTAGCCAACTTAAACTGCATCTGCACTCATAAAACTTATTGTTTCAAAATTCCGCTCCACACCTATATGTCAAACAAGAACATGTTCTGATTGGCTGTGATTGTGTTGCATCATGCATATTCTTAGAGCCTTCAGTGTAAAAGTTATGGTTAGTCTGGAGAGCCGAGCACTTGTTCTAACCTGCTGTCTAGGTTAGTGAGAATCTCTGTAAAAAAGTACTTGCTGAGGTTTAACAACTATTTTTGTTCTTTTAGCTTATTTATTTATTGCCATTCTGTGCTAATGAACCCTCTCTCCCTCATTCAGTGGAGTTGTATCATATTCATCAGATTTTATTTGTTCTTCTGACACTCTCTTTGTGATATAAATCATAACTTTGTAACAATAACAACACTGTAAACATTAAAGCAAAATGAAGCTGGTTGAAAAGATACTTGCCATACGATTTATGTGTGATAGAAAACCAGTATTGTTTTAACGAACAAATAATTGTAATACTTATCTCCCGTCGCACAAAATCTACAGCTGCATGACTCATGGTTATTGTTACATCTTTATTTCAATATTTCTATGGACAACTACTGTCATTTTGGAATCGTTTCAAATAAATGTATTTTTGTACATCAGATACAGTTTCCAGTCTGTGATATTTTCAGAATCTTAAGTTCAAGGTTCACACTACAGTGGCGGATCCTCGGTTTCCAATGGTATTTTGTTGTCATTAGTGTCTTTAGGCAAAATGTGCACAGCTTGTGTGTGCTTGAGGCAAATTGTGCAGGTACACAAGGAAAACCTTAGGCAAAAACTTATAATGCTATCACAGGCCTCTCAAGTCGTTCTATAAACAGAGACACAAAGGTGCCGTGGGTGTTTGGAGCTGTGCGACTGCCTGACATGTTTGCTGGTTAGATCTGCAAAAGAGGGCGAAATGAATTTGTTTAGTCCTTTCTAAAAATGACTACTGTTCCAGGGAGGAAAACAATTTCTTGAGCGGCAGCGAATCAGAGAGCAGATTTAGTGTAAATTTGGTCTGATTCGCTGATCTAAAAACACATACACGCACAAGGTGTCCTTCACCGACTGACTGGGGAATTCTTATGTGGAATGACAGGTGGATGGCTTCACTCTGATACAGCGTAATTGATAGTTGCTGTTTATGTGTGGATGAGGGGATCTAAATTTAGCCCAAGGCTGAGTTCTCATACAGCTCTCTGGGCCTGTAAATACATAAATTCTCCCAATGGCAGAGGATTTGTGAGTTCAGTAATCAAACTATGATATACTGTATGAAAGATACTCCCTCTGGTGTTGCATTAATTATCACTAGCTAGGGCATTTTAGTTTGTAGCCTTGAATATATGGGGCACACACACAGAGAAACAAACACTTTCATCAAAGCTGCATTTTCTCTATCTTTAGGCCAGTGATGTTTCTTCAACTATGGCGATTATTTATGTGATTTCTATTTATTTGTATGAAACTCATATTAATAATGTCTGTCGTGTACTTTTCAAATGCCTTTGTGTGTGTGTACATTTTATTGCTTTACTTGAAAATCCATCTTAAAAATGTTATATTTAAAAAACTATTATGATATAAAGAGTGAAATAATTATGAACTGTTTAATAAATTGATTTATATACATTTTTCATGCCAGTTACAACTAAAGAAAGTGTAGATTGTTACCATGGGTACAACAGTCCAAAAGCATGCTTGAGATTAAATATGATGTTTGAAGAAAAAGGAAATCAAGACAAATATCACAGCAGAATGTTTTTTTTTTTTTTTTATGTGTCGTTTCCAATCAAGATGTAATTTTGTCAAATTATGCAAATAGTGTGAAATGTAGTAGAATATAGTGTTATTTTGTTGTTGTTTTATATTTCTATTTAGGTTTTTTTTTTTAAGTTTAAGTTTACTGGCCACTTTATTAGGTACACCTTGCTAGTACAAGGTTGGACTCCCTTTTGCCTTCAGAACTGCCTTAATTATTCGTGACAGATTCAACAAGGTGCTGAAAACATTCCTTAGAGATTTTGGTCCATTTTGAAAGGATAACATTGCTCAGTTGCTGCAGATTTGTTGGCTGCTTATTTAAGAAAAGCAACTGTAATAAAGTTGACCATTATTCCTTGTGAGGTGTAAAATACTTAAAGTAATCATTTCTTTCTTACTTTGCAATCTAACGGTTATTTTTCTTAAATGAGACCGCCTCGATGTTGTATGCGGCTGACAAATGTAGCCATGTAACTTGCTGATTAAATATTTGCATTAATGAGCAGGTGAACAGCTGTACATATTAATGTTGACGGTGAGTTCATATATACAGCAGTGTTTTCAAATGTTTCTGTAACCGTTAAAGGCACACTATGTAGTTTTCACCGCTAGAGGTCGCTTATTCAAAACAAAAGCGCCTTGATTTCGCGGAATCATGGGAGGTGTTGTCTTCAGCATAACCTGATATTGCTGAGTTCAACATGTTCCTGGGTCAACATTTTTGTTGATCCTGGAACAACATTCAAATCAACATCAGATCTGAGGGACAAGTTTACAGATTATGTCAAGTTTAGGCTTAAAATCATGAATTGGTGCTTCTACATCAGTGTTATTCATCTATCATTTCCCTCTGATTTTAGGGTTAGGTTTAGGGTTAGGAATAGGGTTAAGACTAAATTTTCAGACTAGAATGTTGTTCCAGGATCAACAAAATATGTTGACCCAGGAACGCATCTAACTCCGCAATATGAGGACGTGCTTGTCTTCACGTCTACAGTTGTTAGTTAGTTGAAAGTTGTTATAATGCTACTCTGTGCGTTCGCTCGGCAGCTACTATGAGACACTTGTTGCACACTGCAGTAAGCTAGATCCATATTAGGCATGGTAAAATGTGGTTCTCACGGTAAATCAAGAAAACAGAGTTTAAACAATAAGACTTACTGTGTTGAGCTTTATAACAATTAGTTTTCTGTCTATGAATGTATCCAAACAGTTGCTCACCTGTCTAATAAAACACATAATATATTAAAGTGCCTTTGGTGTTTCCATGGTTTCTACAAAATCAAGGGTAACGCGGGTATGATTTCATTGATTGCACGGACACGGTCCGTGTTCTGGTTAAAATTGCTTATTTCTCTGGACATAAGGGATCATTTAAAGGTGCCATTTTTCAAGATGTAATATAAGTCTAAGGTGTCCCCTGAATGTGTCTGTAAAGTTTCAGCTCAAAATACCCCATAGATTTTTTTAAATTAATTTTTTTAACTGCCTATTTTGGGGCATCATTAAATATGCGCCAATTCATGCTGCGGCCCCTTTAAATCTGGCGCTCCCCCGCACACAGAGCTTGCGCTTGCCTTGAACAGTGCATAAACAAAATTCACACAGCTAATATAACCCTCAAAATGGATCTTTATAAAGTGTTCGTCATGCATGCTGCATGCATACATCGGATTATGTGAGTATTGTATTTATTTGGATGTTTACATTTGATTCTGAATGAGTTTGATAGTGCTCCGTGGCTAACGGCTAATGCTACACTGTTGGAGAGATTTATAAAGAATGAAGTTGTATTTATGAATTATACAGACTGCAAATGTTTAATAATGAAAATAGCGACGGCTCTCGTCTCTGTGAATACAGTAAGAAACGATGGTAACTTTAACCACATTTAACAGTACATTAGCAACATGCTAACGAAACATTTAGAAAGACAGTTTACAAATATCACTAAAAATATCATGTTATCATGGATCATGTCAGTTATTATTGCTCCATCTTCCATTTTTCGCTATTGTTCTTGCTTGCTTACCTAGTCTGATGATTCAGCTGTGCACATCCAGACGTTAATACTGGCTGTCCTTGTGTAATGCTTACGTAACAGTCGATGTTATGTTGAGATTCGCCTGTTCTTCGGAGGTCTTTTAAACAAATGAGATTTACATAAGAAGGAGGAAACAGTGGAGTTTGAGACTCACTGTTTGTCATTACCATGTACTGAACTCTTGTTATTCAACTATGCCAAGATAAATTCAATTTTTAATTCTAGGGCACCTTTAAGTACAAAGTCAACAAAATATATAACACTGTTCTAGTGGTTTTTGGATATTTTAATCCAAAGATCTTACATATTGTGCCTTTAACCATTAAAAGTTAATTATAAGTTAGTCAGAATGTGTTAAATAGACGCCTGCAACCCACAGTAACCATAGAAACAGTAGGTTGCTGCAGAGCTTTAAGGATCAGTGACAAAACATATACTGCCAATATTTATAACTTTATTGTATATTTACATATCTCAAATACACCACAAAACTTCAGTTTTTGGTTTAAAACGCATTTTAAGATTTAGGTTGCGGAGACAAACCTCAACAGATAATTACTAGCAGAAAAAGTCACACTCTGTCTAACACAACATCAACTGAAATCCACATCAACAGGAAGTAAGTAGAGTCTATGTGGGTGGATGTTGGATTTTCTATCTGTATTTTCTCTGTTGCTTACTCTCTTTCTCGCTCCAGGAATGAAATGATTGGGACCTGGCTTTCCACTGAGCTTGATAAAAGACCCTTGTCAGGGATGTTGGCAGCATTGTCATTGCACATTGGCATTTCAGAACTCGACCCACGAGATCGCTCTCGCCAGGGTAAGAAAGTACTCTGTCAGTTAATAGGGCTTCCCTCCGTTAAAGTTTATTTTATTATTTTATATTTTTGGGGGCAGGGGTACAGCTGGCTGATGGGACTTGGACATGGAATAGACATGCTAGATAGCAAGTTGGCATAAATACAGTCGATTTTTCTCCATCGACGGAGGAAGGCAGCCAGACCGAGGCCTCATTACACCATAGGTTAGATTAATCTCTCAACCTGTCCTTCCTTCTTTCTCCTACCCACATATACTCATTCTCTCTCTTTCTCTCTCATACACTCACGCAATTGCTATCTACCTTTCACATCCAATCTACTCCTCCATCTTTCCCTCTCGCCCCTCTGTCTCTCTCTCTCTCTCTTTCTCCTCTCGGTCTATTATTCTCTCACCTTCAACCTTGAGAGCGGATCACGGTGTGCTTTACATCTCACTATCTCTAAACATAAGCGCTTGAGTCTAGTGGGGTTACTGAAAATGAAAGAGGTAATGAAAAGACCTTAACTCAAACAGTGACTCGCAGGACGTGTCGCAATTCTGGCTGGGGTCCTAATGTATAATTGCTTTTAAAAAACAATCAACATCTCATTAATCTTTGTGTTGCCTTTGTGACACACTTGATGATGTGAGGGGCTTCCTGTCATGGTTTAAGGACCCTCGTGACATCAAAATCGAAGATTAGTGGCTTTCATGTCTGGTTTTGAAGCCATCTATATGCTTGTGTACACTTTGACAAAACTGAAGAAATTTTATGCTGTAGCTATTTTAGTCATTTAGTTTACTTAGTAGCAGTGTTATTATAGTTGACTGAAACTAAAACTAAAAAAATGTGATGCTTTAAATAAAATAAAGGTTGACTGAAATAAAATTAAATAAAAATTAAAGCTGCAAGCAGCATTTACCGGGGTTCAAGCACTTTAAGGCCTTTAAGCACATAAAAAGGGGTTATATTTTATTCAGCAAGCATGTAAACACTGAGATCATAGATGGAAAAGACTATTTACAGCCAATAGAGGCAATTTAATAAGGAAAAATATGTTTTTTAAAGGTTTTTTGACAATTATAGCACCACCTATTGCCTGATCGCCACCACTTTTATTGTGTGTCCTCAGAGTGTGTCCATACATATGCGTGTTAATTTTGGTGAAAATATCTCTTTTAGTTTTGAAGTTATAGATACTTATATATATGAGAGCATAAAAAAATAACCCTAGAACATCTTTGATTGGATTTTTTTTGCCATTTCCTATCAAAATTTTGACATTTGGGCTTGAACATGTAGACTTATCTAAATGTTCCTTAATCAACTTAGGTTCCGTGTTTTCTACGCTGGTTTCATCTCGATCGGATTAACGGTTTCAAAGATATTCGCAAAAGTTTTTTAAGTGGTAAATCACAACGTTGCACAAACCATAAGCTGAAACCTGGTAAGTCTGGTATCGTTGGACTCGACAAGGTTTCAGGAGTCTTAGGACGTGACTCACGTGAAAAAAAGTTGACCACACCCACAGTTATATACATTTTCAGCCAAAACCATTAAAAACATGTTTTTTAAACATTTTTAACAGTTATAGCACCACCTATAGTCCGATCTCCATAAAAATTGGTGTGCTTCTTTAGAGTCATATCCTGCATGTGCTCACTTATTTTCGTGAAGTTCTGAGTTTTCGTTTAGGTTTTATAGGCTTTTGGGTATGTTTAGCCACACCCACTTTCTAAATGACCCTGTTGTAGCGACCCAAAGGGTAAAGTTCAATTTTTTTTTGATAATTATTGATCTAGAGAATCCAGAGAATTGTTTTGCACTGGTTTCGTTCCGATCGGGCGAAAAACCTAGGACATGTTCGCAAAAGTAGGTTTTTCACATATTTGTGAATAATTAATGAACGATTTGATTGACAGCATTAGTTCTTGAGGCAAAGTTGTTCAGCATCAGGAGATCTATCAAATGATATGCATATTATGTGGATTTGTGAAACACCACGTGATTACTGAGGTGTAAAACTTGTTAGCGCCAACTAGTGGACGAATTTTTCAAAATTCTTGAGTCGAACATGCCCACCGAGTTTCGTTCCGACTGGCCTCCGTTAACCTTGTCTAATAGGTGCTCAAAATTCATTGGCCGATGGCGGCCATGTTTTTTTAGATACGCCAATGTCCTCATAGACTATCATGCCAAGACACTGCATACCAAATTTCAAGTAAATTGGACTAACGGTTGCGTAGTTACAGTAAAAGTGGCTCCGCCCTCATCGTACGTTTTGGCGCCCCTTAGCGACCGTGAATCGAAATTTCAACTTTTTTTTGATAACTTTTGATATTCAGACTGGTTTGGTTCCGATCGGGCGAAAAACCTAGGACTAGTTCGCAAAAGTAGGTTTTGGACAAAATTTGCATACCAGAAATGAAATCAGAGATATACATTTTGTTTGTTTTGAGCCAAGGATTACAATGATATAAGACACTTGAGTTGACGCCAAACGGTCTATGAGTTATGAGCCGTTTTGCATTTTTGATCGTGTAGCCCCACCTATTGGCCAATTGGGGTCATAACTTCTGAGGTTCTCCCCAAATTGAGGACTATCATTTGGCAAAGTTTCAAGTCTCTAGGCCTTACGGTTTGGGCTGCACGATTGTTTTACGGCGGAAGAAAAATAATAAAAATCCTTACAATTACAATAGGGTTTCAGCACTTCGTGCTTGAACCCCTAAAAACATTAAACTTTTTATTTCAGCTAGTTGCCAAAGCAACATTTCACATTTTAATTTAGTTTAATTTCATGTACTAAAACAACTAAAACAGAATACAAATTAATAAAACTATAGACACAAAAAACTAAATAAAAAAAATAAATAAATAATTCAAAATATTAATAAAAATTAATTTATTGTTGTTGTTTGTATGTATAATTTTGTAATTATTATTATTTGTATTTTTTTATTTTATTTATTAATTTATTTTTTTTCAATACAAAACATTTATTATTATTATTATTATTATTATGTGTTATTTTGTAATTTTTTTTTTTTTTTTTTTTTTTTTTTTTTTTTAAGAAATTGTGCCGTAATATCTTTCATAACAGTTGAGAAACTGTGCAAAGTTTAGTGTACATTTATTTAAAGTTGAGGCTTATAGCTCAAAAAACTGCATATGCTTTTTATGCTTTTATATTCATATGTTTTTTCTAAACACTAATGAGGTAAAATGGTCTTTTTTGCTGGTTTCCAAGAGATTATAAATAGCTTGTAATTTCTCACAGTATTTGGATCTCATCAAATTGGTTTAATGTTATTCAGATATACGACATGATTAAAGCTTATAAATATCATATTTCCAGTCTTCTCTGCCACAGGTAGAGACGAGGGGGGTGGGGGGGGGGGGATTTCATACATTTATGTATGACTATACACTTGCTTGTCTTTGGAGCAGATGGAAGTGCTAAATATTCAACATATGCCCAACATGGAAATTAATGTGAAACTTTTTGATCAGTTACCACCATCAGCAGTGGTGATTTATCAGCCAAAAAACTACATATTTAT
The DNA here is from genome assembly GCA_036281575.1 of Ancherythroculter nigrocauda. Taxonomy (NCBI): domain Eukaryota; kingdom Metazoa; phylum Chordata; class Actinopteri; order Cypriniformes; family Xenocyprididae; genus Ancherythroculter; species Ancherythroculter nigrocauda. The sequence continues at coordinate 20,144,565 of VTFQ01000003.1, read as the reverse complement.
CACTATTTTTTTTACCTTCTGGTAAACAGTGGGCAGTCAGGAGTTCATTATCATTATGTGTTAGTTTGTCTGAATTACATAACTGCAGATGCATAAATACTTATGGCATGCAAGCATATCACAATTCCATGAATACGCATGCATAAAAAATGGGCCTAGTCCCTAAAATTAATACTTTTCCAATGTTAATTAAAAGAGAGTGACAGATGACCAGAAAGGTCTCAGTTAATGTGGTACACGTCCATTATTCTTACAAACTCATATTCAGCCTCATAATTGGGCTTTTGCCGATGTTCTATCCCATGACACGAGACCTTGGCGGATGCCCTCTGAAAGTAATATTCAGCAGACTATCTATAGATGGAGGCACATTGATGATTCCAGATAAGAAAATGTTCTTCTGATATACAGATTATAACATTATCCCAGTGATTTTAATTTAGATATACCGAATATATATTCATAAAGATAAGAGCAATCATGTGTGAAGAAGTAGGAAATTGAAGTCTATTACCAGCCATTATTTTGTATCATTCTGTATGTCTCGTTGTAGTTTTATATTAGTTTCAAAAGGTTATGTGGCTCTCCTGAAACATCAGAGATATCTAATATCGATCCAGTGTTATACAGTATTTAATAATATTTCATCTTTTCTAAAAGATCCGAATTATCATACCGATGACTTGACTATATATTCCACACAACAGTTCACATCCTTCAGAAGGCATATGGCTCTGTCACTTCTTCCTAAAATAAAGAAGACACGACCCAGAAATGTCAATAATACACCAAAATTTATCAGCACATATAGTCAGACACGCTCATGTAACACACTTAAGGCAAGAAATGTATTGTGAGTTCACGGGCTGTTTCGGAATTCCGTGAGAGTTCTCAAACTCTTTGATGAAGTCGGATCCCCAAATGATTCCAGACAACATCTGTCCCTTCACTTTCCATTCCAGATAGTGTAACAAGCATATGGAATCTGTCTGAAGTCATTGTATTCTTTGTGAATACACTCCCACAGCTTCCTCTACAAACCACCTTTATCTTAATGGAATGTTAATCCTTCGGGCATTAAAGGTTCTTGTCCTAGAACCGATAATAAGAAAATGACAACAGTAGATACATTAAAACTACTTTTTAGATGTATTTTGAACTTGTCAGTGGTGTAGTTACATAAGTGATATGTTTTTGTGAAGCATTACCACAAAGTTTGTTCACATTTATAGAGCGTGTGAAGATGAACACCAAAAGTGGACTACACAAAAATAATTTCTGCTATGGTGGACCAAGTCTTCTGAAGCCATACAATACATTTGTGTGACAAACAGAAATCTGTCAGAGCCAAGTGTAGGAACCGAGATCGAATCAGACTCAAATTGCGAAAACAGCCGAATTCCAAATCGACACTCAGCACTATAAAATCAGAAGATCTTGTCATGTGTGGCGCCAGACTAACTAACTCCTCTATAGCAACAAGAGAAAGAACCATTAACATGTCAACGGTTAGGCAGTTTAACCAAGACAAATGGGTTTGGAGATGGCACATCTTGAGTCTCACAAGGACAATCATGAGTTAATGCCAAAGGGGTCAATTCCCAAGACAGAGACCTAAAACAGATCTTTTTTTGAAACCTTTTTCTGACCTCTTCTTATCTAAGACACAAGACTGAATCTGAATGGCACAGAGATTATCTTTAAATATCAAAATGCATCAGACCATTCCAAAACAATGCTAAGGGGGCTTATAATCAAATGTCATTTCATTGCATAAATCTATGTCATGTCTGCAACCCACACTTTTAAATATCATGTTGTAATCACGCATGTCCTTTTGAATATATGTCCTTTTTAGTTACTATATTATTGGTATAATAGGAAGCATGGAGTGCTTGGTATCAGCGTGATTCAATTTTCCATTTCTTGAATTGTGGTATGAATCAAATCTGTGTAAAATGTATCATATTGTTATTATAGAAATTATCTGTAAATTATCCCCTGCCAAGAGCAAGAAAGTTAGAGACCATGTAGTCTCGCATAGCCAGACCTTCTGACTCTATCACAGCTTTCATTTCATTTGACTGACATGTAAGGCAACCAATCGCAGTTCATCTTGTTCCGTGTCAATGTAAAGTCGATGTCTCTACAATAACAGACCGGCATGCAAATTATTCATTCAAGAACATTGTGCAAGTTTACTGCGACAATGGAGCTGCGAACTTCAAATACTTTTGAAAATTAGTTGATCCTGGTAAGCTCTCATTGTCACAGTTGTAAACATGACGGCTTTCTTCTTCCATGAGGGGGTTTGGCGTCACGGCATTTCCAGAGCCTAGAAAGGTACTAAAGACATATTTAAAACAGTTCATGTGACTACAGTGGTTCCACCTTAATGTTATGAAGCGACAAAAATCCTTTTTGTGCACCAAAAAAAAAAAAAAACGACTTCATTCAACAATATCTAGTGATTGGAGATTTCAAAACACTGCTTCGTGAAGCTTTTGAAGCTTTTTTTTTCTTTCTTTTTTTTTTTTTTTTTGGCACACAAAAAGTATTCTCGTCACTTCATAACATTAAGGTGGAACCACTGTAGTCACATAAACTGATTTAAATACGTCTTTAGTAGCTTTCTGGGCATTTGAAAGTGTTGTCAGTGCTGGTAATGCAGACTTCACTGAGCCATCGGATTTTAAGAAAAATATCTTAATTTGTGTTCCCAAGATGAACGAAGGTCAGAATTCTCATTTTTGGGTGAAGTAACCCTTTAACCTGCATAAGGAAAGCAGCGCTCGGGTTTATAACGCTGCTTTTTGCACAAAAGTAGGCTGTATGTAAATGGAATAACGTAACATTAATTCTGTTTTCCATACAAAGTTATATCAGATGACTTCAGAAGACTTGTGTCCTTTTTGAGTTGACAATCCCACATAGAAGGCGACATTCTCGTGACCTTGCGCAGCGTTCCCTAAAAGTTCTCTAAAGGTGACGAAAATTCCGAACCTTTACAGAACATTCGGGACGTTCCTAAAACATCCTCTTTTGGTAATGAAATTGCTGCAGTTCAAGGTTCCTTATATGACTTTAGGGGGATGTTCCATTTTGGTTATTTTATGGTCAAAATAGAATGTTACAAAGAAGACATTTGGGACATTAACAGAACGTTCCCACATGGTCCTCTGTTGGTCATTTAATAACGTTCCCGATATGAGTTTAGGGGGACGTTCTATTTTATGGTCGCGCGAGAACGTTACAAAGAGGACATTTGGGAAGTTATCAGTATAGTAATAGTCCCCTAAACATTCCCAGAACATCCTGAATGATCTGTGAAGGTCCACCAAATAACGTTCCCCAACCCTTAAAAGAACTCCACATCGTGACCGTCTCTGAACTTTCTGGGAACGTTACTAGGTGACAGGTTAACCCCGCTAGAAATTTTACGTTCCCAGAACATTCTCAGAACGACCCCACTGGTGTTAAGGACGTTGTCTAGTAACGTTCCCAATACATTCAGAGACAGTCACGATGTGGAGTTCTTTTAAGGGTTGGGGGACGTTCTTTGGTGGACCTTCAGGGAACATTCAGGAAGTTCTGGGAATGTTTGGGGACTATTACTATAGGATGTTCTTATAACTTCCCAAATGTCCTCTTTGTAATGTTCTCGCACGACCATAAAATAACCAAAATAGAATGTCCCCCTAAACTCATATCGGGAACGTTAATAAATGACCAACAGAGGACCATGTGGGAACATTCTGTTAATGTCCCCCTGCATGGGTGTTTTATAGAAAATAATAAAGTTTGAAGTCACCGTTATGGAGGTGAGCGTTTGTTTTAAATGGGCTCTTGATTTTTGATATTTTAACATTAGATTTTCTCTGGCTGCTTTAACTGTGTTTTCAAAACACTCTTGTTATAACAAAAATTGCAAGAGAATGTCTGATCAGATGAATTTGGTTGTTTAGTGATCGTGATTCACTGATCCTCTCCAGAAACTAAACTCTGAGTGTATTAATTGTTAGTTTTGCATTAATCAACAGTAAGTTTGTTTTTTTTTTAAATTCATTATACAGACAGAGTTTTGAGCAGTGTCTTTTAAACTCACACAGACATCATAAATCAGCGTATGAACCTCAACAATGGTGACACTAAACAAAAATCTTTTTTTGTGACTTTAGTAGCTTGTTTTGTGATGCTCAGAGTTGATCTGTTTATCTGAAGTTTTTGTCACCATTGTTGAGTTTCATAGGCAGAATGTTGATGTCTGTGTGAGTCTACATGATCCTGTCTGAAATTCTGCACAATGATAAAAACTTTCAAAATATCAAAGCAGAACAGATTTTTATGCATTATCATAGAACTACAACAACATGAAAGAAACTCAACATTTGGAGATCAGTGAATAAGGACACTGTATGATGATAAAATCAATAACAACGAGCAACCGATTTTTTTGTTGTTGTTGTTGTAACAAATGTGCTTTAGAAACACAGAGTTACAACAATTGGAGAAAAAGTAAAAGCAAAACATCAAGGGTCAGGAGCCCAACTAAAGCAAGCGCTTACCTCCGTAACAGTGACATTTATAAATTTTAATAAAACATCAACACCTCATTAAGAAGATTTGAATGAAAGAAACAAAGTCAGAGTGGTTTGTGATGAGTGAAGATGCAGAGATCTAGAGAGATCTGTTAGTGTTTAACGTTCTGTTTCTGTTATTTGAGTTTTGTGAAGTTACCATTGTGCTGAAGAGTAGCGCCTGTGCTTCAGTCAGTGATGAGCTGAAGAACACTTTCTTCTGTTACATATTGCTTTATTTAAAGGCTGCAGTAACTGTAGTTGCTGATGCAGTGATACAGCAGTTACATTAGCTCATGCATGTGCTGTTGTCAGTTAATGACTTCTTGCAAGAGATTTGCATTTTAAAGAAAAGGTTTCATAACATTAATCAAGGAATTGCATGTAAAGAGCTTTTTTTTTTTTTTCAAGATGTTCAAGAAAAAATTGTTTTTGTTTGAACAGCCACTTTTGTAGTAATTTTAGCTCTAATTTTCAATTAAATTTTTTGACAAGGGCAGCAGGGACGTTCTGAGAACATTTCCAAATAAAATGGTTCCCTAAACATTCAGAGAACATCTTGAATGTTCTGTGAAGGTCAGCCAAATAACGTCCCCCAAACCTTAAAAGAACTCCACTTGTGACCATCTCTGAACATACTGGGAACGTTACTAGGCAACGTCCTTAACACCAGTGGGGACGTTCTGAGAATGTTCTGGGAACGTAAAATTTCTAGCTGGGATTTTCATTGTTGAAAGAAAGTCATACCGGTTTGGAATTACATGAGGGGGAGTAAATGAAAGATTTTCTATTTTAGGTGAACTATTCTTTTAAGGTAAGCTAAAAGGCTTTGTGAGGAATTAGCTGAGATTTATTTGAAAAAAGATTCATTTCCATCTAAATCTTTAAGCGGTACTTATAAGGGTGAATTACTTAAAAGGCTTAGTCTGGGTCATACATCTGTCAAAGAATTTTCACCTCACCTTGCAGAGGTGTTTACCGCAACAAGTCTCAGCACTGGGGCTCAAGTCTGTCATTTTGACGGCTCTTTGATCTAAGCGTAGCTGCAAATTTTAATACTTGATGCGCCATTAGTTGAGGATGCGAAGGTGAATCTTCCATCTGAAATTAAAAACAGCCTCCGAATACCACCTCAATAATGCATTAATGCCCCGATTTATCCAGCTGTAATGGAATATTTTGCCATGGGCTAACTGTCTTGGCTTCTTGAATATCTTCTTCCTCCAAATATGCTCAACTGTATGAGGCACAATGTGCAATCTGCTTATTACTTTACCCATGATTAATCGTTATGGGCATGATATATGCATACAGAACTTTGTAAATTGTAGTCTTCTGCATTAGAAACGATTATTTAAAGTTTGCCCTGATAAATCCTCAGCAATTGACATTGAATGTCCATGTACGTGTTTTTCTGAACTGAATGTTTATTTATAAATACACACATCTTTCTAGTGTTGCACCTACTGAATTCATTCAACAGAAAATGAAAGGAAAAACACATTTGGTTTTCTCTGATTGCTCTAGCTCCCTTGTGTTACACAACCAAATGAGCCAAGTCTCTTTAATCTAAGATTTGACATTCAGCGGTGCGAGAAAGTCACTGAACTTGAATCGCATTTGCATCTTTCTCATGATGGATCAGATTAAAGAAGCGCGATGATTGCGTGAAGTCCCCTGACAGATTTTTTTAGGCCTTACTTTCAGAATTAAAGGTAATCCTACGTGCTTCTCTGTATGTCCTCGTAGATCAAAAAAGGTGTTTTGTCTGATGAGAAATACATTTGCATAAATAACAAACAAGCAAGCACACCACAGATGCACAATGTTTTGGAATAATTTGAGTGAATATGGATGAAAGACAAGGTTCATGAAATAAGCATCTGGAATGTTCATCTCTGGTCAAGATGTTGCAGTTTGGATCAGCTACACACTGAGGCTTGATCATAACACAGGTGTGCCAAACATCCAACATTTACAAGCTACAGAAAAGTCAAATAAAGGTCAGTGACGGATCAGGATTGAATTATTTTGAATATTTTGGTCAGAAGAGAGAAAGATGTCAATTTTGCTGTCACTCCCTCAACCGATGTATTAGAAGCACTTACACAGCGTTAACTATTCTCTGTAATTTAATGCCAAGATAACAAAGCACCAAGTATATTGAAATGTAGGCTACATATATTATATTATAGTATAACTTTGCTCTCTCTCTCTCTCTCTCGATATATACACTGTGTATGTGTGTATATATATATATATATATATATATATACAAAAAAAAAAAAAACTGTCAAATGATTTTAAGCAACGGCTGCCAAACAAAGTCTGTAAAATAAATGTAAAATATCCTAATTTAAATAAAGCACAAAACACTCTTACAGAAAAAAACACTGTTGTTTTACACGCATATCCTGAACTGTTACTAACAAAACACATTCGCTGTAAAATGTGAATCTCTTGTATTTAACCAGAAAGAGCACACATGAATACAACTATATGTTAATGTCTCTGAAATAAAGCAATTTGCAGCACAACACTGATGTTTTCCGGCTCATCTTGGACTGAAGCACAGGCTCTATACTCTCCAGCACAATGGTGACCTACAAAACAGACGATACAGAAACCCTTTACATCTCAACAGAACATGAAACACTAACAGATCTCTCAAGATCTCAGCATCTTCACTTATTACAATACAGACTTTATTTCATATTAAAGTTCTTATTAAGAATTAACAGCGGTTTAGATGTTGATGTTGTATTGAATAAAATAATAAAGTTTGAAGTCACCATTCTGGTGGTCAGTGCTTGCTTTAGTTGGGCTCTTGACCCTTGACTCTTTGACATTAGTATTTCTCTGGGTGCTTTAACTGTGTGTTTCTGGTACACTTTGTTATAACAAAAAACATCTCAGATCAGATGACATTGGTCACTTATTAAGTGATGGTATAGTCATCACGACATGGTCTGATCTCTGACAGAATTGTTTAATATTAGTTATAATTTTGCATGCCAATACTACTGCAATGCTGTGAAACTATAAACAATTTTATTAAATTATGCAGAAAATTCAGACTAACACAGACATCAAGAATCAACGTATGAATCTCAACAATGGTGACAATAATAAAAAAAAAATCAGATCAACTCTGAACGTCACAAAAAAGCTTAATTGATTGTCCCCATTGTTGAGATGCATATGTTGATTATTGATGCCCCCTCCCCAAAAAATAAATAAAATGGCTGAAAACATTTTCTGCATAATGACTTAAAAATCTGAATACCAGGTTATCATAATATGATTCCACTATATCACAAGATTAGAGTAAATCATATGAAATTAACAGTTAATATACTCAGAATTTTGACACTATGTGATGTCAATAAATCAAGTCTCTTCATGATAACTATATCATCAATAAACAGCCAAAATCATCTGACCAGAGTTTCTCCTGCACTTTTTGCTATAACAAACATGCATCAAAAACACAGTTAAAGCAGTCAGAGAAAAACTAACATGGAAAAAGTTAAGGGTCAAGAGCCCAACTAAAGCAAATGCTTACCTCCATAACGTGACATCAAACTTTTTTTTTTTTTCAATAAAACATCAACATCTAAATCTTTGTTAATTAAATATAAGAACCTTTGTATAAAAGAAATAAGTCTGGACTGTAATAAGTAAAGTTGCTGAGATCTTGAGAGATCTGTTAGTGTTTAATGTTCTGCTGTTGCCAGTCATTTGAATCAAATCAGGAAATACCTGTAAAATAAAAGGATTTTTATTAAAACAAATTTTTTTGTACTTTATTTAAATTATCATATTTTACTTTAATTTTATGGTTTTTGTTTGGCAGCCACTGCTGCTAGTCACTGACCATTTTTTAAGGATTTTTTTTTACAGTGAAGGTATTTGATTGTAATAATTAAGGAAATAGCTGTAAAATAACAGTGTTTTTTCGGTTTATTTAAATTGTGATATTTTAATTTAATTCTACAGGTTTTTTTGGCTGCCATTCATTTGAATTGGCAGTGGATTCCTTTTAAGTTATTAATTAACACATTTGACTGTTTTATCATTTAACTGTTTTGTTACTGTTTAATAATCAGTTTATTTTTGTAATTTTACATATATTTGTTTGTAATTTAAGAAAACTGAAAAAAATACTGTATAAAAAAATACAGTAAATTTTCTGTTGTTTGAGTTGTTAATTTACGTACATTGTTTGTAATTTTACAGAGTTTTGAGTATAATTTAAAAGAAAAGAAAATGACAGTTACAGTTATTTTCCGCAAAATTAGGATTTTTTTTTTTTTTTACAGTGTATGTGTGTGTATATATGAAGAGTTCAGTTGCAAAAACCGATAAACACCAGGTTTTAAAAAAAAAATGAACTGACTGCTGTGTGACAGCAGAAACTGACAAGCACCTTTGTTGTTTGTGAACAACACGATTTTAGCGTTTTAGCGAATCAACACGCAGTATTCAGGTCAAGGCTGCTAATCACTTCGAAAAGATGCGCTAGCTGAGAGGAGTTTCCTCTAAAAGAGTTTCATCAGTGCTGACTAAAAGTGATCGAGGATGGATAATTTTGACGAACCTGATGAACCCGTGATATTTTCTTCAAGGCCTAAAAGGAAATAAAAGCTGAATAAAAACTTTTTCACGGAACCTTGCTAAAGCAGCACGTTACAGTGGTGAGGGAAAAGTTCCCTGTATTGCATGTAATCACAACAACAACTTGAGTAGTGGTCACTTTGATAGCAATCCTAAAGAGCAGATTTGGTTAAAATCCTTCTTTGGTATTATGTTGGTGGAGGTCTAGTGTGGAGATGCAATGACATTTAGCTTATGACCATTGTGATCTCTCATCGGCTGTCCATCCAGCATTCTGTATGTGTTTCTGGGGGACACAAAAGACCTCATCCCAGTTTCCTTGGACGGTGGATGTTATTTATGGACAGAAGCTGACATGAAACAACAGGGAATGACAGTTTAAAAGGATACTGCACAATTTGGCCAAATTCAAATATCAATGCAAAGGTCAATTAAGTTTGATTTTCCTCTTGCAGCTCATGTAAAATGACTCTGCAAAGACAGAAGAATTAATTAATAGAGCTTCACAGATGGAGGCGCGTGTCCCGACCGATTGACCAGAACGAGGCCATAAAAAGTCTCTTTTGTGGGCATTGTCAGCTCCACAGGAGAAAACACTTGTCATATTATTCCCTTCTGCAGGATGGCTGAATGTTTGATTCCATTCGATATCCGGGCACAGCCAAACAGTAGCCTGTAAATGTCATTATCCCCTGTAGACTCTTGTGCTTGTGGTCAACAATCTGCCCTGCTGGTTCAGAACAAAATGCAAAAATGCAGATAAACAGAACTGGTGTGAATTTCAAAAAAATAAAAGCCACAATAAAAGTGAAGGAAAAAAACGAACAAACAAACTAATCATCATAAATGAGTCTTGCTGCGTCTTTATTAGCTACAGTAGCTCTGATTTTGAGGTGAGTTGGATTGTACAGCGGGAAGAGAAATCTGTTCCTTGAATTGTGTAGACCCTCAAGAGCCTGCTGGACATGATCCAGAAAATATAAGGGATAATCGCAGTCAATAGGTCATCATCACAAAATAAACTGATAGGGTAATTAAAACTGCAGCACAAAACAGAGTAGCCAATAATACACAGCCACTTACAAAATAAATAAATACTACACATGAAATATTGATAGGAGTTGAAATAATGCTATCTTATTTGTAGATTAGATGAAAGCTTCCAGTAAAACTATCAGCCAAGTGGACTAAAAGCATTGCAACATTACAAACATTATACGCAGTGTTTGATAGATTACTTACAAATTGTAGTCTGTTACTGATTACAAATTAGATGAAGAAAATAGTCATTGGATTATTATTAGTACTAGGTAACATACACTGACTACTCTTGATTACTTTTGACCTATACTTGTTTATCAGATAGATTTGAATGGGATTATTGTTTACCATATTGATAAAAATAATAAAGAAAATATTAATTTGAATAATTTTAAAATAAAAGACAACGAAACACACGCACGCACACATAATTCGTTTTCGCTATCCTTGTGGGGACTCTCCATAGGCGTAATGGTTTTTATACTGTACAAACTGTATATTCTATCCCCTTACACTAACCCTACCCTTAAACCTACCCATCACAGGAAACTTTATGCATGTTTACTTTTCAAAAAAAGCTGGCTGGTCCCCACAATTTAGGGAATCTCAGGTTTTACTATCTTTGTGGGGACATTTGGTCCTTACAATATAAACCTACACACACACACACACACACACCCACACTAGTAAAAATAGAAATACTTTCTATTTGTTTACCTGCATTTAGGTAGAACAGTTGGCCCTTTGTGGAAATATTTGTGTTCAGTGTGGTATTAACCTCACAAATCTGAAGGAGGAGGGATGTAGGATGTGCCATCAGCAGATCTGAGCTGTCAGAACCAATGTCTCAAACACAAGGGAACACATTACATTTTTAACAGCGGGACTAAAAGAAGTGAATATTTCATCGTCTTTTTTCTTTAGCCTTTTCTCCCTTTGTCATAGACCAGAAGAAAATGGTGTCAGTGCACATTATAAACAAAAAGCCATATAAAATACTAAAAGCGATTAGGATTTTGGGTTGCATTGAAGCCGAAAGCAAGCTGTGTGCTGAAGATGTGTACCATGCCTTTCTAGGAACTACCTCCAGTATGCAAACTGAAAATTAAGAAAAAAGGGGAATTACTATACATCATGAAATTACCAGAGTCAATATTCACAAATTAAATGGCTAGTAACTAGATCTAATAGCGAAGGCACATACTGTATATTTCTAGTGCATCATCAGGAGTACAAAAAAAAGGTGTTAAGGTAAAATCTGATTTTCACCCCCTGCAGCTTTGATAATAAACACTGTGTTTGTTGCACAACCTGTTGTATTTCTATTTTGAAATACTGATTCATACCTACACCCATTCATTTGGGTGTAAATAACAACACCACCAAAATGCAGTATTTTTTCCTGTCCACTTTAATGTGTCCTCACTAAGTGCAAACCCTACTCCTGCAGCCAAGAGCGGTGAATCATGACTTGACAAGCCAGAACATTTGCAATTTTAGAGACCCTCAGTAACAAAATACTTTCATGCTTGCAAATTATATTATTTTATAATATCTAAATACACTATGACTTGTAAATCCAATCACTTAATCTTAATATTGGACATAATTACTATTATTAAAATAGAAGAGGTGTTCTTCTAAGATTCAGAACTCTGTGCAAATGCCTTGAAGGCAGTAATAGTTCAGTTTGATTAAAATATAACACTTCAAATGAAAATTAATTTGTGTTTTAAGTCAGCTGCATGGATCAAGTGATATAACATATGCAATCTATAGCTGATCATTAAGCTTCTATTTGAATGTTTCCCAACTGTGCGTGTGGTCCTGGTAAACCTTTTTGATAATGTAAAAATGCAAAAGTTTTCTGTGATAGGTAGGTTTAGGGTTAGGGGTAGTATAAAAATAATTATGTTTATGGAAAGTCCCCATAAAACTTGGAAACCCAACATTGTCTATCAGCGTTAAACATTTTTCTTCCTCTCCAGCACTGGTCTAATGAAGGGACTACAAGCCTCATTTCTCTAATGTAGTTTGGCAGCTGTGAGACATACATTAGAGAGTGCAGACAACTGGACACTGCATGGCCACTGTGGGGTTTTGTGAAGTGATGGCAGTAATTCTCAGTAAACAGAAAAGAACGAAGGTTAGTGATGAGTGTCTCAAAAGCGAATCAAGCTTAGTTTGTGGAGTTGAGAAGTGGTTAAAGATCTGAGCTGGAAAACTCTGGAAGAGGTGATCCATGAACTGAAGAGCTCCTTAAATCCCACATCACCATTGTGCCCTTGAGCGAAGTGCTTAATTCTAGGTTTGCCCAAAGGGGACCGTCTCCTGTAGTGAGTATACTTTAAGCTGATTTGGATGAAAAGTATTTGCCAAGTAACTTCTGTCATTTTGAACATTTTCACCATAAGCGCCCTTGGAGAGATAAAACTAAATCACTGGTTCTCAAACAGGTATGTTTGATCAGTTCTGAGGATCTAGTACTACCCAGTCACAACAATTTGTTGAGTTAACTGAGTGCAGAAGCTGTATCAGTGACATATTTTTGATTATATTTCTCTGGTCAAAAGTCAGTCCCTTGTCCGTGGAAGAAACCTACCAGAGCAGCATAAAAATAAAAAAAATGAGTATTTATGAGTATTTGAGCATAGATTTAGGCCTAATTTCAAGCAATATCACAAAAGCAAAAGTTCTCGAATATCAATATACTGGTCCTGCTTTGTTCCTGAACGAATCGTTTTTGCACAGATCAGTTGAGTAAATGATACAATGACTCAATTCAATTAGAATGAATCAATGGTTCACTCATAAAACCCAACCTTGCATATGAACATGCCTACACCCATATAGTTGGCGAAAAACAGTATGTGAGCCAAGTAATATGTCTGAATTCATAATTCATAAAACAGAAGGTGAAAAGTATGTGGATAACCTACTGAGATTCTGAAATGCACATACAATGGACACATTGGCCCGATCCCAAATGGCACCCTAAACCCTCATGGTCTTCCTCTGAGTCTGCACTTTCATGACGTAATGCTGCTTTGACATCCGGGTAAAGTCCTCTGTGTAGCTCGCAGACTTGCGGGCTCAGCCGAAATGTGCATCGAGGGCGCATAGCGGCTGCAAAGGGGGCGCCCGCGAGCACCCTTCTAAAACTGAAAATGATGAATGGGACACCCTGTGGTCTTAACGGACAAGCGCACACGGCAGCCATTGTAAGTCCACAAGACTGAAAGTGCATAGAAGTGTGCTATTTTGGATTCAGCCTTTACTATCCCATGAGGCCATGGGAGCGGAGTTGTGAATGGCAGTGAAGAGACGCAGCTGTGCTCGTAGGTCACGTGATAGTGACAACATGGTGGCTGTAGTCTGTCCGAATTTCATTTATGCTACATTCATACTAAATAGAAAATACTTTTTTAATAGTCATAAAGTAGATTTCAAACCAAATGTCGAATGAACTATATGCGATTTCGGATGCAGCAAATCACTTATCGCCACATACTGGTGTAACTATGGAATTCCCCACCACTAATAATAGTGCTATTATATAAACACTTTTGAGGCGCCTCTCAACAATCAGATTTGAGAACCAATTTTGAGGTCACTTTTTTAGGCCAAATTGAATAGTACTTTCTGTGGTCGGGCGCCAAGCCTTGATTACCTTGAATGTACAAAATTGCTTTGAATAAAAGTATCTGCCAAAAATATAAATGTAAATACCTTGCCTTTTTTGTAATTTGCCCCAGTTGCCGCTCTCTTTAGCATGCAGAATAAAATTGTGGTGTATAAGCATGCAGTGCACTGCTTATGAATGGTCAACAACTTGCAGAGGGAATGTTTTATATTTCCATCATATCTTGTACCACATTTTGAGCTAAACAAATATACACAAACACACTGAAGGAAGGAATCACATAGCTTGACTACAGAATCATACATTAATGGTTGAGGGGATATTTATACAGATATTTCTGAACGCTGCATGGGAGTGTTGATACTAGTCAGTCCTCTGAGGCCATCATCATGTCCCATCCAGCTGAGCACATCTGCATCTGTCTATAAAATGAGGAGCCGGAAGTGATGTCTCTGATCACCCGGTGTGTGTGCTGCAGTGCCCATAAATAGAGTAGTAAATGTAATTACGGTGTAGAGGGACCGCAGGTGCCCGTGGTTTGGTGTATGTGTGTGCTCACAGGTCTCGCCCATATGTCTTCACACAGATGTGTACTCTGTAGACACTCTGATATGACTGTTCCACAGAGACCTGTACTCCAGCTGGGAGAGGTGTTGGCAGGTTGTGTGTGCCAAGGCTTTCACCATCCTAGCTTACAAGCTGGTTCATTATTAATGCTGCAAAGTAGCTACAGTAAACTTTGCTTACTTATTTATTTCCATATACTTTTCCATGTCATTTGGCTTTTAAATATATGTGTTTTAAATATATGCATGATGATGTTCTAGACCAGGGGTTCTCAACCCTGGGCCCCCCCAAAGCTGGTTCATTGCATTTGGGGCCCCAGTGCGTGCGAGCATTTCACAAAAACTAAAGGAAAGCTTTAACTGTAGCCTATATTCTGACTAGTTTATTCGTTTATATATATATACAGGGTGCAATTTGTGAAAAAAACAGAGGGGAGGATGTTTTGATTTTTTTTTTTTTATTTGTTAAAAACCACAGTGCTATATACTATTTTTTGGCAGCTGTTACAGAAACATTTTTTTTTTTTTAAATCTTCTGATTTAACCTTGAGATTTGAAGTACTGCATATTTGCACCACTAAAATGACATTAATAATTCTTAATTTCTGATAGAAATGCAAAATCAATCGGTAGTTATTAATAGAATAACGAGACGCAAACCTTTACATTCAATCGCATTTTTCCCCATTTATTTTTGCATACACGTTTGCCTCAGATTTTATTATATAGAATTGGAGCTGGGCCGTACGCAGGGTTTCAGAATTCCCGAGGTCATAAAATGTAGTTTGCTAGGGGGGTACGGGGGCATGCTCCCCCGAGAAAATTTAGATTTCCCTGGTGTACATATGTGCATTTTAAGACGTTTCAAGGCCAACAAATTGGATAACAATAGCTTTAAAACCATGTCAGCATATATACATGCATGCACAGTTTTGAGGCAGCTTTAATCGCATGTTTGGCAATTTCATGACATCACTTACAACAGAACAACGACCATAATTGCTCGTAGTTTCTTTTGCGCTTTATTTAAGATATAATAAAGTCATTATGCAGCGCGCGCCGGCGCATTTGCGCATGCAATTCTTGAGTGCGCTCCACGAGCACAGTATAGCGGCTGATAGGACAGTCGTGTTCATTTTTCTGAGTTTTACAGCCTGACAAAATCTCATCTAACCGCAATTCACTGTTGTTCAACTGAAGCTCCCTCCCTCGTTTGACTTGAGCCTGGCACTGAGACGAAGTCGGAATGCGCGTCTGAAAAGTGTCCTGTTTGTTGTGGTGGTAAAGAGACAGTTCTATATAAACGCAGCGTTTTACTTGGCGATGTTTGAAAAAAAGATTTTTATTTTTGGTATTTTATATGCTCTGTTGGTGGTTTGTGGAGTAGCATTACCCGGGGGGGATATTTATATATATATATATATATATATATATATATATATATATATATATATATATATATATATATATATATATATATATATATATATATGTGACCTGATCCAGCAAAATGAGTCACAGTGACCCAAATTTCAAAATTGAGATTTTGGTATCAATGGAAAGATGAGACAATAAGCTTTAAAATGATATCCTAGTCATACCTTGAATGGTTTTAAAGATATACCAATTTGAATTATGGTTGTCTGCCCTCTTTTTCAAATTGAAAACCTGAGAAAATCGCTTTTAAAGTTTTTTGCCCGTTTTTTTGTTGATATCTTTCAAAATCCATTGCATTAAAAGGGATAAACTATTTATTTTACAGCTTAATTTGACCAAAGACATTTTTATATATATAAATGCTAAACCAGGCTGAAGCTCAAATTATTTGAAAGTATTTATTTGAATTATTTGAATTAACACTTTAAGACCTAAAGGCTTTTTTAGAGTTTTTTTTTTTTTTTCCCTGAGCAACACACACAAAAGTAAAGACTCATAACTCCAAAACTGTAGCAAGGAGAGTCAAAAGGTAGGTATCATTTGATAGAAAACATTTAAAATTTTAAGAAAATATAAATTACATTACATTTGGCAATTTTCTTGCTGAGAAACAGCTGATAAAAGACAAAAATATATATACTTTTTTTTAAATAATTTTTCTTTTTTTTTATTTGACATGGAATAACTCAGGAACACAATAAGATCGCTAAAAAAATATTTTTTGGTGATGCTCTCCTATATGTGAGCTGCATCTGGTTCAAATTTCGTGGTGATAGCATAAAGAATACTTTGAAAAATTGTTGTTCAATTGTTTGTTCATTCTAAGCTTTAAAATGATATCTATTTTGTGTTATTCCACGTTGGAAAACGAACATGGATGGGTCCGGGAACATTGGATACACACTGCATCCCAGAGAGATGAGAGACGTGTTTTAGCCAAGTATGTTAAATCATTCCGTGAGTAATATCTTGTGATCAACGCAATATATTATATTGATTTTGGATTCATTTTAATCTTGAGAATCTGCTTTAAATATTGATGTGCCATTTTTATGATCTGTGCATTTTTGATGAAGTTATGAGCACGTGAAATATACATACTTGTATTCAGTTAGCGGCTGTGCTGTTTTTGTTGTAAACGCATATTACTCAGACTCATTAGAGGGTGAAAACAACGCAACAGAAGCATGTTGGAGGATTGATATGAAAGCTTAAAGTCTCTGGTTTTGTATACAAAAAGAATTTTTGTGCTACCTATATGGATTCAATTTTTATTGGCTTTTAAAGAGAGACACGCAAATGGGAGTTTTATTTTATAAGGCGCGCTAGTCTGACAGGAGGATGGCTGGACCGATCGCGTGCCTGTCAGTCGAAACGGGGCTTCCCATTGTTAAAAATCAGCATTTAGGTCAGTGTGTTTACATTTCTAAGCTTTTTGATTGGTTCTATACAACGTGTAACACCATATTTGTAGAGCAGAGATAATGACGTTTCAGGGGATACCGGGAAATGCTCATAAGTGATGAGAGGAGTTGAGAAGTTCATTTCCAGCGAATTTAGTACCATGTCAAATTTAATAGCCATTTAAATACCTTTACTCAATTATCTGGACTACGAAACTTTGGGAGATTATTTTTGAAAGTCTGTTCTTTGAAATTAGCTTAAAAAAATCTATTTTTTCATTGTTTTTCCACATTATTGGCCCATATCTTAAAATAGAACGTTGCGACTTCCGACTCATTTCGTCAGATCGGGTCACATATATATAAACTAAATACGACCTCACGTTTTATACGTTTGGTTCGATTTTTGGCATTTTTCGCATCCGTAGCAAATATTTTGAGGGGTTTTTGACAATAGACCCTTTTCACATGACGTCACACAGTTTCCGTTAGGACTAGAAGCAGTGTATCCTCACTTCTGTCAGCATAGTGGAATACTAGCGCGACTCGAATGAAGTGCACTCAATAGTTGTACATATGCCACAAATGTGGTTAAAGGATAACTGTAGTCGCCTAATTTCATGGACATTCAAGGTGAGGTATTTGGCAGCCGCAGATCTCAAACAAACTTACCGATCGGCGAGATTTGCTGCTTGAAGTCGGAGGAGTTGAATACGTAACAGTTACTGAAGCCATGCAATTTGCTGCCCATATCTTGCAAACTTTGCTGTCTTTATTGCAGATGAAGCTGTTTATATACATTTGTGAAATAAACGCATGTTTCCAACATTTACATGCAGTAAAAAACGAATCATTCAAAGCTTAATGTACTACTTATTTCAGTGCCTACAGGCCTATGTACAATGAAGATCAACATAAGCTTATTCTTTTTAAATATCAAAGTCTATTTTTATACTTTTATTTCGATAAATATGACGCATAATAATGCAAATTGTGTTTAATATAATACTATTTCTACATGAAGACTGTAATGTAAAAACTGACTCATGTACATGGCATTTTTACCATAGTAAAAAAAAACAAACAAACATTGTCATCATTCATCTCTTTATTGCAGAACAAGATCGTCGCATACAAAAATATACAGAGGATTTACAATAGTATACTCATTGTTATAGCAGCATTAAATGAACGAAATCAAATTATTTCTTCAGGGAATAACATTAAATGAACACATAGGCTACTTCCGTTTTGTATTTTCAATACACTCCTTACAGATTATACACTCTTAATATATTGCAGCAGTTCAGTTTAAACTGGTATTATGTAAAATTATCTAAAATCTTCACACTATTAATTCTTCGGAGTATTATATGTGGATGTGTTACTTCCAGGTGTCCATTACTCGTATATAAATCTCACAAGAACAATATCCATTATTATAGCCTACCATTTTCTAAAAACAAAGATTTGTTTTTAAAGATAATGTTCTTGTTATTCCAAATAGGCTAACAGATTTGTGTGGACACACAATCGTTGTGATAAAACTCTGACAGCAATTCACGGACACAACATTGCTAAAGTTTCTGCTCGTGGAAACCCTAACCAAGGCAGTTACAGAAAGGAAATAATAAATATCATTACCAGAAGAACCCGAATGTGTAAATTCTTGACATAAACAGTTCGCATTTAAAGTTATTAAAGCATTTTCCCGAGAAGTCGCCGGCGCGAAGGTAAGACGGAACAACTGATACACTGCTTTGCTGATAGGCGGAAGTTAACTGACGTCACTGTGAAAAGGGTCTATTGATCCACCAAATGACGAATATGAAAAAAACGAATACGACAGTTTCGGACTCAGTCAGGTGCAAGGACCTTAAACTTTTGAGGCTTGCGCAGCTTCTCGAGGAGAAATCAAACAAATGAGCGCCGTTTTCTATGAACGCAGCACACACAAATAAACTAAATTGACATACTGCAGTTAAATTTCAAAATGTGGTGTTTTTATATTTATAACATTTGAATACAGTTCAGCAAAATACATCACACGACCTGACGACCAAGAGAGCTGACAAATGACCATCACTTAATTGACCATCACCTCGCGATTGAAAATGTGACACTGATATGACAGTTCAACAAACAAGTTAATATATTAAGTCACTTACATTTTAGACGAAATAATGACTGTTTTGGTCTATTTTAGCAGCGAAAATAGATCCGATGAATCCAAACAAAGATCACAACATAGCGCATCTCACAGCAACACTCAATCGTGTTTTGAATGATTCAGTGTTTTGAACAAATCGTTTGAGTCAAAGATTCAATGACCCATTCACAAACATCTGTCTCATTCTTGATGAATCGGCCGTTTGAACGAATCGTGAATGAACGACTCAATGACTCGCTTAATAAAACCGCTTATCACCTGCATTTGCGCTCACTATCGACAAACCAATCAAATTTGTTCAAAACTTTTTTTTTTTAATCAGTCCAAACACATTTTAATTTTTATTCAGGAGTTATGTATATACAAAACTACAACTTTTTATGACAGTAGTTTAGTGATAAAAAAAAATTTGCAAATTTTTTCTTCAGGTTTTTTTCCTCCCATCCAGTAGCCACTGGCGCCCCCCCGGGAGAGTGTCCGCGCCCCACCGGTTGAGAACCACTGCTCTATCCAATCAACAACCGATGCACCGAACCAAGTCCCTGCCCTACATTTTTGATCTTTTTTGACAATGGAAGATTTAAAAACAGAATATTGAAGCTTGTATTTATCAGTTCTTCCAGTTTAGTTCTTCCATGAAAAAAATGTGTTATTTGAGCTATATAAAAATGTAATCATCAATTTATCAAGCAGTTAGTTGAAGTTACACTGTTAAAATTATAACTAGCTAACTGAATGAAGACACAGCACTGACATTTAAGAATTAAAATCTGTTAGCAGCAAACTAACAAAAGGATAGCTTGATTGCAAACTTCCACAAAGTACATTTCTGGCTGTAATGTTGCATCATTCTCGTGGGTCCTGAAAGACACGACTGCACATAAGATCATCTGTGCTTCTTGCCTTTCCATCCTCTATCTTTTAGGTTCTCCTGTTCCCGTAGGTGTTGTGAATAAACCTCAGGGAAACATCACGACCACTGTTGTGACATAAACAGGCACCCAACATGCTCAGCTAATGAGTATGCAGGCTCTGTCCGCTTCTCTCTCTCTCAGACACACAAGTTCTTTGCGATCAGCCCATGACATGAAGTGTGGACAAAGTCCTGGAAGACTGCTGGAACTCTCAGCTGTACTGTCTACGCCTGCTGTTGAGTGTTTTTCTCACACTGTGCTTTTACTATGTGTGTGCAATGAAAAAAGTGCTTCACGTGGTGGTAACATCTTGTTATTAAGTCGAAATTAAAAATTCAAAAGTTTTTTTTTTTTCCCCCCCAAAGACATTCTAATGTCACAAAAGATTTCTGTCATATAAATGCTGTTCTTTTGAACATTCTATTTATTAAAAAAATAGTTATTTTGAATTGTAATAATAGTTCAATATCACAGTCTTTACTGTATTTTTAACAAATAAGCACAGCTTTAATTGGTGAGCATAAGAGACATCTTTCAAAAACATTAAAAATCTTACTGACCCTAAACTTTTGAATGATATTTAAATACATCAGGTTATACCAAGAATACTAAACTCAAAGGGATAGTTCACCCAAAAATGAAAAATCTATCATTTATTGTTTGTTTCAAACCTATATGACTTTCTTTCTTCTGTGGAACATAAAATAATATGTTTTGAAGAACGTTTCAACTATTTTTGTGCAATGAAAGTCAATGAGCTTTAACACACACGTTGGGTTTTCATATTTTATGGGTAAATTCCATAGACATAATGATTTTTATACTGTAAAAACTGTATATTCTATCCCCTAACTCAACACCTACCAATCACAGAAAACTTTCTGCATTTTTACATTTTCAAAAAACACTCATAAGCAATTTTCCTCATCGGGAGTAAAAAACGTCCCCACAAGGCAAGGATTTCGGAAATTGCCATCTTTGTGCAGACGTTTTGTCTCAATAATATAGAGTTTACAGCATATTAGAAACACACATTAAAAAATGTGTACATACAGGTTTTAAACAAAAATGATGGTGAGTAAACAATAATAAAATTGATGTCTATATGTAGTAAAATGCACATACTGTATGCAAGACCCCAAACATTTTAAACCCAGTGTATTCAGCACCTTTCCTGAAATATGCAATGTTTGGTTTTACATTTTTACACAACGCCTGCTGAAACTTCATTTCTCCTCCAAAACTGCAACTTTTTTTTTTTTCTTTGAGTTTCCTCAGCAAGCTGATGTTTTACATGTTAAGTGTTGTGTCTGGCTGACCATGACTTCCTCTTCATTGTGAATGCAGGCAGGAAGTACTGATGCATGAAGCTCCTGCTCCTGTAAGGATGAGTCTCTCAGAGCATCAGTTATGAGATTATAAATGAGGCAGCCAGTGCCACAAGGACAGAGGAACTATTGATGGACTTTTGATCAAAACAGCCAACACAAACACACGGAGGAGTCTGCTGTCCGAGTGGAGAGAGAGAGAGCAACAAAACACTGCTCTGCAATGGCTATTATAATGATATCCAGTCAAATGAAAGCTAATCAGACCACAAGAATACTGTTCCTTCAACAGTTCCTGGTAGGTAAATTTACATAATACTCTGTGGAACACAAAGAAAGAAAGCCATAGATGTTTGGAACGACATGAGGGTGAGTAAACAATGACAGAATTTTCCTTTAAGCTTAAATTAAGCAAATTAAATAATAAAAAAATGTTATTCAGTTCAACCTAATATGATCTACAGTAAACAAACACAGGATTGGCTGCTGAATTTTCAGCATCATTACTCCAGTCTTCAGTGTCACATGATCCTTCATAAATCATTCTAATATGATTTTCTGCTCGGGAAACATTTCTTATTATTATCAATGTTGAAAACAGTTGCGCTGCTTAATATTTTGTGAAAACAGTGATGCAAGAAGTGTCTGAACTTTCAGTGCAAAAGAATTTGACTTTATTAATATGGCATAAAGTTGCAGTTTCTATCATTTTTTTAATATCCAAGAGTTGATTTATCTGCGTGAAACCAAACATTTAAATTTTTTAGTGACAAACATTAGTTAAAAATTGAAATGGGTGCTTGCATATTTTTTACAGGCATCCACAGAGAGTTTTGTGACAGTTTTCAAAAGACACAAAATCCTCACAAAATTTTTGTCAGTTTAGCTATCAGAATAGTCATTTCACACAACTGTAGCTGGTTATATTGACTTTCCAGAACTGAAATATCAAAGCAATATAATCACTTTCAGTGGATGTAAAAACCTTTTTCATTAATTTAACATCAAAGCTCTCTTCTCAGACAAAATCATTTATTGGCTCTCCTATGTTTCATTCTGGCAGTGTTTTTAACGACAATGTATATTTGATCTGCTTCAAATGAGATATTACTAAAACCCAGTACACTGCTGCTGACAAAACAATAAATCATCAGAGGTAATCAGCCCTTGTTGAGCTGAAGAGATTGTCCTCATAAACTGACCCTAGACCAGTTTATACTACTCAAAGTCAAACAGAACGATTTGGAAATCAGCAGAAAACCATAAAAACTAATCATAGATTGGAAGAAGTGAACACTTTCACCACATTTCCCACCCACAGAGTGAATTTTCTCCATCAAATCTAACTTTTTATGCTTTCTCTTTTTTTCTGGTATTGATCAGAAAGGAGGCAGATGACAGCTAAAATAATGCTTTTTTGAGGCTTGAGCGAGTGTTTCAAAAGAGATGAATTACACTGTGTGTTATAAATGTCCCACAGAGCGCCTGTTGGGTCCCACCCGGAACAATCTATTTGTAGAATGTCAGGAAAAAAATTGGGGATATAAATCTTTGGTTTGTAAGTAGAACATTGGGAATAATCATTGAAGTGAATCTGTTTTTAATGGGGGTGACACAGGGTGTTTTGGAGATCGTGCTTTTGGATTTCATCTGTTAACAACAACATTATGATTAGTCAGAGCCCTAGTCAAACAGTTGATCACGTTGAAGACTCAGGTATGAATTTGATCTGATTAACATTTAATGCAATAAGATAAGTCTGTAACACAGTTCGTATATACGGGAAGAAGGAGGCGGGAACCGGCGAACATTCAACAAAACTTTAATTCAAAATAAACAAAGAACAAAACGAAAGTAATGCCGGCAGACCCTCGCGGACGTCTGCCGGCCACACAAACATAATAAAACATAAAATAATATCCAGGCCTGGTCCTCTCTCGTCGCTCCTCCTTTTATGCTCCCGGAGCTCCTCCGTGAGAGACTCAAGGCCGGTGCGCCTCCCAGGTGATGCTCGTTAACTCTCGCACCACCGGCCTCGCGCCATTCCCTCACGGCTCTCGCCTGCCCTGGTCACCACATACCCCCATCGCCCCTCGCAGGCCGGGGGGTACTCCCGAGACTGCGCTCTACTCCCCCCGGGGCCTGTCTCGGCGGCCGCAGCACCTGGGGGTAAGGACAGACGAGATGAGAGAAAGGAGACGGAAGAAAGGGGAGCGACAGGACGAGAGAGGGGAGAGAGGAAAAAGAAAGAGAGAAAAAAAAATTCTGGGTCCGGTTCCCAGACACACTGCCGCTCGGTCCTCAGCCTGCCGAGAGGCTTTTCCTCGCGGTGCCATGCGATGGCACTGGATGCTTGGTGGACGGCCCGATCCTCAACCGCCTCCTGGCGGTCTGTTTAGGTTTTGTTTCACATTCATGTTCATGCTCTAGTTATGTCAAGTCATTGTCGTGTTTTGTTAGCTTTGTATTTGTTTCATTATTTCAATAAACTGCACATGAGTTATTCACTTCAACTCGCAGTGGTTGACTTGTTACAGAATACACAACCAACAAACATGGCTAACATGAGGGCTAAATACAGAACTATGGGGACCACATGACCAAAATAACTAGGAAAAGATGGAACTAATGATCGTTAACCAATGAAATGCAAATACTTCTAACAAGATATTAGGACAATGAACCAAAGAAACCAAGACATATGAATGAGGAAAGCCGAGATCACATGACATGAAACACATGACTCAATAAACACTTCAAAATAAAAGACACAACATAATAAACATGAACTAAGAACATGAAAACATGGTCATGAAACAAAACCTAAACAGACTTGACAATGATATGCAAGAATTTGACATTAACCTCATTGAGTAGGCATATACCTGTAGAGTGACCCCAAAAATTATTTAGATTTTGTTAATTTATTGAATTAGATTAATTTCTTTCAAATTATGCTTTATTATGATAACTAACTGTTCAGTTTAATGTTTTTTTTTTTTGTTTTTTTGTTTTTTTTTTTTTGGGGGGGGGGGGGGGGGGGTGTACAATTTTCTTTAGCTGAGACAAAAAATAATCACTAATATGATGACAATTAAGTTAAAGATTGTTTAAAAATATTTTTTAAACAGTTGGCTATTTTTATTGCTTTATAATTTAAAAACTCAATTCTAAAGGTAAGCTATGTAACTTTTTTTTTGGTTCTAAATTTATATAATGAGCGAGTACATCATGAATCTATCTTCCAAACCATGTTTTTGTCTTAAGGGCCAGATATTCTCAGCGAGGTTAATAAAGCATCTGATGGATGATATGCATCATAGAGTTGTGTTTTCGAGAGCTCTGCAGTTCGGCACTCCAAGTCACGTCACGTTTATTTATATAGCACTTTATACAATAGATTCTTTAAAAGAAAGCAGTTTTACTGTCAGAGTTATTCAATTTCTACTAAAGCACTTCAGTGTCTTCATGTTTTAATCACAGATGTATGACCTCGATGGACTAAACAGAAGAAATGTACCAGAGAAAATCTCCATGTCAAAGAAGGCAGAGCCCCAGAGCCACACCTACCTATTACGTAATCACCACAGACCAATGGTAGTTTGGAGGTGTTCACCAACCAGAGCAAACTTTTCCAGAATGTTCACTTTGGCAAGCTGTTCTAACTTCCGAAACGAACACAAAACAAACCTGATTTAGTTCGAAATGGCGTTGCACCAATGTGATCTTTGATTTCGCTTAAAGTATATCAGGGACTTCCATATGATGTTTTATTAACAAAGTTTGGGAGGAGCAGGTTCAAATAATTAACCTAATTAGCACAAGTGGAGAGCATTCCCAACATATCCGAAACATGTCCTATGTTTCCAACATGTCCGAAATCTAGCTCTCGCCATCCGACGAAAAATCCTTCGTTCCTCGAGGAATCTTTTACTGCAATCCTCTGGCCTAAGGAGTGATTATCCTTCACCCAGCACCACAGCCGATCCCTCAACGTTATCTTGCGGGCATCAATCCAAACAAACCGATCCCAGCATGACGAGGCCTACCCCGGCCACCACGGGCAAAACTCCCGTGATCTCTTTTCTCATCTCCAGCCCATTCAATCCTTCCAGGCATAAAGAATGGACAATAAAGCCCCTCGAACGCCAAGCTCTAGTCTCGGGCAATGCCGCCCTCTTCCCGCAAAGGAATGGGCCTTCCTCCAGTGTCAGACCGCTGCAGCAGGCCCTCAGCAAGCCGGCCAGCTCCCACTCTCCACCCCCGCTGGCTCAAAACCAAAAGAGCACTGCTCAAATCCTTTTCGTTTTTCTGCCCCTGGCTGAATTTCACTTTAGTCGCTAAATCACGAGCACAGCTTATGCCATCTGGATACTCAATTTAGTTCAGAAGAAATACATGCTTTAAATCGTTTTCATACAAGTGATTTGCCGTTTCTAATCTAACATGCTGCGGTATGCCTATAGTAAATGTTTATATTCTGACTATTTTAGACCGGGTGGGATGACAACCACTGCAGAGTATCCCAGTACCTGTGTGACTCGTCATAGACATAAACAAAGAGAAGTAGGTCCAGCTGCAATGTTCTTCCACAAGATGCATGCAAGTTTTATTTAACCGCTAGAGTGCAACAAGTTACACAGTATACCTTTAACTTCTTTTTGTGAAGGGCTTTGCTTGAAGGGCTTGAAAGCTTATTTCCACCACAGAATAACAAAAAAAAAAAGCAATTGTGACTTTTTATCTCACAATTCTGACTGAAAAATAAAGTCAGAATTCCAAGATATAAACTCAGAATTGTGAGTTTATATCTCACAATTCTAACTTTTTCCCCCACATAATCATCAAATATAAACTCACAATTGTGAGTTATAAAGTCCAAATTGTGAAATAAACTCACAATTCTGTTGAAAAAAGTCAGAATAGTGAGGTATAAACTCGAAATTGCAAGAAAAAAACTATAGTGCAATAAAAAGTCACAATTACTTCATGATTTTTTATTCCGTGGTGGAAACAAGCTTTCATATTATGTGTGTTTTAAGTGTCTAGGTATTTTGGGGCCAATATATCCAACAAATGGAACCTCTTTGTTTTTATCAATTTTGCCGGGCTTTCAATTCTCAGAGCTACATTACATTTGCAACACATCACACAACATCAGAATTAGCTTTTAAATGAGTGTTGGCGTCTTTGTTACCTCTGCTTCTGTCTCTGCACAGTCAGCAGTCGCTGAGGGTTCACTCTAATATGTGATCGGCAGCAATTACACGTGTCTCCTCTGATGCACAGCTAATGGGACTGGATGAGACCCAGTCCAGATCCTCTGCCTGATCGGAAATCAATTTCACTTTTACAGCCCTACATAAATTCAAATATAGCTAGCCAGGACTGCTGAGAAGATACTCAAGCATAATGTCATTGATGAGAAGCATGAATTATTTCAGGACACCTCTGGAGCTGGCTGTATTTATTATTCTAACGGAAAAATAAGGCATAAAACATAAACTGAGGCAAGAAGCTATACAGCACGGATGATTCCTATTATAAGTACCAACAGGGAAATAATCAGTTGAATGAATGTCATTTCACTTTACAATGGAACATAGCCTATCTGTTTCTGTGATGGCAAATGTATATAAAATGTGTCATACATCGGTAGCCATAATTAAAGTAATAGTTCAAGTAATAGCCCCCCCCCCCCCCCCAAAAAAAAAAAAAAAAATATATATATATATATATATATCCCATGATTTATTCACCCTCAAGCCATCCTAGGTATATATGACTATCTTCTTTTAGACAAACACAATCAGAGATATGTTAAATAATATCCTGGCTCTTCCAAGCTTTATAATGGTAGTAAGGTAGATTTTGAAGCCCAAAAAGTTCATCCATCCATCCATCATAAAAAATATCCACTCGGCTCCAGAGGGTTAATAAAGTCCTTCTGAGGTGAGGCGATGGATTTTTGTAAGAAAAACATCTATGTTTAAAACTGTATAAACTATAATAACGCGAGTTTAGTTCCAGCGGAATATATATATATATATATATATATATATATATATATATATATATATATATATATATATATATATATATATATATATATTTATAACATCTATTTTTATATACACCGATAATATATATATTAGTGGTGGGCCGTTATCGGCGTTAACGTGCTGCGTTAACGTGAGACTCTTATCGGGCGATAAAAAAATATCGCCGTTAATCTATTCTCAAAGTTGGGTTGGGAGCTGGGTCTATACTACGCAAGCTATGATGACTTTCACCTTGATATTTTAGCGCGGATGTATACCTAGCCGAATTGACCCTTCGCAAAGACCCGCCCCCCTTAGTTACTGTTGCTTTGTCCGACAAGCCATGGTGCTGTCATGCCACACAGAGTGATTAATGCATCACGGAGCAAAGAGGACACTGACAACACGTCGACAGACAAGACAGAGCAGGTTACTTATGATATTAAACAAAGTCCCAGCTTTAAAACTGTGTAGTTTTTTGAGAAATTCAAACAATAAAAACCGTTTTGTTGCTCTTTATTGTGTCGTGACAGCGCCTCAGCTCAAGAGGCTCGTAAACCGATCATCTCTTACTACGAGTCCATTTATAGCATCAAATAAACATGAATGAACATGAGAATGAATGTTGTTTCAAACACAGAAAGATGTCAATATACACAATTTTTCAAGTTTAACTCCTCCAAGGTTAATCTTTAACTCCTGACTGCTTTGTCGGACAAAATGGGGATTCGGCCTTCTGATTGGTTAGATCGCTTGTCAATCAAACTCCCGGTGAAGGGTCAATTACACTGTAGGGGGCGAGAACGAGTCTTCGAACCTGTGTGTATGCCTACTGTGAAATTACCACATCGAACGTGATGTGCTAACATGGATGCAGCCATGAAGCTGCCGGGTTTGCTTCAGGGGAAATTTATTTTTAAGCTTCCCAATGGAAACCTCGACAAGACTAAGGTAAAGCTGTTACTCTACTGATTGTAAACAGTTCATCACGACCTCTTATGTAGGCCTACAGTTCAAAATTCATGTTTAACTGAATAAACAGTTATTAAACACAAGTGCATCTTATTGAACATAATTTATTTTCATCACCAATTATCATAGTAGAACAGCTTTCTCAAGCAGTTTGTGATGCATTTTGGAAACAGGAGATGAGCCCCTGGTCTAATGCGCCACCTAGCTTGAGAAACCAGTTCTCAAAGACTTACTTTTAGTCATTATTTGGGTAGCACACATATTCTGAATGCCTTCGGCAGAATTCAAATGAGCCATTTTAATGTAGATTAATCTAGATTAATTCCAAGATTACAGTGAGATTAATCTAGATTAAAAAAAAAATCTATGCCCAGCACTAATATATATATATATATATATATATATATATATATAGTAATTTGTTTGTTGAGGATGCTATTGTGTTTTTTTTTTTTTTTGTTGTTTTTTGTTTTGGGTAGTAATTTGTTCAGTAATTTATTTACAGTAGCCTAACACACCCACCCACCCATAATTTGGGATAACAAACTGCTTAGGTCTACAGTAAAATGAAAGAAAAGGAAAATCACTTAAGTAAATGAACATCATGCCTTAATCATTTTTTGGACAGAATTTTCCCCTCCTCTTAAACCAATTTAAACTATATTGTCATATGTATTGCAGTGCAATACTTCAAATATGCATGACACACTCTTAAAAATAAAGGTTCCAAATGGGAGTTTCACAAGTTCGTTTCCTCATAAAATCTTTAAGCAAATAAGGTTAAGCGTATTTGGCTTACTGTCCGCTTTGGAGGGGCTCGAGGAAGCAGCTTCAACTCGAGCTTGGATATACCCCACAGGGACTACTAGTGCCTGGAAGAGGAGTACGATGGATGAGATGCCTAAATTATGAGGTGGAGTTGGGGAGGTGGAGGGATACCGAAACAACTGATGCCAGAGCAGGGTGAGTAGCTGCTTATATGCTCTGGTCGTAATTGAAAGATTAGGGTTCCCTCCTCTTGAAATTATGTTTGAATTTTACTAATTGAAAGATTAGATGGGTTCACTCCTCCCGAAATTACGTTGTGAACTTCACTTATAGTGTATAGTGAACACAAATCAACTACTATATGGTAAAAGTGAAAGAGACAAACTACTAAGCATAAATACTTAATTACTTTGAGTATTTAAATTAAATTGTACACTTATTTTTCAATAAATATAACAACATTTAGGTTTTTAAAACTGAATGTAAGTTTTACGGTAGAACAGTAATGTAAACAGCAGAATTTAAAAGATACAGAAAGTTGAGGTACTGTTTTTTTTTTTTTGTTTGTTTTTTAAATCATTAAAAAATAAGTACTCTAGTGCTGTAATAGCCTACTCTCTTTGACTTTGAATATGAACTTTGCTTTTTCTTCAGGTAATAAAGGTCCTGCTCCATGCCCGAGGCCCTAGGCAACTGCATGCTCTGCCAATAGGTAGCGCCGGCCCTGCTCTGACCTGACGCATGATGAACGTGGAAGCGCAGAGGATAGATCAAATCAAAACACCGGTTATGAATAAACAATCTAAATATATTAATTTTTAAAGAGAAATGTCGGAGGATTTTGATATAAGAGAAGAGGAGCTTAAATTAGTTTTCCAGCCCTATACTTGTTTGAACCGTAAGAGGCATCTACTCCTACCTAAGCTTACGCTACTCCTACATCCTATGTCATGGGTCAGAGGTCACTCTTCCGCTGGAACTCAACTTGAGTATGGCCATTGCCAAAAGCCAGTTATTATAGTTTATAAAGTTTTAAATAGTTTTTTTTTTTTTTTTTTTTTTTTTTTAAGAAAAATATCCATATCGGTTTGCTTCAGAAGGCCTTTATTAACCCCTGGAGCTGTATGGATTAGTTTTATGATGGATGGATGCATTTTTTTGGGCTTCAAAATCTCGAGCCCCATTCACTACCATTATAAAGCTTGGAAGAGCCAGGATATTATTTAATATATCACCGATTGAGCTTGTCTGAAAGAAGATAGTCATATACTGTACACCTAGGATGGCTTGAGGGTGAGTAAATCATGGGATAATTTTGAAGTATCCATTTAAGTCTGATTCATCAACCACCAGTATACTCATTGCTTGGAGACGTACAACTTCTGATTCTGTCCTGAAGTTGTTTGGAACTATTTTTGGCATTATTATGTCTAAAAATGATTGTGTCTAAAAAGTAAGTCACTCAACTGATAATTGAACTGTAAAAGAAATGTAATGCTCCTGGTCTGAATATCATGAGCATTTGTTTACTTTCAGCCGAATCACAGAACAACAGCACTCAGTGTGATAATGCTAAATGATTGATACATTCTGCATAAATATGCTATTGATTACACAAAGTCTAGGTCTATACATAAAAGCGTGTTATTGTGTTTCAGCTTGTTTGGAGAGTGTTCAAGCGACGATGTGAAACGTTCACAGTAAAGCCCTGGGTATACTTATATATTCTCTAGTGTACGTGCACAGTCGAACGCACAGTCTTGCAAAGCATACTGTTTGACGCATGCACAGTATTAATCTCTCGCCACGAGTTACAACTCATGTTAACATATTTATATTCTTTCATGCTAGAGTTGTACAAATGAGGGCACTTTCTAACCTCTTAGCACAATCTGTCGTCTATATGGGTTTCCATTGTCGCTGTAGCTTCCATGCATTCCGGTCTGTTCAAGAAGGGTCTGGCTGCAGACCATGGGCGAGTGGAGCTCCACTCTCAAACAGGAAATCTCCGCCACTTGTGTTTTACTAACGTCTACACCTACCCCAATCCTAAACCTACCCTTACAATAATGCAAATACTGTAATTAAATAACGCAATATTGATTTGTGTTTTATTAACGTCTACACCTACCCCAATCCTAAACCTACCCTTACAATAAGCTCCATTAGTGGAGGTGACGTATTTCCGCCCTTGAGTGGAGCTCCACTCGCCCCCTCAGGCTGCAGCCAGCCCCTATAGGCCCTTTTCAAAATTACGTCAGTTAACTTCCGCCTATCCACAAAGCAGTGGATCTGTTGTTCCGTCTTACCTTCGCGCCGGCGACTTCTCGGGAAAATGCTTTAATATCTTTAAATGTGAACTGTTTACGTATGTCACGAATTTACACAGTCGGGTTCTTTTGGTAACGTTATTTATTTACACGGAGCTCGCGCTTGCCTTAACCAGCATAAACAAAGTTCACACAGCTAATATAACCCTCAAAATTGATCTTTACAAAGTGTTCGTCATGCAGCATGTCTAATCGCGTATGGTATTTATTTGGATGTTTACATTTGATTCTGAATGAGTTTGATAGTGCTCCATGGCTAACGGCTAATGCTACACTGTTGGAGAGATTTATAAAGAATGAAGTTGTGTTTATGAATTATACAGACTGCAAGTGTTTAAAAAATGAAAATAACGACAGTCACTGTCTCCGTGAATATAGTAATAAACGATGGTAACTTTAACCACATTTAACAGTACATTAGCAACATGCTAACGAAACATTTAGAAAGACAATTTACAAATATCACTAAAAATATCATGATATCATGGATCATGTCAGTTATTATTGCTCCATCTGCCATTTTTCGCTATTGTTCTTGCTTGCTTACCTAGTCTGATGATTCAGCTGTGCACAGATCCAGACGTTAATACTGGCTGCCCTTGTGTAATGCCTTGAACATGAGCTGGCCTATGCAAATATTGGGGGTGTACACCCCGACTGTTACGTAACAGTTATGTGTTATGTTGAGATTCGCCTGTTTTCCGGAGGTCTTTTAAACAAATGAGATTTACATAAGAAGGAGGAAACAATGGGGTTTGAGACTCACTGTATGTCATTTCCATGTACTAAACTCTTGTTATTTAACTATGCCAATATAAATTCAATTTTTAATTCTAGGGCACCTTTAAAAACAAATCTTTATTTTTAGAAATTGATAAGCTATGATAACGGTATTGTTCTTGTGAGATTTATTTACGA
Organism: Ancherythroculter nigrocauda; assembly: GCA_036281575.1. NCBI lineage: Eukaryota > Metazoa > Chordata > Actinopteri > Cypriniformes > Xenocyprididae > Ancherythroculter > Ancherythroculter nigrocauda. Next base: position 20,111,840 of record VTFQ01000003.1, on the reverse strand, counting down.
GCAATGGACACCTGAAAGTAGCACACCCACATAATACTCCGAATAATTAATGGTGTGAAGATTTTAGATCATTTTACATTATACCAGTTTAAACTGAACTGGTGCAATATATTAAGATTGTATAATTTGTAAGAAGTGTATTGAAAATACAAAACTGAAGTATGTGTTCATTTAATGTTATTCCCTGAAGAAATAATTTGATTTAATTCATTTAATGCTGCTATAACAATGAGTACTGAGTACTTGTTCTGCGATAAAGAGATGAATGATGACAATGTTTTTTTTACTATGGTAAATACTGACAAATACATATAAACAGCTTCATCTGCAATAAAGACAGCAAAGTTTGCAAGTTACTACAGGCAGCAGAAAGTGTACGGCTTCAGTGCTCCGTATTCAACTCCTCCTCCGACTTCAAACAGCAAATCTCGCCGATAGTAAGTTCGTTTGAGATCTGCCAAACACCTCGCCTTGAATTTACATGAAATTAGGCGACTATCATCCTCTAACCACATTTGTGGCCTATGTACAACTATTGAGTGCACTTAATTCGAGTGGCGCTAGTATTCCACTATGCTGACGGAAGTGAGGATCCACTGCTTCGAGTCCAAACGGAAGCTGTGTGACGTCATGTGAAAAGGATGCAGGTTTTCTTTGACTACCTTGTGAATCGACGCCCCCAGGGCACGGTTGCCACCTTGTGGATAAACTAATTAATGCGTGTACTAAGTACACAAATCTGGCGGTGCGCGTACTCTTCGAATGGTGAAATTCGCTACTATCGGCAAGATTTGCTGTTTGAAGTCGGAGGAGGAGTTGAATACGGAGCACTGAAGCAGTACACTTTCTGCTGCCTGTAGTAACTTGCAAACTTTGCTGTCTTTATTGCAGATGAAGCTGTTTATATGTATTTGTCAGTATTTACCATAGTAAAAAAACATCGTCATAATGGTTTGAACCTGTATTATGCTAATTACTAACTTCAGGCACATGCCTCATTTAGAATTAATTTAGAATAATCTGGATTCATCGACAATATTCATCGATTTCTTTGCTCTTATGAAAATATACTCTTGCATAAACATATACTGCATAAATGCAGATATGACCTAACAACATGTGACTGGGGACAATGGAAATTCATGTCGAAAGTTGTCAAGTTGAAATAAGAACTCACAAGGGCATTAGAATTCATGGCTTTGAACATAAAACTCTGTTTAATTAATTATGAGACACAGCCTTTACTTCTGCCGCATCTATAAGATGTGCCTGTCTTAAATGGTCAAAGGAGAGATTTTTTTTGTTCACACCAGTGCTATCCAAGGAGGATTTTTTTTTTTTTTTTTTAAACAGCAGATTGGGGACCTGCTTTGTGATAAATGCCACATTTAATGCCTGTGGGAAAATGATGGGCAGTGATAATTTCACTCCTGTAATGTCTGACCTGCTTGCTGAGCTGCATGGTGGAGTGATGGATGTTTTCTGCATCCATCAGCCTGGTTATAGTGGTAGTAATGAGGAAGAACGGTTGAAATACTACTGAAACACCAGGGTTCACGGGCTCAGCTTCCTGAGACTTCCTTAACGTAGCTTCTTATGACTTTACAAAACACAAGAGATGTGCTGCAAAATGCAGATTTAACAAAGTGGTGTACTGCCAGTGAGGTGAACAAGCAGTTTTGTCTTGGGGGTTTGTCGGCGGGTGTAGCTAATTACACTGCTAATAAATGACAAGCTTTATTCTTCATAGGCATCTGGCCAGCCGGCTCGTTAAGGAGTATTAATAAATGGCCAGCAGTTCCTTTAACAAGAAATGCATCTTTAGTCAATTATTCTTGCTCAATAGAGGTTTTGGACTTAAAGTTATGAACTCCTTGTACGTATTCACTGTTCACATTCAGAAGAATAGACCTCTATTGTGCAATTTTGTGCATTTAAGCAGCTATTGTTCTGGTGGTGATGCAAGAAAAAGCTCTGAAAAAGAATATGTTTTTTTTGTTTTGTTTTTTTTGTGAACATGGTTGAGAAAGTTCTGGAAAAACGTCTTATACTTAAACACTTATAAGATCTTCTTCTAACACAAAAATGCTAATAAAATTATGATGTTTAGTGGAGACAGGTTATAGTTTAAACCTCTAGTTCAAACCCCTTTTTTTATGAATTAAGTCCTTCAAACTACAATTGATGGACATTATTTTGGTTTGAATTTGGCATAGTTAAAGTAACTTTCAAAATGTTGGGGTGAGTAGGATCATTAAATTGAACTTTTATACTGTTGCAAAAGATTTCTATTTCGAATAAATGTTATTCTTTTATGGCTTTTATTAATCAAAGAATCCTGAAAAAAGTTGCAATATGTAAATACTAAAATACTAAGCAACACCACTGTTTTAAACATTAATAATAAGAAGAAATGTTTATTGAGCATAAAATAATCATATTAGAATCATTTCTGAAGGATCATGTGAAACTGAAGACTGGAGTAATGATTCTGAAAATCAGCTTTGATCACAGAAAAAAATACATTTAATAAACAGAATAAAATAATACACAGAATTTAAAACACACACACACACACACACACATATATATATATATATATATATATATATTGCAGCCTTGGTGAGTATAATAGACTTAATGTGTAATGTATAATAATATCTCAGTAATCAATAGCAAAAATCTAGATTTATAACTAAAAGTTGAACAGGTAATAACATGTAAATCAAAAAGATAACAAAAATAAAAATATTTTTAAATGCTAACTTTAATGTTCTGAATATTTCAAGTCACAATCTAACATATGCAGCTGTTGTCCTACAGTTACCAGATTACACGGCTGTCTGGATAAATATTAAACATTTATGCTTCTGTCAACACAAACACTGCACTTAGCTTACTTAGCCTTTGTTGCTGGGGCGGCTAAAATTTGTGCTAGTGCTGGAAAACCGTGAGGTCTCTCTCTCTCTCTTTCGTTCATTCTTTTTCTCTCTCTCTTTCTTTTTGCTGATGTGAAACAGGTCTTTCTGGCATTCCTCCTACAACATTAATTAATACTCTTGCTCGTGATGGATCGCTCCCGCTTTAGCCCATTCATCACTTCCTGTATGAGGCTACGACTCAAAGCTAGCTCGCTCCAGCTCTGTTACTTCTCTCAGATCTGACAAACACTTTCATATTTTGCGTGATATTGCTGTAAGATCACAAACAGAGAGAGAGAGCTGCTCTTTAGCTCCTCGAGTCAAACCTGTTAGTTAGCATTATACAGATTAATCTTGAGCATTAGCGTTCATTCATCATGGCTTGTCGAGATATTGCAGGATTTTGAGATGCTATAAATCAGCGCTGTTGCTTAATGTTTCAACTCTGCTTCTGCATTACAGACACTGAGAATATAATTCAAAAGAGTTGTAAAAGTGACACATACGCTAGCAACACTGGATTTACCTTTCCCCGCAAAAAACAGTCAAAAGTCTGTCCATCTCCTAGGCTTTTTATATGTGGCTCTTTAAACTCAACAACGATGCCTTTAACCTTCGGCAAAATGAAGCCCGGCACTTTAATTACAGGTCAGGAAAGGCTCTGCTAATGATTAGCTGTTAGCACTGACATCCTAATATAGATCTTTCTCTCCTCGGAGACTAGGAAGGTGATGAATTGGCCGGCTTGGTTCGTAGAGACCCGCACCTGCCAAGCAAAAACAGACCTAATGTAAATTAATATGCAGAGATGGCAGTCACTGCAGGCTCTCTCACTAGTCTGGATAACAGGGGTGTGTCGCTGATGTGCTTCAACATGATGAAACGTTTTATTGAGGTGTGGGATGATTTAGGGGCCGCTGGGGCCTGCGGAGCGGTAATGTTACAGGAGAGGGAAATGATCCAAGGATTTTGATGCAAAGATAATGTCATAGATTTCATTGTTTGAGGGGATAGCCTAAACTCAATCTCCTGGGAAAATTGAACAATTGAGTTGGTGATTTCGTATGAATTTTTATGAAGTGAATCTTTGAAAATTTATGATTTTTTTTTTTAAAGCAAACATGAAGGTCCTCCCCTAACCCCACCCCTAAACCTAAATGCTAAATGAGCCATATGACCAGTACAGTTTTTCTTGTTATCCACTCTAAATAGGACACCTTTCTACACTTTTGCAGCATTTTTTATGTAAAGTACGTTTTAAGTCAACAAACGGTTGCGCTAAAACGGTTGCATTTTTTTTTACATGACCATTTTCATCCTCTTTCTGACCTTAATAATATGAAAACGCACAAATGTATACAAATTAGCCACCAATTTGCCAAAACATAAAACTGCCATGAGATTGTGTTAGATTACCTGATATTTATGAGTGTCAGATGCAGTTTTATAGTTAACTAAAACTAAAAACATACAAAAAAATTCTTTACTTGAAATAAAATCAAAATGTAAAAATTATTTTATTTTGACTTTTTTTATTTTAAAATGTTCTACACTTCTTATATTCACTGGATGTACCAAAACTGAAACTTAAATGGTGGAGAAAAAAAAACAGAACAAAAATTGCTAAAATTTTAAATAACATTGAAACTGATATGGAAAATATAGAAATTAAAACATATAGGCCCGGTTTCACAGACAGAAACCTGAACGTACTGAGAACGTTACTAGGCAACGTCCTTAACACCAGTGGGGACGTTCTGAGAATGTTCTGGGAATGTAAAATTTCTAGCGGGGTTAAGGCTTGTCTGTGAAACTGGGATTAAATTGTAACTCAATGACAATAACACTGGTCAGATATATTAGTATACACAATTTTAAAATTATATATACATAGTTGTGATCAGAATTATTGGCACCCTTGGTAATTATGAACAAAAAAGCCTGTAAAAATAAATCTGCATTTTTTTTTTTTTTTTTACAAAAATCTAACCTTTCATTGAAGTAAAAGAATTGAAAATGTGGGGAAAATCTCTTTATATTTTTTTTTCTTTCTCCAAAACACATTGACCACAATTATTGGCACCCTTTTATTTAATACTTTTTGCAACCTCCTTTTGTCAAGATAACAGTTTTCTCCTATAATGCCTGATGAGTTAGTAGAACACCTGACAAGAGATCAGAGACCATTCCTCCATACAGAATCTCTCCAAATCCTTCAGATTCCCAGCTCCATGTTGGTGCTTCTTCTCTTCAGTTCACTCCACTCATTTTCTTTAGTGTTCAGGTCAGGGGACTGAGATGGTCATGGCAGAAGCTTCATTTTGTGCTCAGTGACACATTTTTGTGTTGGTTTTGATGTTTGTTTTGGATCATTGTCCCGATGGAAGATCCAACCACGACCCACTATTGGATTTCTAGCAGAAGTGGTCAGGTTTTGATTTTTATCTGTTGGTATTTGATAGAATCCATGATTCCATGTATATGAACAAGATGTCCAGAACCTCCAGCAGAAAAACAGGCCCACAACATTAAAGATCCAGCAGTATATTTAGCTGTGGGCATGGGGTACTTTTTATCCCTTTTTGCATCAAACCAATCTGGTGGGCTTGCTGCCATTTTTTTTTTTTTTTTTTTGTCTGTCCTGTTTGAAGTTCATTTCATGTCTGATGGCTGATTATGCTTGAGTTTGTTTTTGGATGAGCGAGGAGGATTTTTCCTGAAACCCTCCCAAACAACTTGTGGGGATGATGTTTGATATTTTTTTTAGGCTTCCTGGCCCCAAGACTCAACTAATCTCTGCAATTCTCCAGCTGTGATCCTTGGAGAGTCTTGTCCACTCACACTCTCCTCCTCACCAAACATTAGGATGATTTAGACACACGTCCTCTTCCAGGCAGATTTGTAACATCTTTAGTTGATTGGAAATTCTTAATTATTGCCCTGAAGGTTGAAATGGGAATTTTCAATGCTTTAGCTATTTTCTTAAAGCCATTTTCTATTTTGTGAAGCTCGACAATCTTTTGCTGAACATCAGATCCATATTCTTTGGTTTTACTCATTGTGATGAATGATTGAGCAAATTTGCATTTTGTGTTTCCTCATATTTATTCTCATGTGGAGCAGGAAGTCATATCTTGAAATCAGTCTTATTACATTCTAATTTACTCCTCAGCCAAACAGACCAACTCTATGGAAGACATTCTGTAACCATAGATGATAAATTCAGCAGGGGTCTGAAGTAGAGGACAGATTGTTAACTCAGGACACTTACTCTTTCTCTTACCTCAGGTGCCTCTTGTCCTAACTCTCCCTCTCTAGTTCACACATTACATGCAAGTCATTCAGCATCTTGATCTGGACCTCTCATAAAGTGAGTCTGGCGGTCTACAGTCTCATTAAACCTCTCACAGGACCTGATGGCACCTACTGCTCTAGATATCTTACAAAGGTGTGACACATGCTAAATTAGCCATCTGAACAGTACAGTATGTTAGTCATATTTCCAACTCTGTTACAGTTTCATAATTGTTGAAAAAAAAAAAATACATACAATGTACTTTTTAGCACGTTTTGTCCTTGTTATCCACTCTAAATAGGACATTTTCGACACTTCTGCAGCATTTTATTTTTATTCAATAAAGTAATCTAAGTCAAGTTGATTGTATACTGTTGTGTGTGTGTATATATATATATACAGTTGTGCTCAAAATTATTCATACCCTTTGTAAATATGACTAAATAAATCTGCATTGTTAATCCTTTTGATCTGTTATTTTAAAAATTTACAAAAATCCAACCGTTCATTGGAGAATAAGAATTTTAAATGGGGGAAAAATGTGTTTGGATCTTCAATCAGGGCAGTGATCCAAAAACAAACATCAAAACCAACACAAAAATGTGTCACTGAGCACAAAATGAAGCTTCAGTCATGACCATCTCAGTCGCCTGACCTGAACACTAAAGAAAATGAGTGGAGTGAACTGAAGAGAAGAAGCATCAACATGAAGCTGGGAATCTGAAGGATCTGGAGAGATTCTGTATGAGGGAATGGTCTCTGATCTCTTCTCAGGTGTTCTCCAATCCCACCAGGCATTATAGAAGACGACTCAGAGCTGTTATCTTGCCAAAAGGAGATTACAAAAAATTATTGAATAAAAGGGTATGATTAATTGTGAGCAATGTGTATAATGAGATTTTTCCCCCATTTAAAATTCTTATTCTCCAATGAACGGTTGGATTTTTGTAAATTTTTAAAATAAAAGATCAAAAAGAATTAACAATGCAGATTTATTTTCACAGACTTCTTTAGTCATATTTACAAAGGGTATGAATAATTTTGACCACAACTGTGTATATATATATATATATATATATATATATATATAACAACATATTTTCCTACTTTACCTGTACCAGAATCCAAACCCATAGTGACTATTCTGAGATTTGTCGCCAAAGGCTAAAGGACTCCTGAGGCTTCCTCAGCGCTTGATACACAGTGATATGAACAGTAACGATGCCACTGGTTTTACCATATCAATTCCAGAGAAAGTCATCCTCCTGTTGAAGTGCATGCAAAGTGGATTCGCAGCGCTGAAAACAGCGTCTTCTCAACATGTCGACAACACAAACCAAACTCTTCCAGGCCTCCGCTACAACTACAGTGATTGAGGGTCAAAGTAGGAAGTGAGACTGGAATTGCTGATGACTCGTTTTGGCAGTTTAGAATCGATTCATTCTTTTGGGAAACAATAACTTTATTTGTCTTGCACTTTGATCTATAAAACTTTGCAGATCTTTTTTATATTCACAATCAGCTATATTACACACTGCATGAAAGGTTATATTCGAAAAAACAGAACGGGGGCAATTTTAACGTTTGTATATTAGTACTACTTTGGTTGTTTTTGTCTGGTATATTGCTCTGTGCATCTAACATGACACATAATACTAAACTCACATGTTATTTACCTATTGGCCTTTCCTATTTGACTTTCCTTTTGCAGCGTTTTAAAGGCCCACTAAAGTGCCTTTAAATGCACAGCATTATTCTATGTGTTTAACGTAAATTCCACTGAAACAGGAAGACAGAGCAGGACCTATCAAACAGCTCCTCCCCCTTTTTTTAAAATAGCCAATAGCATTGCGTTTATATCACGGCTCAACCAGAGCCACTGAGCTCAGTAAAGCCACTGTTTCCTTCTAATCTCTAACCGTTTATCCTTTCAACCTCCTCCATATCGCTTTAAAATATAGCATTCTGTGTAGAAATTAAATGGGTCCAATACATTTTGTGGTCTGCGCCGACTCACGCATATGATCCGCTCTATGCTCTCGTGTCTCTGGACCTTAGCAGACTGTGTGCTTGCTGCTGGGGTTCGTGTGACACTAAAGAGAAGCATTCGCCTCAATTGAAAGCACATTTACACTATTACACATTACACAGCCAATTTCTGATTGATAAAGTCATTGTGTCACTGCAGCTGCCGTTAGAAGCTCCGGTTCCCATAGAAACCTGAGACTCGTGCTTATGACTGCATATGCGCAATGGCTCGTCTAGCCTGAAAAATAAGCTTAATTAACGCTAATTGTGCATAAGAAACAACATTTATAGGACAGTTCATGTCAGATTTTGTTGCTGATCTGAAATATGTTATTTAATAGTGAGTTAGCCAAGCAGTTTTTGAGATTTCAGGATTCCACCATTCAAAAAGATAGGACTTGGTCTTGGATGCCCGAAATAGCTGCCCGGGGGCGTTGTAAATATGGCCGCCGAATGAGCAGACTTTTCTTGAAAGGGACTTTGGTGCCATTCACCATGTAGATATTAGATGCAGCTTCAGAGTCTATTTATAATGTAGGTGCAGGATGCTTTAGATTCTAGAGAGCATTTGATTGGATGGAAAATCTGACAAGAAGCTGAAGTGCAACGTGATGTCATCAAAATCATTGATCATTGATTGGCAGAAGTGAGAGACTGCAAGTTTTAAACGCTTATATCTTCAAAATGCGAATTTTGTCATTGTTTTGGAGCACACTATAGATAACAGTAAGGCTAACATATTCATACGAAAAGCCAAAAACATATTTACAGTTCCACTTTGTTTTAGTGTTTTTTTCTGCTTTCATTTGTATTTTAGGCATTTTGTACCAAGTGATGTTTTAACTGTGAGTAAGGAAATTTTGTGCAAGTTCAACAACTTTTATAGTCAACAACTGTTGCTTGATCTTTCTTTCTTTCTTTCTTTCTTTCTTTGCAGTGATATAAACGTGTTTGGCTAAACAAAATAATATGAGTTGAAACGAGCGAGTCCCATCTGGTGTGTGCAGTGCACTGCTGTTCTTCATGGAGGTTTAAAGCGGTATGCTAACGCTGCTCAAAGACAGACTCTCTGCTAGGCTTCAAACCGAAGAACAGTCATTGAGAAAAAAAAAAAAAAAAAGGTTCGGCCGTGCACAGCTCATTTTTTCATCATCATCGTTTGTAGCTTTCATATTGCTGCTGTGCCTTTGGAGGCCTTCCATGCTATTGGATTGATTTCTCTTTGAGACAGATAATTACTCTCTCCGTTTGGCAAAGGAAATGTGTAAATAGCTTTGCGAGTCCCACCCCTGAGACGATGTGTCTTTGCATGCCTTCCATCTGCCAGAGCTCAGGGGTAACAGCTAACAACATTTAAACATTACAAGCTATTATACAACCCCACTCCCCTGAACTAACATCTATCGTCTTAAAAAAAATAAATAAATAACTGGAAGTGCAGCATGGAGTTGATTCACGATGGGTGCTGAATTACAGTTATGGCATAAATAACAAACACTTAATCACTGGTTTTAATGAGAACATCGCTCTTAATGAGCTCTTGCTTTTATCATTAATTGTTTGCTGTGAACATTGGGGTGTTGGTTTGTGTGGAAATGGGCAGTTGCTTCAGGCGGCATAGCTCTCTAAATGAGTTCTGTTGATGCCTCTGTTCCTGCGTACATTGCTGTGTGTGCGCGTGTGTGAGAGAGTTTTTTGTGTGTCTCGACTCTTAAAAGATGCTGATGAGCCTATCGGATGAGCCTATTTTTGTCCGGAATATCTGGATAACTATGACTGATATCAGTCAAATAGGTGTCTTGAGAAATCACACGTCGTTTTGACATTATGTGAATGGTCCATGCTTGTTTTCTTTTAACTAAACTATCCAATCAGAAACAGAGAGTGGAGTTTCAGAGATAGCGCGGTTAGTAACAACCATTATTATTATTCCCTCAAATATGATGATCATGTTGCAAATGACCCCTTCACTAAAACATAAAAAAACAGCAAGGAATATTTTCACATTTGACAAGCCGTTTATACAGTGAAAGATACAATTATTATACATATGTGTAATATATTGTATGGAAAATATTTTTTTACTTTTTCTTAAGTTGCATACTTTTTTTTTTCTTTTTTTTCAATGGCATTTAAAAGTTTGTAATTCTAAATGTAATACAATAAGTGCATTTGATCAAATTATTAATTTAAATGTAAGTACATAGTGTCACACAACAGAAGGATGCCGACAGGTAAGTTGTATAAAACAGAGTTTATTAAACAGAGGCATGGAACTGGACAGGAATAAAGACTGGTGTGTATTGAACATTATGCAGATAGATTAGCTTGAAGTAATGTCTCTCTTGCAGATGAATGGAACAGAAGCAAATGAAGGGCAAATGACAGATGACAGATGACTGAAGATGGGTAAGGATTCCAATGAGGAGGTAAGTATCAGGTAAGGAGTCTTTCGTGTTCGTACTGACGAGACCAGACAAGGGAGTGCAGGAGAAGTGTCTCTATATTGGGTGCTGATGATGAGGTGCAGGTGCAGTGAATCAGAATTCCGGAAAAATTGAACGAGTGGGTGGAGCATGCTGATCTGGTGATGATGGGTTGTCATTGGTCTGTGATAGTTGTGTCTCCATGACACTTGTGGTGCATTCCAAACAGGATATATCGCCCTCCGAAAGGCACTTCGGAGTGAAAACAATCATGGCCGCCATATTGAAGGGTCGTTCCAAACCAAAGTGCTCAAAACTGGCCACTTCAAAGGGCCCTTCAGAATGAAGGATTTCGAAGGGTACAACTGATGGACACTTCGGGCCCCCATGATCCTTTGCACAGGGAAGTTGTTTGACATCACAGAATGGGTACAGGAGGCTCGGAGTTCAATTTTACATAGAAATGTATGTATAGTATTTTTCTATACTACTGTAATATTTACAGGAGCATCTCAATAAATTAGAATGCCATGAAAAATTGTTTTTCTTTAATTTAATTAAAAAAGAAAAACTTAAATATATTCTAGATTTATTAGACATAAAGTAAAATATTTCCAGACTTTTTTGTTTTCATTTTGATGATTACAGCTTGCTGCTCATCAAAATCAAAAAATCAGTATCTCAAATTATTAGAATATTTAATTTCAAGTTCTATTAAATTACCATTCTCAGGGTATAAATACTGGGTTTAGGTCAGTAATCCCAACAGCAGTCATGGGGAAGTCTGCTGACTTGACAGTTGTCCAGAAGACGATCATCAAGACCCTCTACAATGAGGGTAAGCCACAGAGGGTCATTGCTGAAAGAGCTGGCTGTTTGCAGAGTGCTGTGCCAAAACATATTCATAGAAAGTTGACTGGAAGGAAAACGTGTGGTAGGAAAAGGTGTACAAGTGAAAGGAATGACCGCAGGTTTGAGAAGATTGTCAGGCGAAGCCGATTGAAGAACTTAGGAGAGCTTCAAAAGGAGTGGACTGAAGCTGGAGTCAGTGCATCAAGAGCCACCACACACAGACGTCTTCAGGAAATGAGCTACAACTGTCACATTCCACGTACCAAGCCACTTCTGAACCAAAGACAACGTCAGAAGCGTCTTACCTGGGCTAAGGAGAAAAAGAACTGGACTGTTGCTCAGTGGTCCAAAGTCCTCTTTTCAGATTAAAGTAAATTTTGCTTTTCATTTGGAAATCAAGGTCCCAGAGTCTGGAGGAAGAGTGGAGAGGCACAGAAACCATGTTGCTTGAGGTCCAGTGTAAAGTTTCCACAGTCAGTGATGATTTGGGCTGCCATGTCATCTGCTGGTGTTGGTCCACTGTGTTTTCTGAGGTCCACAGTCAATGCAGCCATCTACCAGGAAATTTTAGAGCACTTCATGCTTCCTTCTGCTGACAAGCTTTATGGAGATGCTGATTTCATTTTCCAGCAGGATTTGGCCCACACTGCCAAAGATACAAAAAGCTGGTTCAGTGACCATGATGTTACTGTGCTTGATTGGCCAGCAAACTCGTCTGACCTGAACCCATAGAGAATCTATGGGGTATTGTCAAGAGGAAGATGAGAGACACCAGACCCAACAATGCAGATGACCTGAAGGCCTCTATCAAAGAAGCCTGGGCTTCCATTACACCTGAGCAGTGCCACAGGCTGATTGCCTCCATGCCACGCCACATTGATGCAGTAATTCATGCAAAAGGAGGCCCAACCAAGTATTAAGTGCATAGAAATGAACATACTTTTCAGAAGCCTGACATTTCTGTTTAAAATATCCGTTTTTATTGATCTTATGAAGTATTCCAATTTATTGAGATAGTGAATTGTTTTTTTTGTTTGTTTGTTTGTTTTTTGTTAAATGTGAGCCAAAATCATCACAATTAAAAGAACCAAAGACTTAAAGTACTTCAGTCTGAGTGCATTGAATTTATTTAATACATGAGTTCTACAATTTGAGTTGAATTACTGAAATAAATGAACTTTTCCATGACATTCTAATTTATTGCGATGCACCTGTATACGAGTTAGATTTGGGACATTATTAGGGTCAAAATGACATTGTACTTCATCGAAAATGCTTTACAGCTCCCTTTATCAGTCAATTCAAATGGAAAAAGAGGAAAAAAGACGAAGGCGCCTCCTTGATTGTCTCGTTAAGATGACGCAGAAGTGCGTTCCAAAAAAAGAGTTTTTTTGACCCCCACATCCTTCATCCCTTCGAAGCTTTCATTCCGGAGGGTAAACCCTTTGAAGGGATTAGGGCATAGGGATGAGCCCTTCCGAATGGAATGCAGGGATAGTAGTTAAGACCACCTAATATAAAGTGGGACCAGATATTTTACATTTTTTTTTTTTGAAAGTAACTAATACTTTCATTCAGCAAGAATTGATTGAAGGGATCAAAAGTGACAGTGAAGACTTTTAAATTGTTAGAAAGGTCTCTATTCAAATAAATGTTGTTCTTTTGAACTTTCTATTGATTAAAGAATTGTAAAAAAAAATCACGGTTTCCACAAAAATATTAAGCAGCACAACTGTTTTAAACATTAATAAAAGAAATGTTAGTTGAGCACAAAAATCATTAGAATTATTTTGTATATTATAAAGTTACATATTATAGTAAAATAGAAAACAGTTATTGTAAATTGTAATAATAATTCACAATATTACTGTTTTTATTGTTATTTTCGACTAAATAAATGAAGAACGTAAGAGGACTTAACACAATAATATGTGATTAATGTTTTCTGACTTGTAAGTTTAAACACATTTTTATTATTATTTGTATTTTTCTTTTCCACAGTTTTTTCTTTGAACATTTCTGTGGAGCCCCTGGTGGTCCCGAACTCTAGTTAGACACTCCCTTCACTAATGAGCATCCATGAAACAAGTATAGATGCCAGACAGGTGGTTGAACCATCTTGCCAAGCTGGTTTTTAACTGATCTGCCAGCCGGTCTCCAAGCCTGACTAGCTGTAAAGTCTCCAAACCTGACTAGCTGTAAGCCCCTCTAAAATCATCAAAACAAAGCATCCTAACCTTTGGCTAGTTTAAGTCTTTTCCTCCTGCTTTTAGGACTTTGTAGAGGAGAGCTGATGTAAGACTTGGCCGACATACCTGAAAATCTTGCCAGTCAGGACTGATTGCTTGGTCGTGCTTAGATCTGGAATAGCTTCTAACCAAATGGATGAAGTGACACTCAGGATTTCACCCAAAAATTAAAATTCTGTCATCCTTTACTGACCCCTGAGGCATTCCAAACCTGCGAAACATAAGATATTTTGAGAAACATCTCAGTGTTTTTTGTTACTGATCACCAAGCCTGTTTGGATACTAACATTCAGAAGAAAGAAAGTCATTGAAATGACATGAGGGTGGGTAAATGATGACAGAATTATCATTTACTGGATGAACACTCACATTAATGATCCTAAATCTGAAGGGTTCAGTTTTCTTTTCAGTGTTTATGCATGGTTTCTTATAAATACTTTATAGACAATAATTTATTACTATCTGTTTGTTTATGTTTAGCAATAAATATGCAGCAGCATATGTGATTGTTATATTGTGTGCTGTGATGGGGCCTCATTCTCTTTTGCTTCTTTCCCAAAAGAAGAAGAGTTTCTTACAGGAATTATACAGAAATCAAGAGTTGTTCTATCTAGTTAAAGCATTTTCTTTGTTAGCCCAAGCATTTTGTTCACACAACAGCATATATGCAGTGCCATCTACTGCACGAGACAGTGTACTGCAGACCCAAGATGAGAGGAAAACACATCTGGAATTCTAACTCTAAATTTAGTACACATTTGTCTACTGTTTTGTCCACTGACCCTTCAATACATGTTCCTTGTCTTATACTGCATAATTCATTCAAAGAAATTATATTCATAATCTGTGATGTAATAACTAAATGTAATAACTATGTAATACATGTAATAACGAGTATGAGATGCACTTTGAATGATTTAGTCAGATCTAAATAGATACATTTAAGCCCCACCAACATATTCAGAAATATGTAAGATTACTTAGGTAAAATGTAATTAAAAAACCTCTATGACCTTCTTTCTTCATAGTATGGAAAACCATTCCATATTCTGGTAAAAAAAAAAAAAAACTAAGGAGCAAGAAAGTCTTTGAGGATTGGAATTAGACTTATAGACTATATTCTTAAAAATTAAGATTCCAAATGTTTTTTTTGCAGTGATGCCATAGAAGAACCATTTGGGGTTCCTCAAAGAACCGACAGTGATCAGTTCTTAAAATAGCCATGTTTTTAGTGTGAAGAATAATCTAAGGAAACAGTTTTCATGGAACCATAGATGGCATTTTTAAGAGTGTATATGAATACAGATTATATTCCAGCTATGAGTTTCGTATATGTCTATAATCAGTGTTACACATCTTAGCAGTGAAATATTTCACTCTTCCCATTCTTCTTCAGAATTCCTCAGGCTACATCAGGTCGGATGTGGATCGATTGTGAACTGCAATCTTTAAATCGTTCCAGCGATGCTCAATAAGACCGATGTCTGTATTTTGGCAGGGCCACTTGAGACGATTAACCTTTTTTTGCTTTGAAGTCACTCCGTTGTGGCTTTTACTGTATGTTCCAGGTGCTGTGGGAAGATGAAGTGTCTTTAAAGTGCCAGCGTTCTTGCTGATTGCAGCACTTTATCCTATGAGATATTTCTGGAGTTAGCTCCATCCATTTTTCCTTCTACTTTATGAGTTTTCCACAGAAACGCATTCCCCCTAAAAGAGTGATGCTTCCTCCACCATACTTCACTGTTAGGAGGATGATATTCTCAGGGTGATGTGCTGCATTTGGTTTGCACTAAACATAGCGCTTACCGCTCAGGCCAAGAAAGTTCAATTTTAGAATCATAAAATCTTTCCTCAGTCTCTCGTATGCCTTAAGGCGAAGCCCAGATGAGATTTGAGAGGAGTATTTTTTCTACAAATGCTTTCTTTTCACCATTCTTCCACACATAGCAGCTTTATGAACTGTGTGTACTGTTGTTGTAAAATACAGAGGGGAGAATATACCAGGAATAAAGGCTTGTTTTGGAACATGCTGTCTATGTTGTTTTAGCACCCAATTCACTAAAGAAATTATGCAAATTAGATAATGGTGCAAACACACCCCAAAAATCTGTGCTGAACTCAATTTGCTATTTGCAGAATGCAAATCCACGGCACGGCATCGCTACACATTTCTGTTTTAAATAAAAATCTGTTTACCACCTGATTTCTTTGGCTGGCAATGGTGCATTTTTGTAAATGTTCTGTATTTCATAATAAGCTTAATTTACATGGCAAAGAAGTGTGATTGAACTGAAAAGAATGACAGTGACTTAAATGCTCACTGTACTAATCCAGCACATTTTACGCTTGCTTAAACTGGATTGCTGTTGTTTGTAAATAAGTCACATGAGTTTGTGTTGAAATTCTCTTTTTCTGTCTGTTTCTGGTAAGACTGTTACTTCTTTAGAGTTTATGGGTGTCTCTTCTTACATATGATCTCTTTTGGAAGACGCCCTTAGCATATTCACTGTCAGCTTTGCTTTTTTAGGTTAGGTCTTACTGTGCCTCCAGTGGAAATGTTTTCTCCACTCATTTTTCTCATATTCTGGCCTTGAACCTTGCATCAAGTCTTCAAAGAGTAGTGCTGGATGTTTATAACCAATAATAACCGCAATGAATACAGGCATGAATATTGTGCAATTAACAGGTGCAATAAAATATTTGAAAAAAAAAAAAAAAGATAATGCACAATATTGATATATTTTTTTTCTTTATATATATATACATATTCAAGTAAGAAATAGATTTTAAATTGTAATAATTAACTATATTAACGATTTTACTGTATTTTTAATCAAATAAATGCAGCATTGTTGAGCAGAAGAGACTTCTTTCAAAACTAACAATCTTTCCGACCCCAAACTTTTGAACAGTAGTGTAATTATATATATATATATATATATATATATATATATATATATATATATATATATATATATATATATATATATATATATATATATATATATATATATATATATACACACTCTAAAAAATGCTGGGTTAAATATGGACAAACCCTTGGGTTGTTTTCACCCAACCATTTTTTTTTCAACTAATTTTGGATTTATTTTTTTAGCCAGCAATATAGTAATATAGTAAAAGGCACATTTTTGCTCACCCCTAAATAGGAGCAAATTTGTGGGGTATTTTAAGCTGAAACTTGACCAGACCAGAGACTTATATTACATCTTGTGAAAGAGGGCATAATAGGTGCCCTTTAACCCAACCTGCTGGGTTTGTCCATATTTAACCCAACTTGTGTTAAAAACAACCTAAGTTGGGTTAAATTCAGTTTTGCCATCACAGAAATTACATATAGAGATTCTGGAAAAAAATTAAGAGACCACTCCAAGTTCAGAAATCAATATTAAGTGGTCTCTTAATTTATATATATATGTATGTGTGTGTAATTTCTGTGATGGCAAAACTGAATTTTCAGTATCATTACTCCAGTCTTCAGTGTTACATGATCCTTCAAAATCATTCTAACATTCTGATATGCTGCTTAAAAAACTCTTGTGCAATCTTTTTTGTAGAATTTTTTCCCCCCCAGGATTCCTTTGAAGGAAGTTCAAAAGACTGGCATTTATTTGAAATAGAAAACTTTTTTTAACATTATTAGTGTCTTTACAGTCACATTTGATCAATTTAATGTGTCATTGCTCAATAAAAGTATTAATTTCTTTAAAAAATAAATAAATAAATAAAATTTGTCCCCAAACTTTTGAACGGTAGTGTGTGTGTGTGTATATATATATATATATATATATATATATATATATATATATATATATAGTTTGCAATAAATCTGATTATCTTAACTAAGCAAAATAGCAAAAATAACTGTAAACAGGATTCTTAAACACTTCCTCCACCTTCCATTGGACAAAAAGATATCCCTACCCTGAACTTATGCCATTGTTTAAGCAAATGTCGACGGCTGGTTGGGATGCTTAAACAAACAGAGAAATGTTTTGATAGCACCACAAAAAGACACAAAATAGGAAATCAACTTCTGAACTACTTAGAGTTGTCTGTGCGTGTTAAGCAGGAACAGGAGGAGGTATTTTAACATCGGAAAAATTGCTCCGTTAACTTCTCCTTTATGGCTGATGTCAGAAATGGCACCATTCTGCCAATTAAAGACTAGGACAGCACTTTCTTTCCCATGCTATGGCAGAATGAAGAGTTAGAGGAACAAAACTTCTCAAACTGCTCTTTAAATTGCAGATGGAGAATTACCCACATATTTTTTGTCACTTTAACCTATAGGTTATGATTACAGTGTCACCTTAAGAGCTGTTTGTGGCTCGTCTGCATATACTGTCCTTGTCACTTGGCCTTATGGGTATTTCCATCCTCATGTGTATTTTCAGCAGGTTAAGTGAAGAAACGGATGTATGATTTGACAGTAATTGTTATTTAAACAGAGGGAGACATATCTATAAGACAGACTGGGGGAGACTGACGATACCAATGCCCACCACCACTTACCACTTTTTTCTTTCTCCTCTAGAACAGTCATTTCTGTGAAAGATGAACGTGTGCAGGTGGTCCCACATCTCCCCCTGTGGAGAGCACGTGGTACTGCAACTGATGCTCTGGGGAGAAAGTTAAGGTAAGTTTCAGCAAACTATCATACATCATGTTTAGGCACATGATGCAATCACAGCGGTTTCAAGTGGAATACATTATGCAACTACTCTGTATAATCCTTCCCCTGATATTTTAGATAAACACGAATTATAGTTTCATGATACAATTATCAAATAAATCATTCTCCAATGTCCTCACTGAGCAAAATGAATAACAGAATCGGGTGCGAGTGTTTACATTCACACAGCTGTGATTAATGGCTTTGATTACAGCTAAGTCATTGTAAGGCATAAAGTCATTTATATACTTTTCTAACTGATATTTTATACCTCAAAATGTTACTTGGCAAACTAAAAGCTTATAAACCCTTTGACACCGTCATCCTCATTAGAATGTTTATTTCATTAAGAGTGCTGTGCTTACATTGCAGCTTATAATGGAGTAGGTATAGCCAGTGTTATTCACTGAAATTATTCCTTTCTAATGAATATTAATGTAAAGCCTGGGGCACCCATCGGAAAGCAACTCTAAATGACATATTTTGTTTTGATGTAGTTCTGGTGTGTTTAGTAATAGTATATGTGCTGTAAAGTGACTCTTGAAACTAACCATTTGTTTAGAGAGGCTAATTGTCTATGCATAATGTATAAGTTTCTGTACAACTAAAAAAAAAAAAAAAATGCTTAAAGTCAACATGTAATCAAAATCAACTTTTTTGCTTTTTAAGACCATTTCTGGTCTTACAATGCACGATTCATTAGGGGGAAAAAGGTTTATCTTTAATCTTCCATCAAATGTCCACCTCTGAAAGTTTTGTTTTTTTTTTTTTCTTCACAATCCAATCAATTCCCATTGGATAGCATCAGTCCTCGTTCATTTTTTTTTTTTCTCATTGAATACCTTTTAACTTAAGAGCATATGACATTACTGAAGTAAAATGGGTTTTGAACATGATTTATTGTTCATTCTACAGGTTTCTTCCTATGGTACTGATAAAACAGGCAAAATAATTAAAAGATGAAGTTAATTACTGCAATCATGATGTCAGCGAAGTGTGTGCCGATTACACTCCAGTGGAGCGTGGTTTTAATGACCCTTTCTGCCACGGTGGGTGGTTCATTGTGCAAATACAAAGAACCAGTTTGATCAATACAGGGAAACATTTTACAGGTTGCATAGGGGTTTTATTAAAAACTGCACTAGCAGATTAATGAGTAATCATCCATTTACATAAGTATGCATTATTTGGAGTTTGCTTATTTTGCGGTTCTACTGAGCATGGTAATCAATCAGGCCAAGCATAAGGTTCAGTATCCATTCATTTGAAATACATAATCCATTTAGCCTCTGAAAAGAAGGGTGTCCCACAAGGGTTAGTTTCCGGTCCGTTTTCATTTTCCCTCTGCCACCTTTAAGGCCTCTCTATGTAGTTAAGCTGTTTCATTCTCATTAAAATAAACTTCTCACTCAGTTCTGCTGCATAAGTAACAAAGATTAATCATTGATGAAGGGAATATGTTCATGAAATCACTGTCAAATGATCAGCGTCGCCTTTCCAGTGGCGTTAAGATCAAGGACAGTGTGTGATAGATTCTCCAGAAGTGAAGCGTACCCCTGGACCTTCTAATCAAATACAGCTTTCCTGAATGCCAATTACCAACAGACCATGCAAATCAGTCTGGAGAAGAGAGTGACTTTCTTTTTGCTGGCCTGCGTTAACCTCTAGAGAATGCAATCTGTCCCCAGGGAGGGATGAGGAGATAATGACTGGATAAGTATTGATGCTTGGCATCTCTCTCTCTCTCTTTCTCTCTCTCTCTGATGTCATGGTATGACTGTTAACTGACACATATAAATTCCAAAAGTTTGGAATAATTAAGATTTGTTCAGGTTTTTGAAAGTATCTAATGCTCACCAAGGCTGTGTCTAATTTAATTGTATTTAATAGTTTTATTCAGCAAGGATGCATTCAAATTATCAAAAGTAAAGACATTTATACTCAAGATTTCAAATAAACGCAGTTCACTGAACTTTCTATTCATCAACGAATCCTGAAAAAATGTATCACTGTTTACAAAAAAAGAGATAATAATAATAACCGTTATTAAATTAAAATCATATTATGAACAAACATGAATTAACAATAAACAATGGTATATTATTAAATTACCATTAACCTCATAATGCATGCTGATATATATATATATATATATATATATATATATATATATATATATATATATATATATATATATATATATATATATATATATATACACACAGTGGCAAGAAAAATTATGTGAACCACTATGTGAAATTATGTGAAAATAATTCTCATTTTCACAGATTCTGCAAGGGGTTCACATACTTTTTCATGCCACTGTGTATATATATATATACATCAATATATAAAAAAATATCTCTGAAACCATAATTCTTTTAGTACATTCAAAAATTCTTAATAACTTACTGATAATTAATAACTTTTACCTTACCAAGATAGCATGATTTTCATGTTTGCTGGTATTTTTTTTTTTTTTATGTTGGTGGGACAAACCCCTGGAGATATTATTCGCCTTCAGCACCTTTGGACTGAGCATGATTTACAACCTTATTGTGAAACCCAGCTTGACAGAATTATGTTTTGTATAGAGAAACACAGTCATACTGTCCTATGAAACCTTTCAAATAAAACAGTACAATGTCCTGGCAGGACATCTGACACAAAACACCTGATTTTGCATTCAACAGATGATTGATGCTCTTTGTATATAATGTTACCCTACATTGCCTGTCAAAGAAAAGAGCTCCTTTCATATGCATTACATTGTTTGGATTTTAACGGGAGTATGAAATGAATTACTAATGCGGTTTCCCCTTTGGTGTACTGTATGTATGTGTGTTTTTCTCTCTCCTGCTGTTCTTTCTTTCCAAAGGTAATTAAATGTGGTGAGTCGACTGGCTGCGAGCAGAGATGCCAGCGGTGGACACTGTTCGCTGTAGGCACACGTGTCACCAGAGGAAGATTGAGTCTAATGTCCTTGGAGTAACTACAGTACGAACCCACAGGGAGCGGATTGAGCTGGTTATTATCCTAGAGGAGACAGGCCTCTGATAAACTTTCATTTGTACACAAGAGGTACGCTGGTCGCCTAATACTTTGTCGTGAGGGCATCATTTTTTATAAAGAAAATCAAAATGATTCATTAGGCTTGAATTAGCCGTGCCCTTGACTGCATAACAGGCACACGCACAAATACACTCATACTACGGTTCCCTGGGCGGCGTTGAAAGTTACCTTGAGATGTCAGTAGAGCGGGGCCCCTGGTTGCATTGATTGCTCCTTAATCTGTGCCTTCCAGTTAACTCCCTCACTCTGTCTCTCTAGCTGCGGTGTCGCAAAACCATTCATCGCTAATGGCTGCTCATTTCTCCTCTTTTCTCACATTCTTTTTCTCTGTAGAAGGGGGCAGAAATCATCTTATAACCAGCATGTTGTGAGCTCACAATTAACCAGAACACTACATGCATATAAAAGACTGACATTGTTATACAAAATTCTATTTTAAATAAATGCTGTTCTTTTGAACTTTCTATTCATCAGAGAATCCTGAAAAAAGATCACTGTTTACACTATAATATTAAGCAGCACTGTTTTCAACACTAATAATATGATAATAAAAGTTTCTTGAGCAACAAATCATCATATTAGAATGATTTCTGAAGGACCACATGACACTGAAGACTGGAGTAATGATGCTGAAATACAAGGAATTAATTACATTATATTCACATAAGCCGCGTTTCCTCCTCAGGAACTAATGTTACTTTGAGGTGGTACTCGGTGTGTTTCAACCGCAGGGACCAGGGTCTAATAAAGTTCTGGGTAAAAATTTCCCCCTCAGAAAGTCCCTGCTTGTGAGGTAGTACCAAAGACTATAGACAAAGTCCCTTTAAGACAAGTCATTTCACTCGGCGGCCATCTTTGAAACGCCTCTCGGGCATCCTGGGCATCATGCAATCTCTTTGAATGGGGAAACATCAAATTCTCCAAAACTGTTCGCCAACCTTACGATTAAATTTCATATTTGAAATCACCAATGAAATCTAACAACAACCGGCTCATAAATTTAGTTTCTAAATGCTCGAATCATGGCAAAAAAACAATTTTTCAGGCTGGATCAAGCTAATGCACGTCTCTTCGGCGGCGCGCGTCTGACTGTTTCTATAGAAACCAGTGATTCTAACGGCCGCTGAAGTGACGCGTAATGAAAGTGTAACGCGCAATATGGCGGAATAAGTCCCGCCTTCTAAATAAGAGCCAATCGCCGACTGGTAAAGTCATCGCGTCACTGCAGCGGCCGTTAGAAGCACCGGTTTCTATAGAAACAGTCAGACGCGCGCCGCCGAAATGAGGCACAAGAGACGCGCATTTAGGTCTGCGAATGCGCATTAGGTTGATCCAGCATAAAAATACAGGTTTGTTTGTCATGATTCGAGTGTTTGGAAAAAAAAATTATGAGACAGTTGTTGTCAAATTTCATTGGTGATTTCAAATATGAAATTTAATCGAAAGCTTGGCAAACAGCTTTGGAGCTGCATGATGCCCAGGATGCCCGAGAGGCGTTTCAAAGATGGCCACAGAGTGAAATGTCTTAAAGGGACTTTGGTAGTACTTTTTCAAAGTTCAGGAACTTTTGGGGGTGTGACTGGGGCGTTGGACATGCTGATTGATTGAGTTCTTGCAGCACTTTGATTGGTTGACTCCACAAAGCATTTTATTTCAGCCATTTTTTTTTCCTGTGGTACCAGGGGAGCGATTGGGGGTTAGGTGCCTTGCTCAAGGGCACCTCAGTCATTTCCTGCCAGTATTGAGACTTGAACCCACAACCTTCAGGTTACCAGTCTGACACTCTAACCATTAGGCCACGAGTGAAAAAGGTTGCATACACATTAAAAAGGCATTATTGCAAGCCTATTAATAAAATAAAACCATAGACCATTTGGTTGATTGATACTTTATTATCTATGATTTAAAGGTTACTTCAGCAAATTACATAATGTTTTTACAAACACTGTAAGAAAATCAAAACACAATTACAGGGACTGATTTCATTTAATAAATACGATTGCACCAAACAGAAACAATTTCACACAGCACAGAGTTGAGGTCAAAAAAACAAAACAAAACAAAACAAAAAAACAATACACACCTAATTTTTATATATATATTTATATAGATATATAAAATCTTTACAGTAATAAAACTCGTCTTCTACAAAAATAATCTTCCTTACTCTTAAGAGTGAAGTGGCAGCACTGGATTTTGATTTCCTGGCTGCCACAGTTTGTCCATTCAAAGCTCATAAAGTGTCTTGTTTTATAGCCAGTGGTTTAACAACAGTTATATAATCTCTGTCTTCAATCTAAATGTACAACTCAGTTTAATTATTAAAATGTATTTCTCTTCAGCCATCAAGTCTGAAGTAATTTCGTTTTTTAGGTCTGGGTCTGATTTAGTCAAAAAAAAAAAAAAAAATATATATATATATATATATATATATATATATATATATTATTATTATCTGTTGTGGGCCTTTAGCTACGGAAGAGGATTAGGGCCAAGCAATAATAAAAAAATAAAACCATCTCGAGATTAAAGTTGTTAAATTTCGAGAAAAAACTCGTTAAATTTCGAGAAAAAAGTTGAGATAAAATGTTGAGAATAAACTCATTAAATTACGAGAAAAAACTCGTTAAATTACGAGAAAAAACTCGAGATAAAATGTGGGAGAATAAAGTCATTAAATTACGAGAACAAATTCGTTAAATTATGAGAAAAATGTCGTTAAATTTCGAGAAAAAAGTCGAGATAAAATGTTGAGAATAAAGTCATTAAATTACGAGAAAAAAGTCGTTAAATTATGAGAAAAAATTTTACGAATTTGTTCTCGTAATTTAACGACTTTTTTCTCATAATTTAATGACTTTATTCTCAACATTTTATCTCGACTTTTTTCTCGAAATTTAACGAGTTTTTTCTCGTAATTTAACGAGTTTATTCTCAACATTATCTCGACTTTTTTCTCGAAATTTAACGAGTTTTTTCTCGTAATTTAACAAGTTTTTTCTCAACATTTTATCTCGACTTTTTTCTCGAAATTTAACAAGTTTTTTCTCGTAATTTAACGAGTTTATTCTCAACATTTTATTACAACTTTTTTCTCGAAATTTAACGAGTTTTTTCTCGTAATTTAACGAGTTTATTCTCAACATTTTATCTCGACTTTTTTTTTCGAAATTGAACGAGTTTTTTCTCGAAATTTAACAACTTTAATCTCGAGATGGTTTTATTTTTTTATTATTGCTTGGCCCTAATCCTCTTCCGTATTTAGCAGAAACAATTTAATGATATTGCTCATTTTATAGCCCCTCCCCCTACCCACAATGACCTGTACTCCTTTGATTGACAGTTTCAACTAATTTGAGAGTCTTGACATCCATGTTTCATTTGCCAAAGACAGTGTCACTGCAGCGCTCATGATATTATGAAAATATAATCTGTACTGTGATTGTATCAAGTCCATAGTGAATTGTCTCAGTATGAATATCCTCTACTGCTGTGACATGATATTTATAGGTAGTGTACAAAAGGTGACGGACAAGGACTATTGAAATAAAATTACCCATTAAAAATTCCCTTTTAAACATGCTGTCTTCAATATCCTGACAATTGAGTAATAAAAATGACCTCCATGTACATTCATTAGTGTATAAGAATAGAAAGACTGACAATAACTGTAATATAACCTTGATATTCAAATATTGAAAGAAGAGCAGAAATGGGAAGCAAACAGCCCATAGATATAACTGCTATAGTGTCCATGCAAACTGTGGTATTTTGGTACAAATTTTAAATTAAAATTGTCATTTGGCTTGCCAGATTAGTCATACTCCAATATGGATAGACTGTGAAATCCTCAAAAACTAAACAAGGTAAAATAAAATAATGTGTGTGTGTGTGTGTGTAATAGTGGATGATGCCTACTATACGTGACACATTATTTTGGTATTTAGTGATTTCCGATTCATTAGTATTAGTCAATTCATTAGTTCAGGTAACTGCTCGCAGCTTCCCTGTGATTTTATACTGTTAATATGTAAAGAGGGCAAAGTAAAAAAAAAAAAAAAAAAGTTTTAAATATTTAAATACATACACATTCATACATTCATATCCGTCAGCTTTTGGTATGACATTACTGAATTTAAATGCAAAAATAAAAAGAACAAAATCAAAACACAACTCCCTTGTGAGTGCACAAATTATTTCATACAAAATTGTTTTGACACTAGACAAACACTTCTGCTTGGCCATAATGTCGCATCAAGTCAGTTTACATCTGTTTGTATCTGTAAACCAACAGTCAGTTATTTCTACTACATAGAAATACATATTTTATTATATGAAATTTTACTATGAAAAAAAAAAAAAAAAACTTTACATTGCAGAGAAGCAAAAAAAGATGAACAAGCTTAAAGGGATAGTTCACCCAAAAATGAAAATTCTGTCATTTACTCACCCTTATGTCATTCCAAATACTTTCATTCATCTTCAGAACACAAATAAAGATCTTTTTGATGAAATCTGAGAGCTTTCTGTCCCTCCATTGACAGCTACGCAACTACCACTTTCAAGACCCAAAAAGGTATTAAAGACATCTTTAAGTTATCCATGTGACTCCAGCAGTCTTATGCACAAAAAACAAACAAACAAAAAACAAAAACAAAAAAAAAACAACATAATTTACCACTTTATTTACAAAATATTAATCTCCAACGCGTTCACAAAACAACATCTGCTCTCACGTCAACACAACACGCATGTGTCGTGGTGCTCTCGTGAACGCACGTTGGAGATTAATACTTTGTAAATAAAACTTTTTTTTTTTTTTTTTTTTTGTGCAAACAAAGCACTCGCTTTGCTTCATAAAACTGTGGTTAAACCACTGGAGTCACATGGATTACCTTGAAAGTAGTAGTTGCCTAGGCTGTCATTGGAGGGACAGAAACCTCTCAGATTTCATCAAAAAGTGATCGTAAGATGAACAAAAGTCTTACAGGTTTGGAACAACATAAGGGTGGGTAAAGAATTTTAGTTTTTGGGTGAACTATCCCTTTAACGCTGCTTCATGAATAATCACATGAAACTTAGTAAAAATTAAAAATAAAATTAGTGGTAAAACCTACATTGTTGTGTTACATGTAAAGTACAGATGTGCTAAATATAGTTTTACAAAATGAAACCCAGGAAATGTTTCATTTTACAGTTATAATTAATAATTGTACAGTTTATTATTAAAACATTTCCAAAATGTCACACATCCATGTTTTACTCTCATGAATACTGTACTGCCACTGTTAACAATAAAAATAAACAGACAATTAACCAAGAATAATTTTCTGCTTCTTTCCACTCTTCATGCAGGCCTTTCCCTCCAACTTTATACACACTGACATCTTTATAAATGAACCGCATCAAAAAAATGTATTGATTTATTTGAATACACAGACATATAAAAAAGCTGTACAAAGTTTGTTCTAGTATTCACAGAGCACAGTAAAGTTAATGTCCAACATGCACAAGTACTGAATAAAGCTTGAAACCTTTGTGTCCGCATGACCAAAGTCCTTGACATGGCGGAGTCTAGAGTTCAAACGTCGATGTATGTGGGAAGATCTGATGAGAATTTGACACGTGGATGAGGTTTGATGCATTCTGGGAAAAAAAAAAAAACAGAGTGTGAATTGACAGTGGCAACATTCCCATAGCAGCCTAGAAAGCTAAATTGCATCATGACATTTACTGTTTTGTTGATTTATTATAGGCATCATCAAGGGACCATAAGTCAACCAACCAATGCTTTTCCCCGCAATCAACAAAACCCCCTCTTCCAACAAATCTGCTAAAGCCATTTAAAAGAATTTGTCTAACACACCCAGAATGAGCCGAGTGACAGGTGAAGTGTGTCTGCTGTTCCCTAGAATCAAAGCTATGAGTTCAGTATAAGAGAGGATCTGAGTAGCAAAGTGCTTCAGTTGTGTTAAATGGAACAGAATCAGTAGTGGGCGCTGAGGGGCTGTATGATACTGTGCCCAGCAGTTGATCTGATGGAGAGCGCTACTCACCGATGGTCTGGGTGTTGGGCTCTGTGTCCAGAGGTTCCAGTGGTGTGAGCAGCTCTCTCTGAGAGCTGCAGCTGGGTGTGCTGTCAGTGGGAGAAACTGGACTCTGGATCATTTCTTGCTCTTTTTCGTCCTGCATCGCTGCATAGATGTGGAGGCCTGGGATCTTCCTTGAGGAAAGATTTACAATGAGACGTGGGCAAGCTAAGCTTGATGCTACAAGATATGCTTGGGGGAATCAGCCAGAGGGAAACAGGATGATGGGGGGGAAAAAAAAAAATCAATATTATCAAGCAGTAAGCAACAATAATAACTGAATGGAAAATGTCTCCTCAACTTTTAGAAATTATTTATAAATCTTGTCCAATTTTTAGAAAATAATCTTAAGTTAAGAGTTTCAACCACCTTAATAATCTGACTACCGTTTAAAAGTTTGGTACGGAAGAGGATTAGGGCCAAGCAATAATAAAAAAATAAAACCATCTCGAGATTAAAGTTGTTAAATTACAAGAAAAAACTTGTTAAATTTCAAGAAAAAAGTCGAGATAAAATGTTGAGAATAAAGTCATTAAATTACGAGAAAAAAGTTGTTAGATTATGAGAACAAATTCATTAAATTATGAGAAAAATGTCGTTAAATTTCGAGAAAAAAGTCGAGATAAAATGTTGAGTATAAAGTCATTAAATTACGAGAAAAAAGTCGTTAAATTAAGAGAACAAATTCGTTAAATTACGACTTTTTTCTCGTAATTTAATGACTTTATTCTCAACATTTTATCTCGACTTTTTTCTTTAAATTTAATGTTTTTTTTCTCGTAATTTAACAAATTTATTCTCAACATTTTATCTCGACTTTTTTCTTGAAATTGAACAAGTTTTTTCTTGTAATTTAATGAGTTTATTCTCAACATTTAATTTCGACATTTTTCTCGAAATTTAACAACTTTAATCTCGAGGTTTTATTTTTTTATTATTGCTTGGACCTAATCCTCTTCCATAGTTTGGGGTCAGTACGATTTTATTTTATTTTTTTAAAGAAATTGGTAACACTTTACAATAAGGTTCATTAGTTAAACATTAGATAATGTATTAACTAACATGAACTAACCATGAGCAATACATTTGTTACTGTATTTACTAATCTTCATTAACATTAGTTAATGAAAATACAGTTGTTCATTGTTCGTTAGTTCACAGTGCATTAACTAATGTTAACAAGATTTTAATAATGTATTAGTAAATGTTGAAATTAACAAAGATTAATAAATGCTGTATAAGTGCTGTTCATTATTAGTTCGTGTTAACTAATGAACCTTATTGTAAAATGTTACCAAGAAATTAATACTTTTACTCCCCAAATTAAATTGATCAAAAGAGACAGCAATGGCATTTGTTACAAAAAATATTTCTATTTCAAATAAATGCTGTACTTTTGAAATTTCTATTCATCATAAAATCCTGAAAAAATGCATATCACAGTTTCAAGGAGACTATTAAGCAACACTGTTTTCAACTATGTGTCAACTCTAATAATAATAATAATAATAAATGTTTTTTCATCACCAAATCAGAATATCAGAATGATTTCATTTGACAAGACTTGAGTAATGATGCTGAAAATTCAGCTTTGCATCTCAGTAATGAATTAGATTTTAAAAAATATATTCAAATAGAAAACAGTTATTTTAAATTGTAATAATATTTCACAATATTACTGATTTTACTACATTTTTGATCAAATAAATGTAGCCTTAATGAGCATAAAATACTTTTTTCAAAAACATAAAAAAATAAATAAAAAATACAGACAGCAAACTTTTAACAGTAGAGTTTACAAAAAAGTATATAAAGTGATATTTAACTGCATAAAGCCCCATTCACACTAACAAAGCTACACAATCCCAATAGAGAGCTGATTTCTGGCAACATGACCAACAGTGACCGTTGGCAACAGGATTTAGGTGTGTCCAGCAACTCGAGAAAGCTGAGATCTGTTTAACTTTATGCAAATGAAAAGTCAGCTGAGCTCATGTGATCGTTGCAGATATGTAACTCGCTGTTTCTTGATAATCTTTAATATTAAGCATACTGATCCCATTTATATTTAGTCTTTTCCTTCCAAAATGTTTGTTTTAGCGGCAAGAAAACTGATTCTGTGTTTACAACATGAAATAACATCCGTGAATGTCATTCCTAATGTTACTAATGTAACTGGTGATTTTAAAGGGGTGGTTGATTATTTAGTTAGTGCGAAATGTTGCTGTTAGAGCATAAAAAAACATCTGCAAAGTTACAACGCTCAAAGTTCAATGCAAAGGGAGATATTTTCTTTTAAAGAATTCGGGGGACTACAACAAAGGCTTGTAGGGACTACAACAAGCTTCTTCCTGGGTTAGTGACATCACAAACCCCAAAATTGACATAAACCTCACCCCTGAGAACACGCAACAAAGGGGGCGAAGCCATGTTGGGCTGCTTTAGAGTCGCCATGCCGTCATTTTACGCCGGACTGCTTCACAAATGACAATCGTCATTTTGGCTGCGTGAGATTCTCCAGCTTTGTTGAGCAACCGAAGCGCAAGCTGTTAAAACTCCGCCCTCTTTTGGAAAGCGGGCCAGAAGCAGCAGCTCATTTGCATTTAAAGGGAAACACAAAAATGGCGTGTTTTTGCTCACACCCAATCGGCCAAATTTGAGAAGCTATAATAAATATTTTGAAGGGTATTTTGAGATTAAACTTCACAGACACATTCTGGTCTCAACAGAAACTTATATTACACCTTGTAAAAGGTGCAAAATAGGTCCCCTTTAAGACATAGTTTGACCTAGTCAAAACAAACAAGGTAGCTGTAAACAGTGATCTAGCAGTCACTTATCCTTCACTGGGCAAACTACTGGGCAAAAATTACCTAATTAATATTCATGAGCCAAGCTGATAAGGTTCATAATGTGCCCTTCCGCATTTTTTCCAAATGTTCCGACGGCCCTGACATTATCAGCTTTGCAGTTCACATCTTTCTGGTTGTTTATTGTAGGAAGCATGTGTTTATATAGTTTTTGAATGCGGTATACTGTGTTTACAAGACGCGATCTGGGATCTGCCTCAGGGAAAAATTTGTAATAAGACACGGGAATAAGAAAACAAAAAGACCTCTGTGTAAAAAGTCTCACTAAGGGGCTATGAATGAGCTGTTAAATCAAGGCCTCCCTTTAGAGAGGTGATTTTATCCGACTTGGTCTGCATCGTTATGGAGGGAGAATGTCACGTAAGCAAAAACCAGAATAGAACTTTAACAGGGCATTGCCTAAGAGGATTCAAAAGCAAATTTATTGTGCAAAATACAACTGGAGAGGGATTTAGCAGGAAGAAAATGCAACACAAACGGACAGCTCATTAAAGATGTGATCTAACACCCTCATTAAAGGACCAGTTCACACAATGAAATGGAAATTCTGTCACCATTTACTAACACTCTGCTTTTATTCAGAGCTTTCTGTACTGTGTCACTGTGATTTTGCCAAGTAAGACATGTACCTGGGTCAACATATTTTGTTGATCCTGGAACAACATTCCTGTCTGAAAATGTAGTCCTAACCATATCCCTACCCCTAAACCTAACCCAACCCAACCCAACCCATAACTTATCCCTATAATCAGAGGGAAATGATAGGTGAATAACACTGATGTAGAAGCACCTAACCCTGGTTGTAAGCCTAAACTTGACCTAAACTGTAAACTTGTCCCTCAAATATGATTGGTTGATTAGAATGTTGTTCCAGGATCATCAAAGATGTTGACCCAGGAACATGTTGTACTTGGTGAAATCTACGGAAGAGGATTAGGGCCAAGCAATAATAAAAAAATAAAACCATCTCGAGATTAAAGTTGTTAAATTTCGAGAAAAAAGTCGAGATAAAATGGTGAGAATAAACTCGTTAAATTACGAGAAAAAACTTGTTAAATTTTGAGAAAAAAGTTGAGATAAAATGTTGAGAATAAACTCATTAAATTATGAGAATAAAGTCATTAAATTACGAGAAAAAAGTCGTTCAATTATGAGAACAAATTTGTAATTTAACGAATTTGTTCTCGTAATTTAACGACTTTTTTCTCATAATTTAATGACTTTATTCTCAACATTTTATCTTGACTTTTTTCTCGAAATTTAACGACATTTTTCTCATAATTTAACGACATTTTTCTCATAATTTAACGACTTTTTTCTCGCAATTTAATGACTTTATTCTCAACATTTTATCTCGACTTTTTTCTCAAAATTTAACAAGTTTTTTTCTTGTAATTTAACAAGTTTATTCTCAACATTTTATCTCAACTTTTTTTCTCTAAATTTTACACATTTTTTCTCGAAATTTAACAACTTAAATCTTGAGATGGTTTTATTTTTTTTATTATTGCTTGACCCTAATCCTCTTCTGTAGAAATCTGTACTGCTTTTCCATGCAATTAGCCCTCATAGGACCTGAGGAGTAAACGATAAAAACGATGCGAATGCACCATAAAGTAGTTCATACCACTGGTACTCTATATTTAGGTTGTTATTCACTTATATTCTGAGAACTGAGTTTACAACTGTGCCTGTTTGATTCCTGAATGAATCATTTTGTGAACTAGGTCAACTGACTCATTAAAAAGAGTGGTTTTTCATCATTAGTTCTGGGTGAACTGATTAACAAGACGTTCCTCATGTTCCTTCAGGAAGTTACAGGCGGCTGTAGTGTCAGTGAATGCCAGACTATTACGTACTAAAAATTAAAGTGTCGGAAATTTCTTCGCACTTCTGTTATCTCCCTCTCCTGTCTCCAGATCTTGTCTTATTGACCTCTCATGCCCTTTTCTCTCTCAGTCCAGTGATGGAAACGGTGCAATCATTTAACATTTCATAAAGGTCAACTTGAAAAACTCAAAGGGCTAAATATTGATAATGTCTGTGCATTGACTGACATTTCTCATTTGTTATGAGCGCTTGGGACAAAAGAAAGAAGGTTCTGCAACAGTGAAAGGGTGAATCACCACTCGACATATCCGCTCAATGGTTTACTGAGACACAACACCTAAATCTGCTGATTCAGTTAAATAATGCTGTTGAATGTTCTGTTCTGCTTGAAAATAAAGATAAATCAATGAATAAAATATATCATCTGATAATTATGTATTTAAAAATATACTTTTATCTTTAATAAAAAAAATTACAAATACTATCAATGTAGTTAGCTACCTTTTGTTAGTAGCAGACAGTACAGCATCTTTATAAATAACTTGCCTTTCAAGCTTTCACAAACTGATTATTTTCCACTAGACATTTGACGAATTAAAAAAAAGCTAACCATATTTATACTGCAAATATAAACATTATGATCCTAGTTGAGGTTTTAAAAATGGATAACAATACCTTTTGAATTTATAGATGAGGAACACTGCTAAACCAACCACCACCACAGAGAGGAGCATAAGCATAGCTGAGCTGCTGTGATTCTCACTTGTGTCCACTAGAGGCGCTAGACACAGGGAAAAAAAATAAGGCAGACAGCTGTTGTCAGTGCACAGGCTGGCATGTTTCCAAACCTCCATTTAATAAACAGACACAAAACTCATTTCTCACAATTATACAACCAATGTTATATTAAAATTGCTGATTATAAATGATCACTTCTCATCTTTGGGTGAACCATTCTTACAAGTTGCAAATCTTGTCTTGTTCATATTTAGAACAACAGTATTTGATTCCAGTTCATTACCTGCTGATAAATGGGCAGCGTATACTGTGACCTGGACTCCTGGTCTGAGTGTGAACTGAACCAGATTCTGATTCAGAGCACTGAGCACCAGTTCTGAGAGCTGAAAGGAAAATCACATCATCGTATCATCATATTCACTCCATGTTTGATAAGAAAACACTGCCTCCTTGTATATTATACATCCAAATATGTTATTAAATTACATAAACAATCACATAACCCTGAAATAAGATATTCGTGCCCTGTAGGTATTTGATTCCTGATGCATTGTACTGTAGGTTGAGGCAAAGCGTGATGTTGTTTGTTGTACATGAGCCTGTACCATGCTAGGAAGACATTTCAGCATAAATCAAATGAGGGATCTCATTTAGGCCTAACATCTCTCTCTTCTCCCTCAAACACACGCAGAGCCCTTGAATGTCAGGCTCTGTTATGTATGCATAAATCTTGAAAGCAGATCACAAGTTCCATCCCAAAATTAAGGCCATTTTTGTTTGTTTTTGTGCTTGATTATGGCAGATCAGGTTTTTTAAGGGTCATTCTAAAACAGGTGCCTCAAGTTTGATTTTTTGAGTACATTTTTTGTATTTTTATTAAACTGTCTCTCAGACAAATAATGTGGTTAATAAATGCAACAACACATGCTAATGCAATTTAATATAGGTCTTCAGAGATGACGGTTGACGGTAACAGGATTGACAGTTTCACACTTTAATTTCATATTACAAGTCTAGTGTTTAAAGTCATAAAACTGCAATGTGCTTCTCAAAAAGAGAATTTAATGCCTATATCTATATAAATTTCAACTTTTCAATTATCAATTGTTTTTCATACATTCTTTGTAAAGGGGTTGACAGGATTTTAAAGGGATTGTTCACCCAAAAATGAAAATTCTGTCATTCATTACTCACCCTCATGCCGTTCCACACCTTTGTTAATCTTCGGAACGCAAATTAAGATATTTTTGATGAAATCCGATGGCTCAGTGAGACCTGCATAGGGAGCAATGACATTTCCTCTCTCAAGATCCATAAAGGTACTAAAAACATATTTAAATCAGTTCATGTGAGTACAGTGGTTCAATATTAATATTATAAAGCGACGAGAATATTTTTGTTGCGCCAAAAAAAACAAAATAACGACTTATATAGTGATGGACGATTTCAAAACACTGCTTCAAGAAGCTTCAGAGCATAATGAATCAGCGTGTTGAATCAGCGGTTTGGAGCGCCAAAGTCACATGATTTCAGCAGTTTGGCGGTTTGACACGCGATCATGATTCATGAACAGAAAATCATGATTCGACACAGAAGAATCATAACACTCCGAAGCTTCCTGAAGCAGTGTTTTGAAATCGGCCATCACTATATAAGTCGTTATTTTGTTTTTTTTGGCGCACCAAAAATATTCTCGTCGCTTTATAATATTAATATTGAACCACTGTACTCACATGAACCAATTTAAATATGTTTTTAGTACCTTTATGGATCTTGAGAGTGGAAATGTCATTGCCAGCATTGATCCATCGGATTTCAAGAAAAATATCTTAATTTGTGTTCCGAAGATTAACGAAGGTCTTACGGGTGTGGAACGACATGAGGGTAAGTAATAAATGACAGAATTTTCATTTTTGGGTGAACTAACCCTATAAGATCATTCCCTACTGACAAACATAGCAAAACATATGATAAACGTACTAAAAAAAATGATCTTTTCATTGAAGAGTTCACTTTCTGAAACTATGAAGATTTCATTATTATAAGTTGTTTGTCTTTTATTTATGTATTAGTTCATTATGATCATAAAGAAATTAAAATGATGGTAACAGGGTTGACAGATAATAAGGAGACAGACAGACAGACAGACAGACAGACAGACAGACAGACAGACAGACAGACAGACAGACAGACAGACAGATAGATAGATAGATAGATAGATAGATAGATAGATAGATAGATAGATAGATAGATAGATAGATAGATAGATAGTTCAGTGATGATGGTGTTAATCCTCACACAAAACCACTTCCTGTTCCAAGATTCCCTTTTATCACTCTTTCTTCCCAAGCTTTATTAAATCTGTCTCATTTACTAAATGACTCCTGACTTATTTCTGCGCTCCTTTATTTCTTCGTCGCTCTCACCTTCTGTCTCCCTCTCCTTATTTTTCACCCTTTTAAAATTAGACCATTCCATGAATAATTACATTCTTTATGAATTGTACCAGGGTCAGTAAGTCTATTATACTTTTTTAATAAGGCTATCTACACATTATACTTTGAACATGCCACCCTTGAATAGAGATTTATGAGGATCTGCTGTGAAAGGTCCTTTGTAGATTCAAGGTAGGTTTGGGTGAGGGAAAAAAATGCACCCATGCACAGACATCCACAAAGTGCAGATATCCCCCTTTTAATCTGTGATATAATATCTGTAGCCCATAAGCGAATGGAGGACTGAATGATCTAGTGGATGGATTACTAATGACCTTCTCTATAGTATGTATGGTGAGAAATCACTTCCTCAAAAATACAGATGTCTCTGCATGGTGATACTGGAGGACATGAGCCATCTTCTCATATTCAATAATGGCTGTTCTCTGTTTTGCCCAAATACACTGCGGTATGGCCAAATTTACCCATGACCTAACAATTCAACCCAAAACCTTACAGGTGAGTAAGATAATAAACGTGAAAGATCTCAGTGAGCTTTGACATCCAAATCAGGAAACCACTTTTTTTTTTCTTTTTTGACTGATACTTTCTGAAGTTATATGAAAGTGTATTTCTGTGCTTGTCTTAAACAGGTATTTCATTTCTGGAGAAAATTACAGATTTTCTAAACAAGAAAAATCACCCTTAAGTGTGAACCAGTTAAAACAGGGCTTTATCAAGCATTAAACAGGCCAACATTGACATCTGCTGGAGACCATTAGAAACTCTGCTCAGATCACGCATTATGTCAGATAAGGGTTATGTCCAGTACCTGGTCTAAATGAGTAGCTGTTTTGTCTGGCTTCCCCTCTGTTAGCTGTTTGTCTGGTAACAGGAAGAACTCAGCTGCTGTTGGCAGTCCAGGCAACACAGTGACCAACAGCTGTTCAGGATTCACTCCCGTCGCCTGAAGACCAGGAAGCATTACAGACACAAATGTTCAAGAAACAGGATTAGAGAGAGTCAAAGGCCTTGAACTAAATACAGTACTAAATAACCGTGAAAAACAACCACACAGCTCCTCATGCAACGGTTCTGTGACAGACTCACAATGATGATGAAAGCCCACAAGTGTATGGTAGGTTAACTTTCTTTCTTTTCTTTTTTTTAAAATCACTTTATATGTTTTATTCTGATGTTATTTGCAAGATATAAAGCTACGTTTTAGTTAATACGCTTCCGTAAGAATATGTGAGCGAGTGTTCATTTTCTGGTCTTTTCCTCCCGCACGTTGTAAAGATTAAAGTCCTAGAAGTTCATTAAATTGGTAGGTATACTTCAAAACATGTAAATGCATAATTTGATTTATACAAATGTTATTGCAAGGTATAAATATGTTTGAGTTAATAAATATCTGTCAGAATACTTACCACAATTTAAAGCAATAAAGAAGACCTTTTTCTTTAATTCAATCGCCCATATGCCCAGCGCAAAACTCATTACACACATTACCAATCAATCAATCAATCAATCAATCAATCAATCAATCAATCAATCAATCAATCAATCAATCAATCAATCAATCAATCAATCAAGTAAGTCCATTGCAGCTTCAATACATTTAAAGGTTTAGTTCAAAAATGCCAATTTCGGCATCATTTACTCCCTCATGTCTTCTATATGGGTTAAGCCAACTTGACATCAGTGATGTCACACTTAATTTGTTCCCATTCTTGCAACAAATCAATTCCGCAGTCCATTTTTTGGGGGATTACGGGTTTAGACCAAAATGAGGGTGAGTGAATAAAAACAGAATTTTTATGTTTGGATGAACTATCCCTTTCAGACAGAATATAAATATATAAAATCCTCCCTGGTTCATATTACAAGGTCACAACGTCCACCGCGTTCCAGTCCATATGCCCAGCGCAAAACTCATTACACACATTACCAATAAACAACTGGAGCAGAACATGCATATGGCTCACATGAGAACTGTTATTCTCAAGTGTCATTTCCCATAAACATCCAATGTTCAGTTATAACGGCCTCTTGAAAATGCCACGGGGTAAGCGAGGGAGAACACTGATGATTGTTTCGGTCTGTCGTGCCATATGTTTGAATATTTGTGAAGTTTTTCCAGTCACGGTGATGTTTCCCATCATCAGTGAAGGCGAATCTAGAAGCACCATTTCACAACCAAAGTATGTCAACTTGAGCTCTTCAAGCAAAGTGTGGAGCGTGAAAACCCACCAAATATCCTGACTACATTTATATTTTTACACTTTTTATATCTGGAATTCATATTTTTCAACAAGCCTAAATAGCACTTTAAATTGAGAGTGTCTAAAGGTTTTTGGCAGTGGTGGACAAAGTACAAAAGTCAAGTACTTAAGTAAAAGTACAGGTAACCTTAAAAAAATACTGAAAAAAAATATATAAGTACTCATCTTCAGTTTTACTTAAGTAAAAGTACAAAAGTACTTGATAATGATAGAACTTGACAAAATAACTTTTAATGTACTTAAGTAATTAAATGAATTGTTCAGTGTCATTTATGAACCAATTCAACAGGTTCATTGCAAAGAATAACTCTTGGAGGCGTCTTGGAGGGGGTGGCAATTTCTTCGGTTTGAAATAATGAGGAATGATATATATTTTTTAAAGCAATGTAGTGAAGTAAAAAGTAAAATATTATGCTTCATAATGTAGTGAAGTAAAATTCAAAGCTTCCCAAAATAAAAAAATACTCTGATACTTGTAAATTTTACTTAAGTACAGTAACTAAGTAAAACTACTTTGTTACTGGCCACCACTGTTTTTTGGTGGTAATGTCATGACTAATGCAATGTCTATGAAACTAAACTCTGTGTAAAGATTTTATGCTTACATTTGCCAAATGATGCCAAAAACAACTTTAAAAACATCTCCTGAAATGTCAGTTTCATCATAAGATGCCATCACATTTCTGAGAAACACATCCATTAGTGGTTTATCCATACAGGAGATTCCTAGAAGACCTTGATAATTAGATTTTTCTGATATGAATCATCTTATACCCTGTATCCTAAAGCTGCGCCAGATCAGATTATAATTATATTCTTGCACACACTCACTTGAACTGCATGCAAAAAGCACTGAAAGACATTAAGTAAGAAACAGTTCATGAGAAAATGAGTAAGATCAATGTCTTTCCTATATCCAAATGTTTACTTGAGCATTCATATCAATAAATAGGCTTTCCTCCAAGGAAAAGTAAGAAACAAATAAATATATATCAGTTAAAATACACTCATATAGATGACCTCCAAGCAAACAGACATGGACAATGTTGAGTTTATAGCGTTGTTAATACAGTAAAGTAATTTCAGGGCTGCTTGTTTATGCTGTATATTGAATATACAATAAAGTATTATAGACTTTTGTTAATGCCACTGAACAGAGGACCAGGTTTTTTGCTGTGTGAACAGTGAGCATTTTTTGTAAAATTGTATATAGTTTGAACTCACCTGCACCATAGAGGCTTTAATGACTCGACTCACATCAAGTCTCCATTCGGCCACATCAGGGTTGTGATCATCCAGATTCGATGAAAATGCAAGAAGATGAGATCTGAAGTATTCTGTAATTGGGACAATGCAAAAAGTCTTATATTTTTATAATTATTAGTATTTTTTTTATCACAAATCCTTTTGGAGAGGCTTGTGCTGCAGCATTTGTTTCCAACTCATGAATTTACTGTATGATATAGTGCTTAAAATTATGAACACAGTTCATTTCATCTTCACATTTCTATTACGCAAATCTGAGGATATCCAATGAGAAAATGGTGTAACAATGCTGACATGGAAACAGATGAGGATTATGTTGAAGAAAACCCAAATGCAGTTTATTTACATAAGTGATGATCCAAAACGTGAAACATAAACAATGAATTAAATCCACAACATGAAACCAAACAAACATGAACTATAAACTGACTTGAAAACATGGTAACAGAATAACATAATTACTCAACAAGGCACAAATGAGGCTTAAATACATGATTCAGGGGAACGCATAACTATGACAACCAATAGGAACATGACACATGAAACAATTGAACCAAAGAAAACAAGACACATGAAACAATGGAACCGATCAGAAACTGACACAAAAGACTAGGGAAGCACAAGACATGATCACGAGGGCAAGGAAGTCACCTAACAAGAAATAAACTTAAAAATAAAAGACATGAAACATGAACTTGAAACAAAACCACAAAACAGTAGGACAGGACTTTTTTTTTTATCCATCAGGAATTAATTGCATTGTAAAAAATGTTTAGTGAACTCTACATGATGGGCAGGGTTAAAATGTAAGAGATCTTGGTGATTTTTTTTTTTTTTTTCTCTCTCTTTGGAATGATATCCACCACTGAATTTTGAAATAATTTTGATTTTATGTTGACTTTACTTCAAATTTTATAATAACGCAATAGTGTTGAGGTGCTGTTAATTATTTATTTACCATTTTTTTTACACTGCCATGTATAATTAATTAAAATAGTTAAAGTGTTGCATTTTTTATTAAACATATCACAAATATACTGTATAATCACAGAACAAAAATATTTTTTAAGAAAGCTTATTGCTTACATATGAAGCTATATTCAATACTCGCCAGTCTGTAGGTCAGATATTTTAGTCTACTTATCATTTAGATGGTTTGCTTAGATTTCTTATCTAATATTTATATATTATTTTATTTCAGTTACCAAAAAATGTTTTTTTTTGTTTTGTTTCAGTTAACAAGAACAACACTGCTGTTTACTCGATATGTAAAACTCACCATGAACAGCGATGATTTTCCTGTCTTGCAGGATGTTATTCCCAGCGGACACCTGTACAGTGACAATGCTGATTCCCTCTCGAGAGAACGTGAACGCCACACTCCCCTCCAGCGTGATCACGGGCTGTGAATACAGCGTGAAAGAGACTCTCAAGAGGATGCTCTG
This sequence comes from Ancherythroculter nigrocauda, assembly GCA_036281575.1. Classification (NCBI taxonomy): domain Eukaryota; kingdom Metazoa; phylum Chordata; class Actinopteri; order Cypriniformes; family Xenocyprididae; genus Ancherythroculter; species Ancherythroculter nigrocauda. Next base: position 20,071,343 of record VTFQ01000003.1, on the reverse strand, counting down.
TCAGTGTAGCTGCAGTGAAGATGCCAACTTTATATATATGGCACCCGGTGAGGCAAAAACACACACAGACTGAGTCATGCACAGGTGTCCAGTGAGTGACACATGGAGACTTTACCTCTGAATTGTTCCCAAACCACCAGATATAGGTGACTGTTCCCACTTGGCTTGGCCAGAGAACCACTGTGAGATTGACTTCTTTGTTTTTCACAGCGACAAAAGGGGCGGAGAGATGAACAGACTCCAGCTGACCTGCTCCGAGAGAGAAAGAAAAAAGTGGGGTTGGTCCAGTAGACTTCAACAGTGTTCACGAGTTCTCAAGTCTTGTTCACTTCGTCATATTAAAACCTGCTGTGTTAAAGAAAGACGAGAGAACCAGTTTGTTTTGTTTCAGTGACAAAATTGTTAACACTTTATTTCAATAGTCCACTAATTTTCAATATTCTACTAACTACTAGTTATTAGAGTATTAGTAGATAACTACTAAATATAAGTAACTTTACAACTACATGTTGACTGAGTATTAGTAGGCTACTACTAACTTTAAGTAACTTTGCAACTACATGCCAACAAGCAGTCATTGGAGTATTAGTAGACTACTACTAAGTATAAGTAACTTTACAACTACATGCCAACTACCAGTCATTAGAGTATTAGTAGACTACTACTAAGTATAAGTAACTTTACAACTACATGCCAACTACCAGTCATTAGAGTATTAGTAGACTACTACTATGAGTAACTTTGCAACTACATGTCAACTACAAATCATTAGAGAAGCAGCAGACTGCTACTAACTATAAGTACATTTTGCAACTACATGTCAACTACAAGTCATTAGAGTACTAGTAGTCTACTACTAACTATAAGTACCACTGCAACTACATGCCAACTACCAGTCAGCAGAGTATTAGTAGACAACTACTAACTATAAGTACATTTGTAACTACATGTCAACTACCAGTCATTAGAGTATTAATAAACTACTACTAACTATAAGTAACTTTACAACTACATGCCAACTGCCAGTCATTAGAGTATTAATAAACTACTACTAACTATAAGTAACTTTACAACTACATGCCAACTGCCAGTCATTAGAGTATTAGTAGACTACTACTATGAGTAACTTTACAACTACGTCAACTACAAGTCGTTCGAGTATTAGTAGACTACTATTAACTATAAGTAGCTTTGCAACTACATGTCATCTACCAGTTATTGGAGTATTAGTAGACTACTACTAACTATAAGTAGCTTTGCAACTACATGTCATCTACCAGTTATTGAAGTATTATTAGTCTACTACTAACTATAAGTACCACTGCAACTACATGCCAACTACCAGTCATCAGAGTATTAGTAGACTACTACTAACTATAAGTACCTTTGTAACTACATGTCATCTACCAGTTATTGGAGTATTAGTAGACTACTACTAGCTATAAATACCTTTGCAACTACATGTCAACTACCAGTCATTATAGTATTAATAAACTACTACTAACTATAAGTAACTTTACAGCTACATGCCAACTACCAGTCATTAGAGTATTAGTAGACTGCTGACTATAAGTAACTTTGCAACTATGCCAACTACCAGTCATTAGAGTATTAGTAGACTACTACTATGAGTAACTTTACAAGTACATGTCAACTACCAATCATTAGAGAAGTAGCAGACTGCTACTAACTATAAGTACATTTTGCAACAACATGTCAACTACAAGTCGTTCGAGTATTAGTAGACTACTATTAACTATAAGTAGCTTTGCAACTACATGTCATCTACCAGTTATTGGAGTATTAGTAGACTACTACTAGCTATAAAAACCTTTGCAACTACATGTCACATAGCTGCCAACTCTCACGCATTCAGCGTGAGACTCACGCAATTGACCCAATTCTCACACTCTCACGCCACACCCCCATATTCTCACGCAGACTCGTGCAGAAGTGAGGGGAAAAAAAATCGCGCCGCATGATCTCGCAAAGCAACGCGCAGAGAGACCAGACAGACAGTGTACAGTGAGTTTTTTGTGACAATTGTGAGGGAAATACACAATTTATTCCCATAAACTGTGTAGTCTTCTGTTCTCCCTCCCATCTGCACCGTGTGAATTGTGAACGCAGGCAGGTCAGTGAGTTACAGGGCGCTCCGTGTCTCCATCCAGTTTAGGCTAGTAACTAATAGGCCTAATAATATGCTGTTATATAGTTTATAGGGATGTGACGAGATTTCTCGTCGAGGCGAAAAGTAGTCTGTGATGTTGCCATGACAGAGTGTTAGGATGATTAGGAAAGAATATGCCACCGCTACGTTTACATTACGCCTCCACTATCGTTTTGCTTTGTATTTAAATAAAAAAACATTTAATTCAGTTTGATAACGGTCGCCGCCGCTCCATATTTACAGAGTTACGCGCGATCACGAAAGTGAAAGTAAACGCGAGCGCGCATTCAAACGCGATTTCAATACCCCGCATTTGAAAGCGGCTCCCTGATGAATACAGATATCTCTCAATATGAAAGCTATTTTAGGCTGGGCAGTGTAGTTGTAACAATCTCTCAACTCTGTATCAAAGAAAAATTGGTCTTATTTGCACTTTGAATATTGAGAGAGTGTGATTATGGTTGCACTTAAAGTGTTACCATAAAAATGAATAACAGTTTTCTCTTAATCTTATTAAGCACAAAAAGTAAGGTTTCATTTAACATTAGTTAATGCTCTGTGAACTCTCATGAACTAACAATGAATGTCTATTTTTATTAACTAACATAAACAAAGATTAATAAATACTGTAGCAAATATATTGCTCATTGTTAATGTTAATGTTTATAAATTAATAAATGAGACCTTATTGTAAAGTGTTACCATTTTTATTCATACTGTTTTTATTTCTATGATCAGTTTGTGGAAAGGAGTTCAGTTAGGAGGTCAAAAGTTGTAGAAGCTCATAAATCATGTACAGTAATGTCTGAAGAGACTAAAATCATACAGAAGAGAAGTCAGTCAGTTGAGTTAGTGGCAAAACCTTTTACAGTGCTTGAGTATTGTTGTCTTTTACTGCATATGATAATTCATACTCCGAAAGTAGAACTGAAATGACATTCATTACAAGATGATTAGTTAAAACATTTCAAATACACCTGCAGAATATTTTTTCTAGTTATGTATTTTGCCATCTTGTCTCGTCTCGAGATACCTGTCTCGTCACACCCCTAATAGTTTATATAGAATTAAGTTAGCATTAGCAGAGTTGTTTGTTTTGCAGCACTGAGCAGTTATTTTACATAAGTTTATCATAAAAAAACAGTACAAAAGCAAGCCACGCCCCTCCATAAGCCCCTCCCCCTAACCAAAGCCCCGCCCCCGAAATCTCACTCTAAGCTGAACTCAAAAGTTGGCAGCTCTGATGTCATCTACCAGTTATTGGAGTATTAGTAGACTACTACTAACTATATTAGCTTTGCAACTACATGTCATCTACCAGTTATTGAAGTATTAGTAGTCTACTACTAACTATAAGTACCATTGCAACTACATGCCAACTACCAGTCATCAGACTACTACTACTACTAACTATAAGTACCATTGCAACTACATGCCAACTACCAGTCATCAGACTACTACTACTACTAACTATAAGTACCTTTGCAACTACATGTCATCTACCAGTTACTGGAGTATTAGTAGACTACTACTAGCTATAAATACCTTTGCAACAACATGTCAACTACTAGTCATTAGAGTATTAATAGACTACTACTAACTATAAGTAACTTTAGAACTATGCCAAATACCAGTCATTAAAGTATTAGTAGACTACTACTAACTATATGTACCTTTGCAACTACATGTCATCTACCAGTCATTAGAGTATTAGTAGACTACTACTATCTACTATGTATAATGAGTTTTGAGTTACACTTTATTTCGATATTTTACTAACTATAAGTAACTTTGCAAGTACATTTCAACTTATTCTACTAATCCTAACCTGAAATTAACAGTCTACTAACACTCAATGAGAGTTGGTTGTCATGTAGTTGCAAAGTTACTTATCGTTATTAGAATGTCTTATGCAGACCATTGAAATAATGTTGTAACCCAAAACTCATAATACATTTGGAGGTTTTTTTTTTTGTTTTTTTTTTAAAATATATACATTTTAGCATAAATTACTGACAAAAATCATCCATAAACGGGAAAAAAAACTGATTTGTTCCATAATATTCTGACATTAAAGATATTTGTAATGTTACAAAAGATTTCTATCATAAATAAATTATGTTCTTTTGAACTTTCTATTCATCAAAGAATCCTAAAAAAAAATCATAGTTTTCATAAAAATATTGAGCAGCACAACTACATTGATGATAATATAAAAATGTTTCTTGAGCACCAAATCAGCATGACACTGAAGACTGGAGTAATGTCTGCTGATATTTCAGCTTGGTTTTGCCATCACACTTGGTTTTGCCATTAATTTACAGTATTACTCTTTTACTGTATTTATGATACAAGTAAATGCAGTCTTGGTGAGCATTAGAGACTTCTTTTAAAAACATTATTAAAAAAAAAAAAAAAAAAAAAAAAAAAAAACCTTTCCAACTGCAAACTTTTAAACAGTAGTGTATATATTCTCATAGAATTATATGTGGCCAGGTTATAGTGGAATGTGGTTCTTGTTTCAAAAACACAGAGTTATATTATATAAGATGAATAAAAAAAGGCAAAATAATATGCCCAAATAAAGTTAAAACACAAACTAAACATCCTCCTAATGATTCTACCATATATTCATTCATTCACAAATACTTCTTTAAGGGACACAGAGCCATCTGTGTGTGAATTTCAGCTCATGCACCAAGGGCCCTATTTGCTTTGCCTGGCACAACAGGATTGACAGATTGGAAGCGTTCCGTCTCCCTGATCAATATGTCAGTGTGGAGGCATCTGTCTGCCTGAATGTAGCAGGGGGTGGCAAGTTCACATGAGGAGGTGGACATGAGGGAAAAGGGTGGAAATTTGAATGAAAATGCTCAGATAATTGCTGATATGTGATGAGCTTCCTGTAGCACAAAGACGGACTAAATAAAAAAATAAATAAAATAAATAAATAAATACAAGAACTCAGGCCATCTGTTCTTAGAATGTGTTAAAATAACGCCATCCAACATTAGTACAAGACTTTGTTACATAAGAGGATAGAGTAGTCTGTTCGATTACTGGCATGAAGTCTAATCCATATTCTGGCCAAGAACCACCCACACAGACAGGAAGAGGCCATTTGACCAACATGTGAAATGACCATCCACATTTTTTTCCTTCTTCAAAACATTAAGGAGCAAGTACATCTGAAACTGATGCTTTTTAGTGACTCTTCAAACCTTTTAGAGGCAACATAAATGTAATTCAATGATGGTCTCAACTATATATTACAGAGGCACACTCACTTAAGTATTTTATATGCACTATTTATTAAACAAAAAATATTAAACAAGCTAAAATGTGGTAACAATTGATTCATTCGGTGACACTATTTTGACAGTCCACTTTAGACATTCTACTAACTATAGTAACTTTGCAACTACGTCAACTACTGGTCATTAAAGTATTAGTAGATTGTCTGCTTAATATCTGTCAACTTTTTCTACTAACGCTAACCCTAACATCCTACTAATACTCTAATGAGAGTTAGTTTATGTGTAGTTGCAATGAATGAGAGTTGGTTGACATGTAGTTGCAAAGTTACTTATAGTTAGAAGAATGTCTAAAGTGGACTATCGAAATAAAGTGTAACCATTCATTTATTCATTTATTTTTTTATGAATTACTACTCATAATGTGTACTAAGCATGTCATATGAAGTCTCAGCTTTAATTACAACATAACAGTAAATTGCAGGCTGTATGTGTTTTATTCACTTAAAAACAATCATATATAAGAGTCATTTGTTTGGAAATCAGACTACACTGTCTGTGCTGTATGGCTTTAATTTATTGAAAAAAAACTGACTCATAGAGATTTATTTGAGAATCAGACTATACAGGTTGTGATGTATGTTTTTGATTCACTAAACAGAATCGACTTATTAGAGTCAATTGTTAGGGAATCAGACTAAACTAGGCACACTGTCCTACTACTTCCACCGAGATTCAGAACGAAACAAATCCAGTGACTAGTTCTTCCTCAGAAGTGACACTGTAGCCTATACAATATTGTATATTGTGTAAAAGTATATCTGTCATACTGAAAAGAATGAAGTTTTTAGTTTTAAAATGAAATTTTACAGTTTTACAGCTGCTAATTGTAAAAGTTACACTAAGTAAAGTTCATCAGACCTGCATGATATTTCGCGTCCTCAGGACCTTCACCGTAAACTGAAGTGTCTGTCGGCAATTGCCAAGAGGGATGCTTTTCAATCTGGTGGTCCAGTTAGAGACTATGAGCTTGAAATCTAGATCACTTAATGTGGAATGCAATACGACCAAGACCAAATGAGATTTTTCTGGTCAATAAAGCATAAATGAGTTCAGAGTGCTCAGACCTAGTAGGTCTTTAAAATACATTAGGGATATAAAAGTAGAAAACGATATGGCTGTCTGTATTATGCATATTGTTACTCGCCCTCTCACGTCTTGGCTTACATGTAATGTGTAGGAAGAGGAGCACAGTTTCAGAGCCCAGACTGTTCTCCGCCGTGGCTGACACTCGGTAGATTCCCACGTTCTTGTAGATGTGTTTAATGCCATCTTCGATAGAGCTCACGTTGGAGTAGGTGAAGGCGTTTCCGTCGCCGAAATCCACCGTGATGCTGGTTTTCGATCCATCACCCTGGGGAAAAAAAGGTAATAACATGAAACATCTCTGAGTCTGACTGGGGGGAAAAAAAAAGAAAAAAAAGGCTGGTCTAGCTGGTGAATCTCAACAAATGTTCTTTACTTTCTGTAATATCTGTAGTTTATCAAATTTCTGTAGTTTTTTTTTTTTTCCTGACTGTTTCTGACTACGATACTGCCAAAGCTCTGTCTACGATTCATTCAGCTGTCAGTTCATCTGCTTTGGAGAGCATCTTGTCTGCCCAGAGCGGAGATCTGCCATGGGAAAACATTGCTCTTGTGCAGGCAAAACGCTCTCTAAGGAGCTCTCAAAATCTTAAAATGCCCAGTTTATAGTGAGGATGAGGGTTATCTCTGTTCTTTGGAAGTTAGCAGTAGTTTCAGTAGATTCAATGTAACCTCACAAGTCAAATCCCCGCCAGCGTTTTTGAAAAAAAATTGCCAGCCAAAAAAATGTCATGGCCCCCAGAATATTTTGTTGTATGAATATCTGAACATGCAATATATCAATACAAAATACAAAAGAAAAGAGCCTCTACTTTCAGGCCCCATTTACACTAGTGCGTTTGCTATGGTTACCCCTGTCGTTTACACTACGCCAGCGTTTTCGAACCTCGAAAACAGAGACTTTCGAAAATGCTGCAGACCCTGTTTTAGTTTGAAAACGTCGGGGTTGCTTTCCAGTATAAACGGACCAAAACAGAGACTTTTGAAAAGGATGGCATGGCTGCCTGGATTCGCTCAGTTTATCCTTGATGACCATGTAAACAATAACATGAGACTGAACTGCAATCTTTGCTGGCTTAGTTGTAATTTTTAGCAGCCATTGTGCAGTTAAACTCTGCATTTTTTTTAATACTGCAGCTGCCTACATGCGCAAGAGGCAACTGTTTACACTTGTAGGCACATGCCCAGTGTGCATGACCGGTCATGTGACATGCGTTTTTGGTCGTGTAGTGTAGACGGAGATCGTTTCTGAAAACGCTGTTTTAAAACAAAAAAGCACTAGTGTAAACAGGGATTTAAACAACAAAAATTTGTTTTATTCTAGCTTCAAACATTCTTTTTTATTAAGACTTGAATGTAGGTAAGTTTCATAAAAAAAGCAAAATTTTGAGCAAAAAGCTGGAAAAAAAACCTTGCATTTTTATCAAACACTACATCTTACGGAAGAGGATTAGGGCCAAGCAATAATAAAAAAATAAAACCATCTCGAGATTAAAGTTGTTAAATTTCAAGAAAAAACTCGTTAAATTTTGAGAAAAAAGTCGAGATAAAATGTTGAGAATAAAGTCATTAAATTACGAGAAAAAAGTCGTTAAATTACGTGAAAAAAGTCGAGATAAAATGTTGAGAATAAACTCATTAAATTATGAGATTAGTCATTAAATTACGAGAAAAAAGTCGTTAAATTATGAGAACAAATTCATAATTTAACGAATTTGTTCTCATAATTTAATGACAATGGGGGATCATGTGACACCAACATGGCGGCGCCCTGTGAAAGTGCTGTATTTTTACTTGATAAAAACTAATTTTATTTATACAACGCATACGTAAGGAAATTGAAACAGTACGGGAAAACGTGGCTATGCCACCAAAGAAAACAACCAGTAAAGCAGAGATGGAGAACGAGATGCAGGATATTCGTAAGTCGCTCAATCATTTGACTGAGGAGTTGTTCAAAGTGACCCACCAGCTGACGAAGCTGATGGGACTTTTCGATGAGGTGAAACAATTGAGAGACTTGATAAAAGAAAAAGACCAAACCATTAATGAGCTTGAAATGAGGATAGATCAGCTTGAACAGTACACGCGGATGGAAGACGTTATCATCACAGGTTTGAGCGTCAAACCCCGCTCATATGCCAAAGCGGCCGCAGTGGGGAGAAATGTAAGTGTGGTTGCTGACATCGAGGATGTACAGTCACTGGAGAGACAAGTTGTTACATTTCTGATGGGAAAAGATATACATCTAGACGCGAACAACATCGCTGTGTGTCACACCCTGCCAAGGAAAGATACAAAACAGCCAGCAATTATCTTGAGTTTTGTAAATCGGAAATACAAAATTGATTTACTGCGTCAAGGAAGGAAGTTGAAAGGAACAAATGTTTATTTAAACGAGCACCTCACAAAAAGAAATGCTGAGATCGCCCGAGAAGCCCGCATGCTGAGAAGAAATGACAAGATAAAAGCGACATGGACGAGAAATTGCAAGATCTTCATTCAGCTAAAGGGCTCTACTCCGGAACAAGCCAGGGTAATACTGGTAAGACAACTTAAAGACCTTGATCAGTTTAGATAATGTTGACTGAACATAAAAAAAAGGACATTCCTGACGCATGTTTTGATGATTATTACTTTACGCTATGGATGAGAAGATTACGTTCGTTTCATTTAGTCCGGTTTCAGATGGGTCTCTTTGCTTTCTGTTGGAGCTATGTGGACTATGAAAACGCGCAGACAAACTTTCAGCGAGCTGGAGAATGGATTATTATAGGCCCATTTTATGTTGACCTTTTGTTGTATAAACTTTCCGTGTGCTGGACTGTGGATTATAGGCTTATTTTATGATGATTATGCGCGGATGAACTGGATGATGGGCTCACTCTACGTTGGATGGAGGATGACTGTTATAAAATTATCTTCACTGTGGATGGAGACCCGCCTTATGTTGGACATTGGGATCAATTATAATTTGACAATTGGGAAAAGATTAAATATTAGGTTTAAAATGTTATATCAAATGTGGACTGCATTGTGGAGATTTGGGAGTACAGGGGTCTAGGAGTTTTTGTGAGGTGACTGTATGTTTGTGTGTGGTTGTACACAAGGTAATGCCTAAAAGAGTTAGAACAATTCTAAAATAATATGACTGAGTTTGATTATGATTTGTCAGTAGTTAATAGAGACATAGATGAACATGAGTTAGAAAATATTGATAGTTCTTATAAAAGTGAACTGATTGAACATAGTAACTTAATTGTGCATGATTTTTCAAATTATAAAACAAATGAATTTGGGGAAGATATAGATCCAGATAATAATTTCTATAATAATATAATAAATGAATGTGAGTATTATACTGAAGAGCAATGCAATAATATTAATATGGGAGGAGCTTTTAGCTTAATTCATTTCAATAGCAGAAGCCTGTACAAAAACTTTGAAGATATCAAAGAATACCTTAGTAAAATTAATAAATTTAGTGTTATTGCTGTTTCGGAAACTTGGTTGGATGTGGACAAGGCTTGTGAAGTGGAATTGGAGGGATATGAGCTCTTTACTAAGAATAGGATTAATAAAAAAGGGGGTGGCGTCGCATTATATGTGGATAATGATCTGAGCTGTAAAATTGTTGATAGTCTGTCAACCACCATTGAGGGAGTTCTAGAGTGTTTATCTGTTGAAATCGCAGTTCTAAAATCTAAAAATATTATTGTTAGCTGTCTCTATAGAACACCAGGATCATGTTTAGATTTATTTAATAAAAATGTTGACAATTTGTTTGGTAACCTTAATAAGATGCATATTGTGTGTGGTGATTTTAATATAAATCTTTTAAATCCCCATAATAATATGAAAACTAGTGATTTCATCACAACCATGTATAGTAATAATCTATTTCCACTTATCACTAAACCCACAAGAATTACAGCCAATACAGCTACATTAATAGATAATATATTTACGAACAGACTTGAAACCCAAATAACTGCTGGATTGCTCATAAACGATATTACTGATCATCTTCCTGTGTTCAGTATTTTTCACAAACTCCTTCATAAGGCTACTGTTTTTAAAGTAGATCAAATTAAAACTATACGTCATAGAACCCCTGAAACCATGACTGCCTTAAAAACTGATTTGTTAAATCAGACATGGGACAAAGTCTATGCCACCTTTGACCCTGATAAGGCTTATGACACCTTTTTGACTACATTATTAAGTCTTTATGATAAACATTGCCCACTAAAGGAATACTCTATAAAAGACAGAACTAACCTAGAGAAACCATGGATAACAAAGGGCATAGCTAATGCTTGCAAAAAGAAAAAATACCTTTACAAATTATTTATAAAACATAGAACCAAAGAAGCAGAGGATAAATATAAATTGTATAAAAATAAGTTAATTAATATAATAAGATCAAACAGACGATTCTATTATCATAATATTTTGGATCAGTACAAAAATAACATCCACACTACTTGGAAAGTACTAAATAGTATTATCAAGAAGCGAACCAACAAAAATGATTATCCAAATCACTTTGTGAAAGACGGCCACATTTTAAACGGTAATAAGGAAATATCAATGGCGTTCAATAATTTTTTTGTAAATGTTGGACCCACTCTAGCCAATGAAATCTCTCAACCATCAGATGTAAAGGAAATAGACAAAAACATTATTAAAGGAAATGTGAACTCTTTGTTCTTGAGGAGTGTGGATGAAAATGAAATTATTCAAATTGTGAGTAAACTTAAGAATAAGAGGTCAACAGATTGTTTTGAATTTGATACGATTTTAGTAAAAGAAGTTATACATAGCATTGCAACTCCACTCACATATATTTGTAATCAGTCTTTTCTTACGGGCATTTTCCCGTCTAAAATGAAAACGGCCAAGGTAGTACCCATTTTTAAATGTGGAGATAAACATCAATTTACAAACTATAGGCCAATTTCACTACTTTCACAATTTTCAAAAATTTTAGAAAAGTTATATGTTATAAGACTTGATGATTATCTTAATAAATTCAACCTTATTTCAGATTATCAATTTGGTTTCAGGTCAAACAGAGCAACCTCAATGGCAGTCATTGAACTGGTTGAGGAAATATCCACAGCGATTGATAATGGAGAGTACACTGTCGGTGTTTTTATCGACTTGAGCAAGGCATTTGATACCATTGATCACAATTTGCTGTTGGCTAAATTAGAACGATATGGTATCAGAGGTATTGCCCATGATTGGTTGAGAGACTATCTCAGTGGTAGAGATCAATATGTACATATCAACAATTATGACTCTGAAAGAACAAACATAACGCATGGAGTTCCACAGGGCTCTATACTGGGGCCAAAGCTGTTTATAATGTACATAAATGACTTTCCAAAGGTCCTGACAAACTTACATTGTATCTTGTTCGCTGATGATACTAGTCTCTACGGCTCTGGACAAAATTTAGAGTTTCTTTTGGAGACCGTGGAAAAAGAGCTTTCCAAATTAAAAACTTGGTTTGATTACAATAAATTATCAATGAATTTGAATAAAACTAAATATATTATTTTTGGTAATAGAAAAATTGAGGAATCAATCAAAATTAAAATTAATCATATTGACATTGAGAGAGTGTGGAACACAAAATTTTTGGGTATTTATATTGATGACAAACTCAACTGGAAATTTCATATAAATTATCTAAAGACAAAAATATCTAAAATTATTGGTATAATGTGCAAAATTAAGTCATGTATTAATCAAAATTCACTAAATTTATTATATAATTCGCTCATTCTTCCGTACCTAAATTATTGTGTGGAGATATGGGGGAATAATTATAAATCTATTATTAAACCTATCTTCATATTGCAGAAGAAAGCTATTAGAATTATTAATAGAGTTGATTATTACGCCCCAACTAATCCATTGTTTATTCAATTAAATGCTTTGAAATTACAGGATTTAGTTGATCTCAGCACAGCCACAATGATGTATAAGGTTCACAATCTCAAGCTCCCAGTCTGTATTCAGGAGAGGTTCAAGCCTAGAGAGACTCGATATAATTTGAGAGGAACTGGGGTCTATCAAAAAAATAAGGTCAGGACCAATATCAAAGGGAGGTGTTTCTCAGTTCGAGGAGTAAATTTATGGAATAGCCTGGATGATACATTAAAACAATCTACATCAATAATGGTGTTCAAAAAAATTTACAAATCGAATGTGATTGGTAGTTATATTGCATTGGAATGATATTGTTTAGTTTAGTTTAAATATTTTTAAACAAGAAGGAGGCAAGTGTATAACATAATGATTCATGGCAGTATAAGGGTAAGGGAATGTTTAGAGGGAAATTAATAAGGTGTTTTGTGTCATGTTATTGGAAATGGCTTACATTTGGAAAACATCTTATTAATATGTTATCCGTATGAGCTGTTCATATAGAGCTGGTAATATTCTTGAATTATTTATTTATTTTATTTTATTTTTCTTTTCCATTTTGCTGCTTTCTGATTATTGTTGCCAAATGTTGGGCATTTAAATCTTGGTGTAAATAGGGTTAGGCATTAATAAGTGTTTTCACTTCAGCTTAAACCCCTTTAGTCATTGTTGTATGATAATAATTTCGTTTGTGTATGTTGTTATGTTTGAATGACTGAAGAAAAATAAATTACATACATACACTTACATTACATACTTTATTCTCAACATTTTATCTCGACTTTTTTCTCGAAATTTAACGAGTTTTTTCTCGTAATTTAACGAGTTTATTCTCAACATTTTATCTTGACTTTTTTCTTGAAATTTAACAAGTTTTTTCTCGTAATTTAACGAGTTTATTCTCAACATTTTATCTCGTCTTTTTTCTCGAAATTTAACGAGTTTATTCTCAACATTTTATCTTGACTTTTTTCTTGAAATTTAACAAGTTTTTTTCTCGTAATTTAACGAGTTTATTCTCAACATTTTATCTTGACTTTTTTCTTGAAATTTAACAAGTTTTTTCTCGTAATTTAACGAGTTTATTCTCAACATTTTATCTCGACTTTTTTCTCAAAATTTAACGAGTTTTTTCTTGAAATTTAACAACTTTAATCTCGAGATGGTTTTATTTTTTTATTATTGCTTGGCACTAATCCTCTTCCGTAACATCTGGATCATATTCAGTACGATTATCAGACCATAGATGCAGTAGATCACATCCATCAACACCCCCAAAGCTTCACAGTCCTATACCATTTCCTGGATTAGCATTTCCCTCGGTAACATTAGGCAGTTTTCATTTATATGCTGTTTATTGTTGATGATCGCATTATTTTTCATATGCATGCTTACATGCTGTATGAGATCACTCGTTTCTGCGTCTCCCTCATCTGTGTTTTCATTCAGGAGATTCTGTACTCGTTCAGAAGATGCGTAATAGCACCCCTGAGTGTATAACAGTGAAAACATGAAAACCGGAAAATTCTGTGTTTGGCAGGGAAAGAGTTAAATGGTTTAATTGGAGTAAATACACTACCATTCAAAAGTTTGGGGCCAGTAAAAAAAAAAAAAAAAGGGCATTTAAACTGATCAAAAGTGACAGTGAATACATTTACAATATTATAAAAGATTTCTATTTCAAATAGTATTAAAATGCTGTTCTTCTGAACTTTCTATTTATCAAAGAATCCTGAAAAATTTATCATGGTTTCCACAAAAAAATTAAGCAGCTCAACTATTTTTGTCAGGGGTTTGCATATAGTGAATATCCAAGAGAGTTGTGTGACGCAGAATGAACGAGAAATAGTCTTTTGAATAAAAAAAAGAGCCATAGCATTCATTCCAACTTAATTTTAACACAAGACGACAACATTTTCAAAACAATCACCATTCACGTGGATTTAGTCGAAAATGCTGTATTATAAATGCCAGGCCAGTAGTTGGCGATGTCACATTGTAAAGAAAAACTATGCGCCTATAGACTGAACACATAACACTAATGAGCATTACATCACTGTTTTCACAAATTTGCATTTTTGTAGTTTAGTTTTCCGTTTTTAGTACATCGTTGTTGTGTAAATGCATCAACGTGACAGTTTTCAACATGTTTTAAAATATTTCTTGAGCAGCCAATTAGACTGAAAGATCATGTAACACTGAAGACTGAAGTAATGTTGCTGAAAAGCAGTGCAGGGAAGACTGAATCTGTCTGTACCTCCTCAAGGAACACGAGGAAGGTGACGTTGTTGGCCAGAGATGCCGTTAGCTTCCCTTCGCTGGTCACTAAGTGGAGGCCGCGAGGGGCCTGGCTAGGGCACAGCTGCCTACGAGCCGTGTACTGCTCAATCACCCCACCGGTGCAGTTGTTAGACACCACCTTTCTGTACCTGCACACATGCAGATGCATAAAACACATTCACATTAAAACCCATTCTCAAAATGATCCGTTGACAGCACTGAAATTAGTGTGCTTATCTGTATCAGTGAAAACATACACAATATGTCTAATGAGTCACACATCAAAATCATTTGAGAATACAGATGGTGGATATTTTAATTGAAAATCTCGCTCTCTGTCTCTCTCTCTCTCTCACACACACATGAACATATGTTTTCTTAGCTATCTAAATGGGGACATTGCATAGACTTCTGTTGTTTTTATACTGAGCTAGTTATAAATACTATAATCTAACCCTAACCCACATCTTAATCCTTAACCCCCTAACAGAGGGGGAAAAAAAAGTTTACTTTATTTTTAACACACCCAAAAAAAAAAAAAAAAAATCAAATGAAGAAATAAAGATGTCCCCAATATGCCGGTTAAAGGTGCAGTATGTAGGATTTCTGTCTGCTAGAGGTCGCTGGAGGCCTATTCAAAACAAAGGCGTAGCTTGATGACGCCAAGTTTGAGTGCGCAATCTTGGGACATGTGGTCTTCACCTCAGCGGCCGGTGCAAAAGAATAGGGATAAGACTCGGGAAGAAATCATGTTCATGGATGCGATTATTAACGTTACTGTAGTATGAAGCAGAGCTGGGCCGAGTGTTGTGGAGCTGAACGAGGCCGCTGGAGTGATTGCGCAACACACGCCTCACGAGCAGCAGAACTTTTATTATGCCACAGTCACCGGTGCTGCTAACGCTTTTCCGGTCATGAATATGAGGTAACACAGCTCTGTTTATCATATTAGATACATTTGAGTGTGTTGAAAATTATGTTATAACGTTACTCTGTGCATTCGCTCGGTGGCTGCTGTGAAACACTGTTGCACACTGCAGTAAGATAGATCGATATTATAATATCATATTAAATTCTGGATGGCTAGTGTTGATAAATGGCATGCAATTCATTTTAAAACATATTGTATGATGGAGAAAATGCTGTATTACTGTTACTAAAAATAAAGCTGCATCTGATTATGCTATGTTAGGTACTTGACAAAATAGTGTTTTTCTCTGAGGCATGGTAAAGCAAAAAATCAAGAAAATTAGATTTAAACAATAAGACTAAACATGTTGAGCTATATAACAATAATTAGTTTTCTGTCTATAAATATATCAAAACAGTTGTTACCTTGTCTATTAAAACGTGTATTATATTAAAGCGTCTTTGGTGTTTCCATGGTTTCTACAAAATAAAACTGGAAACCGAGGCAGACTGAGGGTTAACGCGGGTATGACGCAATTGACAGGCGACTCCTCACACGTCCCGGAGCCTTGGTTAAAATTGCAATTTTCTCACGATTTACAAATAGTTGGAAACATTTGGGATATTGTAAGTGTAATTTCACTGCAAAAATCTTACATATTGCACCTTTAAGTAGGTACAAACATACAAAATATCTACTATAAATTCACAAAGCTAAGCTAAACAATTTATGAGGTGATGAAAAAGTTGGTAATACACTTTTTGTATGTAAAAAAAAAAGAAAAAAAAAAAAGAATCAAAGTTAATTGAAGAATGATTAGAACTTTCAGTGCATCACGTGATCAACTGCTCAATTCAAATGTGCTTTTTGCGCTTTGGCTGGAGCTGAGCCAGAGACGTACATGCTCAGCGCTTGTCATATATCACAACTATTCAGTGTTTTCAACCACATAATGTTTATTTTAGGTTTCAGACATTTAAATACACTAGCAGAACAATACATGTATAGTTTGTAAAATACAAGCGGCAATAGTAATCCTTTAAAATATAAATTGACGACATGTTTTATTTATATCAGATACACATTGTGTAGGTAGCTATAAAGTTTACTCTATTCTTCTCCCACTCACTGGCCACATACACCCATCGCACATTATATATCAATTAACATTATAAAGGGTTTTAAACGACAAAACACATTCATTTACACGTATTTGAGAATCGGAATATCAGGTAGCCGATGACATAGCTAAAATGTTTGTAAATATTTTGAAAAAAAAAGGTAAAAGGAAATAAAAGCGATACATCTGTCATACATATGGTGTGTCACGTAACAAGCATGACGCGTCGCAATGGAAATAATAAGGTGATACATTCTAAAATAATGGTCACCTTAAAAAAAAAAAACTCACTTTGGGGGGTCAGCTAGAAATTTTAAACTTACGTGTGAAAGGGTTAAATTATGGAAGAGGATTAGGGCCAAGTAATAATAAAAAAATAAAACCATCTCAAGATTAAAGTTGTTAAATTTAGAGAAAAAACTCGTTAAATTTCGAGAAAAAAGTCAAAATAAAATGTTGAGAATAAACTCGTTAAATTACGAGAAAAAACGTGTTAAATTTCAAGAAAAAAGTCGAGATAAAATGTTGAGAATAAACTTGTTAAATTACGAGAAAAAAGTAGTTAAATTATGAGAACAAATTTGTAATTTAACGAATTTGTTCTCGTAATTTAATTCCTTTTTTCTCGTAATTTAATGACTTTATTCTCAATATTTTATCTCAACTTTTTTTCTCTAAATTTAACGACATTTTTCTCATAATTTAACGAATTTGTTCTTGTAATTTAACGACTTTTTTCTTGTAATTTAATGACTTTATTCTCAATATTTTATCTCAACTTTTTTTCTCTAAATTTAACGACATTTTTCTCATAATTTAACGAATTTGTTCTCGTAATTTAACAACTTTTTTCTCATAATTTAATGACTTTATTCTCAACGTTTTATCTCGACTTTTTTCTCGAAATTTAACGAGTTTTTTTCTGGTGATTTAACGAGTTTATTCTCAACATTTTATCTTGACTTTTTCTCGAAATTTAATGATTTTTTTCTCGTAATTTAACGAGTTTATTCTTAACATTTTATCTCGACTTTTTTTCTTGAAATTTAACGAGTTTTTTTCCCGTAATTTAATGAGTTTATTCTCAACATTTTATCGCGACTTTTTTCTTGAAATTTAACAAGTTTTTTCTCGTAATTTAATGATTTTATTCTCAACATTTTATCTCGATCTTTTTCTCGAAATTTAACGAGTTTTTTCTCATAATTTAACGAGTTTATTCTCAACATTTTATTTTGACTTTTTTCTCGAAATTTAACGAATTTTTTTTTCTTAAAATTTAACAACTTTAATCTCGAGATGGTTTTATTTTTTTTTTATTATTGCTTGGCCCTAATCCTCTTCCGTATTAAATAAATATGTAAAGTCACCATGAAATCAAAATGGACATTTTTTTTTTTTTTTTTTAATGGAATATTGCAGTATTTATTATAAATTATCTGTGTGCATCTTTTTTTTTTTCCATGTTCATGTGCCCTCATAATCAAATCTTTAATTAAAATAACTCCTCCCTCTTGCAGCGACATCTCTTCTCTCCAGTAAATAAAGTGTTTACTGACGTGGAGGCGGGGCAACCTGTCACTCACATGAGATCCACCAATAGCAAACAACAACCATCCAATCAATTCCCCATGAACAAAATCAAGTCCTGCCCTATAACCCCCCCCCCCCCCCCCCCCCCCCCCCTCCGTTTCACTCCGATATATGTCACAATAGAGTAGAAAAGACTATCACAACTTCCATTTCATACTGACTGTATCTTAACTATCCAATTACGTAAATATAAATAACCCCCAACTGATCATTTTTAATTCTCCTAGATACAACACAAGTGACATCTGATTAGAAAAACTGCTCAAATTAAATGACATAAAAACAAATCAGACATATTCCTGGAACAACATTACCATCAACCAGTCATTGTTGATCCAGGAACATGTTCAGCATGCACAATATAAATCACTTTAAATGGTGAGATGCATGAGTCACACAAGATCTCACCCAGTGCTGTTGAGGAATGTGTGTTCTGTAGTACAGGTCCGGGACATGGAGGAAGGGGGGAACCAGAATGCTGGAGTACATTTCCCATCAGTCCTTCTCTCGAAACCATAATCACTGTAAATAAATAAATAAACAATGGTAAGAATAATTTGTAGGATCATTGATTTCTAAATGACCAATAAGTAATTTTAACACACTTTTATTCAAAATAACTAGCAGTACAATTAGCACTGTAATATCCATTGAAGGAACCCAAGTTCAAGTGCTTTGATCACTAGGACTCAATTTTGATAATTCATGGATCGCTCATTGCAGAGCTTGAACCTACAACCTTTCAGTCACTAACCCAGATATCAAACCGTCAAGCTAAAATCCCACTGGCTGAATAAGGCGTTTCTCTCATTCATCATTACTGGAGGACATTATAACATTTGTCTTCATAACTCACAGACTATTAAAAAATTTCCCTGCCATTTCTTGCTCAAAGATAGTATATAATGAGAAAGACTTCATAATCATAATCATAATATTGAATTTAATGCAATAAGTCAAAATGCCATAATCACCTCGCTATGATTAATATGATTGAATACTTCTCACCATTATGTGGAACTAGTTATATTAGCTGTCAGGAATAATATATATATATATATATAAAAAAAAAAATAATTATAGTAGTAGGCCTACCTACATTATAATTATTGAAATGGACTATGTAAGTCAAGAAAAGACATTTTAAATAACTAGACATTTTAAACATGATAATAATGTTCATTACATGCTTTAAAGGATTAGTTCACATTCAAATAAAAATTTCCTGATAATTTACTCACCCCCATGTCATCCAAGATGTTCATGTCCTTCTTTCTTCAGTCGAAAAGAAATGAAGGTTTTTGATGAAAACATTCCAGGATTATTAGTGGACTTCAATGGAGCCCAAATGGTTGAAGGTCAAAATTACAGTTTCAGTGCAGCTTCAAAGGGCTTTAAATGATACCAGACGAGGAATAAGTGTCTTATCTAGCGAAACGATAGGTCATTTTCGAAAACCGCACTTTCGTATTCTTCAAAAAGCTTACGCTGTATGTCCTACGCCAGTGCTTCCCAAACTGTGGGCCGCGGCCCCCCGGTGGGCCGTCGCGGTATTGCAGGGGGGCCGTGGATAGGCTAAATCAAGATATTAAAATAATTAAAAAAGTTAAAATATTCTAATTGTTCTGAAATGTGATTTCTTCCCTCCTTATTACACAAACATAAAACATATAAAAAACATTATTTTTTCACATTATAGCGAGGTGAGATACATTACTTATTTTCAAACTGACGTCAGAAGAGCAGAGGATGACAATAACCCAATAACAGACCTGCACTTCAAGTAAATGAAAAACTCGTAGTACAGCGAGGAGTACCTGTATCCTGTATGAACCTGATACGTTCATTTGCAAAAACCGATAAACGCCACTTTAAAATAAATAAATAAATAAATAAATAACTGACTGCTGTGCGTGTGCGTTATTCTCCACATATAGCACGTTCTGAACTCAAAATCCGTTTTGTCAAAAAGCCGGTATTTTAGTCAAAGCTGACTAAAAGTGATCGAGGATTTATAATTTCGACTCCTGCAAGTCCTTGTACACCATACACGACTTACATGCTGAACCCTTGTTTGTCCTTTTGCGTTTGTGTATGTGTGTGTGCGCATGCGCGCGTGTATGCAGCAGTGCGTGGATGCGTGTGTGTATGTGTGCCAATGTTAGCGTGTTTGTGTGCACATGTGTGTTTGAGTGTGTTTTAAATTACTTGGTTTTGTTTAACTCTGAAACATGAAATGTGGAGTTATCTGCTTTTGCCAAAAAACGACTGTTGGAGTTATCTGCTTTTGCTAAAACTTTAAAAAAAAGTAAAAAAAAAAACAAAAAAACAAACCCATACTTTTAATGAACTTTAATTTTGTAAGTTACCTGTATTTTTTGGAGTTATTACTTAATCAAAACAACCCAACTGCAGTGTGATTGATAAAAAAAACATGATTTGTGAGAATTCATAAAAACGGAGTTATCTGTTTTTGCAAATGAACTCTTCAAATATATTTGTAAAGAATGTTTACGTCATCTTTCACAGGAATATAAAAATATAACATTTTATGGTAGTTCTCATAATTCACAAGAAATTCTTACAAACTGGTTAATAAATGTTGATAATTTTGTGCAAAGAGACTTTATTAAATATATCTAATATACAAATATATATATATACTATTGATCTATATATTTGTTTATAATGGGCGGGGGCGGGGGGGTCGTGGAGCTTTTGCTATATTTTTTGGGGGGCCTTACCACTCTGAAGTTTGGGAAGCTCTGTCCTACGCCTTCCCTATTCTACTTATGGAAAAAAATGAAACTGGCGCTGCGTAGAACAGGGAAGACGTAGGACATACAGCGTAAGCTTTTTGAAGAATACGGAAAGCGGAATGGCGGAACCACTTGCAAGGCGATCATTTGTGTTTATAAAGCAAATACAGTTGTATTTTTTTAAGAAAATGACAGATCGTTTCGCTAGATAAGCCCCTTATTCCTCGTCTGGGATCGTTTAAAGCCCTTGAAGCTGCACTGAAACTGTAATTTTGACCTTCAACCATCTGGAGTCCATTGAAGTCCACTATATGGAGAATAATCCTGGAATGTTTTCATCAAAAACCTTCATTTCTTTTCGACTGAAGAAAGAAGGACATGAACATCTTGGATGACATGGGGGTGAGAAAATTATCAGGACAATTTTATTTGAAAGTGAACTAATCCTTTAAAGATTCAATCTTTATTTTCATTTCATTTTAATTTCTCGACAACTCAAAGTATTTCATTGCCAGGAGTTAAAGGTTTAGTTCACTTTCAAATGAAAATTACCCCAAGCTTTACTCACCCTCAAGCCATCCTAGGTGTATATGACTATCTTCCTTCTGATGAACACAATCTGAGAAATATTAATAAATATCCTGACATCACTTGAATATGGAAGGTGGTCTGGCGGAAGCTAGATATTTAAATCATTACTTGTTAAATATGTTTATTTTTTTCAGACAAACGCAACGCTTCACTTCAGAAGGCCTTTATTAACCCCCTGGAGCCGTGTGGATTATGTTTATGATGGATGGATGTGGATGGAGACACTTTCTTCAGCTCATACTCGTGATCCCTGTTCACTGCCATTATAAAGCTCGGATGCGTCAGGATATTTATCAATATAACTCCGACTGTGTTCATCTGTAAGAAGAAAGTCTTATACACCTAGGATGGCTTGAGGGTGAGTAAAGCTTGGGCTAATTTTCATTTTAAAGTGAACTAATCCTTTAAAACACAAGAATCTGTCGTTCATGTCAACATTTAAAAACTATTACTCTAGAGATAAAATGTACATATGTTTGAATTCAAAGTCATAAAAAAATTTAAGCAGAAGAAAAATACTTGGCATCCAAAACTAATTAACACCTACATTTTCTATATTTTTAGACCTAAACGTCAGAAAACAAAAGCCAAAGTTGTTTGTCCTACAATGCAACTCAACACCCCAATCAAGAAAACAAATTACACTAATTACCACGACAAGTTACACAGATGCAGCCAGCTTCTGTTGGTAAACGCACAGCGTTTCACTCCCTGATTAACAACTTTCACACTTTGTTCCATGCGGCCTCGAGGGGCCTGCAAATTTGGAACTTTCCAGAACAGCGACATTAATAAATTTGATAATTCTGGAGAAAATGAAGGGAGAGGCCACATTTACATGACGAGGGAGGAGTGTCAGGAATAGAAATGGAGGGTTTAAGTCACAAAGCGTGGGGCGTGAAATCCTACAGAAGAGAGGGTGGTGGTGACAGATGGAGAACAGTACCACTGAGGGACTATGTATTTTAAACATATATCTCCATCTATCACTGTCTTCATGTCCCTTGACCGGTTTCCACTTGCTCGAGCAAAAATCTTCTTCAAGAAAGTCCCTGCAACCCGTCTGCAATGCTAAACAAATGAGGACTAGCCACAACTTTATTCCTTCATTCTGATTTTCATGAGTCTTGACAAAATACTGACTGCAATGCTAAATTTAAGTTGATCAAAAATTTCTCTTTTAAAAGAAGAGAATTTATTTGAAATAGAAATCTTTTGTAACATTAAATGTCTTTACTGTCTCTTTTGATCAGTTTAAAGTGTCCTTGTTTAATTAAAATATTATTATTATTATTATTATTATTATTTCACTGACCCCAAACGCAGAGTGTTTCAAATTAGTCAGGTTCAATTACACACATTAGACAGCAAAGCAGCTCAATATGTTTTAGAACAGAGCCTGAATCTTAGAAGTAAAACATTTGTTTGCTTACCATTCAAAGTCCGACTCAGTGCAGTCACACGGCTCGGAAATCATCGTGACAGAGTAGGTTTTACCCATAACACATCTTGCTATGGCCTTTAGCTTTCGATAGACTCTTTTGACTCCCATGAGGCAGCGTTCACCCTACAAGGAGGATTTCAACATATACATACAGTACATGCCTACACATCCACACACACAAATATTTTCTACAATAAAGTTGGCATATGGCATTCTCATTCAGGTTTATTTCAGTTCTCACATGAATAATTCATAACAATGAAGCATGTGTATCACCCTGAATTTAGAAAAAAGAGAGACTAGTAGAATGAAGATGAGAGAAAATAGGAAAGAGAGAGAGAGAAAAAGTTTCCACTCATTGTACTACTGTTCCATATTTCATATCTTACATCCAAACTCTGCAGAGTTCATTTCTTGAAAGGTTTCAGGGTATACTCATATTACAGCTATCTTGCAATAAAGTTTTTTTTCTTTTGTTAAAGCTGCTGTCCGCATTTTTTTTTTTTGTGTTCAAAATTTACAAAAATTATATAATGAGAATGTACAACATGAATCCATTTTCCAAACCGTGTTTTTGTCTTACCCTGAATCATTATGATACACTTATAATTAGTGTTTATATTCAGACTATTTTAGATCGGACTGGTAGGACCTGCCGCAGAGTATCACAGACATACACGGAGAAAAGTAGCTCCGGCTACAACGTTCTTCCGCAAGATGCGTGTAGTTCTGTTTATTAACCGCTAGAGGGCCAAAAATCGCGAACTGCAGCTTTAATATGCTTCCTTCAAATTAGTGCTCCAAATAATAAAGTTTTAATTTGGGCATTGGATTTGAATGGAAGCTTGTTTCCGCCACAGAATTAAAAATAATAATAATAATAATAATAATAATAATAATAATTGTGAAAATTGCGAAATAATAAAAGATAATTGCAACTTTTCATCTTACAATTCTGATTTTTTTTTTTCTTAAACGTTTATATTTCACATATCTGAGAAAAAAAAGGTATAAATTGTGGAATATAAATTCACAATTACAAGAAAAATGTTGCTATTCTGACTTTCTCACAAATGTGACTTTTTCCTCACAGAATTGTGAAATATAAACTCGCAATTGCGAGTTATAAAGTCCAGATTGTGAGATATAAACTAGCAATTGCGAGTTATGAAGTCAGAAATGCGGGATATAAACTCGCGAATGCAAGAAAAATGTCACAATTCTGTCTTTATTTCTCACAATTGTGACCTTTTTCACAGAATTGTGATATAAACTTAAAGTTCTAAAGTCCGAATTGTGAGAGAAACTAGCAATGAAGTCAGAAATGTCAGATATAAACTTGCAATTGAGAAAAATGTTGCAATTCTGACATTATTTCAGAAGAATTGTGAGATATAAATTCGCAACTGAGAGTTATAATGTCTGAATTGTAAGATATAAACTCAATTGTGGAATATAAACTTGCATTTGCAAGTTATAAAGTCAGAATTGCAAGACATAAACTCACACTTGGGAGAAAAATGTTGCAATTCTGACTTTATTTCTCACAATACTGACTTTTATTCTTAGAATTGTGAGTTATAAAGTTATAAAATTGGGATAAACTCCCAATTGCAAGTTATAAAGTCCAAATTGGGGAATAAAAAGTCACAATTACCTTTTTCAATTCTTTTTTCATGTCCTCTTTTTATTCCCTGGTGGAAACAAGCTTTCATATTTGTGCTAGTTAAATATAAAAAAGTTTTGTTTTACAGCCACGGTTCATTGCTGGTCATGTCATGGTCATTTTTTTTGGGGGGGGGGGGGATTTTCATATTCATCAAACTAACCAGTGCAGAGTGGCGCAAAAAAACCCTACAGCACAGGATGGTCGACTGCGTAGGCTCAGACAATGAATGACTTCAACTCTTCTCATCATGTTCTCATCAGCCCAAAAGTTGGGTTTTTGACATTGTTCTGTCTTCTGTCGACTTCTGCTTCTCAGAGTTTGTCACAGAAATAGAAAGTACCACAAGGTTTCAGGTTAAAGTAGGCCAGTCTACTGCCATGCCCTAACAACTAATAAACGTACATCTATTATTCTCCTGTGAGAGGACGCTTCTGGCTTGACTTTTGGGATATATATTATTCTATCTGTTCGAATATAGTTCTGACATCAAACCCTGGGAAACCATGTCAGGGCCAGTTAGAAAGGAATCTCATAACACGTTCCAAACAACAATAAGCCATTGAAACACTCTCTCTAGTTGGAGCTATAGCATCAGGCCTCAATGGAGGGTTTATTATGGTGGAAAGACATGACAAAGCAGAAAGGTAATCAATCAACTTAACTGATCAAAACTTTACTGGGATCCCTTAATTGTACTGCTTGAGATGCAGAATAGAATGTGAGTTGAGGACATCAATGACATTAAGATGGGAAGATTCATTTAGAGGCCATGCTTGGTCGCAAAGGAGACCAAAGGAACTTCTTCCTCTTTATTTTTTGTACCTTTAATCAAATCTACAAAGTTTTTTTTTTTGTTGGTGGTGCCTGAGACAAACATTCCCTAACGATAATAACCCTGATATACAATAATGTGTAAAACAAGGATGTAACCAAATATTCAGATTAGGGATCCAGATGATAAAAGGATTTCTCACCTGGTCATGTAAATCCCATGGCACATAGTCAGACTCTATGCATCTTCTGTTAAAGATAGACCTGAAGTCTATCTTTACCAGCTGCCATTCTGAGCGGTGACTGACGTGACCGAAGATCCTGCAAACAAAGGCATAACATCAGCCACTGTATGTCTGGCGAGCAGTGGCATATCGAGACCGCGGTGACTCTAATGATTAGAACGATGTAGAGCGGACAGGCAGAGGAAATGCTTAGCAATGTTATCCAAGTCAAACCACATCAGTGGAAACCGAGTCAAACTGTCAACTAAAAGTCTGAAACTCATATTGAGAAAGTCTGACACTCAAGAACGCTGTGACACTTTTAGGGCCTGTCAGAAAGACAGGAGAAAGTATCTAGGAATATCCTACAAAAGAAAACTTCATGAAATACTTCTCAAAATAGGTTGAGCTGGGTTCAGAGGATTATGATGTAAAATCAGAACTGGCATGATGGTTTTAATGATTTTCCTTTTAAAATAGGTGATTTGTTACTGGAAGGTCTAAAAAAAAATCACTTGGTTTATCATTGCTTTATTTTTATCACCAAGCATCAAGCAATGCACTGAGCATTTCATTTTTTAAATATTTTCCACACTTACGATCTATTCTTATGGAAGTAAAATAGGTCATTTTGAGAAAGTTTAAAATAACTCAAATTCTTTGAGTAAACATCCAATTTATCAGGGTTTACTGTGTTCAACGCAAACTATATTTCATCAAGCACCATTTTCACATTTCAGATCATTCAACATGTATTACTACTGAAAATTCATCATACGTACGTCATAATGAGCGTCTCCTCGCCTGGTTCGCCCAAGACCCCGTCCACGAACAGGGGTGATGAAGTGAAACTGTATTTGTTCCACACTCTCCCCTCATCAAAGCTCAACCTGCATAGAAATCAGCAGCACACACCTGAAACTACGATACAGTTTAGAAAAGATTGCATTTCCACACACAGCTGGCAAATAATTCAAACAGAACTTTACTGCACCTTTCCGACATTTAATCTAGATTACTAGACAAAAGTATTACACAGTCTACTGGGTTTAATGAGAATGTTCACACTTTCCGTGATTATGTGAGTCAGCTCGGTGCGATTGCATTGACTCATCTTTTATGAACATATGCATGAAATATTAATAATGATATTGGCATGGGATTACCAGAGGTGCCTGATGGGAAGAGGGGTATGTCTAATAGCTACTAAAGCTCCGCCTTGGTCCAGATACAGAACACTGTACTCTTCATCAAATATCTGCAACAGACATAGAGAGTTTAAGTGTTAAACATGTGTGTATGTGAAGTTTTAGCTCAAAATACCCCAATATAGCATGTTAAAATTCCCACTTTTAGGGGGGGGGGGTGCAAAAATACGCTGTTTTTGTGTGTGTCCCTTTAAATGCAAATAAACTGGTCCTCCCGGTCCCCATTCAAGAAGAGGGCAAAGCTTCAGGAGCTCATGCTCCTGCATACTGGTATTTCCAGAACACCCACAACAACAAAACAGGACAATCTCACACACTGAAAATGTCAGAAACTGTCAGTAGCTGCGTTCAGCCTTATATGTTCGAACCGGAGTCGTTGAAATGACCCTTATTTGCGATACAAAATGATTAGCGCCATCTTTACTGATTTTCTTTTGGACATTTCCTTTGAAAATGAAATTTAACCATGATGTCCTCAGTGAATCAGGAGTCTATGGAGACTCTTATGTGCATTGGTATATTCCAAAACACAACATTTGTAATGCCTTTTTGGCGCAGACATTGTACAACTCCAGCTGTTACAGCGAGGATACAGAAATGGCCAACTCTGTGCTTCTCACTCAGGGCTGTGTCTATGCTAATAGGGCAGATCGTCACCAGCTGTGGGCGGGGCATGAATCGGAATCAGCTTGTTTGAAGAGACTGCATTTAATTTATGGGAATTATAAAAACATGAGTGATTGGATTTTTACCATTATAGGCTGGTTGTTCTCACACACTGTGGACACACATCGGTGTTCAAACACCTTATAAAAGTGAATTTTGCATAATAGGTTCACTTTGACAAAATTTTCCAGGTGTTTCTTCATGTTTTTCCTTTCTGTAATTAATTTTCTCTAATTTCTCTAACATTTAAAGCACACATACGCACACACACAGGTTTGTTTTGCTATCAAAGTGAGGACATTACATAGGCATAATGGTTTTTATACTGTACAAACTGTACATTCTATCCCCCTTCACTACCCCTAACCCTAAACCTACCCATCACAGAAAACATTCTGCATTTTTAAATTTTTAATAAAAATCCAGCGTTAGTGTTAGTTCTGGCAGGTCACGTCAGTCAAGCTAGCATCAGCTGACTCCCAGGTGACTTACGTCTACCTATAGGAATACGACACCTATCACAGCATTCATATATAAGCTCCTCAGTATTATCAAAGACTATAGAATAACACAAGACATGTCACTCGTATTGTTTTGAATGGGAGAAAGTGTAACGCGCAATATGGCAGAATAAGTCCCGCCTTCTAAATAAGAGCCAATCGCCGACTGGTAAAGTCATCGCGTCACTGCAGCGGCCGTTAGAAGCACTGGTTTCTATAGAAACAGTCAGACGCTCGCCTCCCAAATGAGGCACAAGAGACGCGCATTTAGGTCTGCGCATGCGCATTAGCTTGATCCAGCCTAAAAAATACAGTTTTTTTGTCATGACTCGAGCGTTTGGAAAAAAAAAAAATTATGAGACAGTTGTTGTTAGATTTCATTGGTGATTTCAAATATGAAATTTAATCGAAAGCTTTGCAAACAGCTTTGGATAATTTGATGTTTGCCCATTCAAAAAGATAGGAGCTGCATGGATGCCCAGGGAGAGCAGATTGCTGCTCTCCCTGCTCTTATCCATGCTAAGCTGCATGGATGCGCAGGGAGTTCTTGCCCAGAACAGAACCATACCGCCAATACAAACTCTATGCAATTATCAATCATATTTGACGATAGTGGTCCTGACAGAACATTGTTTAGTCTGTTTTTAAAGCTATTTTAAATACGAGGACTCATGAAATGTCCTCATATTTCATGTTTACGTCATAATATCAGTGTAATACCCATGTCATTATACAAATTTGTGTCCTCATAAATCACAAAAATCGCACACACACGCACGAAACATATTTTTGGGAATATTTTTTTAACTGGTATAATGAATTTATTGTTTTTTACTGTGTCCTTAATATCGTTCCATTCTGTTATTTTTTATTTTTTTTTGTGATATCTCTTTAAATAACAAAAGCCAGTTTCTCCAGGAAGTGACATAATTTTAGATTGAAAACAAAAGCACACACATCAGTATTAGCAATCTGATTAATCAATTATATTTTATGTTATTAGTTGTTTTTTCCTCATTTAAAGCATTCTGTCCTGTTTGATAAAATTACATGTACTGGTAACTGATAATAAAAAAAAAAAAATTTCTGCCCACTGCTCTGGGTGTGTGTTCATGGTGTGTGTTTAAAACTCACTGATGTGTGTGTGCACTTGGAGGCACAAACACAGAGTATGGGACACCATACTTGGCTACATGTCACTTTCACTTTTTAATCCTCTTGTCGTTGTGTAAATAATCAGTATATACACTTTATTAAAGTCCTTAGGCTACAACACATGCTCATACAATTTTTTATTTTTTTTTACAGAGCTCAGAAATTGCCTAAAACAAATGACCCCCTCCAGTCACATTACAAAATTGCTAGTGGTTGCAAACATGTACGAAATAAGTAATTGCCTTACAGAGCAAAAAATCCAGCCAGATGCTAGGTTGACCTACTGCAGAGTTGAACCGAAAATTGAGGTCCTCATTAGCGATTTCCATTTGTTTGCCCCAGAGCAGCGATAACTTCACTGTATGTGCTGTGAATTCCTGCTGATATGAATTCCCGTTGAGTTTAGGCCTCGGGGCTTCAAGCATTTAGCATACGCAAGTCCGTTTAAGTGAAGAAAAACATCATCTGATTGGCTTAAGTACTTCACAGGCTAATGATTGCGAGGCTAGTGTTTATGTTAGCAGGATACTGTGTGGGGTTTGCTTTGTTTTCCTTTGGCATTGAATTCACTGGAAAAGTTGGATCAACCAAGCTACAAACCACACTAGTCATTATAACCGAGCTGACCCCAGTTGCCCTGATCAACATAAATCTATAACAGATAAGGACTACGTATTTATAAAATCATTGTGAGTTTGCTGGTTTAGAGCCATTAATGTAAAACTTGTGTCTCATGGTTACATATGTTCCCATGTTATTTTCTTTCATAATGTCAGATTGGCTGAGTTATGACAATATTTCATCTCCTTTACTCTTCTTGGGAGGGCTTTCAATTTGATTAGATGAAAGCTGGCAACCACAGGTCTGCTGTCCTTGAAATGATGCTATTTCTCAAATCCCAATGTTTGTAATTCATACTGACAAGATAAATGACACCAAACCCATGCCCTACCCTGCGTGCTTTAACTTTTTTGCCACATCAATTTTCTCTTAATTATTTGAGCTCTCCATTTTTAATTAGACAGCTGGCCCCATAAATTTAAATCGCATCATCAAACATGCACCCACGGGCATCATATATGTCATTGAATTTAGTTTTCTCTGAAGGTGTCATTTGATTATCGGCTCTGAAATGTGGCATGTGGATTTATCCACTCTTAGATATGCATCAGTGCTGAAATTACTGCCCACCCCCATCTGGCTGAACACCCCACGGTCAGAGTCACCTGCCGCCACGTGTTTCCAGCGTCGGATGTGATGAACATGCTAACGTTGCTGCTTGATAACTCTGCGCCAATCGAACCTATAGAAAGAAGAGCAGAACAATTACAGTCATGCTTACCGAAGCAGATAGAGAGTAGATAACTAAAGCTATATGAATATGAAGATTGAATAGATTGTGCCTCTTTTGCAACACAAAAGTCATATATACTTCATTCCAAAAGTTTGCAAGTGCTTTATGGATTTTGTCAAAACTATATAGATAGATAGATGGATTCTTACAGCAGAAAATGCATAATTTTTTATAAAATCAAAGTGTCTGGCCATCTGGTGCTTTGTGAGCTAACCAGGAGTTCTGGAAAACCTCTATATCTAATAAGCTAAGAAACTCAGGAAAGTCTGTGCCATCCCCCACAACACTTATACGATCAAATCAATCAACTAAATGTCAATTTAGAGCCTAATATCTAATAGTCAGCCTCCTCCAAGGATTACTTATCCAGATAGTTACAGTGCCAAGACATTTATATTTCATCTGCGTTCATCCGGAGGCAATATAGTCGGCGAACGTCGCGGAAGACACAAGCCTGAAGGAGTAAAATGAAAAAGTGACAAGCGCTTTCAATCTTATAAAATAAACATTTGAAGTTTGAAGTGGTGGAAGAGTTAGTCAGTTGTGAAAACAGAAGATGATGGAGAGAGAATAATAAGAACACTCTAAAGACTCTCTGCTGCTAATCTCGAGAGTAGCACTTAGCATTTCCATTTGTTTATGCTAGCACGACACTAATCTTATTTATAGTCCATATACAGATGCCTGTGCTCCACAAGCGCAAAATGAACGTCTTCAACAATAACAGTGTCATAAGCGCTCAAGATGAAAGGAATTTCAATATCCTTCGCTTTGGAGTTCTGGTACAAAAACCACACTGATTTAAGGAAGAATACAAGAACTACACACTATAAAAAGTATTTTGTTTTCCAGCATCTGCCAAATAGACTGATTTTTTTTTCTACCTGTCTATAACCAAAACAAAAATACAAGTAATCCTTGAGCATTTAGTTTTAATAATCTCCCTCCCTTTCAGCATTTCAAAGTCTTTTCAACTTTGAATGCTTCTTTAAAGATTAAGGCAGGATCCAAAAATGGAATGATACATTTCACACAAAAACTTTCCATGGTAACCAAAGCTGTTACATACTTACTACAGTTATTATTACTACATAGACTAGAACAGTGGTATAAACTAACACTTTCTTCAAAAACAAAATAGAAAGAAATGAAACAACATGAGAGAAAGATGTGTAAAGATATATTGAAAGTATGCATACTCTGATACGGGGAGATTTCTGCTATGGGACTCTTTCTTGAGTATTAAATTTGACAAAAGTTGTACTTGTATTAAAGTATGGAAGCTTGTTTCTGCAGCAGAATAAAAAAAGGTAATCGCGACTTTTTTTTATCTCTCAATTCTGATTTTTTTTTCTCTCAGAATTGTGAGATATAAACTTGCAATTGTGAGTTATAAAGTCCGAATTGTGACATATAAGCTAGCAATTATGAGAAATAATGTTGAAATTCTGAGAAATAAGGTCAGAATATTGAGATATATAGTCGCAATTTTGACTTTTTTCTCAGAATTAAAGTTGCAATTCTGAGAAAAAATGCTGCAATTTTGAGAAATAAAGTCAGAATTTAGAGATATAAAGTAGCAATTTTTCAAAATTTGAGTTATAGTCTAAATTACGAGATATAAAGTTGCAATTTTGAGAAATAAAGTCAGAATTTTGAGCTATGAATTCACACTTTTTACTTTTTTCTCAGAATTGAGATACATACTCACAATTGTGTTATACAATTCAAATTGTGAGATATAAAGTCGCAATTCTGAGAAAAAAGAATATAGATATGTAGTCGCAATTTTGACTTTTTTCCCTCAGAATTGATATAAACTCGCAATTGAGTTATAAAGTCTGAATTGCAAGATTTAAAGTTGCAATTGTGAGAAATGTTACAATTTTGAGAAATAAAGTCAGAATTTCAATATATAAACTCACAATTTTGACGTTTTCTCACAATTGCAACTTTTTTTATCTCACAATTCTAACTTCATTCTCATAACTGTGACTTCTGCAATTCTGACTTTTTTCTTAGAATTGTGATATAAACTCACAATTGCGAGAAAATGTCAAAATCGTGAGATTACTTTTTTTCTCAGAATTGCACATTTATGTCCCGCAATTCTAAGTAACTCACAATTGCAATTAAATAAATGCAACCTTGATGAGCATAACATACTTCTTTCAAAAACAATAAAAATTGTTGTACTTTTGAAAGGTAGTGCACATGTACACTTTATGTATGAAATGAGATCACTCTGTGTTATCCCATCTATTATGTTTTTGCCATAGTAACAATAATGATTTTAGTGAAAAAATATTTTGTTTCAAGGAAAACTTCTCTCTAAATTACAGTATCAGTCCTTTCACCCAAACTCACCTGACGCCACTATGATTCCAGGAGCCGACTCTCTGCTGGCTATATTTCCAGATGTGTACGGGTTTGCTGACACGTGCAGGTGAAGATGAAGCGAACAGTATGGCTAGAAGCAACACACACACACAAAAATCATCCAGATCAAGCAGGGTCTCTTAATCAATAAAAAACCCCAGTGTGTGGCCTCCACTAAACTGTCATTGTGTTTGGGCTCGAATAAAATCCCATTTAAAAAATCCCATAACAGCAAAAGGCTTGCAACTTTTTCCCCCTCCCAACATTAATTTTGATTGGAATAACCTTTAGTGACACAATTCTCATTATAAGTCTGGAAATGCCAATGGTAAGCACATGTTGCAAGGGTTGTTTAGGGGTTTATTAAAACTTTGACATTTTCTAACAAATAGCTCTGTAATGGATGGTGAAGGCAAGGCCAACAGTGGGGACCATTAATTAGTTGAGTTTATCAAAGGGTAATTATTTTTGTTTGCATTTTGGGGGGGTTGCGGAGGCCATTCACCGGGAATGGATAACATCTCCACGGAATGAAATATATGTCTTGTCATTTGAAATGACAAGCAGCACTGATTACATAGACCTATTCCAGGAATACACATTCTGTTTGCATATTATTAACTTTATTATTATTATTATTCTAATATGATGAAGCTATTGTGATCAAAATTTGATCAATCATTACCATATCTAGCTGAGTGTTTCTTCAACTACACTTTTGGCTCTGTATAGAGCATTAGAAAATAAATTTTAATTTTAATCTTAAAACACACTTTTCAAAATTTTACTAGTTAAATTGGTATAAAACAATGTCAGACAGAGGATACAGTTCTTTGATTAAATTAAAGCGCTTAAAAAAAAAAAAAAAGAAAAGAAAGAAAAAAAGAACCCTCGATTGCAATTTACCCGTGTCGATTAACTGGCAAAATGCCAGAATTGGTGCATTCCACGGAAGAGAATCCATGTGCATCATTAGACCGTCTTATGGGGTGAACTATATATTAAGTAAGCAATAAGGTATGAGAGGCTGTGCTGTATTGTAAATAAGTCACAGCTGAAGGGTGTTGTTAGCCTGCAACTCCTTCAGCCGTGACTTATTCACGATACAGAACTAGCCTCGAGTATCTTATCTTGCTTTTATAAAACGGTTACCACACAATACAAATATTAAAGCCAAACAATATGTATCAATGCAACTTTCATGAAGTAAATTTTCACTAAAAGCCTTCCTTCCACCGGAAAAAATAGTCCCTGACAGTGAACAGCAACAGAAGTTGCATTATTACGCCAATAGATGGCGGCAAAGACTGTCTTTATTAGTGTGTCAGTCAGTAGCGAAGACTTTTACATTGAAAAGATTGAATTGTTGTGAACACGGAACAAGACGCAACTGACAAATGCTTTGGCTATCCCTGTCAGACGTGGGTAAACCCCTTAAATGTTAAAAGGGCAAGATAATACATCGGACATTTAAACAGATGTTTTATTATGAACATAGGACTGACCTGAAGGAAAATGCTAAATCTGAATGCAGATAATAAACTCACTCACTCATTATCTTTCTCACAATACTCTTCTACAGTAAGCTTCAATGAACAATATCAATTGAGAACATACAGTTTACGTTGCTAAGAGTGGTTGCTAAAGGTGTTGTGTAGTGATACACAGAACCGTTGGGTGAAGCGGTCATAGCCATGTTTTATCGTGAATAAAACACAGCTATTGACCAATCAGAATCAAGGACAGGAACATAACGTTTTATAAAATAATTTAAAATCATAATATAGCATGGTGCTATTGTGAAATCACAAATGCTGTGATTCATTGAAATTAATATATGCGCTGCTGCTTTCAGAATGAAGGGCGATGTTTTAATTATTTACATGCGTGCAGATTACACGTTTCTTCCAGCATCTCAGAAGCAACATGTAAATGCTGTTCAAACTCTGTCTCTGCATGTGCTCTTTATTTGATTTTCCAATAACGTGCATTTGGGAACATATATAAAGGGAACACATATAAAGTCTCACATGCTTTGTGTTTCATAGTGAAGTGTTGTACTGTTATCATTTACATGTGTGGAGTGCGTCTCAGCAGCTCGGTTTACAAACCCTATCTCTGCATATGCTATGAGTTTGGGTTGATTATAATGTTCATCTGGGAACACAATGTGTGCCATTTAACCAGATGTGTAACATAAATCATTTATTAACGTACGCCAACATATAAATATGTTTCTAAATAACTGAATTGTTGTCCATCAGATTTTAAAATAAAGCAATAAGCCCCAAGAAGCCGTGGTTTACAGTGAATTTATAACAGCTAAGGGGGAAACAATGTAAAAAATCAATGTAAACCATGGCTTCACAGGGCTTATTGGTTTTATTCAACAGTTACCACACAATACAAATATTAAAGCCAAAAAATATGTATCAATGTATCTTTCATGAAGTAAAATCGTTAAAAGCCTTCCGTTCGCTGGAAAAAAAAAAAAAGTCCCCGACAGCAACAGAAGTTACATTATTTCGCCATTAGATGGCGACATAGACTGCCTTTATGAGCGAGGCACTCAGTCGCAAAGACTTTTATATTGAAACTTGTTGTGAACACGGAACAAGACGCAAATGACATATGCTTTGTCTAGCGCTGTCAGTGTCAGCAGGGCACGGGAAACCCATTAAATGTTAAAAGGGCAAGATCGCAGCAGACATCAAACAACAAACGGATTTTTTATTATGAACATAGGACTGATGTGAAGGAAAATGCTAAATCTGAA
This sequence comes from Ancherythroculter nigrocauda, assembly GCA_036281575.1. Classification (NCBI taxonomy): domain Eukaryota; kingdom Metazoa; phylum Chordata; class Actinopteri; order Cypriniformes; family Xenocyprididae; genus Ancherythroculter; species Ancherythroculter nigrocauda. Next base: position 20,035,434 of record VTFQ01000003.1, on the reverse strand, counting down.
TGTAGGTAATACACTCGGTCACTCGATATCTCTCTCACAACACTCTTCTACATAATGCAGTAGGCTTCAATGAACAAAATCAATAGAGACAAAATATGTTTACGTTGCTAAGAGTGGTTGACACAGCAACATACACACTCAGTTTAAACTCTCTCTCTCAGTTTGCATGTTATGATGCTCATTTTTTTTTTTTTTTTCAATTAGTGGCCAAATATTAAAGATTAAGTGGACATTTGAATTAAATGTTGTTTGACCAACATTATACAAGGATTTGATCATGCAGTAAAGTGTAACAACAATCACCAGGCAGTTAGTGCCCTCTGTAGGCATTTGTTATAATATGTAATGTACATAAGTTGATTATGTTTATATTATGTATATGACATTATGAATTTTAAGTGTTGTTCAATAGAAACATATGATTACTTGCTTTTATACTTTTTTTTGAACCAATTATTATTACTTCACTGATATCATATATGTATTTTAAGTAATTTGACAGGCTATTGTTCGCCTTAAGTCTATTTTTATTACCTCAAACAAATATTATCTGATTACTCGATTAATCGTCAAAATAATCGACTGATTACTCAATTACCAAAATAATTGTTAGAGACAGCCCTAGATTAGTTAAAAAAATTCAAAATGCACCTGCACTGTTTTGCAATTTGTGACTTTTAGTTTTGTTTATGTGAACCCAGTATCATGTATTGTCTTGTCTCATGAGCTAAGTGTATCACCACACCCCTAGTCAGTTAATAATAACACTGATCTCAAATTATATATGGTGCTTTATAGCATTCGGTGATGGAAATGATGATGACAGAATTTTTTACAAAATTAAAACATTTTTTGGACTAAAAGGTCAGACTCTTTGCTCTTGCAAAGACTAATTTCACAGCTAACATTTTATGTATCAAATCAAATAACATTTTCACACCGTTTACATAATTTGATAAAATGACAGCTTGATTGGAAATGACACACAATAAAATATTCTGTTCACAAGTGATAGGCTATTTATCTTTATTTGTCTGCTTTTTTCCCCCTTCACATCACATCTCATATTTCAAGTATGCTCCTTCATTGACACAGCTGTCTCCTTGGTAAAAAAAAAATACAAAAAAAGAAAAGAAAAAAAAGAACTTTTATTAGGGCAAAAATTGTTGGATGTGGTGGAAATGATGGAAATATTTTAGGATCTGAATTTGTCTAATAATTCATTTTCACACAATTATTATTGAAATGGGTTATGATTATTTAACTCTTTGTCATAGTTATCATATAATCATAGTTCATATTCATATTTTATCATGGATTTCATATATTACGATTGAAAGTCTGGGTTTGGAACAAAGAGGCAATAAAACAAGCATCATTCGAAAAGAAGCAAAAAATAAATGATGAAGATGTGATTAAAAAAAAAAAAATCCCAGGCAGATTTAATGAAAAAAAAAAAAAAAAAAAAAAAACTGAAATCTTTTTTAATAAAACTCAATCCAAAGTGCCTGTAGTTGAAGAAACACCCAGCCATGTTTAATGATTCATTGGGCATTGGAAAGTGCATTGACCTCATAAAGCTCATCTGTGAATGACAAATTTGAACAAATCTCTTACTTTCCGTTTTCCCACACTTCCACTCACCAGTATGCAATGGATTCGGTTCCCTCTGAGATCAGCTGAGGGAGCCTGCAGGAGCCTCCAGTCTCGGCCTTTGTTATAGGTTATATATGTCTTCACCTCATTATTTAGCTTCTTATTGGCCAGAAACATGCCTTTTATCCCTGCCACCTAGGGATGCAAACATAAACAAAGTAAGATAATGAGGAAGAGATACACCACTAATAATCATATTTGTAAAGTTACACAATTTCAACATTTTTTTTTCCTATAGGTAAACAAGCCTATGATGCATTTATTACTTAGTGTCCCTGGGGCACTAAACCCAGCCAAGTGAACTTCTAAAAAGTGCCGTACATATAGCAGTTCCTGGAAAAATATATCTATTGGAGTGGAATGAGAGTATGTAAGGGAATGAGAAGGTAATCCATGTCCGTCCTGAACAGAAGTGACATCTCTTCAGGGCCAGGAAGCACTAGAGAGGAGGCGAGGCAGCCCAGGATGGGCCTCGCAGGGCACTCACTATTCAATAATTGACGAATATTTCAATCTCGCCAACGGCTGAGATTTTAGCATATGTTACATGGAGGTGGCGACCTCAATCAAGTCACCGGACTCTTCAGCCTATCCGAGGGCCAAATGTGATTTTATGGGGGTTGCTATCATCAACAGTTTAATTATTTGATCAGGAGATAGCTTGACACCTGCTGGCCTCTGTTGCAATGTGCAGCTGCGTGAGACGTTCCATCTAGAGGTGCATGAATAGAGACCTGCCGTATTCTTTAAAGAGACGAGCGGTCTATACCCAAACCCTAATCACTGGTTTCACTCCGGTGGTGCCTTTTGTGCGCGGTCAGCACTATCAGACCCAATTGCAGTACTATAAAAACTTGTGAACTAAGAACACTCCAAAGCCCTACCTGCTCTCAGACTGCAAGATGTCATGTAGCATAGAGTTATTTGCAAAGACATTGATCAGAAAAAAAAAAAAAAAAAAAAAAAAAGTCAACCAACAGTAGATCAGAAATTGGAAACAGGTTTTGTTCAAAAAGACTGCAAAATATGTTTTATTATATCCACTTAGTTGTTTGTAGTCTGAACAGAACAAAAACTTTAAACAATTTGTTAAAACCCATATGTGGTTTGAGTAAAATGGGATGTGTTTTAGTGCCAAATCCGATTTCAAGTATGGGTTACACTTTATTTTAAGGTGTCCTTGTCTAATTATACATTAAAGTACTGAATAATATTAATTAACTACATGTACTTACTATAGGGTTATGGTTAGGATTAGGTTTGTTATAAATACTAAATACTGATTTTTGCTTTTTTTTTTTTTTACATTCTGTGTACATATTTCCTGTATTTTCTGTTTGTATCATAATAAAGAGACTGAGTATATTCAAGTATTGAATATGTCAACATTTTTTTATTTATTTTTTCAAATTTTTTATTAAACAAGGTTCCAATGCAGCAATTCACATAAAATTTTGAACAGACTACTACACAATAGACACAAACAAAGAAATCATAATTTTCCAATCCATAAAAAAGCTATATGTAATAAATGGAAATGACTCAGGAAAAAAAAGAATTGAACAACTGAATTTGTATTTAATAGTTGGTGGAAAAGTATTTTTTGTAATGACAGCTTCAAGGCGCATTCTGTATGACCAAACTTTAAATCTTGAATATTCTTGGGGTCTCTCTTGTGAATTTTGATCTTCAGTTCCTTCCACAAATGCTCAGTTGGGTTTAGGTCTGGTGATTTACTGGGACAAATTTATTTTCTTCTTCTGGAAGCAATTCAAACTCTCCTTTGCAGTGTGTTTTGGATTGTTGTCCTGGTGGAAGGTCCACCAAAGTCTCATCTTCATCATCCTGGTGGATGGCAACAAATTTATCTCAAGAATTCCCAGTACATGTCTCCATTCATCTTCCTTTCAATAATATTGATTCTGCCAATACCATAAGAAGAGAAACAGCCCCATACCATGATGCTTCCACCTCGAAAACATCGCAGTTGGTGTGGTATTTTTAGGGTCATATGCAAAGCCATTTCTTCTCCAAACATGGCATGTGGTATTGTTGCCAAAAGTTTGATTTTTGTCTCATCTGACCACGCTAAATTTCCCAGTAGTTCAGACCTTTCCAAATGTTGTGTAGAAAACATCATATGAGAGGTTTCAACATGCCTTTTCTTCAATGATGGAGCTTTCTGTGGTGAGCGTGCATGGAGGCTGTGGAGGTGGAGTGCATTTCCTATTGTTTTCTCTGTGACAACTGTACCTGCTGCCTCCAAGTCTTTCTGGACCTCTTTCTGAGTGGTCCTTGGTTCTTGGGCTACACTTCTGACTAACCTTCTGACTCCATGATCAGAAATCTTGCGAGGAGCTCCTTTGCATGGCCAGATGATGGTGGAATGATGTTCCTTTCAGTTGTGGAAAATGGCCCCAATAGTGCTTACAGGAACATTTTGGAGTTGGAAAATCCTTCTGTAACCAGTACCATTGTTATTTACAGCAGAAATCTTGTTGTGAAAGTCTTGGGAGAGCTGTTTGCCTCTACCCATCATGAGATGTCCAATACTTGCATCCAGAGGTGGGTAAGCCTTTTTCTAACCTAACAACATGCACTAACTCTACTGATTCTAATTTGCACAGGTAGGAGGTAGAACTACTTAGTGAAATCTGTTGCTTTTTTAACTTGCCTTGCCTTAGTGTACTGCTTTTTCTTAATGTGTTCAATATTTTTTTCCCATGTCATTTCACTTTATTACACATAACTTTTTTTATGGATTGTAGTATTATGATTTCCTTATTTGTATTTATTTCTGGAGCTAATACCAACACCTGGTCAAAATTTTATGTTGTGAATTGCTGCACTGGAACTTTGTATAATCATAATAATACAACAATGTTCCTATATCTATATCTCTATATCTCCATATATATATATATATATATATATATATATATATATATATATATATATATATATATATATATATATATATATATAAATAGTGTATTCACATAGTTAGCATAAATCTGTATGTTATTGCAGCATTTTATTTTGGCACAAAATATGCTATGAAATGAACACATCAATAGATGTCACCTATTGTGATATATTTAGATCCATAGACAGCATACTGCTTTATTTCAAGGTTCCTAACTGCTCCTTGTTTAGATAACCCATTGATAATCATGTAATTATGAAACCTAAATTAATTAGTGTTGCTATTAAATCAATTACCACTACAATCAATTAGCATTAATTAGTGTATCCAATTTGCTCATGCTTTTAATACCCAGAGAAATTTAAATATGAAACACTGATCAGCATACATCTGTACAGTGTGTAGTGAGGAAAGTAAATGACACCTCTCTGTACCTCATATAAATCTATCATGACATTTCCCTCTGGACCCATACTGCTCATGACGTTCTCCAAAGCCAGTGTGTAGTAAATGCCTCCAGCCTCTGACACATACAGGTTGTAAGTGTCATTCTGGTTCCACTCTTGAACCGCTGCCACAACCCGGTTCTCATCTGTACTGATCACATGCAGATCCTGAGGATAAAGGAAAAGATGTTTCATAAAACAGACCTCTGTGATTTATTTGACAAAATAATCTTTAGCCTCTGGTGTTATCCAAATATTTATATACAGTACATGTCAATAAAAAAAAAAGTCAATAAATCTGACACGTTCTGGAATGTTTTTTAATAGTAAGTTATAATAGATGGCTGTGGATCACATTCAGCCCAGTGTAGCTGCATGATTTCAGTTCTGTATAGTAATATAGGTAACACTTTAGAATAATGGTCTGTCATTAATACCTATGCAGGAAGAAATGCAAAACAATTTAGTAGTGGCCTACTCCATTAACACTTCAGCTACTACTATTAACTAATATGGAAAAAAGCTTAACTAATCAGTAAGCAATAACAAATTTAGTACTAAGAAAGTTCCTTATTAGGTATTCAATACTTACTGAATAAGATCAGCCTCATTAATTACCTCATTCAACTAGGACAAATTATAAAGAATTGCTAATTAATTACTAATCACAACATTAAAATGTGTCTGAGACAATATTCTGAACTAGAGATGTCACTGTGAGGAAATTTTCACACCAGTATATAAGCTTGTGACAAAACCGGTATTATGCTATCAATATGTGGGGTATTGAAATCACTTTTGAATGCGTGCTTGCTTTTAAATTTGCTTTTGAATTTGCGAACCCATGTGTATTTGTGGATTTCTGTGTGTGTGGATCTCTCGCGTGCATTTGTATGGATAGCCAAATAGATCAAAATTGCAGATATTAATGGCGGATCTCTAGTGAAAACACTGTAATTTACACCGCTTGTACTACAGAATACTGTATTTTGTGGCATCTTTTCATCTAAATGCAGTAAAACCAGACATTTTCTGGACTCCAGGCATTTGGTCAATGACGAAATATGACCTGTATGGCGTTCCATAAATTTGTGGATTAGTGTGGCGTGTGTGGATCTCTTGCATGCATTAGTTGTTATCATTGGCCCTGTCCCAAATGCGGTCTTCCGACAAGTCTACACTTTCTTGACGTAACACCGCTTTAACTGTCGGGTAGAAGTATGCTGCGGAGCTTGCTTCATTGTGCATCGAGGGCACATATCGACCGCAAAGGGGGCGCTCACAAGCACCCTTTTGAAACCTAAAATGACAAATGGGGCACCCTACAGTCTCATTGACTTAATGGACATGTGCACGCGGCAGCCATTGTAAGTACACAAGACAGAAAATGCATATGAAGTGTGACCTTTGGGACAGGGCCATTGATGCTCAGGATCTGTTGCACACCATATCCTCTGCCATTGTCTTGTCAGTCATCTTTCTTTACTTCTTGAGTAGCAAATCAGCATATTATTATATGATCAATGTGACGCTGAAGAAAATTCAGTTTTGCCATCAGAATGAATTCCATTTTAAAATATATTCAAATAGAAAAAAAAATACTATATATAAATACTATACTATATAATGCTAAAACTGAAGTCAATAAACTTCATTCACTTTTTTGTCAGAAAGAAAAAGTAGACTTTCAAAGTGCCTTTCAATATTCAAAACATCAAAACACCTTTACATTTCATATTTACATACATCAAAGGAGGGTGACTTTAACCTTTAATGTGATTTTTGCCTCTAATCAAGTGAGATTGAATATGAATGTTGCTGCCGGGATGGCAGGGGACAGCTGGAGTGCAGTGGTGGTTTCAACCTACTGAGCTGAATCCGATTAATAATCAGTATCAGACCCAACTCTCACCTGCCTTGTTTTGCTCACAGCTCCGGCGTATGGCAAATATTCTTATTAGCCTTAAATTGAGCTTGTCAGTTGGGCAAATTCAACAAAACCACATGCTGGCAGTTTGCGAATTTCATCTACCCCAGACCGTGCAAGGGCTGCTGGGTGTGTGCTTTAAGGAGCGCCGAGAGCTTGATTGAATAAAACATGTTTAATTGTCATGTGAGCACAGCAGATTTTAAGCTTTGAATAATAACACAGCATCCTGAGAGACGAGGGACCGCGGTAGCATCTGCGTCCCTGAATTCACTCGCTCAGAAGTAAGAGCCTGCCAGATGCCAGGAAAAAAATCGGATTTTGTAAAGGTTTGAAGCTTCAAAGGCTAACATCGAGGGACACGATGATCTGGGTCTGAAATAGCAATGTCTGTTTACTCTGTCACAGTGTGGCAGATTCTGACTTCATGTCGAGCAAGTGTGAATAAGCTACCCTACCTTTGGAAGGGTGTATTTGGGAAGCTTCATGGGTGTAAACACATCTCGCCTGGATGACACATAGTAGATTGGCCGACCACCGGTTGACACCTTGGGTAATGGAGGGATCACAAACAGACAGGACAAAGACACTTTAGAAAGAAGTAACACTGAAAGTGCCACCAGATATTGGTCACATATTAGGGCTGGCTATTGGCGATATGTTTGCCACGATTCAATCATAATTAGATCGCAGCTGAAACTGTGCCAAATGCATAACACTGAATTTGAAGGATTAGATTATTTGCTTCAATGTTCCCCAATATGGCACAGACCATGTTTACACGTGGTATTAAGCTCAAGTGCTATTGAGATAAGTGCTTAAAAGGATAGTTTGTTGGGTTAGTCATTAATTACTCACCCTCATGTCGTTCCATACCCAGAAGTCCTTCATTCATCTTCGGAAAACAATTTAAGATATATATATATATATATATTTTTTTTATGTCTCCTCCATAGACAGCAATTTAATTACCACTGTCAAGGCCCAGGAAGGTACTGAAGACATTGTTAAAATAGTCAACGTGATTACAGTGGTTCAACCTTAATTTTATGAAGCGACGAGAATACTTTTTCTGCGCAAAAACAAAACAAAAATAACGACTTTATTCAACAGTCTCTTCTTTTGTAAGTCTCATAAGTAGTTGACATAGTAAAGAGAGCTCTTGAATTTCATAAAAAATATCTTAATTTGTGCTCTGAAGATGAATGAAGGTCTTACGGGTTTGGAACAACAGGAGGATGAGTAATTACTGACAGAAATTTCATTTTTGGGTGAACTAACCCTTTAATACAGGTGTAAACAGGGCCTGAAATATTCAAAGGTAGCTACAAAGTTATGCATCAACATTGCATTTGTCCAGATGTGTCCTGCACATCAGTGAAGGACCGTCAATCAATCGCCATGCTAAAACAAGAGCTTAAAAGAAAATATCCATCCCATTAAATAATTTGGAGAAGTGCAAACATATACCTGAAGGTCATTTAATGAAGGTACTTGACTAAAATAAAAGAGAACTCTCCTAGAAAATATCACGTTTATGCTGAAGTTAATATTTAAGGATATAGGTAAATATAGTTGAATAACTGAATAAATACAAGTGTAATTGAACTGTAGGAAATGCTACAATACTGATAAATAAATATCAATGCAATATTGTAAGAAAAGTATTTATTGCTACAGCCATACCTAAGTGCATTAAAGGTGCCACTGAACGTTTTTTTACAAGATGTAATATAAGTCTAAGGTGTCCCCTGAATGTGTCTGTGAAGTTTCAGCTCAAAATACCCCATAGATTTAAAAAAAAAAAAAAAAAAAAAAATTAACTGCCTATTTTGGGGCATCATTAAATATGAGCCGATTTATGCTGTGCGGCCCCTTTAAATGCTGATGCTCCCTGCCCACGGAGCTCGCACTTGCCTTAAACAGTGCCTAAACAAAGTTTACACAGCTAATATAACCCTCAAATGGATCTTTACAAAGTGTTCATCATGCATACTGCATGCATGCGTCGGATTATGTGAGTATTGTATACTGTTATATTGTTTACATTTAATTCTGAATGAATTTGAGGCTGTGCTCCGTGGCTAACGGCTAATGCTACACTGTTGGAGAGATTTATAAAGAATGAAGTTGTGTTTATGAATTATACAGACTGCAAGTGTTTAAAAATGAAAATAGCGACGGCTCGTCTCCGTGAATACAGTAAGAAACGATGGTAACTTTAACCACATTTAACAGTACATTAGCAACATGCTAATGTAACATTTAAAAAAGACAGTTTACAAATATCACTAAAAATATCATGATATCATGGATCATGTCAGTTATTATTGCTCCATCTGCCATTTTTCGCTATTGTCCTTGCTTGCTTACCTAGTCTGATGATTTGGCTGTGCTGTTCCAGATGTTAATACTGCTTGCCCTTGTCTAATGCCTTTCATAATGTTGGGAACATGGACTGGCATATGCAAATATTGGGGGCGTACACCCCGACTGTTACGTAACAGTCAGTGTTATGTTGAGATTCGCCTGTTCTTCAGAGGTCTTTTAAACAAATGAGATTTATATAAGAAGGAGGAAACAATGGAGTTTGAGACTCACTGTATGTCATTTCCATGTACTGAACTCTTGTTATTTAACTATGCCAAGATAAATTCAATTTTTCATTCAAGGGCACCTTTAATATGGACGCTTGTTTCCGCCACGGAATAGAAAATAAAAGTGACTTTCTATCTCACAATTTTGACATGTTTTCTTGCAAATGCGAATTTATACGTATCTCAAAATTCAGACATTATAATTGGCAATTGCGAGAAATAAAGACAGAATTGTAAGATATAAGCTCGCAATTGTGAGCTAATCTCTCAATTATATCTTGCAAATATGATTTTTTCTCTTAGAATTGTGAGATAAAAAATGTATTTATATATCAAAATTCTGAGTTTATATCTTGCAATTGCGAGTTCATATCTCAAAATACAGACTTCTTTCAATTGCGAGTTAATAACTAGCAATTCTTAATAACTAGTCCCCTCCATAAATTACTCACCTGGACAAACACATACTCATCTTGGACCACCAGGGAGTTGGGGTCAATGTATCCAGGAAAAGGTTTGCCCTTGTTGGCATCTGTGCAGTTCTGAAGTTTACATGTGACATACAAAGCCTCTGCAACAGGACAAATGGCAGAAAGAGATGACGGTATACTTGGTTTCTATCATAACATAAGCCAAAGATAGGAAACTATGAGAGGATGTCATTCTGACCTGAAAGATTAGTAGGGGTAAGAAAGGCTGGGGGTAATTGTACAAATATGACACTTTTTTATTACAGTCTTCAAAATTCTTCAAAAAACACATTTACTTCAACTTGCCATTTGTTTGTAATTATTTGTGAAATTTACTAGCAATTTGTGAGTGAAAATTGTTTAAAAATAAAACCTACATTTTTTTCAATGTTTCTCAATATAGGTATAGTATGGTTACTGTCAACACAGTTAAATGTTACTTTACCAAAAGACTAGAGGAAGATCTGTAGTAGTATGTGAGTTATAAATGAAAATGTAATTGCCCTTGTATATTAACCTCAAACTGTCTAAAAAAAAAAAAAAAAACCTCACACAACGTGACTGACTGTATTTTAAGGGACCATATTCAGTAGAGCTGACACACGTAACTTATCTTTCTGTCTGTCAATCAACAGGAATATAGGTTCAACAGACAAAAGACTAACTCAATTTGTGCAGCAAGTTTCTTCATTAATTTTAATTATGGATGACAGATATGGACAGATGGATTTGCTGGTGAAGAACTGTCCATTTTGCATTTTGATGTGTAGCCTATTTTGAACCCTCTAAGTGTTGCTTTGTGCCGCGTTTGAATTATAGCTTCCTGAAATGTAATCAAAGCACGTCCAGGGGCGCCATTCAGACTTACGGGTTTCTGAGATGCTGGTCTCAAGGTGAATCAGGCCCGGCTCTTTATCAAGGCCCAGTTTAGACCTAAAGAGCCAAAAGGAAAGAAAGAAAAAAAAACAAACATTGTTTTATAAAATGAGTTTTGGAAAAAAGAAAATCCTTTGTGTTTCCATACAACAACAGATGGGTCAAAATAAGGGCATTGGATTTTTTCTTTTTTTTTTTTTTTCTTTTTTTTTTTTAGCTAAAAGATCCATGTTCGCCTCCCAAAGGAGCAATATGGTTTAAGGTGGTACCATCAGAACACCCTGTCCTGTTAAGCTCCCATTTCCATCTCCATCTTTCTGTTCTCTCTGACAGAAGCGAGGAGCCTATCCTGACATCATTAAAAGTAAGCCCTTCTCATTTGCTTCCCAAGAACACCCACAGGCAGTGCACATAGCTCTCTCTTTTTAGTGTTGAAAAAAATCATTGTTGCATGAAATATTTATTCGAGACTGAAAAATCAGAGAGAGCTGCTCCAGTGAGGAACCTACAAAAGTAGAAGCAGACTAGCTCAAGACTTTATCATGCCACTTATTGGAAGTATTGACGCTTTCACAAATATAGCATCCCTTGGCTTTGCTTTTGCGCACAGAATTTCAGCTCAAAACCATCATTTTCAAGTTTATTCCGCAATCCATTAGGATGTAGAATATAGGTTCACCAAAAATGATGGATGGATGGATGGATGGATGGATGGATGGATGGCTGGATGGATGGATGGATGGATGGATGGAAGGATGGATGATTATACTCTGAGTGCAATCCATAACTAAGATGCAAGATGTCATCAATTGTGTTTGTATGAAAAGAGAGTCTGCAGTGACATGATGTAAGCACAAGTAAATTTCAGGTCGCTAGATACAGGGATTGACCAATCAGAATGGAATATTCCAGAGAGCTGTGCTACAGTGCCATTTTTCAGCGACCTTGGTTCCGAAATGTTTTTTTTATTTTTTTTTTTTTATTCATTTTTCCCATAGGGATTTAGAGCTATAAGCAATGAACCAAAAAAACAGGTGAATCACAAGAGCAAAAAAGAATCTGAAAATTGGACGATTATGACAAAAGGTACAAGACTGTGAACTTAACTTTAATGAGGGAAAGAACTACAATCCCATGAAGCACTGCGAAAGACAATTAAATTAAAAATTATCCATATTATGCATACAAATATTTAAAGGGTTAGTTCACCCAAAAATGAAAATTCTGTAATTTATTACTCACCTTCGTGCCGTTTTACACCCGTAAGACCTTCGTTCATTTTCGGAACACAAATTAAGATATTTTGGTTGAAATCTGATGGCTCAGTGAGGCCTGCATAGCCAGCAATGACATTTCCTCTCTCAAGATCCATTAATGTACTAAAAACATATTTAAATCAGTTCATGTGAGTACAGTGGTTCAATATTAATATTATAAAGCGACAAGAATATTGTTGGTGCGGCAAAATAACAAACAAAATAACGATTTATTTAGTGATGGCTGATTTCAAAACACTGCTTCAGGAAGATTTGGAGCGTTATGAATCAGCGTATCGAATTATGATTCGGATCGCATGTCAAACCGCCAAACTGCTGAAATCACGTGACTTTGGCGCTCCGAACCGCTGATTCGATACACTGATTCATTATGCTACGAAGCTTCCCGAAGCATTGTTTTGAAATCGGCCATCACTATATAAGTCCTTATTTTGTTTTTTTGGCACACCAAAAATATTCTCGTCACTTTATAATATTAATATTGAACCACTGTACTCACATGAACTGATTTAAATATGTTTTTAGTACCTTTATGGATCTTGAGAGAGGAAATGTCATTGCTCCCTATGCAGGCCTCACGGAGCCATCAGATTTCAACTAAAATATCTTAATTTGCAAAGATGAACGAAGGTCTTATGGGTGTGGAACGACATGAGTGTGAGTAATAAATGACAGAATTTTCATTTTTGGGTGAACTAACCCTTTAAGTATTTTGAGACCAAAGTGAAACCGACTGTATGTCATTCACAGTGCTTCAGTGGAGTGGTGCTAAAGTGTTCTTTTGGTACAATTCATTTGTTGCAATTTTATAATTGGTGGAGATTTCTCTGCATAATCATGGGTATTGTAGTTTTCAGCATACAGGTGCTGGTCATATAATTAGAATATCATCAAAAAGTTGATTTATTTCACTAATTCCATTCAAAAAGAGATACTTGTATATTAAATTCATTCATTACACACAGACTGATATATTTCAAATGTTTATTTCTTTTAATTTTGATGATTATAACTGACAACTAAGAAAAACCCCAAATTCAGTATCTCAGAAAATTAGAATATTACTTAAGACCAATACAAAGAAAGGATTTTTAGAAATCTTGGCCAACTGAAAAGTATGAACATGAAAAGTATGAGCATGTACAGCACTCAATACTTAGTTGGGGCTCCTTTTGCCTGAATTACTGCAGCAATGCGGCGTGGCATGGAGTCGATCAGTCTGTGGCACTGCTCAGGTGTTATGAGAGCCCAGGTTGCTCTGATAGTGGCCTTCAGCTCTTCTGCATTGTTGGGTCTGGCATATCGCATCTTCCTCTTCACAATGCCCCATAGATTTTCTATGGGGTTAAGGTCAGGCGAGTTTGCTGGCCAATTAAGAACAGGGAGACCATGGTCCTTAAACCAGGTACTGGTAGCTTTGGCACTGTGTGCAGGTGCCAAGTCCTGTTGGAAAATGAAATCTGCATCTCCATAAAGTTGGTCAGCAGCAGGAAGCATGAAGTGCTCTAAAACTTCCTGGTATACGGCTGCATTGACCTTGGACCTCAGAAAACACAGTGGACCAACACCAGCAGATGACATGGCACCCCAAACCATCACTGACTGTGGAAACTTTACACTGGACCTCAAGCAACATGGATTGTGTGCCTCTCCTCTCTTCCTCCAGACTCTTGGACCCTGATTTCCAAAGGAAATGCAAAATTTACTTTCATCAGAGAACATAACTTTGGACCACTCAGCAGCAGTCCAGTCCTTTTTGTCTTTAGCCCAGGCGAGACGCTTCTGACGCTGTCTGTTGTTCAAGAGTGGCTTGACACAAGGAATGAGACAGCTGAAACCCATGTCTTGCATACGTCTGTGCGTAGTGGTTCTTGAAGTACTGACTCCAGCTGCAGTCCACTCTTTGTGAATCTCCCCCACATTTTTGAATAGGTTTTGTTTCACAATCCTCTCCAGGGTGCGGTTATCCCTATTGCTTGTACACTTTTTTCTACCACATCTTTTCCTTCCCTTCACCTCTCTATTAATGTGCTTGGACACAGAGCTCTGTGAACAGCCAGCCTCTTTTGCAATGACCTTTTGTGTCTTGTCCTCCTTGTGCAAGGTGTCAATGGTCGTCTTTTGGACAACTGTCAAGTCAGCAGTCTTCCCCATGATTGTGTAGCCTACAGAACTAGACTGAGAGACCATTTAAAGGCCTTTGCAGGTGTTTTGAGTTAATTAGCTGATTAGAGTGTGGCACCAGGTGTCTTCAGTGTTGAACCTTTTCACAATATTCTAATTTTCTGAGATACTGAATTTGGGATTTTCCTTAGTTGTCAGTTATAATCATAAAAATTAAAAGAAATAAACATTTGAAATATATCAGTCTGTGTGTAATGAATTAATATAATATACAAGTTTCACTTTTTGAATGGAATTAGTGAAATAAATCAACTTTTTGATGATATTCTAATTATATGACCAGCACCTGTAGATTCCACTGTTAAACATGACTATTTAAAAAAATAAGTTGAAATAATGTAGGCTGATACACTGTCAGAAAAAAAAAGATATGCCGCTGTCACTGGGGCAGTACAAAAGGGAAAAGGTACTAATATGTACTTTTAAAGTACTAATATGTACCTTTAAGGTAATATGCACTTTTAAAGTACTAATGTGTACCTTTAAGGTACTATTATGTACCATTTAGGGGTAAGTAAGGTACAAAGATGTACCTTTTCACTTTTGTACCTTAGGGTACTGCCCCAGTGAAAGCGGCATAGCTTTTTTTTCTGACAGTGTAGCTTTAACAAAAGCATACACCATTGTTTAACAGCCTCAGCTCACAGTAGGCCCATCTTTAAAGGTTTATAAGTTATCATTCAAAATCAATCCCCCTATGGAGAAAATGAATGAGAACAGTCAGAACCTGACTGTTGTACTCTAAAAAAGCACAGACATGGCATTGCGTCATGCTGGTTTAAATTCATTTCCATGTTCTTTTCAATGCAAACACGCTCCCTTTACATTTAGATCAGGCTTATTATAGTGCTTATTTAGAAAAGTTAACACAATGTGGGCATGTATATCAGCATTAATTTTGTTTTATGTGATTCTCAACCAAGATTGTTCAGGTACCTTTAGTTATATTTCATTACCCTACAACCTCGCTCAAAAGAGTGGTTCATTTTCAAATATCTACAAAGAACTGTCTGGATTTCGATTTGAGATCAATTGTGAAGGTGAAAGTAAAGGAGTTCCTGACCTGTTCAATTCCACCAAGACTCTAAATCTGCGTGGTATTAGGCCGCATCAGATCTGAGTTCCTTTTGAAGCGCTGACAGATACAAAAGTCCATTTCATCCATTCAAAGCTCCATTTCTTCAATCATCTCATATTCTGGCTGTGACCGTGGTGGTGTATCTCATCAAAAGAGACAATCTAATTTCACATAGTCAATAGCTACACATTTGTAAGGGTTATATGTCTCATCTCACTTCAGATAATAAGACTCTATATGTGAGAGTTCATTGAGGGGAACTTGTGAGGGTAGATCATTACCAGACTAAAAATAACGGTACTGCAGGCTGACTCTCTGATGTCTTCGCTCTCTGTCCCACTTTGACTGTGCATGCTTATGCAAAAATTCGACACAAAAATGTCCTCAAAAAAAAAAAAAACAACAACCTGCTGCTAAATGACTAGATCTGAATTTGGATGGCACATGGCAGGTAAAAGACAGACATGATCAATAAAAAAACTGTCAGCTGAGAGTAAATTGTATCTGTGATTGCCACAATGAACACACAATATGACTCACTGATCCTTGACGTGAAGCAAAACATATTTTCTTTCTTTTTGCTTGCTTTACCTGCTACATTTTAGTTTAGCAAAAATGTAGCATCATTTTAAGTGTAGTTTTGGTAACACTTTATTTTACAGTGTCATTGTTACATATGTTACATGCAGTTACTATAGTAATAACTATAAATTATTCATAATTACATGCAACTAACTCAAAACCAAGCCAAACCCTATAGTAAGTACATATAGTGACTTAATATTACTCAGTACTTAAGTGTATAATTACAGTGTAACAAAGGCACCTTAAATTATAATATTAAATTAAAATATTTTCAGTGTCACAATGGATATGAATGGATATGGATGTGTCAAGTTTGGATGAAAACAAATATACATACACTTAAAATATTAAGTTTTAAGTCTTTTTGGTACTACTTTTTATCAGTAGTTAGCAACAGAAAGAACAAAATGGCTACTGCATTTAATACATGATATGAAAATATAATTATTTTGTCAAATCTACAAGATTCAAATCTCTACCAGATTAATTAAATAAATAATTAGTTTTAAATCATCTTGCAGTTTCAGTTCATTCATTCATCGATACAAATGCCAGATGCTGTAAAAATATTTGATATGACTTTATTCCTGAATCTGATTCTTTTGTACATTATTTATTTCATTTCTACACGCTTTTTGTCCTGGTAGTCAAGATTTAGTAGAGAATATATTTATAATATTAAATAAACTTGTCTGAAAAAAAAAAAAAAAAAAAAAAATCAATCCATGCCCAATACACTTTTCAGCTCATTCCAGCTTGTCCACTTGAGACCAGAGATAAACATAAAATCGAATCGCATTTAGAATTTATTTCTCAACCGGTCTCTTTAATCACCACAGTCTAGACATCTATTAGCCATCCTGATCAAGTTGAATAAGGTTTCTTAATGACTAAATCATTTGCAACGTTGCACATGCAGACTCTGACTCAGTAACAAGGTCTAATGACAACATTCATTAAAGAACTTCTAAGGTTTGGACGTAAACCTCGAGAAAGCGTTAGTGGTGGAACACAGTGGGGAAGATCACATCAGGGTTGAACAACAATCCGTGTTCTTTGGTTTATTCTTTTATAAGCCACAGAATGCAGGATTTCAAATGATTGATGTTCCACATGCAGCAGGAGGAATCACACAGAGAGCTTACCAGTAGAATCGATTGGGCGCCACCCGCTCGTGAACGAGCTGCCATCGACGGCCAAACTCAACAGAGCTGTAGAGCTGAGGACGAATATATTGGGTTAGCAAAGGGATTGTATGATGATTCCTGTCACTTCTGATGGTACAATATGCTGCTATAATTTAACTGTGCATTTGCCTAGTGGCATTGTTTAGGTAAGTTTAGTTTACTCTTTTTATCATTAGCTCTATTCATAGGCAGTAAGGCAGCTCACATTATTAGGCCACATTATTACTATTACTATTATGAAACCTAGCAGCAACTCCACACACTACACAAAATGGAAGTATTGCTGATTTCTACAGATTTTGACATTAGCGTGCTAAGATAATATACATGATAATCCAATATGCATAAAATACATAATACACACAAATATTGGGTGAAATTACTTTTTTGTCAATACCTTTTTCATTATTGAATAAAATACTATCAGTATACACTGCTGTTGAAAACTGGGGTCAGTATTTTTATTCATTAATTTGCATTAAAAGTTATAGTGAAGGCATTTAAATTGTTAAACTGTTATATTATTAATTGTAAAATATCTAAAATCAATGCTGTTCTTTTGAACTTTCTATTCATCATAGAATCCTAGAAAAAAGTATTTTAACACTAATAATAATAAGAAATGAATTTTGTGCAGCAAGTCATCATATTAGAATGATTTCTGAAGGATCATGTGACACTGAAGACTGGGTGATGCTGAAAATTTGACATGAAAGGGCTAAACTACATTTCAAATATGATTTTTTTATTATTTTAAATTATAATAACATTACTGTTTTTCTATATTTTTGATTAAATAAATTTTGTCTTGATGAGCATAAAAAAACATAAAAAATGTTACCAACACAACAATTTTGAATGGAAGTGTATCTGTAATCAGCATTTCTCTTCTAATTTCACAGATTTTTGCAATGTAGGGGTGTGACGAGATCTTGTGCCACGGGATCTTGTGATATTAAAATGTGAGAATATGCATAGAATATGCTATGTTCACATTACATTACGGTGCCCACCGTGGCACTGTCTCCACTGTCATTTTGCTTTTTTATAGAAATAAAAACATTTAATTCAGTTGGATAACGGTCGCTTCAATTGTAAACTATTGTAAACGTCTCCTCTGCTCATCCAGCACGAGCTGCAGAGTTGCACACAGTGCAGCAGGAATCACAGTTCACTGATCATGTGACGAGAGTAAGGTGAGATGACTGACAAGACCATGGCGGCGGATTCACCTAAGCGTTTGATAAATGTCTCATCTTGTAGCATGCGCGCTCAGCACCGCCGCTCCCTATACACAGAGTATGTGCGATCGCAAATTCGAAGTAAAACACAAGCTCCCTGTTGCGTGCAATTTAGATTACATACAATAAACTGTCTTCCAATATCAAACCTATCTTAGGCTGGGCTGTGTAGTTGTAACCACCTCTTAGCTCTGTTCTGGTCTCTGTTTGCACTTTGAATATTGAGAGATTACTTTAATTATAGTTGTACTTATTGTTTGCATTTAATAAGACTAAGAAAAAAAAAACCTGTATTATTTATTTTTGTTATTTATACTGTTATTTCTATGTTCAATTTGTGGAAAGGTGTTCAAATAGGAGGTCACACACAGCTTCAATCAGAAGTTTTGGGAGCTCATAATTCATGTACAGTAAGTTCTGAAGAGACTCATATGAAATCATACAGGAGAGAAGCAGTCAGTTGAGTTTGTGGCAGAATGTTTTACAGTGCTTGTATATTGTTGTCTTTTACTGCATAATAATTCATACTCAGAAAGTATAACTGAAATTACGTTCATTACAAGATGATTAGTTAAAGCATTTCAAAATGCACCTGAAGACTAATCATGAATTGTCCAGTCATGAATTTTGTCATTGAGGATTTCTTAAAAATACCGTCTCGTCACACCCCTATTGCAATGCATTATGGAATTGTCTCATCCAAATAAGATGTGATGCTGCCTTAAAATTGATCCAAAACAAGGTATCTTAGAAGGCAGAATAATTAAGTTGCCTACTTTTTTGGAACATAATTTACATCAGGAACATGCCAAAAACGCCTTAATACTGCCTACGTACGTAACTACATTTTCGAACCAAGCAAATTAAATTATGAATGATTTTCAGAAAGACAACAAACACGAAGATCAGAAATTGAGGCACTAAATGAGGCACAAAAATGACTCATGCATATACTTCTCAGCATGACAAAAAAACCAAAAAAAACATCCTATTTATGTGCATAGTGCTTTGGGGGAAATCATATTATATAAATGGCAAATACAAATATGTCACACTGGTACTTACAGCACTTTGGAATGATATGCGCCACTTGCTAAAGTGTTGAGCAAAAGTTTTCCCGAAGTGTGAAGCTTAATTTGCCTCGCAAAAATAACATATTTTTGCCCGGTTTTGCGAGACAGTTCTAAAACAGTGGGGGGTTTCAATGCATCAGTTGCATCAGTTGAGAACTGTGATATCACAATCTCGTATCCAATATAACATCCTGACTGAGTGTGGATGGAGTTTAGTCATATTTAGACATAGACAAATGGGATCAAACTAAACAAAATCAGACAGAATCAAAGAGTATTGCCCTGTTGAAAACAACTGCATAAACTCACCTAAGCTGGTCTTAGCTGTTTCAAACCAGTCACCCAATTTGGGGATGTCTGAATTGGTGTTCAGTTGGTTTAAGACCAGAAGAGTTTTTTTGCAGGAGGGAAGCACAAATATGTTCACCAATGAAGGTTACTGAGCTTTTCATTTGAGCTTGTTTCCTCTCTCATCTATGTTTACTGTTATAATAAAAGAAACCTCAGGAACTTTGCCAATGACACTGTGGTATAAAATCTGTCAACACTAATAAATTATGCATTTATTTGTAGCATAGATTTGGATAGGGTTTAATTACGCTAGTGATTGTGTTTTCCTTTTGTGCTGTTTGCTTTTGCAGCTTTCAACCGTGGCTAGTCATGCACATTGTGCAAACAGTCAACTATTAGCCTTCAATTGGCTGATAATTCTTTTTGATTGTGTTCATTTAATTGTAATTCATTCTCAGTGGCCTTCCTTCAAGGGTGAAGTCAATGTTGATTTGTCAAAATTGAAGTCAGTGCTGTCTAACACCATCACTCGAGACTTGAAACTATCATGGTATTTGATTATATTGCATGCCGCTGTGAAATGTAATTTGTCTGATTTTTATTTTATTTTATTTATTTTTTTGTTCTTTTTGAATATACATTTGATGAAGATGAGGTTTGATTTTTTTTTTTTTTTTTTTTTTTTATTGTATGTTCATAAACTTAAAGCATTTATATTATTTATCAAGGGGTAGAAAAAATAAAATCAATTCAGAAATTAATCTAATCCAAAAATTAAAGAGGGGAGGAATTAAAATGATTCATTAGTTGCATCAGGAAAAACTAAAACAAATCTTGACTAGTTAAATTATATTTTGATATGATTAAATCTGATGGTTAAACAATCTTTTCAGAAGAGTAAAAATTTTTCATAATTTATTAGCCCTAAACCATGAGCTCGAAAGCATATAATTAATGGTAATTCCCTGCGACTGGGGATCCATAAATTGTCTTAATTGCCAACTTTAAGCTCACTGAAATCGTCTCTTTAAGACTTATTTCCTCTCGCATTGATAATTGCTCTTTGAGGACATATTTCAATCCCAAATATAGATTAGCATCCATTTGCACGCATGCGTTTCATTATTATAATGTCTTGCTTTGCAGTTTGTGCCTCTAATGTTTATCAAGTATGCAAATACTATAAATGTGTTTTTCCATTGGCTTTCTTGCATTTGGTTATATTTGGCAATAAAACAGCTTGATAATTAGAGAACCACACGAAGAGTGCCTTTCTGAATTCTATTCCCAATAATGAGATGTTGTTTGCCATATTTTTCAGGAATAATTTAGCTAAAATGATTGTGTACCTTCTGGTCATGGCCATAAGCAAGGATCCAGTCCTCCTGCTCAGGATGAAACAACAGGCTGAGGATGTAGAAGTTGAGACGGTATTTTTGATAGGTGGCGCCTTCATCTGAGCTGATGAGCAAACTGCTCTCCACCTCTGGATCTGTCAGCAACATGATCTGAAACACAGACAAGAGGTTCTTAGTCTCTACAGTCCCTGCTTCACTGTCTTTCAGGGACCAAATGCCTCAGCTAGTGGAAGTGAGGAGCTGCATCTGTGATGTTCTGTCTACAAACAGACATTGTAGAATGATGAGAGACTGCAATAACAAGACCAGTGCATATGTTTGCCTCATTAAAACATATTCTGTTTAACTTAAAACAAGACAAACATAAAAATAGTCTCAAATCACAGGTACTATGTGTGTGTGTGTGTATATATATATATACGTATATATGTCTATGTTCTCTTGGCGCGTTTGTTGTGTTGCTGGCATTTTACACTAATAAATGTTGACTGCTTTGGTAAGCCGAATTAATAATTAAAGACATATTTACATGTATGTTTTATTGGGGTTTTCAGGAGGTTATGTGCAGTTATTAACTGTACGTTATTTGTATTTTTGTCATTTAAATGTATATGCTTTGATTAGCATTAGCTTGTGGACGCGCGCTATTTTACATGTAAATGTGCCTTATGTGTGTCTTTACAGGTATGTTTATGGCTTGCTTTCAAGTCCATATATGTTTAATTATATAAATAAAAATAAAATACAAATACTTTTTATTTTAGTTTTTTTGCACCGGGGTGTAAAGGAATAAGGATGGCACTCTATAGTGTTTATTCATATATTAGTTAATGATGTGTGATATGTGCATCATGTCATGACTTTACTTGAGGGGGCACAATCATAATTAACTCATTATTAACTAACCATATACTAACATCAACTAATGGTTTGTTAATGTATACTTATGTCATGACTTTACTTGAGGGGGCACAATTATAATTAATTCACTGTTAACTACTTACCAAATTCAGCTCATGATTATCATTAACTTACTATCAAATACACTTGTACTAACACAACTATATAAGTATTCAGCCCAGTTAAGTGATGTTGTGTGACTTTTCAAAAAGTCAGAGAATGGAGGTACAGTATGATCACGGCCTGCGTCTGGATGGAGAGTGAACTTCTGAATCTGATCCCAGCAAACGCTCCCTGACCTTAGTTCATGTTTCCTGTTTGGTTATTTTTTTGGGAACCGATTCCTCAGGAACTGATGTAAGTCACAGTAGTTTAGTTTGATAGGAAAGAATATCACAAAACAGATTAAGACCTTTTAAGATAAATAGTGTATTTAGTATTTTATATGTTTGATAAGGAGGATAAGTGAAAATAATGGCAAACTAATCATGTGCCTTCCAGTGATGTTTATAATGAAGCTGCTGATGTCAGTAGTTTAAATTCTGACAATAATAAATTGTTTAAATTTATTTCAAAGTCCAAATATGTATTATTCCTTGTTATAGAGACTGTTTGATTTAGTTTACCCTAAATGTTAATCAATGCATTAATTATCAAACATGTATTAACGCACAGTTAAGGCTTCTGTTTTCATGCATGAATCCCTATGACTCCTGTCGTAGTTAAGGATCACTCTTCATTAGTTCATATCTTAACTAATCTTGAGTTCATGTTGAAGTAACTATTAACTCAGGTATTAGTTCATGGTTATTCATGTACTGTTATTGTAAAGTGTTACCATAATAAAATATTAGTGTATTTTAATAATATTCCACAATATTATTGTATTAATGAATGCAGCTCCAAAAACATATTGTTTGATATACACTACATATAAAACAATAAATACATTTGAAAGTGAATCGTGGTAATACAGTCACTAATGCTGTTGATAGATTTTAACATGTATTGAACCTGGAACATTCCTTTAAACAATGACAACTAATAATAAAACATTAAAACATTATCAACACTGCATCTCAATTTGTATTTCTTATACAAGACAGGAAGCTCATAAATTTGATGAACTCACAAACCGTGTTCCTAATTTGCAAGTCTTAATGAACACTTTTAAAGTTGTGGCAGCACCGCCTCGTGTTAAATGTGATATCTTCATTTCCAATCCCTGATTTGCTTGGTTTGATCTCATCATAATCGCAGTGGATCACAAGCATAAATCTTTTTAACGCCGTCAATCTTGTAACACACTCCAATGAGTAATTCATTACGGCATGAGCATGCACACACTTTAACTTACCCTAAAGCGCAGTCACACTGTTAAATCTATAATTTCCCTTGAGCTTTTTTTTCCTTTTCTGCTTTAGAGTGCCACCAGTCTTAAGTTTGTGCCAATTTTGAAAATAAATAAATAAATATAATCAGCCTCAAATATAATTGAATCGGCGAGGCTGAACCGTTTCGAAACCTTATCATTGACAGAGAGCTGGAGGTGTCAGGGTCTAAGGAGTGTAAGTGTGTGTGTCTGAGCTCCACAGCAGAATTGCTTTAGGGCCTTTTTTTCTGTTCCATTGGTTTGTAAAGCTTTAAAAAGGCCGGATATTAACTCTTCTCATAGCTACTTTATGGACACAAGCTTCAATTATATTATCAGATCAATAGCCCTCTTGCACATGTAATATGGGTCAGTGCAACTTGTTCAAGAACTGACCCATCTTGTTTCTTCCTTGGCAAATAAAACATTAGCATCCACTTCAGAATTGGTTTCCATTTCAATTGCGTTCTTGACACATCTCTCCAGGGCAATAGCATTATTAAGTAGAGCAGGGCAGCAGAACTCACCAGACCATTCGTCAAACGGGACATGCAAATGCTAACCATAGCGGCGGAACCCAGAACAACCGCTCGTCAATCATCACCAACTTGATCAACCAGCATGACCCAGATGCCAACCAATCAGTGGGTTGCTTCATTGGTGGATTCTTTATTTTCTTTTAAAGAAGCAAACATTTGATTGCCATTATGCATTTTTATGTTATGCTAGTTATGGGATACTGGAGGTGAATTTTATGGCAGCAGGCCTTCATTATCGTCTTAGTCTGAAAGTGTGGATGGTTAATGAAAATGTGTACTCTTGAAAAGCCACATTAAACGAGCACTACAATTGCTTAAATCAAAAGTTAATGTGCAGCCAGCCATTTTAAGAATCAAAAAAGGCCAATCCTGGAAAAAAAAAAAAAAAAATCCATGAAGAAAAATCCTTTAGTCTGTTCCTCACATTGAGATATTGAATGGGTTTATAAGACTTGGAATATAATCGCACAATTTTTATAACACTTTTGTGGTGCTTTTTAGACCTTTTTTTGCACAAAATACTTAAAGTGCCCCTATTATGCTTTTTTTCAAATATTACCTTTCATGTAGTGTGTAACATAGCTGTTTGTGAATGTAAAAGGTCTGCAGATCTAAAGATCAAAGTGCGTGACGAATTAAGTTATTGTCTCCCAAAAGAAAGCAACGATTCTGAACTGTCTGAAACGAGACGTCAGCAATTCCAGACTTACTAGTCTAATCGTTTGTAACAAATTTGCATAATGCCAGCCTATGGTCTTCATTGGCTGCCCTTGAACAACTTCTGCTTTGCCCCGCCCTCAAACATTGTATTTGTAGCTGAGGCCTGGAAGAGTTTGGTTCGTTCGGTCGACATGTTGAGAAGGAGCCGTTAACAGCGCTGTGAATCTACTTTGCATGCACTTCCAAAAGATGAGGACTCGTGCTGGAATCGATACGGTAAAACCGACGCCGTTGTTATGGTTTATATCACTGTGTTTACAAGTGCTGATGAAGCGTCCGGAGCTGAAATTCAAATGTTAGCTGTGTCCCAATTTAGAGGCTGTATACTTAGAAGCCATGCCTTCAAAGTCAGCGAACGTCATTTTTCTTCATTATTTTTACATTTGCTTTATTCGATTTTTGAGTAAGTTGAAATCCAATACTTACATTTAAAAGTGTAATTTCTCTCTCACTCAAAAAAACAAAAACAAAACAAAAAAAAAACTGTCATCACTGGCGCCTAATGAATTCTAGGGTAGGCTAGAGGCCGCGAAGGAGCCATCTGCTGTATCCTTCATTGCAGCATTTGAAGGAGCCTTTGAATTGGGACAGTCTTTAGCCTTGTTTCCACCAGAATTACTGGATTTCATTCCCTGCATATAAGCTTAATAAAGCCTGAACCTCATCGTTTGTCCATCAGTCTAATTTTTAAACTCCAATGTTGATTCAAATAGCAAACAACTCTTACTGCATGCACCGAAACAGACTTTTTTTTTTTTTTTTTTGGTTGTTGAAATAAAATGCAATGTGGAGTCAATCAATCAAAATGCTGCATGAAATCAACCAATCAGCATGTTCATCACCCAAGTCCCACCCCCGAAAGTTCTTGAACTTTGAAAAAGTACTACCTCATGAGCAGGGACTTTCTGAGTGGAGAATTTTTACCCAGAACTTTATTTAGACCCTTGTTTTTGTGGTCGAAACACACAGAGTAAAGTTCCTGAGTGAAATCTGCCTTCGCATACAGCCTTTGAAGGATGCAGCCTCTGAATTGGTACGCAGCTATGGCAATGGGTGGCTCATTTTCGACACACGCCAATCACAACAGACAGGGCCATCTGACCAATCAGAGCAGAGTAGGCTCGTGGAAAGGATGGGTTTAGAGAGACCGGATCTTCGAACAAACTGTTTTCAGACTCTTTGAGAAATTAGGTGACGTGCAATGTATATTAAAAATAAAATACTTTTTTTAAAAATTAAAGTGTTCTATATGTGCTATATCAACACAGTGGGAGATATATGTAGCCAATAAATCAGGGACCATTCACAAAAAAACCAAAAAACAAAACAAAAAACATATCTGAGATGGGTTTTAATACCAGGGTCTAAAAAAAGAGACATTTTTATTTTTGTGTGAACTGTTTTTTTGTGAACTGTGAACATATAAGTCATACATGCTGTCACATGCTCTGACACTGTTATTGATTAACTGCCTCAACATTTCTATACCTGACATAGACACATGAAAATACGCTATGCAGAATATGCAGGTGTAGGTGCGTGTGTCTCTCGCTCACTCTCTTTTGACCTTCAGTTGTGCAGAAATAGATGGAAGGCACAGGTAGCAAAGAAAAGAAAGAATCTAACAATGCGACACTGCGGGTGCTCCATAGAGATGTAGTTAAAAAATGAAATACAGATTTTGCTATAGCACATACCTACTTTAGAAAGCTTTGATCAGCACTATAAAAGTGAAAAGCAGATAATTCAAGAACAAGTAATTCTGGTTTTAGATAAAATTAAGGATGGTCTGCACTGGCCTTGTCGACTTCGCTTTTATAATGTGAGTCACACATTACCAAGGGCAATTAATTTTATCGTCTTTTCTCCATCTCCATACTCATGCAGCCTTGCAAAATCCACCTCCGTATCTTTCCTCTGATTCTGTATGTTAAGTCCCTATCAGTGACTTGAAGCATAAGAGCAGAGGTTTCTGGGAAGACAAAGGTTAATGAAGCAGCAGATGAGGTGGCTGGAGAGACGCTTAGAGAGTGTGGTGGAGAATCTTTGAGTCCCGCTGTGCACTGATACGTCGGCTCTGATAGAATATTAATGAAATTAGGAACATGTTTCGGCTCCATCTTAAACTAATTGGATTGTCTCACTCCCGTAAATCTAGACCATAACGAGGTCGGTCATGAATGCTTCTTTTTTGTTTTTTTTTACCGCTAACCTGACTTGGATAAATGGTCTTTTGAGCTTGGAATTTAGATTCCTTTATTATTGATTTTGCTTATGTAAAGATAAAGCAGAGAGATGGAAGAACAGAATGGGTCAAAGCACAGTGTAGGCCAGACTCAAACAAGTGTCACTTACTTTTGCACTACTGAACACATGCAGTAACCAAAAATACCAACAGGGAATTTAGCTTTTCAGTACTATGGTCATTGTTTTTGAGCAAAATTAGCTCCAATTACCTACCAACCTACCTACGTACCTTCCAACCTACCAATCAATCAATCAATCAATCAATCATACACATTTTACTTTTGAGGAAATTTGAGGATAAATAGCAATTCAGAACAAATGAAACAACTTATAATTGTCACTTATATATAAAAACAATTATTTTAATTAGTGATTGCAGTAATATATTTAATGCCTATAATTCCCACTGAGGAAATGCATTTGTGCATCATTCAGATTCCAAACTATATTCCAAATGTGATCATCTATTTGGTTTCTCACACTCTCACAGTGTGGAGATTTCAGTGAACAACTGTTAACTTTTAAAATTTATCCATCATAAACTGACTTCAGAAGAATATAGTATATGAGTCATACAGACCACTTTTACGATACTTTTGTGTACCATAAAATAGTTTTTGGAGCTTTACAGTTTGAATCACAGTTACAGTTTTTCCTTGCATCCCTCATTTTTCTTCTTTTGGGTTCTACGATTGAATAATAATAATAATAATACGGATTTGGAATAATATGAGGGTGAAAAAAATATTTCTGCTCCAGAGCAGAATCGCTATTAACTTTTAAAAGCAATGTACGTATATATTTTATGGAACATTAACTTTAGCTCTAACTTTATAAAACACACTGTAAAATAACAAAATGTTGTATATTGTGGCCATGAATTAACTACTTTCTAAAATGTCACCATGTTTTACTAATTTGTTTCCTCGTTTTAGGTAAATCATGCACACAATATTATCAAAATCAAAATGAAGAAATTAATTAGTTCAATGTGGACACGATTTACAAAAATGAGGAAACAAAATTAATTAAAACATTTTTTATTTGTGGTTTTAAATTTTACAAATTTAGGAAATTAAATTTAAAGGATTAGTTCACTTTCAAATTAAAATTTCCTGATAATTTACTCACCCCCATGTCATCCAAGATGTCTTTCTTTCTTCAGTAGAAAAGAAATTAAGGTTTTTGATGAAAACATTCCAGGATTTTTCTCCATATAGTGGACTTCAATGGAGCCCAAACGGTTGAAGGTCACAATTACAGTTTACAGCAATCCCAGACGAGGAATAAGGGTCTTATCTAGAGAAACCATCGCTCATTTTCTAAAAAAAAAAAAAAAAAAAAAATTAAATTATATACGTTTCAACAATAAATGCTCATCTTGAACTAGCTCTCTTCTTCTCTATTTGAATTCCAGCAGTGTAGACACTGCTAAGTGTATTACTGCCCTCAACAGGTCAAAGTTTGAACTAAATTGTCATATACAATATGCTAGTGCAAGTATATAACAATTTAGTTCAAACTTTGACCTGAGGAGGGCAGTAATACACTTAGCAGTGTCTACACTGCTGGAATTCAAATAGAGAAGAAGAGAGCTAGTTCAAGATGAGCATTTATTCTTAAAACTTATATAATTTTTTTTATTATTATTATTATTATTTCAGAAAATGAGCGATGGTTTCTCTAGATAAGACCTTCATTCCTTGTCTGGGATCTTGTAGAACGCTTTGAAGCTGCACTGAAACTGTAATTTCACCTTCAAATTTGGAGGCCACTGAAGTCTACTAAATGAAGAAAAATCCTGGAATGTTTTCATCAAAAACCTTCATTTCTTTTCGACTGAAGAAAGAAAGACATAAACATCTTGGATGACATGGGGGTGAGTAAATTATCAGGAAATTTTAATTTGAAAGTAAACTAATCCTTTAACAAGTATTTAAAATGTTTGTAAACATTTAAAAGGGAAAGTCTTGTGTAAATAATAAAGTGAGGAAATAAAATGTCTTAAAAACCTGTTAATGCCAATGGCAAAAGTTTTTTTTTTTTTTTTTTTAATAAAATCAAGAAGGTCCAAGAAAAAATCGTGTTGCGATAAGGCAACACAGCACCATAGATTGTGAATACTATTATAACCTTATTGACCAGGTGAGGACACTTAATCTATGGTTATTGAATTTGTGATCAGATGAAAATGAAGTCTCATTAAAAATGTGTACACAAGCTTGCACAGTCGCATATATAAAGCAAGACTTTACAGTCCTTATTTAAGTGAATGAACACACACACAACACACCAGCACAAACTCTTTCGTCCACTGATGACTAAACATCATTAAAAAACTGTAAACCATGCTGTTTGCCCTTTCGGTGCTTACACTGAATGTTTTCAGCACACAAATCTCTCCAACAGTCTTTGTAGGTGTGCACAGGTGAGCCGCATTTTTATCCCTCATCCAGCTCGGGAACGACTGAGCGTTAAGTTACTTTTCCTCCCTTGCTGATGCCACAGATCTGAGGACTGAATGTGCTCCCTGAACTCAGAGCCGTGTTGTTGTTTTTGTTTTTTTCTGCTCTTATTAGGGATGCAGGTGGTGAACTCTTCCATATTGCCTTATTAACCAAGGCTATTGTTTGCTCACAGGAGAACTGACCAATTAGGGTGAAATGCTGTGTCGGGTCCCAGGTGAGTGCTCAAGGTTTCACAAAACATCCAAGGTGCTGTTATTTAAGGTTGCCTTGGGAGACAGGGGTGTAGGGATAACTCAGGCCGGTTATTGGAGAGAAGTCTATGTGTGCATGTGTGTTTGTGGGAGAAAGGTAGCCAGGTGTTTCGGCTGTGGTGTTTTTGAAAGAATCTCAATAAATTTTCCTTCCCTTGTCCTTAAAGGGATAGTTCACCCAAAAATATAAATTCTCTCATCATTTATTCATATTCATGTCATTGCAAACCTGCATGACTTTCTTTCTTCTGTGGAGAATTGGATATTTCGAAAAAATATTTTTTTCATTTTTGGGTGAACTATCCCTTTAATTTAAAATGTTCATTTAGAGACTCTTAATGAACATGTTTTCTGATTAAGTAAAAAACAAACAAACAAACAAACAAACAAACTAAAACAAACAAACAAACAAACAAAAAAACAGTGTAATTTAAAGATGTTTTCCGGTGAACATTCTAATAAATAAAATAATAAAATAAAATAAAATAAAAATAAAATAAAATAAAATAAAATAAAAAAGTAAAATAAAATAAAATAAGATAAAATAAATAAAATAAAATAATAAAATAAAATAAAATAAAATAAAATAAAATAAAATAAAATAAAATAATAAAAATTATTTATTTAAAAAAAATAATAATAATCTTTTAACTCTTTCCTTGCCATTGACAGAATTTTCTGGCTTTCCGTGTTCTCTCTGTTATAAAGATTATTATTTGGCACAAATGCAAATGTTTGATAAATGCTCTCATGTGTGTGCTATTATGCTGTCTTTATGTTTTAGACCATACATTGAGATATTATATTATATTAACTGTAAACAAGAAATTAAAATCATTGCTTATGGACGTGTGGTCTTTGAAAGAAAAAAAAAAACACGATTTTCTCAGCTTTTGGTTCAAAATGTTGCTTTTTGTATGAAACATCAGAGAGAAGTCTGATATTTTCACAGGTTTTGACATTTTGATTAAACATTACAAGGTCAAAACATAAGAACAAAAACATGCACTGAATGAACTGATCACAATAAGACAAAATGTATTGACTTTGAACTGAATTGAACTGAATTTTCATTTCATGCCAACTTTAAGACATGGAAAATGCAAATATAAAACTGCTGACTGCTCTATACAGAAATAGCACCTCCCATTGGTTTAATATAAATGAAAATACACAGTTTTTTCCCCTCATTAGTACAAATAAAAAGTAGTAAATGAACGTCACACACCCTTCCTCTTCACAAGCAAACACTTGCCACATAACCCTCAGTTTACTAAAGAATAACCACCACCTAGTGGCTGAGACACTGTATGTGCAGTTTACTGCTGTTGCTGAAGGTCAGGGCGATTAAAAACACAAAGAAAATCAGCTAAATGTTGAAATCTTTATCTCAGGAGGCACAATCTCTCTCGCTGTGACGGAAAAGATTGTGCTGATGGCTCAGTTTTAGGGCTGTCTTTGAGGGAGTAGATGGCACCCATGGGGTTGCCAGGCGACAGGCAAAACTGATTGTGACTCAAGCATTCCAGCGCTCGCATGGAATACCTTGAAAATTATCGAAACACTCCAGCTTTAAACTTATAGTACATACAGTGCATGTACATACTAATGCAAAACTGTAAATTATCAAATAACAAGTGATATTACAAAATGGAAGAATGAAGAAATGAATGTCAAGGCAGAAAGAAAGCATCAATCTTTCATAGTGGAGCTCTTTAGCTCAGACACATGATTTTTGCCTATAATGTACTTTCATGTAAGTTTTTCATCTCTTATTCTCTTTGTATGAGCATACCCTTTCATTCTCTCCCTCTACATGAAAACATGAGTACAATTCTTCCCCTCAAAAAGATCAACCCCTGTTATCTGGCAATTATCTTTCCAAAGACACATACGCGACCGTACAAGCCTGTCAGGGGGGCGAGAGGGGTAAAGCCGAGCCGGGGTGGAAGCGGAGAGCAGGTCAGGCAAGCTGAGCCTAATTAAAGCTTGGGAAAGAGAAAGGTCAGGGAAGCAGTGACTTCCACCAATGAGGGAAAATGTGAAGTCTTCATATGAGAATGAGAAATGTCAGGCACAGGCCCAAGCAAACGAAGCAAAGGTCTTGTGTGTGATTTAGAGTCTGATGAAGAGGCGAGCTAACAAGCGACGATTTAAGGCATGAGGAAGGAAATGCAGACGAGAGGGGGTAATTTCACATTTCGGCTGAAAAAATGGTGTTGAGTGGCCACCATTTTAAAATTGTGTAAATCAGGTGACCATGTTCAAGCAATTTAAATACATGTTGACAAGGCAATGATATTTTAGCATGATTTAAAGGGATAGTGGTAACACTTTACAATAAGGTTCCATTAGTTAAAGGTGCCCTAGTTTCAAAAATTGAATTTACCTCGGCATAGTTGAATAACAAGAGTTCAGTACATGGAAATGACATACAGTGAATCTCAAACTCCATTGTTTCCTCCTTCTTATATAAATCTCATTTGTTTAAACAACCTCTGAGGAACAGGCGAATCTCAACATAACGTAACAGTCGGGATCATTAATATGTACACCCCCAATATTTGCATGCCAGCTCATGTTCAATGCATTACACCATGGCAGCCAGTATTAACGTCTGGATCTGTGCACAGCTGAATCATCAGACTAGGTAAGCGAGTGTAGTGATTTTTACTGTGTCCATTCAAGGACGCAAAGTAAAATAGGGATTGGTACTCACGTCACCGCTGACGTTGTGATTTTTGGATCACACGTCTCTTAAGGTGTGATTATGAGTACATCAGATGACCACTTCCCCCTTTTTCCCTAGTTCAGGGCACCAGTCAAGGTCTTTTACCTTGGTAGTATGAGAACACTCTCAACAGGGGCTTTTCATTAATTTAGAATTAATGTGAAGTGGTCAGCTGATTTATCTGAAAGATTGGTGAGATTGCTAACTTGTAGAACCTCTTCTGTATTATCAGCACAAGGAAGACACAAGTATAATAAAAATAAATTTTATTAACAAAAAGATAAACAAGAATAACTAACACAACTACTAAATGAATACCATGAATGATAAAGGAATAAAGTGCATAAGATACATAGAATACAAGTGATTAAGTTGGGTGTGGCTATGGAAGAGTTACGTTATCTTATGGAAAGATAAACTGTTTCTCTGAAAATAATAAGGTGGAGAACCTTATTATGCACCAAACAAATAAACGAGAGATTATTTGTTATTAACTAACATCAGCTATATTACATCTAATGGGAATTAGGAAATTATATACTGATAATATACAACAATGCCAAGGTCTCTGGAAAGAGGTTTGGTTAAGTGATATTTACGTTCCATGTGGTTGAGTCTAGTGTTAATTTCGTCAGACGAGACGAGACGAAATATGTTCGTCAACGACCTTTTTTTTCATGACTAAGACGAGACGATGACAAGACTGCACCACTGTCCAAAAACGCTGACTAAGACTAAATTAACATGCATTATTGTTGACGAAAAAAGACGAGACGAAAATGTTTTGTATAAAATAAAAACTAAGATAAAATCTCTCTTCATTTTCATCTACAATCGTCTCTGCTTTTTCATCAGCTGTTACGCCTTTAAAATATTCAGAACGAGTTCGCGGCTTCGCGCTGTTGCTCAAGTTAAACCTCATTGAAGCCTTGTTTACACTGCATGTGTGCGGCTCGTTACGGCTCCGG
This sequence comes from Ancherythroculter nigrocauda, assembly GCA_036281575.1. NCBI lineage: Eukaryota > Metazoa > Chordata > Actinopteri > Cypriniformes > Xenocyprididae > Ancherythroculter > Ancherythroculter nigrocauda. Next base: position 20,002,066 of record VTFQ01000003.1, on the reverse strand, counting down.
CAAGGTGTTGTTCCGTCCTCTGCGCGATGTCAACTCAAACAAAGAAATTTCAAGTTTTTCAACTTCGAATCTCTTGTCGTCAGTTTCTAGTGATGTAAAATATGAGCGGGAGTTTACACAGGGTGATTATTTTGACTTTGTTTTGTATTTGAGCTGCGCGTCTTGGAGGCGAGGCGCCTATCTTTAGAGAAGCGGCGCGTCGAGCCGCTTCTGGGACGCTTCTTAAACGCACCGCGGCGCGGCTGGTGTAAACACAAGCATTGACTAGAGTGGCCGTGTATCAGCTCCGGTAGCCGCGTCGCAGCCGTAACGAGCCGCACACGCGTGCAGTGTAAACGAGGCTTTACAGGTCTCATACGCCTGTGGCTGCAACACCAAACTGCTGAACCATAGACTGTAAAAAAAGAACACTGAACACCCAACACCCAAAGCGAACACGAGTGACGAGCGACGATGACATGCTAGCTTTTGAATAGTGTTGGTTAAAATAAAATACTCTTCAGAACAGGTTAATCATTTGTGAATGTGTCTCCTAAATCAGAAATTGAAAACCAGACACGTTTAACATTTGCATTCAACAAAAATCTTTTAACAAGTGTATTTTGTCAGGTAATTATGACATTTAACCAATGTTTGAGATATGTGAAACACTTTTTTTACTGAAATGTTTATCAGTAATAATCTCAGTAATAATGTGTTATTTTTTAAAAAAAGACTACAATTTTTGACTAAAACTAGACTAAAATTAAAAGACTTTTAGTCGACTAAAACTTGACTAAGATACCTTGAGTTTTCTTTTGACTAAAACTAGACTAAAATGACAAGACGTTTAGTCGACTAAAACTTGACTAACAAAAAAAGATATGTGAATGACTAAATATGACTAAAACTAACAAGGACATTTGGCACAAGACTAAGACTAAGACTAAATTAAAAATAGGTGACGAAATTAACACTAGTTGAGTCCGATGATGGTGACGTCTTCCTCTGGTTGTGCGGGGTGACGATGCACTGGGGAGAGGAGCCAGAATCTGTCTCAACAGTCTTGAACATGAAGCTCTGTGGGATGCTGATCTCCTGGAGCACCAAAGGGTCCTAAAATCTGGAACACGCAGATGAAGCCCTGGCATAGGTGCAGAAGGTCCTTAACAATCTGGAACACGCAGACGAAGGTACCTTGAAGTGAAGGTTTGCTCTCCTGAGCTTAACCTTGTTGCAGATGTCATTACTGTCTCGCTGGACGGAAACTCTGGACGTAGTGTTTGTTGATGTCTCTTTCCTCACAAGCTGGAGGCTTAGAACGTGGTCGTCTCTGTGGCTGCTTCACAAGCTGTAGACTCAGATCATGGGATCTGTTGTTGTCTCTCTGGAAGGACCAGAGGCTCAGAACGGTTTTGTGTCTGTTAATGTCTGTCCCCGTGCAGGACAGACTCAGAACGGTGTATCTGTTGTGTCTCAGCTTCGCAAGCCGGGACTCAGAACAATATCTGTTATGTCTTCCCCCTTTGAAGGGTAGACTCAGAACGGTGCATCTGTTGTGTCTATCCTCGTGCAGGACACACTCAGAACAGTATATCTGTTAATGTCTCACTCCTTACAGAGTTAAGACCCAGAACAAGGAGTGTCTGTTGAAAGGGTACCTTTATCCCTTTCTGATGAGGAGGAGATTGCATTTTGGTGCTTCTCCATTCAAGTGCTGTGATTGGCTGCTGGTGTCAGAGGGGACACACAAAGTATGGCCCACCCTTCTCTCCCCTGTGGAACTCATTTGCATAAAGCACAACGTTGGAAGTCTACAGTGTCTTTAAAGTTTACCAATGCATTTCTCACTTTCCAAACCACCACCGGAATACCTTTGGCAATATTCTAAACAAATAGAGACTAAACATGATGGAAAAAGATTGAACTGTCATTCAATTGTAGCTGAATTTGTATCAGATGTTGCACTACAAATGGCTGTCACTGAGAATACTTATTTCTGTGAATAAGTATGAAATGGATGTGTAGTTTGCATCAGTTCTAAGGTTTTCAAACATAGTTTTGAATGGATTTGTGATCTTTGTGATCTCTCTTTGTTTCACCCATTGCTGCTAAGGTCCCGAGGAATTTTTATGGCAGTCTCTGGTCAACCTTAGAAAAGTAGTCTCTAGATGGGTGAAGGGCAGAAACTGCCTGTGGACCAATGAGAAGTCCTGTCCTTGTCAGGCTTGGTACAAGAGGTTTTCTTCTTGCCCTCTAAGAGAGGTCTGGATGTTGTCCTTACATCTTTATCTGATGGCATTGGACAGTTTGTTTGTGTTAGTCCACCAAGATCCAATCAAAATGTAGCAAACCTTTGTCCACTGTTACGGACAGAGAAGGGCCCGGCCATAAACTGGGCCCTAGAATGTGCTGTTCACTACACAAGCAAGGACAATGGCGAAAAATGGCAGATGGAGCAATAATAACTAACATGATCCACGATATCATGATATTTTTAGTGATGTTTGTAAATTGTCTTTCTAAATGTTTCATTAGCATGTTGCTAATGTACTGTTAAATGTGGTTAAAGTTACCATCGTTTCTTACTGTATTCACGGAGACAAGAGCCGTCGCTATTTTCATTTTTTAAACACTTGCAGTCTGTATAATTCATAAACACAACTTCATTCTTTATAAATCTCTCCAACAGTGTGTAATGTTAGCTTTAGCCACGGAGCACTATCAAACTCATTCAGAATCAAATGTAAACATCCAAATAAATACCATACTTACGCGATTAGACATGTTGCATGACGAACACTTTGTAAAGATCCATTTTGAGGGATATATTAGCTGTGTGAACTTTGTTTATGGTGTTTAAGGCAAGCGTGAGCTCTTGGGGCGTGGAGCACGAGATTTAAAGGGGCCGCGTACCCTGAATTGGCACATTTATAATGAAAGGCAGTTAAAAAAAAATTATAAAAAAAAAAAAAAAAAACTATGGGGTATTTTGAGCTGAAACTTCACAGACACATTCAGGGGACACTTAAGACTTACATTACATCTTTTGAAAACATGTTCTTCGGCACTTTTAACTAAATAAGTTAAAGGGATATTTCACCAAAAATGAAAAAAACTATCATCATTTAATCACCTTCAAGTTGTTCCAAACTTGTATAAATATTTCAATTGTGGAGCACCACTGACTTCCATAGTATTTGTTTTTCCCATACTATGGAAGTCAATGGTGTCCTGCAACTGTTTGGCTACAAACATTCTTAAAAATATCCTCCTTTGTCTCCTTGCTTGCTTCACAACAATACCTGCAGAACTTCTGATGATTCGGCTGTACAGCTCCACGACGTTAATACTGGTTTGCCTTGAACATGGGCTGGTATATGCAAATTTTGGGGGGGCGTATATAATAATGATCCTGACTGTTAGGTAACAGTCAGTGTTATGTTGGGATTCGCCCTTTTTTTCTGTGGTGTTTTTCACGCATGAGATTTACATATGAAGAAGGTGTTTGAGGATCACTGTATGTCATTTCCATGTACAGAACTCTTATTATTCAACTATGCCAAGGTAATTTTATGGCACCTTTAAATAAAAATAGTTCCTTTCTTAAAAAAAAAAAAAAAAAAAAAAAAAAAAATCAATGAATGTATTAACACAGTCAAAAACATAAAATGTTTCTTTCAAATATTCAAATATGAAAAAGTGAATATAAGCATAGAAGAATAAGGCCTGACCTGGGCGATAAAACGGTATCGATTTCGACGGTACGTCTTAATCGATAACGATAGAAAAAATGTTCGATATAACTCTCGATTTAGTTTCACTTAAATGCGTTAAAATGTAAACAGACATGAAGTTCGGTTGCATGAACAACTCTCAAGCTTGCTCCGTCCCTGAATCACAAAATAGATGTGCTAAGAGCAACACGCAAACAAGCTGCTGTGAGTTCAGTTGCGCAATCGCCACGTGAAATCAGAACACACAAACACATGAAAATGAGTGCTGTACCTGCTGGCGACGAGGTGATTGTGAATAATAAAAAAGTACATATCAGCTCGTCAGAGTGGCAGTTTCATGGTTTTTGAAACAATTTGAAACAAGTTAAACACTTTAATTTTCACATAAAAAATAAAAAAAAAATATTTGTTTACATTTTATTTATTTTGTTTTTTTTTTAAATCATTTGTTGTTTGCTTTAATTAAAATGCATTGGTTAAATTAAAAAAAAATTCTACTGGTCTTTTTTTTTTAAAAAGGTTATTATTTTTTCAATAATTATCGATACTGAACAATATGAAACATTATATCATGATATTTTTTTTTAGAAAAAGAATAGAATAGAATAGAATAGAATAGAATAGAATAAAGACAAAATGTTTGACAGCATAACAGCACATGCATGAGAACACGTATCAAACAAATTACATTGCCAACATTTTGTGAGCCAATGCGCCAAATAATACTTTGAACTAAGATAAAATGAAGCTGTCCTAAGATTCTTATGCTCATTACTGAGGACGCATGGTGATCATCCTCATTAATAATGAAAGAAATAATAAATGAATTCTTAAATAAAGGAAACCTTTTCTCAAAGTTGTTCATTTGATCAAACTGCCAAAGTGTGCACACGCACTCTCTCTCTCTCTCTATCAACCCTGTTTTTATCACCTCTCTGTTCTCTCTACTCATTCATTGCAGGCATTTTGAAATGATGCCTGAGGGCTAACAGATGTTCATCTTTATTTCTTTCTCAGTTAGGACGTTTGCTTCCGCCCCATCAGTGAGTGTTTCCCCTGCAGAGCTCATGCCATCAGAGCTGCCCACACCACCTCAGAAACCAAATGAAAAGCTCACCCATAAAGCCTAGCTCCTTGTGTTTTCACTTCATCTGTGCACAAAAACTGCTTCAGTTCTCACAAAGTGAATCATGAATTAAAGATAGATTTGCATCTTTCTGAATATTATGTCTTGTTTCAGAAAGGCTGCTAGCTCCTTCACGACTCGTGGTATGGTTTACGATGCTAAAGTTATTGCTATGCTATGAGACACTCTCGCTACATTAGAAGACAACACACACTACGGTATAATTAGCACAATCATTTCACCCCTAGCATCAACAGCAAATGCTAAAAGCTTAGAGAGAATCCTACACCAATGATCTGAATCTCAACCTCGTTTTAGTGACGCTAACTGCCTTAGCCATCAGCTATCGCCGTTTATCTTGAGGTCAATATAGCAGGCTGTTTGTGTGGCGTAATACTGACAAGTGGGTGTTTAATGTGGATGTTTTACTTTTTAAAATGTGCTTTTTTTGTGAGAGGCAGATATTATGAATACAGGTCCTTGAACATGAAAGTACAAGAGATGTCCTCAGGGACGGAGTGCAAATAACTCTGTTTACCTGCTGATTATTGTAATTTCACACTCATAAAGCGCAAATAGTTTTAAACACTGACAAACATACTCACAACTACACACAGCCACACAGTCGTGTGATGGTAAACTTCAAGTGCGGCTCATATGACAGTGCAAAATAGGTTTTTTTTGCAGGCCAACAGAGAGCTATTAAATAAAAAAAAGTTGAAAATTCACTTTGTAAAAAGTCAGTTCACTCGCTCTTATCTGAATGAAAGGTCCCTTGTGATAACAATTACAGGCTGGGGCACTAAAGTAGAACAGACTGTCAAAACATTTTTACCTTTCATTATTTAACAGTGGGGTTTTTATCTCTGTATGTGTGTGTGTGTGTGTGTGTGTGTGTGTGTGTAGGTAGGTTTTGCTATTCTCGTGAGGTCATAACTTTTTATCGCAGAAGAAAAGCAAAACCTAATATAATCATGTTGAAAGGGCATCTCTACAAAGAAAAGATTAATTAGGAAACTTTAAGACGCGCATTTAATTTATCACTAATTTTAAATGATCGTTTTAGGCTATAAGTAAATGTATTTAGCTTCTATTTTAGCAAATTCTGTCATAATTTAGTCTTGTCAATCATGCTTAAATCTGCATTTGTTTTTCTTCCACAGAGCACAGTTTTGAGCAATGTACTGCACAATGAATAGTGACTAGCTTTAAAGTTTCAAAAAGGAAACCATAAAAGTATCATAAAAGTGTGCTATATTGTGCTATATTACAAAAGCTTTGAACAGATTGAAGTTGAAGTTGTTATTTGCAAATCTTTCAAGCTGTCCTTGGAGCATTTATGAGCGAATAAGCAATGGCCAATTCACAAATGAATCATTCTTTCGAGTGAGACATTTTCAGTGAATCAGTTGATCTGATTTCCAAAACTAGTCTTCATTCAGGAATTGGCCTGATCTGGTGACTCAGTGTTCCATTCAGTTAGCAGCTCACTGAAGGGAAGGATTAATATTGAACATCTTTTTTTTCATTGAGAAACATCATTGAGAAATTTTCTAATTTCTGGTGCTTTGCATCCTTTTTTTGTGCCTGGATTCATTATGAGGCTTGTTCATTATGATTGTATTGGGTACCAGTACATCTTCAAAATGTCTCTTTTCAGTGCAAAAAAAATAAATAAATAAATAAACATTTTATTTCTTTTGATTTTTGAATTGTTTTACAGTACACATATCTAAACATTCTTAAAGGCACAATATGTAAGATTTTTAGATTAAAATAACCAAAAACCACTAGAACAGTGTTATATATTTTGTTGTTGACTTGTGTACTTACATTATTCCAAACATTTCCAGCAATGTTTAAATCCAGAGAAATCAGCATTTTTAACCAGTGTAACATTGTATCTTTGTGTCACCTGTCAATGATGTCATATCCGCATTATCCTCGATTTCCAGTTTTACTTTCATAGAAACCATGGAAACACCAAAGACGCTTTACTGTATTGTGTGGGTTTGGACACCTTTATAAACAGAAAACTAATCATTGTTAAACAGCATAAACATAATAAATGCTCCAATGAACTCCACCCTGCTTCATACCACAGTAACGTTAATAAAACTTTAAAGGTGCCCTAGAATTAAAAATTGAATTTATCTTGGCATAGTTGAATAACAAGAGTTCAGTACATGGAAATGACATACAGTGAGTCTTAAACTCCATTGTTTCCTCCTTCTTATGTAAATCTCATTTGTTTAAAAGACCTCCAAAGAACAGGCAAATCTCAACATAACACCGACTGTTACGTAACAGTCGGGATCATTAATATGTACGCCCCCAATATTTGCATATGCCAGCCCATGTTCAAGGCATTAGACAAGGGCAGCCAGTATTAACGTCTGGATCTGTGCACAGCTGAATCATCAGACTACGTAAGCAAAATGGCAGGTGGAGCAATAATAACTGACATGATCCATGATAACATGATATTTTTAGTGATATTTGTTAATTTTCTTTCTAAATGTTTCGTTAGCATGTTGCTAATGTACTGTTAAATGTGGTTAAAGTTACCATCGTTTCTTACTGTATTCACGGAGACAAGAGCCATTGTTATTTTTATTATTAAACACTTGCAGTCTGTATAATTCATAAACACAACTTCATTCTTTATAAATCTCTCCAACAGTGTGTAATGTTAGCTTTAGCCACGGAGCACCATCAAACTCATTCAGAATCAAATGTAAACATCCAAATAAATACTATACTTACATATCTGCATATGCTGCATGACGAACACTTTGTAAAGATCCATTTTGAGGGTTATATTAGCTGTGTGAACTTTGTTTATGCTGTTTAAGGCAAGCGCGAGCTCCGGGGGCGGGGAGCACGAGAATTTACAGGGGAAGCAGCCTGAAACGGCACATATTTAATGATGCCTCAAAATAGGCAGTTAAAAAAAATGAATAAAAAAAATATTTGGGGTATTTTGAGCTGAAACTTCACAGACACATTCAGGGGACACCTTAGACTTATATTACATCTTTTGAAAACATGTTCTACAGCACCTTTAATATATTAGCTCATCCATGAACATGATTTCTGCCCAAGTCCATCGGATTGCTTTTCATCGGCTGTGGAAGTGAAGATGACAACTCCCATGATTCCACGCTCATTCGCAGCATCATCAAGCTACACCTTTGTTTTGAATAAGCGACCTCTAGCGGTGAAAATGATATATTGTGCCTTTAAATCAAGATACATTTACTAGAGAAACAAAATAACTGAAGGCATTTTTTTCTGAAATAATGATCAACATTAAGTAGATAAAAAAAAAAAGGTAGATAACCTAAAAATTAAGTAGATAAACTTTAAACAAACTTTATCCCATTGGCAGATATTTGGGTAACACTTTATTTTACAGTGTCCCTGTTACATAAGTTACATGTACTTTACAGTAGTAATAACAGTAAATTATGCATTATTACATGCAACTAACCCTAAACCAAACCCTATTCCTTACTATAACCCTGTAGTAAGTACATGTTGTCAATTAATATTACTCAGTACTTAAAGGTATTTGAATTGAATAAGGACACCTTAAAATAAAGTGTAACCGATAATTGTTCTTGATTTAGGCATTAAGTCACTTAATATTAATACTTTTTTTTTTTTGGTTGTTTTCAGAAAACAAGACTTTATATCTTTTGTCATGTTGCTTCTTAAGTAAGTTTAGATATTTTAAAAACACAAAAAATATTTGTTCAGAAAATCATTTTTTGTCATGTTCATGTTTGTGTTGACACGTACCATCATTTTATGATATCAAAACTAAGTAGACGTACTATAATTTCCTGATAGGATGTACATTTAGCAAACAGTATGGATAGAAGTTGTCTTCAGTAAGGACATAGATCATTGGAATGGCTTTTTCACACACATTTAATCCAGTCGTGAGTTTTTGGTCATGAGTGATTGGAGTCTAACTCATGTCCAAGTCATGAGTTATGATCTACATCTGTGCTAAACAATATTATATAACAAAATGAGATGACTTGAGCATAACTAAATCAGTCAATTGAAGAGCCTGAAATCTATTGGAGGATTAACAATCAGTTGTGGATCTTGTGGTCCCGGTGCCAAAATGTCATGTGGGTAATTCGTCCAAGGCGGTAGGGAGAAAAGAATCAAGCAGACATTTAAATGAGAAAAATGAGCAATGCCAAAAATGCTTTGTAGCGAATATGAAATTTACTCAAGATGAAATTGCTGTCCTGAAATAGCCTATGCTCTCCGGGAGAATGATTTTATTTTATTATACCTTTTACAAAGAAATTTCTCATTCTTATTTCAGTGGCTTTACAGGGTGTGACAAATTGAATTTGAGGCATCAACAAATATCAAAATTATGCCAAATTCTGTTCCAGTGGCAAAAGTGTTACTGCAAAATTATGTTTTGCAAGCTCCTATAGCAAAGATTATATGAAGTCAGAGTGTAATGAAATGGAGAAAGTGAATTAACCCTGTAGAATTGACTGTCATATTGGGCTAAAATATTTCTCTAAAATCATTAAAGGATGGTGGATAATTAGACTAGTGAGGCAGAAGCCAAACCACCGTGCGGTAGTTTTGAGCAGTGAGTGAGCGCCACAGGGAAAAGGTAAATGCGCACAGCAGAAAGTGCAGCCACAGCAGATTGTAGACGGGAGCGGAAAATCAAACGGCAACAGTGCCAAAACCCTGGAAGAGAAGTGGTCAGATGCTGGTGGGAGACTGGCGGTGAGAGAGAACAAGAGGCACACAGAGACTAATATTGAATTGAAGATGTAATTTCTGTATTTAAGATAAGCTACTGTATCACATTTTGTGATTTGAAGGATGAAGATTCAAAAAACTTGGATAATGTACATAGGATATTTTCACAGGCATAAATAAATATTCATATACACTACCTGTCACATGTATGTTCTGTTTTCATTCAGATTTCTGTGCACTTTTTAATCTTCTTGTTTGTTAATTGTTTCATTTGTCCTTGTGTGCCTACCTGTTTGTCTCCTTGGTTACTGATTAATTAATGTCTTCAGTTCAGGTGTGTCTAGTTAGTTTCTCCCTTTGTCTGCTGTGTATATAAGCCTTCAGTTTGAGTTAGTTTATTGTCCTGTATTGTCTTTATTTAGGGTGTGTTCATGTTACTTTGATTCTCCTGAGTTTAATTAAAGACTTTGTATCTGCATTTCCTTGTGTGGTGACTAGAACACACCAGATCTGTTACAAAATACAGGACCAGAAAGAGTGAGGAGCTACAAAAATGTCTTGTTTGACATTAGAGAAGTTGTGCTCAATCTATAAACATGGCCAGAGGATTGAGGAATTTGTTCAGTTCTGCCATTTGTCATCATGCACTGAGGGTGAGTTGATGGACTTATTTTGGAGTGGATTGGACACAGAATTATGGCCATTCATACCAGTGGGAGATGATAGCATGACACTTCAGCAATATCTTGACTTGGTGCTGAGGTGCTTTGGCTCGCCTTACACAGTCGGTGAGGTGAAAGAAGAAACAAACGACTGCATGCCACATCATCCTCAGCCCTTTACAGCTCTCCTTGGACCCACCATCCTCACTTTAGAGCCTTGTCCAGATCCTGATCCACCCTCAGAACTCAATCATAGAAGCACGCTAACCTCATCCCAAAAGAGAAGGCGTAGAATGAAGAAACCGTCCTCCGCACACCCTTCCCATAAGCCTGCTCCTGTATGTTCCCCTGAGGCCATCCCAGGGTCTCGTCTCAAGATGGCTGCCACTCCAGAGCCTTGTCTCAATATGGCCACCACCATGCTTGAGCCCTCAGTCAAGATGGCTGCCGCCACACCTGAGCCCTCAGTCAAGTTGGCCACTTCACTTGTACCTGTAGGCCTGTTAGTGGAGTATGAGGGGATGTCCTGGGGCACAGAGATGGCTCCAGCCCCCCCGAGTCGGCTCCAGCCCCTGAGTCGGGTCCAGATCCGTAGTGGCCGAGGCCACGGAGGCCGACCTGCCATGGCACCCCAAGGAGGCCGACCCACCCTGGAGGCTTCCTGTCCTGCAAAGACTATCCTTGTCAGCCTCCAGGGTGCCCACCCTCCCACCCCTGTAGACTTATATGGCGTGAGGACGCGCCTTCTGGGAGGGGGAGGGTAATGTCACATGTATGTTCTGTTTTCATTCAGATTTCTGTGCACTTGTTAATCTTCTAGTTTGTTTGTTTCATATCTCCTTGTGCCTACCTGTTTGTCTCCTTGGTTACTGATGAATTGGTGTCTTCAGTTCAGGTGTCATATCACGGTTTCGATTTTAGTTCGTTGTTAAAATACAACTTAGAGACCATTTAAGCTTTGTAGGCCTATGTTTTAAATTTTCAATTTATGATGAAACGGTGGCGGCGGCACAGGGTCATTAGGAAACACTGAATGAATGTTTAGCTGACAAATGTGCTAAAGCTGTAATATCAGCTGCAGAGGCGCACCGACACTAAGTGGGGGCCCCAGCCAAAATTCATAAATGAGGCCCTTCTAAAAGATTTTATAGTTAAAATATCTTTGTTACCTAGTGACGTAATTATACAACATATAACACAGTCAAAACACATAACAGAACAAATTGTTTTTAATTTGCAAAATTCGTCAACAAATCGTACTAATTAAATGTCAACTAAATAAATGTATTGATATTTATTTATATTAATGCGAGCTGGATAAACTAGGCAGGGCTCAATTTTTTACTGGCCCCACAACAAAAAAATTAATAAAAGTAAAAGACAAGAAAATGGGCCTATAAAATAAGCATATTTATTGTTTCCGTTGTCTTTGTTACATTTAACCTAAATAAATAGGGTTATGGCACCAAAAGCTACTAGATTAATTTATATTATAAATATTGTTAGACAAATAAACGGTAAGTAATAAAAGAGTAACAAATAATCAAATTACGAGTAATAGCACAAATAAATACAACAGAACAAACATATAAATTAAATAAATGGTGCTTTTCAAGTTTTTCATGTAGGTTTAAACAGGAGATTTTCAGGTACAGAAATTGTAATCTAATGTATAACTATAGAATTATAGAATAGATTAAGATTTATTAAAGTTAATCGGTCAAGAGCAGTTACAGATGCATAAAAAGGTTTTAATGTTAAAAATATAAAACGTTAAATAGCCTACTGTTATTTGAAATTATTAAAAAAAATTAAGACACTTCAAATGTGAAATTAAACCCGCCAGTAGGTGGCAGCGGATCACTGTTAATGAGCGAATCATTGAGATTCAACCGATTCATTCAAGCGGCTGATTCACTCAGGAAGTGTTGCTCAGAGACGCAAAACAATTCTGTGGACTTTGGAACTATTTTCGTTGGTGAAATACAGCGAAACAGACGATTTGGTGTCTAAAATGTAAGTCACTTGATTAAGTTCTTGTTCATTAAAATGTACGCTGAATAAAATCAATATCACTTGTGTAATCATGATAATATTTGGAGAAAAACGGCGCTCTTTGTTTAATCTTCATGCTTCTTCATGCTTTCTTTTTCGCTTTTGCCTGCCAGACGTATATGTCCTCTTCATGTTTAATAAATTGAATTAGGCATTTTAATGTAAGTAAGCGCTGCGCCAGTTTGAATGCATAAACAGCGTAACGAGAGAGGGGTCCCGATGCAGAGATGTCGCTGCGTCACTGCGTGTTATAATATTGATATTAACATTTCATATCATAACAAAAACCCTTCAACCGGACCGCTGCTCTGAGTGAGTGACAGGAGGCGTGTCTGTGTTCAACTGCGGTGTGCGTGAACTCGCTGTTGGAGAGAAGAGAGAGAAAGCGCTGCCGGTGTATGGATGCCTGTATGCAGTATATACTTTATTTTTTAAAATAATTTATATATGTTATATTCAAACTGAAAACATGATGTGATTTAACACTCAAGTCATTGTGTCTCAAGTCAAGTCAAGTCCCGAGTCTTTAACTTCCAAGTCCGAGTCAAGTCTCAAGTATTTTATTTTTTGTCAAGTCAAGTCACAAGTCATAAAAATAGCGACTCGAGTCGACTCGAGTCCAAGTCACAAGTCCCCATGTCTGCTAGTTAGTTTCTCCCTTTGTCTGCTGTGTATATAAGCCTTCAGTTTGAGTTAGTTTCTTGTCCTGTATTGTCTTTATTTAGAGTGTTCATGTTACTTTGATTCTCCTGAGTTTAATTAAAGACTTTGTATCTGCATTTCCTTGTGGTGACTAGAACACCCCAGATCTGTGACACTACCATTCAAAAGTTTGGGGTTGGTAAGAATTTGTTTTGAAATAAGTCTCTTATGCTCACAGAGGCTGCATTTATTTGGTCAAAATACAGTAAAAATGGTAAAATTGTGAAATATTACAATTTAAAATGTTTTGTATTTCAGTGAATTTTGCCATGTAATTTGTTCCTGTGTTGCAAAGCTGAATTTTCAGCATCATTACTCCTGTCTTCAGTGTCACATGATCCTTCAGAAATCATTCTAATATGATTTGCTGCTCAAGAAACATTGGATTATCAATGTCAAATTGTGCTGCTTAATATAATGTTTCAAGAGAAAATAGAATTTTAATATATTCCATTCATCATTATTTTATAATATCAGTATCCAGCTGCGTTTTAAAATTGGGAAGTTTCTACTTTTGTCATGTTGGAGACATAGTTGGTTACACTTTATTTCGATGGTCCACTTTAGACATTCTACTATAATAACTTTGCATCTGCAAGTGTACCAGTCATTAAAGTATTAGTAGACTGTCCGCTTCATATCTGCTAACACTTTATTTTGATGCTCCCAACAGACATTCTGCTGACTAGAAGTAACTTTGCAAAAACATGTCAACTTATTCTACTAACCCGAACTCTAACACCTAACCCTAACAGTCTACTAATACCCTAATGAGAGCTATTTTAACATGTAGTTGCAAAGTTACTTGTACGAATAATTAAAATAAGTACATAATTTATGATGATTTGAATGTCAGGGTAAAAAGATATGACTTTACCTAAGATTTAAACTCTTATACGGAGGATACAGATCTAACAGATAAAGGTAGACTGTTCCATAACCTTCAGCCAGCAAAACCACAGTCACCTCTTGATCTTGGATGGGACGGAGAATTATTGCTTGTGGATCTCAAACATCTGACCAGCTTATTCGAGTTTAAAAGATCAGACAAATAAGAAGGCACTAGACCATTAAGAGATTTAAAAACAAACAGTGCTTTACATTCATTTGAAGCCATGTCATAGAGGTCTGGGACATCCAAATCTAAGGAATTACAATAATCCTAATGAGAACAGATGAAAGCATGTATGACTCTTTCAAGGTCTTTTAGAGATAGGAAAGACTTAACTTTGGACAGAAGTTTTAAATGAAAGAAGGATCACTTAACTTCTGTTGGTCAAACTTAAGGGAGGAATCAAAAATAACTCCCACATTTTTCATAGTCGGATTGATGTATTTAAGTTGCCAAATTAAAGAATTAATTCACTTCAGAATTAAAATTTCCTGATAATTTACTCACCCCCATGTCATCCAAGATTTCCATGTCTTTCTTTCTTCAGTTGAAAAGAAATTAAGTTTTTTTTGAGGAAAATATTCCAGGATTTTTCTCCATATTGTGGACTTCACCAGGGTACAATGTGTTGAAGGTCCAAATTGCATTTGCAAAGGCTTCTACATGATCCCAGCCAAGGATTAAGGGTCTTGTCTAGCGAAACGAATGGTCATTTTCTTAATAAAAAAATTATATACTTTTAATGCACCATGCATTACGTAATCATGTTGGAAAGATCACGTGTGACATAGGCGGAAGTACCGTGGTAGGGTAAAAAACTCCATCTCATTTTCTACTCCAACTTCAAAATCGTCCAACATCGTTGTTTTACCTTTTTTTTGTAAAGGCCGTTTAACTTGGTCTTTGCACGTTCGCTTTTTAGACACTGGATCGGTACTTCCGCCTATGTCACGCATGGCCTTGCCAACGTGATTATGTAATGTGTGCCGTGTTGCAGAGATTCTGCAAGATGAGCATTTGTGGTTAAAAAGTATATACATTTTTATTTTATTTTTAGAAAATGACCGATCGTTTTGCTAAATAAGACCCTTATTCCTCATCTGGGATCATGTAGAGCCCTTTGAAGATGTGTTGAAACTGCAATTTGGATCTTCAACCCGTTGTACCACAGTGAAGTCCACAATATGGAGAAAAATCCTGGAATGTTGTCCTCAAAAAGACATTAACATCTTGGATGACATGAGGGTGAGTAAATTATCAGGACATTTTAATTCTGAAGTGAATTAATCCTTTAAACATGTTTTTTCCTTTACACACAGAGGGCCCAAAAACAATTGCTTCTGTCTAACTCTCATTTAAGTGTAAAACGTTTAAAGACATCCAAGATCTTATATCGGCTAAACATGCAAGCAATGTTTCTAAACCTTTCTTGTGATTGTTTCAAAGGCATGTGGGTGTCATCTGCATAAAAATGAAAAGACGCTCCATTCTTTCTAAAAACTGAACCCAGTGGAAGCTTATAAGTTTAGGACACAGATCTAAATCAGACACGACAAATAAAAAACACCATGGCGTCAATTTAAATGTATGCCAGAAGTACCTTTTAAATTAATAATTAAAAAAAAAAGTATAACAATTAGTATTAGCAGCCTATTATAAATAAAAAAAAAATAAAATGTAATTATAATAAATATAAGTAGGCTATAATAAATAAAAATATCAGTAGGCTATTCTTTAAAAAAAAAAGTTGAAATTATGCAAACAAAAAAATGATATCGATTAACATCCTTAAACTATTTATAAGTTTTCATAAAAAAAATCTCTATGGAGAAAATGAAATACTATGAAAATTGTTTTAGTTATGATTTTTTTCCCCCCATTTGGCTAAGTCTAGTTAGTTTTGTATCAAATACAATGTGATTTTCGGTTATCGAGATCTGGCAGCAGCTATTTTTTCCTCTAGGGCGAGCGGTCCGCTCATAGCTTATCCTGCCTATGTAATTTGCAATAGACCAGCAAACCAATGAGAACGCGCGACAATGATGACGTTCCATAACAAAAGCGCGAAGGCGCAAAAGCTGCTGCAGATCAGCTTACCCGGAAGTCTCCGTAACTGGCAGATTTAGGGAAAATTACCGTCATTTGGCAAATAAATTAATTACGGACAGTTACATATGCATTACCAATCATGTAGGCTTTATGGTACACATCAAACAAGGGATTTAATAGTAATTTATAATGTAAATATTAGTTGCCGAGTCCATGAATGGCTTGGGTATGCAGAGCATTCGCAGCTTATATGGACTGCACGCCACTGATATATATATATATATATATATATATATATATATATATATACTATTTTTATAAATGAATAATCACTCCCTGCTTTGTTCTCTAAGTTGAATATGTTCCATTGCATCCTCAAGAACACCATCAACAAGCATTAATGGATTAATAAAGCTCTACTGTCCACTCCACACTATAGCCATTATGGCTCTTTGCGATGTACTGCATTGACCAGCCCTGCTTCAATTCCCCATTCACATTGAAGGATAATCATAGCTTGTTGGATATAAATAGCCGTCCCACATTATATGTTAATGTAAAAGCAGAAAAATGGATGTTGACTATTCTATTAGACCCAAAGCTGTTATTATGTTTACAGTAGAGCCCTTAATTACAACCCAGACCAGGTTTTATAATGTCATTGGAAGGGAGAGTAGCTATTTAATGTGAACTTGGGTTCTGTCTTTATTACTGGCTGGAAAACGAAGCACTTAGATGCAACAGAAAGAAGGAACATCTCCTATGGGTTCGTCTCTCCTCCTCTGGTGTACAAGTTTGCTATTTTGCTGAAGAAAAAGATCATCTGTTGGCATTCAACGTGGATAAACAATACAGTATAGTGTTGAGCAGATGTTGATGACATTTATGCGTGTGTTGGTGGTAGAGATGCCGTCTAGACACAGTGTAATTAAATCTGCCAGTTCAGAACTGCTGGGAAATATGAATCCCTAAATAAGTGCCCATAACTGTAGGCAAAACAAAATTGATCTGTTAGGAAAACATTCCAGATTATTACATTATGATTGAGCTCCAAGATGCCACAGTTAAAGTGAACAAGACTGAGCAGAAGTGCCTGAAAGTAATTAACTGAAAGTAGCACACAACTAATTTAACTATATTTGGGCCCTAGAATTGAAAATTGAATTTACCTTGCCATAGTTAAATAATTAGAGTTCTGTACATGGAAATGACATACAGTCTCAAAGTCTCAAACACCATTGTTTCCTCCTTCTTATGTAAATTTGATTTTTGCAAAAGACCTCTGAAGAACAGGCGAATCTCAACATAACACCAACTGTGACGCAACAGTCGGGATCATTAATATGTACGCCCCCAATATTTGAATATGCCAGCCCATGTTCAAGGCATTAGACAAGCCAGTATTAACATCTGGAGCTGCACAGCCGAGTCATCAGACGTTATGCAGGTAAGCAAGCAAGGACAACAGCGAAAAATGGCAGATGGAGCAATAATAATTGACATGATCCATGATATCATGATATTTTAGTGATATTTGTAAACTGTCTTTCTAAATGTTGCGTTAGCATGTTGCTAATGTACTGTTAAATGTGGTTAAAGTTAGCATTGTTTCTTACTGTATTCACGGAGACCAGAGCCATGTAGTTATTTTCATTTTTAAACACTTGCAGTCTGTATAATTCATAAACTTCATTCTTGGTTGCTAATACAATATGTACAATAACAGAAAAAAAGAACATTACAATGTCCAGAAATCAATTTAAATAGTTTAACGTGAGAGTTTCATCCTCACATCTACTATAATTTAATATTAGTCTTGAGATTCTTCACGTCTGTGAATAAATACTTAGATTTGCATACATTGTACCTTAATGGTCTCGTGGAAGAACTTTATTTAACATTTATTTGACACAAACGAATGAATTGCTAATCAAATGAAGATTTCTATTTTGTATTAGGTACATCCGTGCTGAGAGATGTTTCAAAAAGACATGTCCCAACTGTCCCATCTGCAAATTCTGTATTTTAAATCATCTTTTTTTATAGCAAACTATTTAGATAGTTAGGTGTCTTATTCAGTTTGTTCCAAACTTAAATTAATTGTTCATTTTAGGGTCTCAAATCAGACATGGGATAACTGAAAATGTTAATTTACTAATAATACCCATTAAGTAAACCAAACATGTCCATTCCTGTTCTGCTATTCTATGGTCATTCAGGTTTGTTTATGCATTAAACTCGAAAAATATGTCGTTCCCTCAATATAAGCCACGACTTCACATCATGTGGTCATGATGTTGTTACCTTAATTTAATGATGTCGTGGTCACAACATATTATTACGTTCCCACAAGTTAATATGTAGTGGAGTCAACATGCTATGACGGTCCCATTAGTTAATATCTCATGGCCACAACATATTATCACGTTCCCATGAGTTAATGTGGCGTGGCCACGACAAAAGTGAACCGAACATGTCCCCTCCTGGTCACAATAATAACGTATATATATTATATATATAAAATTGTAAACAGTTCAGTTTCACTGAAATTTAAAAAAAAAAAATCACTAAAATCATCTTCAGCATATAGAACTTCATGACTAGCATGTAGCTTAACACACTAACCCCAACACTAACTACTGGAAGTGTGGTCCATCTTCATTAAGGGACTAATAGCCACAATTAAGTAATAAATGACTCTTCTTGATAAAGGAAAAAGTAAAAGAGGTTTGAAAAAGGAGGACAGAGAAAGATAGCTTGCATTGTCAAAGCAAACTCCCAAGCCTCAAGCCATAAATACAAGCCTTCTCGTCATGCCTTTGATTAAAACACTAGCAATTTATGAATATCTTTTCATCCAGATGATAATTCATTAAAGCTCAGAGTAAAAAAAAAATGCAGCCTTATCAATATTAATGATATGAATATGTTTTGCTTTGAATGCTACTATATCTCCAAGTGAAAACTGCATGCTGTAGTCAGTGAATCTTTAAAATGCATTGATCTCATAAAAAAGCTGGAGAGCTTAGTAAATACTACCAGAGGATAAATTAGCCACCAGCGCACTGAGCCAAAAAGAAGACCTGTGAAATCCTTCCAACATGGTTAGCGGTCATAAATGAGCAGGGGGTTCGAGCTCCGCGCGTACATAAACATAATCACTTTGAAAAATGTTTTGACACCTTCGTAAAAGAGACATCATGAAGACTAACAATGCGTGTATGTACCAGACGGAAGAAGCGGATGCCATAAATCTTACCTTGCGCTTGTTGTTGGGGCTGACGTACAGATAGCTGAGGATGGTCTTCACTCCCACCTTTTCATTGAGTTTCTCATAAGTGGTTCCATAATCTGTTGACCTGAAATGTAATCAGAGGCCTTGATGAGAACCTGGGGAATCAGCTGGTGTAATTAAAGACTGACTGTGCGCTTTAAACAAGGCTGAAATGAGTATGGAACTGTAGCTTGTTCATGAAAGCAAAACACTTCTTAAGTGCCAAATTTGTTTTAAGCAAAGTAATTACAGGTTTAAGAAATGTTGCAATTTGTTGCAGTTATGCAGTGAAGTTGCCATGACCCTTAAAGGTTCAGTCACATGAGATAAAGGTCCATTGTTCAATATTAATATCGTAGACATCTATGAAGCACAGCTCACGCAGAAGTCACTTTCAAACCAAGCTGTTTTCTGTTGTTTAGCTCAGCAAATTTGCATGACCAACTTAAACGTGACCAGAAATCTGCATGGTAAACATTTACACCTTGCATTAAATTCTAGATTGCAAGGATTCTGATTGGAATTGGATTTTGCCAATGAAATTTTGTTGAGCAACAGTAAATGTAGCAGTAAACACAAGTATTTTATGAGATGACATACGAAAATGTATTTTTTTAAACAAAAGTAAGCATGAAGGTACACCTCTAACCCCACCCCTAAATATAACTGTCATGGAGGCAGAAGCAAATTATACGAAAACAAACAAATGAACTACCAATTTGTCAAAATGTATTATAGTTCTGAATTACCATGAGACTGTGTTGAATTATAAGGATTTAAGTTATTATTAGTATTACTATTATTATTATTTATTTATTTTTTAATTTTGTGAAAGTTTACTGTAATTTTTAGGGCTGTCAAATTTGCATATTAATGCTAATCAAAAAACAAAAGACAGAGAAAATCTGTCTAAATGAATAACGTTTGTAGCTTTAACAAAAATGTATCTATATATAATTTTAGCAATCAAGAAGACTGTGAAGTGTTTGATAACTTTATTCAATTTCTGTATATTTCCTACATGTTAGATCAAATATTTAAAATGCAATAAATGTCTTTATGTTGTTTCTATGGACATTAAATGTGAAATTATTACAATATAAAAATATATAAAAAACTTTAACGTTAGGTACGATTACTTGGAATTTCAACAATACGCCTATATAGGTCGTTTGTCACTTCCCTGAAATACGACCCATAGGAGCGTTTACTAAAGTTGCGCGCCTATCGACAACAGGACACTTTCATTTTAATGCATTGTTTTAATGCATTGTTCATAGCTCAATTGGCAGAACATTGCAATATATAACAATATGCAATCATGCGATTACGCGATCGTGGGTTCGATCGCAGGGAACGCATGTGCTCATAAAGTGTGTATGCACTATAAATCCCTAAACCAACCTATGGGTAGGTTTAGGGATGGGGTAGGTGTAGTCATTAATAAAAATTGATTTTTGCTAAATGGAAATAGGATAAATGGTGTAAAAAGTCCACACATTGCATTTAAATGAACACGCGTTTTGATTGTTAACAACAGTCATATGTCATTTCATGACGACAGACGTAACACGACACTGTCATTGTTTTTACGCCAGCTAGACTTTAAAACATAAATATAGGTCGTAATAAGGTAACTGAAAATGACCTATTGTTTTTTTTTTGTTTTTTGTTTTTTGCTTGTTTTTGGAGGATAGTCTCAATATTTATCTTCAAAAAAAGGAATGGCTAGATCATATCAGAACAGAATATAAAAAAGTTTATTAACTTATTTTAATAGATAATATTCACAGTTTTATTCAATTTCAGATTCCATGTAATGCAATGAATATCTGCGGATTTCACAGGTCGCAGTGATTTTGAAGTAAGGCATGTTCCTGGATTAACATCTTTTGTTGATCCTGGAACAACAACATTCCTGTCTAAAAACATGGTCCTAACCCTATTCCTACCTCTAAACCTAACCCTACCCATAACTTATCCTTAAAATCAGAGGGAAATGATGAATAAGAATGGTGTAGAAGCACCTAACCATTGCTGTAAGCCTAAACTTGACATTAGCAGTAAACCTATCCCTCAAATCTGATTGGTTGATTAGAAAGTTGTTCCAGGATCAACAAGGATGTTAACCCAGGAACATGTTTTACTTGGTGAAATCACCGTATTTCACATGAGTTTTCATGAGCTCATCTTATCAAATCTTGTTGAAGGAGAATTGAGTACTTTTTAAATTAACAAATATTTTGATTTAGTTTATGAGTAATTTCTGGAAGAGTAATTTCTGCCACCCCATCATCCCAATGCTCATTGGCATTCACACAAAATGTCAGCTTTTAATTAAACTTACAGTATGGGGGGAAGTTAAAGAAAAGAGACCATCAGTCAAAGCTGAGGAAAGATAAAGAATCTGTCATCAGTGAATGTGAAGTTTTAACGTTAATGAGACTTTGCGTACTGACGTTTCATGTTCATCTTTAAATTTGAAATGTGTTCTGTATACTAGTAAGTCAGCAGTCTCTAGTCTACTTCATCAACAAACTACAGGCCAACAGTAATATTTTGTTACTTTAAATTTTTTATCATCAGATCAATAATAGCCCAATACATTGCAATGGAATGATAATAAAATCCAAGATGCAGACAAGGTCAAAACGACAATGTTCAAGAAACAGGAGAATAAAACAGAATACACAAAGACAGCTGGTCAGGATCATATTAATCCAACAAATAAGACTTCACAAATGACCGTTGAAACAAAGGGAGCATTTAACTGTTGACTAATGAGCTCCAAATGCAACACAGGTGTGTGGCAACTATGGTAACGAGCTACTGATAAACACAGAATTCCAGAGAGGATGCCCTCTGTTGACAGTTCGGGGAACAACAGACATTTCCCTGACATCTACACAAACAAACACAGTCATTTCAGAGGATACAGCTTTGTTGCTCTGGTGCTATATGTAGCAATTCATGGTTATTAACTAAATATATGTCATTTTCTAGACCAGGGAAGGTCCACGGAGATGAAATTAAAGTTCTCAGCATTGTAAACAGAACAGAGACAATCATTTAGCTCTTTTATCCAAGCAACCTACAGCACTTACAAGCTTCCCTTTTACAAGCTTCAGTGCATCTTTTCAATGCAATGCACAACCACCTACCCATGAAAAGTGACAATTTTACAAAGTTTTTATGTAAGCAAGAAAGCATGCACAAAAGACCTGGCGATTTGCTATAAAAAGGACTTTGGTTTGCAAAACTTTATCAGAATGTTCTTGGAATTTAAATTACTATAATGTTCGAGGTTAAAGTTATCAAAAAAACCCTATTATTTTTCATATATAATAATTACACTCAAATAAAAATGTAAGTGTTTGTATGCAACTCGGTTGCACATGAGGTAGTTTTCATAAACGTCTTCATGACAAATTTATTCAAGCATGCATTTATAATTTACATTAAAGCAGCTCCTCTCTAGTGTTTATATATAGATAACTAACAAACTATGAACATTGGAAAACTTTCCTGATGTACAGTAAATGCAACTTTAAGTGACACATTGTTCACAAGCTGTTCCCGTTACTGACCTCTGTCTGTGGTTGAAACACTGATTAAGCAATTACATGAGACATGATACATTTCAGTAAGTTGTATTGTATCATTCAACATACTTCTGATGTTCATGCATGTTTTTTTCGAACTATATCTTGTATTAAAGTGGAAGAAAAGACTCGTGTTCCACGTTGCTGCTTGAACTGAGGTGCTACAGCGATCCGTCATGTCACATTTAAAAATATTGTTTGACATTTGTGATAAAATCGACAGAATTTGGAATCTAAAACTTTGTTTCTTATCACAAGTAACAAAGCACAAAGCTCTTTGCGATTATTGGATGGGAGGCAAGGCACGCTACAAATAATGTTTGGTGTAAGCAAAAACCGCGGACCTGGCAAGTGGTAAAGCTGGTTTGAACTACAGGTGATTCATAGGGTCAAAAAGAGCTTGTCACATTAATTTGCACTAAATTAAACACAAGAGAGATTTTCTTTACACACAGTAGCTATAAGTTGCAGTCCAAATATGTTTTGATCCTCCTTTTGATTAACAGGATATAATGATGATTGGCTGTTAGTGAAAACAATTTCTTTTATCAGCCTGTACTGATTATTGGCCGATACATTGGTGTAGAGTTGTCAAAAGTACTGACTTCGGTACCAATCGGTACTGAAATTTTAAAAATGTGACGCTTTGAGTGCTGTTGAGCGGATTCGTAGAGACCTTCGCTGGCGATAACGCTGTAGTTGATGCTTCGCTCTATAGATCTCAATGCATTTTGGAACGCTGAAATGAATCAACCCTTCTGGAGTAACCTTAGGTTAAGCGTCTTGCTCAAGGGCTCAACAGAAGTCAGCATTCGCTTGGTTGTACTAAGCTTTAGCCACACCGCCACACACCAACCACATGTCCTTTCCAGGAATCAAGCTCAGGCCGTCACCATGAGACAACTTAAAGGATTAGTTCACTTTAAAATAAACTTTTGCTGATAATTTACTCACCCCCATGTCATCCAAGATGTCCATGTCCTTCTTTCTTCAGTCGAAAAGAAATTAAGGTTTTTGATGAAAACATTCCAGGATTTTTCTCCTTATAATGGGCTTGAATGGGCACCAGATGGTTCAAGGTCCAAATGACAGTTTCAATGCAGCTTCAAAGGGCTTTAAACGATACCAGACGATGAATAAGGGTCTTATCTAGCGAAACGATCTGTAATTTAAAAAAAAAAATAAAAAATGTAAGTTTTATAAGCACAAATGCTCGCCTTACTCTGTTCTCGGATGCGCATTCGTGACGTCACGTAATACGCAATTACGTTGAAAAGGTCACGCTTGACATAGGCGGAAGTACAGAGTCGGTGTTTACAACTTGAAATTGCAAATACTAAGTCAAAAGCCGTTTACAAAAAAAGGCAAAACAACAATGTCGGACGAGGAGAAGATGAGTTTTTCACCCTGCCCTACCTTTTTGAACCGGAATACACAGAGGAAGAAATTAGGCAGATGGAAGAGACTGCTGCGGCGACACACACCTCTCCAGCATCGGGCAGACGTGGTGGTGCACATGTGGCAAATGCCAACCATTGCCAACAGAGGAAGAATCTAGATGCTGCCACGACTGGACCATTTCAATCCCGCCATTAGAATCAGTCGGTGAGTCCCTGTTTCCATCTCGCTGCATTACCGGACAAAATGGATTTCCACCATTACTAAGCAACAGCGTCGCACACCAGACGCGAAGCTCAGCACCGCGCCACGTCTTTAAAATTCGAACGCATTGTTTTCTATGAGTGTACACACCGCCGGCGACATTCGGCGCCTGTCCGCGGTGCCCAGCTACGACTCAAAATCCTGCCGCACCACAGAGCGCCATGTACATTGTTTTACATTAAATGTATATTATATTTCTCTCAAATCGTCGTTAATGTACATACTGACTTCACACTGTGCTGCAAGATACGTCAGTTTTACACTTTAACAGCTTGAATAAAGTCTAAAAATGTATAATAAACGTAGCCTTTTCTTTCATTTTGCTCTGTTGTGCCATTTTCCATGTACACTAACCTCAGTGCGAAATATTAAAGCATATGTAACGTTTCCCTGTTGATGTAAAACACTCCCATTGTGCAGCTCTTCTATCAGGAGTCGAGTCAAAATTGAGCTCGCGCGTATATAATGTGCGCGTCCGGTGTGCGACCCCCTTTAGAGGTGTTTTTGTTCTGATGGAGAAGGGTATGACAGTCTGATGGCACTGACAACACAGGATGGAAGAACCATTAGTTGTTTTACCTTTTTTTGTAAACGGCGTTTGACTTACCGTGTGTCTCAATCAGCTCCCTAGTTCAGTAGTCACGGCACTGATCAGGGAATCAGCCACATTCACTTTCATGATATACTGATTCACGACCTAGGGAACTAGGGAGCTGATTAGTATTAGTACGCAGGATTAGTATTTGCACGTTCAAGTTGTAAACACCGACTCATACTTCCGCCTATGTCAAGCGTGACCTTTTTAACGTAATTGCGTATTACGTGACGTCACGAACGCACATCCCAGAACAGAGCAAGGCGAGCATTTGTGCTTATAAAACGTAAACTTTTTTTATTTTTTTTTTTAAATGACGATCGTTTCACTAGATAAGACCCTTATTCATCGTCTGGTATCGTTTAAAGCCCTTTGAAGCTGCACTGAAACTGTCATTTGGACCTTGAACCGTCTTGGTGCCCATTGAAGCCCATTATAAGGAGAAAAATCCTGGAATGTTTTCATCAAAAACCTTAATTTCTTTTCGACTGAAGAAAGAAGGACATGGACATCTTGGATGACATGGGGGTGAGTAAATTATCAGCAAAAGTTTATTTAAAAGTGAACTAATCCTTTAAGGACGATAAATAGCAAAGCGGTTAAACGAAAATGACAAATTCCATAGTAGTTTTTGTGATTATTCTGGAGATTCTTTGAAATCAATCAAGCAGTTCTAAGTGTTTAAAGACACAAGTTAGTGAACCAAGTCATTCTTTTTCTGCCAGAATAATATGTGACGACCTTCAGCTGCCATCAGGCTGCCTCATTAAGTTGTTACTGAAATGTACAGCACTTTCCATTAAATTGATTTACCTAGCGGTATCTACACACATACATACACACAATGAGATACAGAAAGAGGGAGAAGGAAAGATATCCAACAACCGGTTGTTTACATTTCCTGTAATATGAAATATTGAATATTGACAGCATTTGAAAAATAGGCTGTGGTGAAGATGTGGTGAGTTTTATAAAATATTCATACGTTCATCTGTGTGCTAATGTGAAACTTGTGTTCGGTTGAGACCTGACATTTTTTAAACATGATTTTCCGGGGTAGAACTGCCATTTCAAATCTATTTTAGAAGAGCAAAGTCTTGCCAACTCACACAGAAATGACGCAAAGACACATAACATCAGAGAATCAAAATATCTGCTACCACTTTAAAAGCGTGCAATCAAGTGTACACCGGAAAAATAAAAATCATGTTTGGATGTTAAAAGTTTCACGAACCTCATTTGACTTGCAGTTTGACTCCAGTGCCATTCTTACATCCTTCAAAACACTTGGAACTTCATCTTTTTATAACAAGCTTGTACTTTGTTTTTGCCTGCTTCCTCTTCAAAATTCTAGCCTGAAGCTGTGGAACAGCACAGTATTTTTTCCCCCCACCACCTAAATTTGACCTTGGACCATATAGAGTTTCACTCTCATTGCTTTAAGATCTTAATTAACACATTAAAAGCATGACACTTTAAGTATCCAGCTTAAAAAGGACATGTTCTATTGTTTAGTTCACTTATAATGTTTCTTTCACAAAATAGTTGCAATTTAGTTGTACATGACCACGTTATTTCACAAGCTGTACCTTTAAGAATTCTGTGCTATGATTGGCTAATCTGTTGCATGTAGAAAATAACAATGTAGTTGCCATTCATTTGGCCAAATCAAGTTGCTAAATGCTGTATAAACATTGATGTGTAAATGTATGTTAATGGCCCTAATGATACTATTTAAACCCAAACAATTCCATGTGGATGGGGTTCATTCATAAATTATGACATTGTATTGGGGTAAAATAGGTGCCATAATGGATAGTTCAAAAAATGTTTTGTGATTTACAGAGGAAAGAGAGAGTAAAGCATTATTTTTCGTTCTTTGTTTAGGGGTAAAAAGAAGTTGGAAATACCTTTGCAGCGATATACTGTTAACAAACATCCCGACGCCGCCCACACTGCTGAGAGCATTTAGATGAATATGTAAATATATGCATTGCACTTTAAACTCAATAACAAAATAAACACACTTCAAAAATGACAGCAGTGAGAAAACAGTGTCTGATCATAGCAATGTGGATGTTTGCATGAGCTCTGTAATTCGTCAGTCAAGTAAAGTCATGTCACATTTATTTATATAGCACTTTATACAATAGATAGCTTTGAACCAAACATCTTTACAGAATTAAACATGAAAAAACAGTGTCAGTGTGGCTTTCAATTAAAATTACACTTTAATTTCTACTATAAAGCAGCACTCCAGTGTTTGTTTTCATTTGTGTATGTCTGACCTCGACAGACTCAAAAGAGGAAATGAACTGGAGAAGATGTCCACCACCAGAGCGAACCTACCTATTACATAATCGCCACGGACCAATGGTAGTTTGAAGGTGTTTATCAGCCGGAGCAAACTTTTCTGGAAAGTTTGCTTTGGAAAGCTGTTTTGAACTCCCGAAACGAACTCCAAACAAACTTCATTTGGCCTGATTTTGTTCGAAATTATGTTATATCAGTCTTTCATTTCACCTGAAGTATATCGATTCCTCTTAAAATTGGTTCCATTCACTTCCACTGTACACTCTAAAAATGCTGGGTTAAAAACAAACTAAGTTGGGTTGAAAATTGACAAACCCATCAATTGGGTTGTTTTGACCCAGCGGTTAGGTTAAATGTCTGCTCAATGTGCTGGGCAGTTTTATTTAATCCAACGATTGTTTAAAAATTACTGTATGACTGGCTTAAAATGAACCCAAATTTAAATTTAAAATCAGACACATAATTACTGGAGGCAACATTAATAATCAAAAGGTGGGTTAAAACAACCCAACCGCTGGGTTTGTCCATTTTCAACCCAACTTGGGTTGTTTTTAACAGAATTTTTCAGTGCATATGCATCACCATAACCTCATTTAAAAGATGATAAAGGATGATTTGAAATTATATTTTTGTCTAAACTGATCGATTAATTCATATAAGCAGTATTTGACAAAAACAAAACCAGATGTTACCACACAAAACACATTTT
Source organism: Ancherythroculter nigrocauda (assembly GCA_036281575.1). Taxonomy (NCBI): domain Eukaryota; kingdom Metazoa; phylum Chordata; class Actinopteri; order Cypriniformes; family Xenocyprididae; genus Ancherythroculter; species Ancherythroculter nigrocauda. The sequence continues at coordinate 19,973,960 of VTFQ01000003.1, read as the reverse complement.
GTTTATCTGACAAAATCCCTTTTATAATGTTTTTTTTTTTTTTTTTTTTTTTTCTGAAGAAATGGAATACATGCATACAATACATGCAAAAAATGAAAAGTTAATAATCTTGTTATTTCCTTTTTCTACTCACTGGCAGAGACTGAAAACTACTGAAGCGCAAATACACAAGGCTGAATAAACTGTGTGTATGTGCATTAATCAAACCTTCCTTCAGTCTCAAAATACATTTAATAACCAGCACCTCAATGAGAGCAGCTATCGCAATGAAGCTCTTTTCAAAGCCAACAATATCACAAATTAAGTACTTGCAGGAGCTCAGACTCAAAAAAGCTTCTTCTTTTTTTTTTTTTTTTTTTATCCATTTTGGCTTTGTAAATGTTTAAGGGTACTAGAGGCTGGTACTTTTAGAATAATATTTAACAATTACACAAAGACTCTCCTGGTTCCAGAGATAGCACTAACTTTGCTGACCATATGCTTTTAGTGTTTCTCTATACACTATACATACCTATGCTACTCCAAAAAATGCTTACAGTATCTACAGTATAGGAAGTGTCTTGGTACTTTATAACTTCCCATGAAAGTTTAATTATCTGCCACGGAAGGCATTTGACTACATTCATTAAAGCACTCCAGAATTTATCTACCAGGGTGAGGGGGAAATAATTGTCTTGAAATATGCAAATATCTTGAGGGAACACCATAGGATGCACCTGGCCTGTAATATGGCCTTGGTTATATTACCATCTATTAGACCTGATATGAGTCTCTTGAGACACTCTTACACTTACTGCACTGTCCAGTACTGTACTTATACATGGATACTGTACACTTATATGATAACTCATATGAGGCAGAATGCACATCAAATCCATCAGGATATTTAATGGTTGCGTAATTCAAAATCACATGAAATCATGCACCATTTTCATTATTGAGTTTACTACTAAAAGTCTTTTTTTAATGATCGCATTATAGACATTTAATCCATCACACACACATATTATATTATATTATATTATATTATATTATATTATATTATATTATATTATATTATATTATATTATATTATATTATAAAACAGATAGTTCCGGCCCTTTATTCTGATTGGTTGAGCCACTTTCGAAGCCGTTGTAAAATTCCCCAAAACATACAGCTGACCTCATTACATAAGTATCGCTGCGCCACTGAGTGTGTGTATGTTGCTGCATCAGTCTTAGCAACCACTCTAGCAACGTCAACATATGTTTGTTCTCTATTGATTTTGTTCACTGAAGCTGCATTATGTAGAAGAGTATTGTGAGAGAGATATAGAGCAGTGGTTCTCAACTCCAGTCCTCGGGACCCACTGCTCTGCACATTTTGTATGTCTCTCTTATCTGACACACTCAATTCAGTTCATGCAGACTCTCCTAATGAGCTGATGATCTAAATCAGGTGTGTTAAATAAGGGATACATACAAAATGTGCAGAGCAGTGGGTCCCGAGGACTGGAGTTGAGAAACACTGATATAAAGTGACCGAGTGTATTACCTGCATTCAGATTTAGCATTTTCATTCAGGTCAGTTCATAATAAAAAAAGTGTTTGAATGTCCACTGTGATCTTGTCCTTTTAACAGTTAATGGGTTTCCCCGTGCCCTGCTGACACTGACAGCGCTAGTCAAAGCATTTGTCAGTTACGTCTTGTTCCGTGTTCACGACAAGTTTCAATATAAAAGTCTTTGCGACTGAGTGCCTCGCTCATAAAGACAATCTTTACCGCCATCTAATGGCATCGTAATGTAACTTCTGTTGCTGTTCACGGTCAGGGACTATTTTTTTCCCAGCGGAAGGAAGCCTTTTAACGATTTTACTTCATGAAAGTTGCATTGATACATATTTTTTGCCGTTAATATTTGTATTGTGTGGTAACCGTTTTATAAAAGCAATAAGCCCTGCAAAGCCGTGGTTTACAGTGAATTTATAACAGCTAAGGGGGTTTTAGGCACTCCGCTCCGCGTCGTATAACTTAGCTGTTATAAATTCATTGTAAACCACGGCTTCTTGGGGCTTATATTATATTATATTATTTATTATATATTTATATTATATTTGGGCAAGACTTTAAAGTTTGTGCTATACAGAAAAGGACAAATAAATCAAAAACTGTGACAACTCTCCCCATTTTCCCCTATATACAAATGCAGTGATTAATCATATCAATAATTTATACTACTGCTCAAAAGTTACTCAAAAGCTTCATTTATTTGATCAAAAATACAGTAGAAACAGTAATAAAATAATAATATAATAATTTAATATAATTTATATAATTTTGATTTATACCTGTGACATCAAAGCTGAGTTTTTAGGATTCTTTGATGAATAGAAAGTTCAAAAGTACAGCATAAAAACAATTTAAAAGACTTTACTGACACTTTTGATCAACTGAATGCATCCTTGCAGAATAAAAATATTAATTTCCTTTAAAAAAAAGTACTGCCTCCAAACTTTTTAACAGTTAGGCCGTGTGTCCACCAGAGTGTTTTTATCCAGCTGAAAACGCTAGGCGCTCTGCTTAAAACGCCTATCTGTGAGCGCTTGAGAGCACTTCTGCAGCGCAGCGTTTTTTTCCGTTGAGACGCTTTGTTGCTTTGATACGGAATATCCGCGGCACTGTTACTTATAACTGATTTTGCAGGTAATTTGTTTCAGACTAAAAATGTTCACACAATGTGGAATTACTTGCTATGTATGTTCGGAGACCAGCAATATTCATTTCTCATCCATTTTGTTTCTGTTTGTTGATGTCGCTGTACAGCAAGAGTGTGACAGTTGGTCAGAGTTGTATTTGTCCCGCCCCTCCTCCACTCTGATTGGACAGCTGGCTAAAAAGTGACAGTGATGAGCGCAGCGTTTTACTCAAAGTTGAACATTCTTCAACTCGAGGCGACCGGTAAAAAACGCCGAGCTATCGGCGCTTGAGCGTGAAAAAGACGCTCAGCGCCTCGTTACGCTCCTGGCGTTTAAAAAACGCGGCGCTCCCATTGAAAACAATTGAAAAAGTACGCTAGCAGCTGGAAAAAACGCTCTGGTGGACACACGGCCTTAGTGTATATATTTAGTCACAATTTATAGTACTTGTGTTGACATAGATATGTCTCCATTTGAAAAATAACCCATTCTTACATTATGTCCTCTTACACACACACAGACACACACACACACAGAGGACAGACATCACGGCAGAACACTCACACACAGACTCGCACAAAGGATAGACATCATCTAGAAATCCAATTATCATTTTCTGTTCATCTAAAATGATTGGGTAGGTAACCACACTGCATACTGCCATTTGATTAATCACCCTCTGGTTACCAGCATATTTTATGCAGGGTCACTAACTTCATTACTGAAATGCTGGGTCAACAGCAAAGCATTGTCTGAGAGTAAGAGATTGCTGAACATATCAGATTTCTTTCTGAGAGATCTTTGTTTATGAGCTCAGCTGGATCTTTTCCTGTCCTGCTATAATACAGGGTGTTTGGCCACTGCATTTCCGATGGAAGCTCCATCTTTCCAAGCTAAAGGGCCACACAGTCTGCTGAGCATCTCCATTCCAATCTGCTGCTGGTAGACGCTGCCAGATCTGGTGATCTGAGGCCAGTTTCACCATTTGTTTAATGATTGTAGAGCTTTAGATTAGTGAAAGTTAAGGAAATAGCTCAGAAATTAAACCAGAAAATGTACAACATGAATAGAACAACATGAAGTGTGTCATTTTTGGGTGAACAATCCCTTTAAGATCTTCAACGTCAGATCCATTCATGCTATTCTAATGCACACACATTATGTCCACTCAATGAGCTGAGTGCTGGATAACTTAAAAGAGTATAAAGACAATCAACGATAGAGACGTCATTAATCGGCTAATGTAGCTTCAACAGACTATTAATACCGAGTTGATTTAAAAGTCACAACAATGGACGTGTTTGTACTGTCACACTTTTTAAACAAATGCAATTGCAGAGAGACTATGAGAACCTTTAAACAGCATTCTATTTATTTGTTTCTTTCTGATGTTTGAGGAGCTACCACAGGGACAGGGATTTTTATCTATTTTCTTAAATAAAAACTTTCACAATTGAGAACAAACAGTCACAAAGGTATTACAGAACATGATTGTAATACTTTTCCCTAGTAGCATGTACACATAAAGATTGAAGCCCTGAATAATCATTCATATTCTTACCTCCATAAAGAGCTTTCTGTGACACTGCCCAGATTGAAGTCGTACAGTTTGGTCAGCATGAGGATCACCTGTACAAGAAAAAAGAAAAAATTGATTGCTCATTGATTGCTCAATATTTAAACAGTCTAGTTCATTGTTTGCTGTAAGCTAGTCCTGCAGTAAACCTGCAGTTCCTCTGAAACCCTCCACCTCCCCAGCTCCACCTGCCTATGTATATCTACTTACGCAACAGCATATCATACATGCTTACAGCTGCATGTCTGTGTCTCTATTAGCTATAGCAACTCCACACTTGCTCTACAGCAGCATAGCAGATCTAGTCCGCCAAGACCAAATACATTAACACTACCATATTCAATAACATGCTAAAACTATTCAGAGAGTTGTCAATTTAAATACTTATATACACTTTATTAATCAAATCAAAATTAATGATTCATATGATTTTTTAAAAAAATTTCCTCTTCTATGAAAAATTAAAGTCTTTTTTAGACAGTTTATGTTGTTTTGTCATTTCAGTAGATATATAACAACTGAAAAGTTGTTTTTTGTAGAAGGGTTAATGAAATGACGTGCATATTTTTGTGTTGTGTCCAAGTGCATTATTTCCTTTTAAAGTAATTTGATAAATTGGTAACACTTTACAATAAGGTTCATTAGTTAAACATTAGTTAATGTATTAACTAACATGAACTAACCGTGAGCAATATGTTTGTTACTGTATTTACTAATCCTCGTTAACGTTAGTTAATAAAAATACAGTTGTTCATTGTTTGTTAGTTCACAGTGCATTAACTAATGTTAACAAGATTTTAATAATGTATTAGTAAATTTTGAAATTAACATTAACAAAGATTAATAAATGCTGTAGAAGTGCAGTTCATTATTAGTTCATGTTAACTAATGTAGTTAACTAACGTTAACTAATGAATCTTATTGTAAAGTGTTACCGATAAATTCATGACATATATCACTTTATTCTATAAAACCTATTTAGTTTGAATTCATTTTAGTACATTTAAATAATACATATTATTTTAGGTTTTATTATCTTAAACCTCTAAAATGTCAGATGGTGCAACCGTCCAAACAAATGAACAGACTATGAAAACTATTAATAAAACTAAATACTATGGCATCATTTTATATCTGAAACCTTTTATATAAACAAATTTTATAAATACCATAGTTTTAAAGGTTGCGATAACTGAAAAACTTTTGTCCAGCAATTTGTATTTTCTCAAATGTCAGGGTGGCACAACTACAAACATGGCTCTTTTATTATGAATTGACATGGTAATAACAGTAAACTTGACAATGCATCATCCAGAGAATCCCAACTGATCTTTGTGGCAGAGTGAAAAGGTGTGTAGATCTTTCTCAAATACTGGTAAAAACTGATAATTTCAAGTATGGGTAGGTTGGTACACTTTCCATGTCAGGTGGTAAAACTACAGTATATACATACAACTATTTGGTTGTCCCGCCTGACAAACATAGTCAAAAAATGAATTTAAACACTTTGAAATGTCATTTAACAACTGAAACTTGTTTAAACACATTGTTCATGACTCAAAAATATGCATTAGCATACAACACATCAAAAAACACATCATAAAAAAAACACCTTTGCTGAAGCTTAATTTGACAATGACCCAGAAATATCTGCATTCATTTTTTTTTTTTTTTCTCAGAGGTTGTACTTTTAAACCTTAAGCACAAGGTTTGTTAAATTAAACTGCAAAACTGTAAACCCATTTAGTCTTCTAAAAAGCATGTTTACTGTATATCTTTTAAGATTGTGTAATGCAATTTAGTAACATTCTTAAATGCACGATTTATTTAATAGAATGTTTAAAGTCTTATGCTGTATACATTTACTTAAAAACTCATTATCAAATTCGAAAATGAGGATGAGGATGCACAACCTGAAAAGGCTGACAACACCTGCTAAAGATGAATGTGTGGATGCACAAATAATAATAAAAAAAACAATGAATAAATAAATGAATAAACACTTAGATTCTGTAACTGGTCACCATTTCATTCAATTTTGTTTTACCATTTAAAAAAAAAATGCCTTAATTGCATTTGTTTTAGTTTTTGAGTCCTTATGTGTGAATTAATCAGTTAATATAACTGTAGATCATACAAACTTGCATGCATGATTTAAAAAAAAAAAATGCTCTTTAAAGACATTTTAGAAGGAGTACAGGATGTCATAAGCATGTCAACTTCTCAAAAAACATTTCATACACCCCCATATAGCTGTGTTGGACAGATTACTTGCCAGTGAAATCAAATTAAAAAATGAATTTTGGATTCAATTTTTCATGCATATAAGTAACACCATATAAGTAACACCATCATTACATCAACTCTTAGCTGAAAAGTCCACATCAATATGAATCAGAACCATTATTGAATCACCCATTATATAAACTGCTCAATAAATCAACCTATAACAACCTCAAAATTCACAAATCCTCACATCTCACTGCTCTTCGTCTCAGCATAAAACACCATTAAATGATGCATCAGGCTTCCTCCTTGACACCCTAATAATTCATCTCCTCATTACTTAATCATATCATGCTGAATCTAAATACAGCACTGTAAATATCCTTTATAAGATTCTTAAGGTGCACGAGACTGTGCTAACTAGGTCAGTCAAATTCCTCCAGGAAAATTAGAGACGGGAAGGAGAGCGAGGAAATTCATGCCTAGAGCGAAAAAAGTAGACTCATAAACTTACAATCTATTTATGCTCCAAGAGAGAATACCTATATGAGCCTCAAAGCCTTTTGAAGGAACGCTGATCATTATGGGGGAAGAGTTCATCAATTCTCTCAGAACATGGTTACAATAACAAGCGTGGGAAAATATAATATATATATATATATATATTAACCCTTTGAAAAGCCCTTCAATCATATGGCAGAGCACATTCTGATTCAAGATATCATGTTAAAATTGAAGCATCTGTACTAGAATAAAATGTCATTAGTTTACAAGGACAGTCATCCAAATCAATTCAAGAAGAAAACAATAAAATCAGCCATAACGGCCTTCTACATGTGACAAAAAGAGAAAAAGATAAAAGGGCGAAGAGCCATTCAAACAGAAGGGTACTCTGGGAAAGAAAGGGAATAATGAAATCCTTCTTCAGCTCAAAGAATACTGCAGGTCTCCATGTAAAACAGGCTTTGGTCCACCAGACAACACCTTTAACGATATAGTCGATTCATTCAGCAATATGGGGAACAGCCAAACTGCTGAGATCTCTTGTAGTAGCCTATTTGAAAAGCTGCCCTGACATTTACATACAGTTCAGAAACTGAGAGCAAAGCACCAGTGCACTGCTTAACCACAAGGACAGCTCTGTATAATATGAAGACAGAAAAGATGTCTGGAGTTTGTCAAAATGGTATACAGTGGCTGCAAAAAGTATTTTGACACTTAAGCCACATATATTTTGCATTATAAAATGGTTAGCTCCTGTCCTTGATTCTGATTGGTCGATAGCTGTGTTTTATTCACGATAAAACATGGCTATGACCGCTTCACCCAACGGTTCTGTGTATCACTACACAACACCCTTAGCAACCACTCTTAGCAACGTAAACTGTATGTTCTCAATAGATATTGTTCACTGAAACATATAGTATTATGTAGAAGAGTATTGCGAGAAAAAGATAGAGTGAGCGAGTTTATTACCTATTCAGATTTAGCATTTTCCTTCAGGTCAGTCCTATGTTCATAATAAAACATCAGTTTAAATGTCCGATGTATTATCTTGTCCTTTTAATAGTTAAGGGGTTTTCCCGTGACTGACAGCGCTAGTCAAAGCATTTGTCAGCTGCGTCTTGTTCCGTGTTCACAACAATTCAGTCTTTTCAATATAAAAGTCTTCGCTACTGACTGACACACTCAAAGACAGTCTTTGCCGCCATCTAATGCCGTTATAATGTAACTTCTGTTGCTGTTATTATTTTTTATTGTGAGTATTAGGCTTATCATTATTGTTGTGCTATGATATTGTAATATTTACCATTATATAATCAGAGGAGAATAGAAAAGTTTATGAAAGTGTCACTCTACAATACAATAGCAAAATATATAAATATGTATAGTACTTTTATGTTACATTCATACCCATTGTGCGAGCTGTCTCTTTAATACCGTGTGGTTTATATATATGTTGTTGCTGATTGGGCTGACATTTTTGACACACCCGCCAAACAAGAGAAAATGTATCTCAAACCCGGTTGCACACAGTTTCCAGGAAACATGTCGTTCAACCTGGAAACCATAGCAAAATGTTGCGCACCGGTTTGAGCTTGAACGTGCCCCAGATGTGATTTTTTTCAGTGATCTGTAATTTAGTAGAGAGGTGTTATATTTTTATGCATAGTATTTAAAATAAAATAAAAAAAAAAAAGAAATAAAAAAAAATTACAGCTTTAATCTCACAAATATTTTAGGATAAGGTGCTTTTTAAAAGCAGACATTGTGTGTTTCATATTTATCTTCATTAGAATATTTTCTAATATTAAACAATACATATTGTAACAAATGTAAGACTTGTAATTCAGTAAAATAAGCAAGGAAATCAAAACATTAGATATGACAGTTGTTTCTGCTTGTTAATTTTGCGCCCCTAATATAATACAAAACAGCCATTAAAGCTGAAAAAAATGACTTTAATACTGCTGATGCATGTTTCTGTGAATAATGAGTATAAGCTGTTTACATGTTAAGACCTTATTCTGATTAAGCTTCCCTCATTTACAAAGGCTCTGGCTTGATTCTCTGTGCATTCTGATTAGGCTTATTAGACACTTCACTACAGTGCTGTTCTGAGCACCTTATTAAATCAAGTCATTTCTTAAATTCCAGTTATTTACACTGAATTATATGTATGAACATATTTACAGGCAAAACAGCACAGGTACATAATTAGTTGAATAACACTCCAGTATGGCTTTGAAATGTGTAAATTAGATGAAAGGGCATAAATCAAATCATGCATCTGTCTTTAATAAATATATAAATAAGCAATAAATGAAGCACTGAACGCTATAGGATTCCTGTTAGATTGGATAGTTTACACAAAAACACTTCGTAATGGTGAAATAAATGCACTGCATTTGGTATCGAGCATGTTTGTTTTGCACAGCAGTGAAACAAAAACCAGTTATACATAGTTTCACAGGCTGTAGTGTTTTAGATTGATGGTTTTGGGCCATTCTCTTATATTAGAGAGGAGAAGATCATTCCCACTGAAAAAATAATATGGTGCACTCACACAGGTGTTGTAAAACCAAATTATCTCAGTCTCGGACAGAGAAAGCAATCCGACAACAATTTCACATGTGGGAGAGGGGTGTGAAACCTATAAGGCCATCCACATAAAACTCACTATCTTAACAAATAGTGACATACGGCCATAGCTTAGCATTGCCAGGACTAAATTGACCAAGTCAAATTTGTTCTAGTTTATTTTCCTCCACAAAACTCAAAGTACTGTCTCTATACACCCAATTTATAGCAGTCACAGCCCTCGGCTACAACTGAGGAATGTTTGGAAGGACGAAAGCCTATTAACTATACTGTAAAAACAATTATATCTACAGTCCTATTCGGTCAGGATTAGTTTTACATGGGGAGGTGGGGTAATGAAATAACTACAGCTCCTCTGTGATTTTAATCCTGTCCGAATTGGCCATGTCACTGATTCTTTTTTCAGACTTTTTACAGAGAAGAATTACAGTCTCTTTTACCTACTATAAAATGCCCTGAAAAAATACCCAGAGGTGAAAGTAGTCCTGTGTGAATTGACTTGCTGGTAAAAATCCTTTGAATAGACTCTCAGCGGTCCATGTCCAGTCCGCAGGCCATGCAACTACAGTATGACTGTAGATCAAGCACTCCAAGTGTCTCAGTAGATTTGACCAATAAAAACTCACAAAAAATGAAAAGATGTGGTTTACATCTTCTTAGATGTACAATGTTTGCTGTTGCATATTGATATATGGAATTTTCTTCATTTTAACATAGCCTATTTATCGGAGACAATAGCCTTGTGGGCAGCATCCGACATATAGCACAGTTGCACTTTGGGCGACCTAAGTACGAGTCCTGGCTGGGGGACCTTTTCCAATCCCATCCCCCTCTCTCTACAACTTTACCTCCTGTCAGATCTCTACTACCCTAACTCAATAAAGGCAAAAAAGCAAAAGCATAACCAAAAGCATAAATCTAAAAACCTGTCCCTTTCCTCAGGTCCCCAAAATAGTATGTGAGATTAGAACTACAAACATAGTGGATGTGCTTGTGAGCAGCTGTTAAAGTCGGCATGAAACAGAACTTGTGATAGTCTTTTCTTCCCTATTATAATGTATATCATAATAGTGACATGGCTTTTTGAGGCGGGGCTTGATTTTGTCCATTGGGAATTGATTGGATGGTTGTGGTTTGCTATTGGTCAATCTCACGTGAGTGACAGGTTGTCCCGCCCTCACGCCAGTAAACACATCATCAGAGAAGAGAAGAGAATACTGTAATATTGCATAAAAGAAGAAGAAAACAAACAAACAAAACAAGATTTGTCACTTTTGATTTCATGTATCTCAAGTAGAGATATCCTGAAAAGGGGCTACCTGATGAAAATGATTTATTATTTCATGTTATCTGTTTTATATTTCATCTGCAACAACATTGTGAACTTTTATAAAGATACAGATAGTACAATAGCAAAACATAAGTTTGACCATTAACCCTTAAATGCATACCTTGGGTCTTTAGTGACCCGGGACGTCATTCACTACCCTCCTCCTCATTCATTTTTTAAAGTTAGACATCAACCTTCTTGGTATTCCTCAATCAATTTATTATAAAGAATATAACAAGAAAAAAATCATAAAATTATAAAATAATGCCTATTTTTGCGTTCATTTTGTGTAAAATTTGTATAGGGTCGCGAACGACCCAAGGTATGTATGAGTGTACGTATATTTTTTTCTGCACAACAATAATTGAATCTTAGATGACGGAATAAGTGCAATTCACCTTTATTCCACAAGGTGGCAATGTCTGATACACAATGCTGAAGTGACGACTCATTCAGATAGAAAACAAAATAATATAACAAACATGAAATGGCTCAGCGATTTACTGCAGAGCAAGTACTGAACGCAATCATGACTGTAACTCTTACTGGATGGATCTGGTGAAGCTGTTAGCGATTAAAATATTGATTTTAAAGATGTTGAAAATTATATAGTTTTGAGAATACGTTTGAGATCGCGAATGGTCTCATATTTGTGACCTCAAACATAAAACTAGCCCATTATTTGCTGAATTTACTGAGAAATGAGCTCTGATGAGGACAGTGATGATGGCATAAAACATCTGCTCAAACTGAGCCCTTTCAAGCTCCAAAAGGTAACAAAATATGCTTTATTTTATTCTTCTGTAATTGTTACTCAAATATCAGAGGACTTTTATATTATCGCGACAGGTAGAGATCCTTCCATGTTAGATATTGATCCGGGTCGATAAAGACCCGAATATGTAAGAATGATTGGCGAAACAGTCATGCATTTAAGGGTTAACTAATAATGCATCAACAAACAAAAAAATAAAATAAAATAAAATCACGAATTATAGCTCCAATCCTGTGGCGACTATGACTAAATTTATTATCCTACCAATATTAGTGCACTTACTTGATGAGTAATTGATAAAATTATCTTTTTTTTTTTTTTTTTTTTTTTTTTGGTGGAAACCATATTTGTTGACATAAATAAAAAGCTTTTTGGCTTATATCTGCAAAACAATTTTTTGGTAACTTTTTATCCATCTGGCTAGGATGAGTTTGAAATGTATAAAGAAAACACCACACAAAACATCACCATTGTTTTGCAGATTTCAAATGTGCAACACATCATTTTCAGTGGCGTATTGACTACCTTTATGTTGTCGTGTGGGGTCAATTACTCATTCCTGGACAGCAGAGCGGTGAACATTAGCTGAAGGACGGCGAGCCCTTCTGTCTCTTACATATGGGGAGTGTTGTAGGTGGCCTTGCTGCCAGCTACTGTCAGATGAACTCCTACTGCAGTGTGCATATGTCGTATTACACAGCTTGCCAATTAAACCTAGTAATGCCACTCAGTGCCAGTCAATTAGATTCACACTTCATATACTGATGGATTTCTGGTTGAGTTATACTGTATGTTACTTTGTGAATGGCAATTGATGCTATTTAAAGATGCCACACGTATGTTGCCAAGATGTCTCTAAATGAGCGCACTGTTTCATCTGAAAAGCAATGCTTTCTATATTAAGTATTTAACTTGTGTTTAAGTTATCATAATAGACATTTAGAAGCTATTGCCTCTATTAGAATTAACTTTATGGATGCCAAGTTTATTAATGTGGTATAATTTAGTTCAGATACACCACACATAGACAGCATGTAAAAACAAAAACACTTTTTGTTTTCAACATACATGTGATCATATGGTCCTTCCCTGTTCATAAGGCGAAAATTTTTAACCAGACTAATCTGGCCAGATTTCATTCTGTTAGTCAAATGTCTGGCTATTTTACTTATTTATTTATTTAATGCTGTATTAATTTTGTTGATACCTAATAATCCCAATAAACAGATTGAACAAAAAATAAATAAATAAATAGATAAAAGAAAAAAAGTAAATTTGTCTATATAGATTGTGACAGTGTTATTTTAGTATAATTTATGTGCTATTAGAGTATGTATTATTTACTGAAATTTAAAAAATGCAATGCTTTGAGCGCTGTTTGAGCAGATTCATTAACACCTCTGATTGGTCATTGTGTTCACACGCTCATCAGATATGTCTGTGATTGGCTACAATGTTTGATATGGGATTTAGAATGTAATTAGTAATAAGTAATGCAATACTTTTTAGAGAGAGTAATTAGTACAGTAATCTAATTACACTCTTGAAGATATACTTCATGAAATATATATATATATATATATATATATATATATATATATATATATATAGCCTTGATTTTTATATCAGTTTAGTTTTAGTTTTAGTAATTTTAGTTGCATTTAGTTACATTTAGGTTTGCTTTTCATCCAGTATTTAAATTTTATGTCAGCTTTATTTCAATTACGAAATGATGTGAGACTTGCCATCTTATTGTAGGAGGACATCAAAGTTTGATTTGTGGTGACATGTCTCATATAAACATGCATAACAAGGATGCTGAGGGGAAAAGGTCCAGGAAAAAATGCAAGATGAAACTTGGTGTAAAGTACATAAAGGAAAACCCTGAGAAAGAGCAGCTGTAGACCCAGAGGTCTGGGGCCAGATGGTCACAGATTATGTGTCAATACAACTGCATTACACTGATCCAGGATCTTGAGGACACTCTGCGCTTGTGTTTGAGAAAACAGTTCAGTCATGTCTGGTTCAGTTAGCTACTGGTTATGAGCCACTTATTATGAATTTTCTGTTGGTTCCATTGTTCTTAGTTATGTCTCAAATGACGTATGTAAGCAATAAGGTATTAGAGGCTGTGCTGTATCATGAATAAGTCACGTTGTTAGGCATGACCCCTTCAGCCGTGACTTATTCGCGATACAGCATTAGCCTCGAGTACCTTATTGCTTTTATAAAACGGTTACCACACAATACAAATATTAAAGCCAAACAATATTTATCATGCAACCTTCATGAAGTAAACTTTTTCTAAAAGCCTTCCTTCCGCCGGAAAAAATAGTCCCTGACCATGAACAGCAACAGAAGTTACATTATTACGCCATTAGATGGCGACAAAGACTGTCTTTATGAGTGTGTCAGTCTAAATCTGAATGCAGGTAATAAACTCGATCTTTTTCTCATAATACAGTAAGCTTCAATGAACAATATCAATTGAGAACAAACAGTTTACGTTGCTAAGAGTGGTTGCTAAAGGTGTTGTGTAGTGATACACAGAACCGTTGGGTGAAGCGGTCATAGCCGTGTTTTATTGTGAATAAAACACAGCTATTGACCAATCAGAATCAAGGACAGGAACTAACCGTTTTATAATATACAATATGCACTTACACTATGCACCATGGCACGTACTGAACCAGAAGGTTTGAGGTTTAAAGGTTATTTTGTCATCCAGCAGCAGACTCTGATAGCCCTTCCCTTTTTGTCTATGTAAGCTGTGACAGTTGAGTGCATGAAGTGTCCAACATTACACATTGTTTTTTTCAGTTAATCAAAGGATTATTTCACTTCAGAATTAAAATTTCCTGATAATTTGATTAGCCCCATGTCATTGAAGATATTTATGTCTTTCTTTCTTCAGTTGAAAATAAATTAAGGTTTTTGAGGAAAACATTCCAGGATTTTTCTCCATGTAGTGGACTTCAACAGGGTTCAACAGGCTGAAGTTCCAAATTGTAGTTTCAATGCAGCTTCAAAGAGCTCTACACGATCCCAGATGGGAAATAAGGGTTATATATATATATATATATATATATATATATATATATATATATATATATATATATATATATATATATATATAGGCAGAAGTACCGATCCAGTGTCTACAAAGCGAACATGCAAAGACAAAGTTAAACATCCTTTACAAAAAAAAAAAAAAAAAAGCAAAACAACAATGTCAGACAATTTTGAAGTTGAAGGAAGGATAAAATGTGACAAGATTGTAGTCTGAAAAACACAAGGAAAAAACGTTTCTGTTTTTAGTACATCGTTGTTGAAATATACCCTGAGTTTCTGTTTCCTAGGAGGTTACTAGTATACCTTTGTTTGTTACCATAGTTACTGATTATGATTCACACCTGTTTCTAGTTCAATTAATTAACATCTTATGTATTTATTCCTGAGTTTCTTCTGCAGATTGTTGGTTACTGTCTTAGTTTTGCTAAGCTGTTTTGGTTGCTGTTCTCCCTTTGTCTGTATCTTGTTTTGTTTATTTCAATAAAATACTGCTGCATAAATCCTCGCCTCAACTAGTACTTCCTGCAACGGAGTGTTGCCAACTTAGTGACGTTTCAGCCCCCTTTAGTGACAAATCTAGTGACTTTTTGGACTCCTGGTAAACATGTAGTCAGTCAGTCACTATAGCACTATATCATACTCGTTCCGATGTCTGACAAAACATATTTAAATGAGAACAGCTTTATTGAACATTCAGCTATATTATATTAAAATACAGTATGTGAGAATGGATTAGGAGAGAAAACGGATGTAAAGTGCAGACAATTGACGTCATCTAGCGGCTTTAGCTACTCATTGGAAATATTTGGCAAAACTCTTGCAATATTACATCAGCACTAGAGAGCGATGATGGATTTATGACAACGGAGCCTGCAACTCCTTTTGTTCTTATTAAAGGGATTCTTCACCTAAAAATGATAAATCTGTCATCATTTACTCATCATCATCATCATCATCATTACATCTTTCCAAACCTGTATGATTTTTTCCCCTCTGTGAAACACAAATGAAAATATTTGGGAAATGTCTATTTTTTGTTGTCCATACAGTGTAAGTCACTGGGGTCCAATGCCTTCTTTTGTGTTCCGCAGAAGAAAGTAAGTTATAGAGTTTTGGAATGACACAAGGGAAGAGTAACACTGATGCTGTATCAGTTATCTGAGTATATTATTTGCACTGCTCACAGCTCCCAGCTTCCACCTCTTACTCTCACTTTCTGCCGCTTGTCCTTGGCTTAAAAAACCAAGGACCAAAGTTCCACAACAAACCTCACACTCACAGAGGCACAAACAAACAGCACTCACAATCTCCTGTGGCTCTAGAGGTCATCAAGTGAACACTGAGAATATTGAACTCAGCAACCAACAGCCTGCAAGACAAGCTGACTACATACAGACAGATTGATGTATTTTACTAATGCCAAGGCACAACACACACATATAGTGTAGACCAGTGTTTCTTCAGTGGTCCTTGACATAATGCCAGGGGGTCCTTATAAATCGGTGGTCTCAAACTCAATTCCTGGAGGGCCACAGCTCTGCACAGTTTTGCTCCAACCCTAATCAAACACACCTGATCCAGCTAATCAAGGTCTTCAGGATTACTAGGCCCTGTCCCAAATGGCACACTCCGGACTTGTGGACTTCCTCAGAGTCCACACTTTGGTGACGTCATGTAGTGCAGACCTATAGGGCCCTTGGCGCGAGTCCACGAGGGCGCATTGAGAGGTATTTTTGGGACAGACTCGATCGTCACGCCGGAAATAACGGTCTGGTTGTTTTTTGACAGGAGCTGCAGGTTCGGGGAATATGCTGCCTATTGTTGTTGTTGTTTTTACGATTGTGTTTGCGAGATGGCTTGCCATGCAGAGAAATCATATTTTTTGCGCTCCGACGTCGTAGTAGAAGAGTCCCTTTATTAGATAAATGTCACAAATATCTTATACAAATATTATAATATTTAGCATCGAGAACAGGTTTCTTTTCTTTTACAAAATATTATCTCCATGTCAACTACACAGCCTGCTTTTGCTTATGCCACCTGGGCATTAGACAATATATACATGCTTATTTAATTAATGTATACAGTTGTAGTAATACATAATGTTCCATTTGAACTAAGATTACAATTTTAACACATAATAAACATGTGCGTAAGTTTCAGATGAATTAACAGGTTTAAATATAAATACTAGGTTTACATATGACTCAGTAAAGCCCTGACATTCGGTTCTATTTATTTAATGAATCATAATGCAATCGTATTATTCAACGCGCTATTATTATGTTTGAGATATCAACCACTGGTCGATGACCATAATGTTTGTATAAACTGTAGGTAACAACTGGTAAAATGTACACCTAGGTCATAAAAACCGTAATGATACCTACACTTAAATATTTTCTTCTCAGTCATCAATTGCTCTTGAGCGAAATCTCCTCCCATCCATTGTCTGATTAGCATTTCGCAAGGATTCCTGGGTAGTTAAATTGTGCGAAGCCTGCATCTATGCGGGCTTCGCGGAAGACCGCTTCAAGGGTACAAAGGGGGCGCTGCTGAGCACACTTCAGAGCGTTAAAATGCTGAATGGGACGGCCTACGGACTTGTAGACTCGGCGAGCACGCGCAATTTAAGTCCACGAGACCGAAAGTCCACATGAAGTGCGCCATTTGGGACAGGGCCCTAGAAACTTCCAAGCAGGTGTGAGTTGGAGCTGGTTGGAGCTAAACTGTGCAGAGCTGTGGCCCTCCAGGAATTGAGTTTGAGACCAGTTATAAAATATATGAATATGAATTTTTGTATATTTTGTCATTTGACATGTTCCCATATAAGAAGAAGATAATATATGTATAATATAACTGACAAAATGACTAAATATAGAACAACTAGTAAATTATACTTGATTGCATTTGGTCGTCACAAAGGCATCAATGATACCAATGAGCCATTTTTATTCTGAGGTCCTGAGGATGGTTCCAAATATGACAGGGGTCCATTACTCAAAAAAGGTTGAGATTCACTGGTGTAGACCAACAGAGCAAGACCCGAAGTTCAAGTATAATGTACATATATGAGTACATTAGTATGTGTTTCTACTCAGCGCGTAAGTGAGAAAGAGCTGTCTGTGTGTACTGTTGTTATTCTGGCTGGGGAATCACCTGGAGGAACAGCGTGATGGGAAAAGGAGAAGGAGATGTTGCATTGTCTGATGGCAGCAGGTAGAATCAGTCCCCAGTAGCGCTTTTGAAAACATTGTGGTGGAAAGAGCCGTTGGCTAAAGATGCTCAAAAGCAGAATATGGGTAAGATATGCAAAATTGTTCATGACGAAAACACATGATGGATTCAATTGCCACTGCTTTCAAAGAAGTTGGAGGCCTTTAACAGTCCTTTTTGATTAGTTACTGATCAAGTGAATGTTTTTTTTGTTTGTTTTACTAATATTATAGTTGATGGATTTTATGTATTATTAGTGGTGCTTGCCAACGGCAAATCATCACTATTGTTATTCGTCATACTTATTATTTTTCCACACAAAACTTTGGCACGTAACTTGCCCCGCACCATTTGTCATAGACCCAGGAATGAGGTGTCAAATCTACTGGCTTACTGAGGAAAGGTGTGCTTTTCTAAGCAACTAGGTGTACAATGTTCATCCGACAGACGAAAAAGTGGGCAAAAAACTCCCACAGACTTTGCATTGCAAAAACAAGTGAAAGTGTGTTGGCATCATGCTAACAACATGCCAATTTTGTTAAAAACATGCTAACAACATGCTAATCATGTTAGCATCTACTTAAATACATGATAACAAACATTCTAATCATGTTAACATCATGATAACAACTTGGTAATTGTGTTAGCTTCATGCTAACAACATGCTAATCATGTTGACATTATGTTAACAACATGCTAATTGTGTTAGCATCTCATAACTTCTATTCATCAAAGAATCCTTGAAAAAATTAAAAATGGATCACAGTTTCCAAAAACTGAAACAGTAGCACAACTGTTTTCAACATTGATAATAACAAGAAATGTTTCTTGAGCAGCAAATCAGCATATTAGAATGATTTCTGAAGGGTCATGTGACACTGAAGACTGGAGTAATGATGCTGAAAATTCAGCTTTGACATTGCAGGAATACATTACATTTTTAAAATATAAAACAGTCATTTAAATTGTGAAATATTTCACAATATTAATGTTTTACAGTGTTTTTATCAAATAAATGCAATCTTGGTGAGCATAAGAGACTTCTTTCAAAACCATTAAAAAATCTTACAGACTCCATTTTTTTTTAACAGTAGCTTATGCATATAAAGTGTGGCTTAAAAGTCCAAATATTTTTAGGCCCACTGCATAAGTAAATTCCTTGGTGGCTTGACTTATAAATGTCAAGTTGTTATAAAATGCTTGTAGCATAACAGTTATATATATGTATAAAAAATATTCTGTGTATTTAGCCATTAGGTCTGCCCCCACTGCTGTACAAGTACCATAATTCAGACTTTTTTTTTTTTTTTTTTCAAAATTCTGTGTCAAAAGCTGTATAGGGAGAAGATTTAATCTTCCTACACAACTTGTCAAGTGTGCTCCATCTCACTTTACAGTGACAGAATCTTAAACTTACAGTCTACGGATAATTCAAAGACACAAGCTGAGAGGAGATAAAACATAGGGTTGCTTCTTTATGTACATTCCAAAAAGAAACAGGCATCAACTTCCTCAACATAAAACCTGTGAATATATCATTAGCAGATAGAAAACATCTTTCATGCTAAATTAAGCTCCTGGTACATGCTTGTTTTGAATATTCACATTTGTTTCCCATGTTCTGTATTTCAAAGTGACAAAGAGTGTCATCTGTCTTAGAGTTTTTAAGCAGGCAGTTGTCATATTGTCACAGAGCGAGTTTGTCTCCATTTGCATATAGTAAACAGGTGACAGCATATGCAAATGACAACATAAACATCAGTGAGGTAAAATGTAAATTCAATGTTAACAAGACACCATTTTTTGACAGAAAATCGAAAATTAATTAGTGGTGGTGCATGAGAATAAATAAACATAGGTCTCTGAGTTTATTATTTTCTCATCTATTTTATATCTCCCAGGGTTGATTAATTAAAAAAAACAATTTTTTTTTTTTTTTTTTTTTTTTTTTTTTTTTTAATATCATCTTACTAAATTTAGATTTGTACTAGCCCCCATTTAGAAACCAAAATATTGGCTTAATCCAATTAGCACAATTACACAACACACACATAATCAAATCTTCATTAATCTGAATATTGTTGTGCATGTAAACATAATTTTTAAACCTTTTTTTTTTTTTTTTTAAACCTGAAGGCCCTCGTGACCTGAGCTAACATCAACATACCCGCTCTGAAATCCGGCCCTCGGCCCAAAACCGCAACCCAAGATGAAAATACAGGGCTGGCCAAATCATTAGCTAATGCCTCTGTGTATGGCAGTGTGACTCACAAGATGTGATGAATTATGAAGAGCGCCATCGTACCAGATTAATTACGTCCAGCAAAGTCTGAATGCCTCTTCCAGGGCTGGCACCTTGGGATGCCAAAGAGAGATGTCAGTATCTCATAAAGGGTTTGCTAAACAAAATATACAAGTTCTACAGGAGAGATACTTTTACTGGAACGATAAACAAATATTTGATTCTAATTATTGACTTCTAATTTTCCCCTATGTATTTGACTCTCGATATGGCAATATGTTTTTTTTTTTAATTCCCATAGCGTGTTTTATGTTTGTTTTCAACTGCCTTTTTGCCTTTTCAATAGTTTGACTAAAATGTCACATCTCCCAGAAAGAAAAGACTTTTATCTTCTATTAAACTTTAACCAGCTCTTAATTTCCTGAAAGAAGCTGAATTTGAAGAATACATCAGTGTTACTTTACCTTTGCGACTTGTTTCCTAAGAGCATTATTACCTTGTTACACTTCCATTTCGTCTTCTAGAAGAACCAGAGCCCAAGAACGTTTTTTTTCCATAATACCTTTTTAAAAAACACCCTACATGTTGCTTTAAGTGCAGCTCTATCATTAAATAACAAATGGCACAATTTTAGTGACATTATGGGGACCATTATGTAGAAATCTGGGACTAGTTCCCAAAGATAAATCCTAACTGTGAGCATAAAATGTTCATTCCCAAAAGTGCAGTCAGCTTCTCTTGAGTCTTCGTGGCATACTGATTTTCCCTTTGCACTTCACCCTGCGTTCTGATGCAGGACGCTATGCATAAATCAATATCCCACTCAGACATGAGAATAGTTTTAAACAAGGGCCTTGATGAGCAATTTTGAGCACAAGCACTACCTCTTCTTACGGATGACATGCTGGAACATGCTGACTCTCTTTACATGGATTGACAAGAGAAAGAGACGCTTGGACACAGACAGATGCTTCTTGAGAATGTCAAGAAAATCACTAGTGTTTTCAATTGTCCTCCTCCCTGTTTCTCTTGCTGAAGAGACACAATCGCTTTATATGACGAACGGATATAATTTAGGCTTTTAATCACATATAACATTCACCAACTCACACATCAGTTGTGGTAAACGGAAGCTCAAGCATGTTTGCTTGATGTGCACAAAACAATGAGGTTCATTCTAGTGTGTTAAGCAGCACGTTTGAGCTTCCGCAAGAACCAATGAGGTTCATTCTCATGTTACGCAGCACGTTTGAGCTTCCACAAGAACCAATGAGGTTCATTCTCATGTTAAGCAGCACGTTTGAGCTTCCGCAAGAACCAATGAGGTTCATTCTCATGTTACGCAGCACGTTTGAGCTTCCGCAAGAACCAATGAGGTTCATTCTCATGTTACGCAGCACGTTTGAGCTTCCGCAAGAACCAATGAGGTTCATTCTAGTGTGTTACGCAGCACGTTTGAGCTTCCGCAAGAACCAATGAGGTTCATTCTCATGTTACGCAGCACGTTTGAGCTTCCGCAAGAACCAATGAGGTTCATTCTAGTGTGTTAAGCAGCACGTTTGAACTTCCGCAAGAACCAATGAGGTTCATTCTCATGTTACGCAGCACGTTTGAGCTTCCACAAGAACCAATGAGGTTCATTCTAATGTTACGGAGCACGTTTGAGCTTCCGCAAGAACCAATGAGGTTCATTCTAGTGTGTTACGCAGCACGTTTGAGCTTCCACAAGAACCAATGAGGTTCATTCTCATGTTACGCAGCACGTTTGAGCTTCTGCAAGAGCCACTGAGGTTTGTTCTTGACCATGCGTCAAGCATGTTCAGTTGAGCTTCTGTTTATGTTTGCTGATCAATGTTTATATGTGAATAATAGCCTAAATTCAATCTGTTCATCATATAAAGTTATCGTGTCTCTTCAGAAAATTTGGATTAAACCACGTGGATTATTTTTTTTTACAATCATGCTTCAGAAAGTTCCTAAAGAGAAAGTGGTAGTTGTGTAGACTGTCAATGGAGGAACAGGAATCTCTCAGATTCCATTAAAAATATCTTTGTTTGTGTTCTTATGAATCTTATGAGTTTGGAACAGCCAGTTATTCTACTTCGAAATGTGCATTCCGTGTCAGAATTCAGGCTGCTTCCCCTTTAAATCCTCGCGCTCCCCGCCCCCGAGCTTGCGACTCTAATACATTGCATAAACAAAGTTCACAAAGCTAATATAACCCTCAAAATGGATTTTCACAAAATATTCATCATGCATACTGCATGTATGCATCAGATCACGTAAGTACAGTATTTATTTGGATGTTTACATTTGATTCTGAATGAGTTTGAGGCTATGCTCCATGGCTAACGGGCTAAAGCTAACATTACACACTGTTGGAGAGATTTATAAAGAATGAAGTTGTGTTTATGAATTATACAGACTGCAAGTGTTTAAAAATGAAAATAGCGACAGCTCTTGTCTCCAGTAAGAAACGATGGTAACTTTAACCACATTTAACAGTACATTAGCAACATGCTAACGAAACTTTTAGAAAGACAATTTACAAATATCACTAAAAATATCATGATATCATGGATCATGTCAGTTATTATTGCTCTGTCTGTCATTTTTCACTATTGTTCTTGCTTACTTACCTAGTCTGATGATTCAGCTGTGCACAGATCCAGATGTTAATACTGGCTGCCCTTGTGTAATGCTTGAACATGAGCTGGCATATGCAAATATTGGGGGCATACATATTAATGAT
Organism: Ancherythroculter nigrocauda; assembly: GCA_036281575.1. Classification (NCBI taxonomy): domain Eukaryota; kingdom Metazoa; phylum Chordata; class Actinopteri; order Cypriniformes; family Xenocyprididae; genus Ancherythroculter; species Ancherythroculter nigrocauda. The sequence continues at coordinate 19,950,991 of VTFQ01000003.1, read as the reverse complement.
CCCGACTGTTATGTAACAGTCTGTGTTATGTTGAGATTTGCCTGTTTTTCGAAGGTCTTTTAAACAAATGAGATTTACACAAGAAGGAGGAAACAATGGAGTTTGAGACTCACTGTATGTCATTTCCATGTTCTGAACTCTTGTTATTCAACTATGCCAAGGTAAATTCAATTTTCAATTCTATGGCACCTTTAAATCCTAAAACTCTCAAACTATTTCCAGGTTTACAAACAAACAAACACATTTCCAGTGAATCTCAGACTTTAGGACCCCACTTCACTGTATGTATTTATATTCAAATGTGATTTCATGATTAAAATATGATGACTTATAATCAAAAGTAATATTTAAATCAGTAGAGTATAATACAGCCCCTGTGGTTTGATTGCTTTAATATAGGTAGCTTGATAAGCAGCATATTTTCACAGCAGGGATCTAAGATGATGATAATCATTATGGAAATGCAACAAAGTATTGTTTTTCACTGTGTGTGAGTTTGCATAAGAGAGAAGGAGAGTAAAAAGCAGAAACATCTGTATTGTGTGTGTACATCTCAGCATATGTGCAGCGCATGTGAACATCCTTGTATTTGACAGGCCATGGGCCAAAATGAATGATGTGAGTGAAAACTGTGCTTATTCAAGTGATAAATCATTGTTTAGCAAGTTGCTATAAGGGTGAGATAACACTTGACACAATTATTGAAATCGAATGCACGGCCACTCTCTCTCTTGGCCGATAATTCCAGACACGCTGCCACTTACGTAAAGGTAATTCCACACTATCTGCTACTAAACCTAAACTACTGTCACTGCCCTACTTAAATAAAGTGCACCATTTTTAGGCTGCACGACTGCAAATGTAGTTACTAACAAGCCGAATAAATAAGATCAACTGCACAAGACTTTTAAAGACACACTGTTTCTTGCTTTGTGTCGTGTTGGGGCAAACTTTATATAACTGATCACACAATAGGTTTCAAGATCATTTTTTCCTTCCTGACTCTCTCTCAGCTTGCTCCGTTTTTGCCTCCCTGTGGTTGCGATTCCAAAATTCATTCTCAAACACGTTGACATGTCAACAAACAATTCTGAGGCAAAAAAAAAAAAAGCTAGAGCAGTGGTTGAAGAACAGTTTTGATGTTTTCACAGACTTAAAACATGCAAGACTGATGAGTTTCAGTCTTGTGGTGTGCATTTGGCTTTATAAATGCAACTATTATAAAGCACAACATTTTGTTGGAATGGCTGGAATGATAAAACAGAATCATTTTGAATTTCAAAATCCAACTGAATTGTAATGATTATAAATTCCAACTGACAAATAGTCAATAAAATATGAAACATTAATTTCACAGAAGTCTGTATTACACTAATGGAAGTTTTTCAAGGTCACTTTTCACACCCTTGGTTTTTATTGCTCTGAACCTAAGAGCTAAGGATCTGGAATAGTAAATAAATGCCAACCAAGAAATGTATGAAAAGAATAAGATTTGTAAAGGTGTAAATCAAGTTGTAAGTAAATACAACAACTTTTGCAGCATTTTTTACATACACTGACAAAAGAAAGTGCATTAATTTAAAAAAATGTTTTAGACCAAGTTAATACAATGTCAAATGAAAAAGCAGGATAGTCCCATGCACCTTCCCCTTTCCAATACAGGACTTGACATTAACACCCGCCAACCCGCCAACCCGCCAAATGCGGGTGGATTTCAGCAGTGGCGTGTAACACAGTCATTCCTACTAGCCACTTTGGTGGGTTGAATTTTATTTATAATACGTACTTTTTTTCAATTGTAGTCTTTTATCTGAAATAATAAACTAAGTGCAATGTAGTGTTGTCAAAAATATAAATTTTCCGATACATATTGATACTGCAATATCTGAAACGCTTCCAATACTCAATTTCCGCAGAACAGATACATGATACCAGTTACATCTCTCATCGCTCCTCGCTCACTCGTTTAATTTGCTATATAAGAATATTGAGAGGTTAAATTTCTGCGTGGGATTGCACATTTTGCGCATAATTTTACTCTTTCCCGCAGATTTTGTGCTCACACCCAAAGTGCGCGCACATAAAGCCACCTCTCAGAACTAAACTGAGTTCTTTTTTGCTGCTTATTGTGCTTAAACAGTCAGCAGTCTTGGCGAGAATTTACATAAACACAGTCAGTTATGTTTTAAGTGAATGTAAACAGTTGAGAAAGAAAATGCATGTGTAACAGTATAATGGATCCGTGCGTCAGGTCTTAAAGTGACAGCAGCCTAATATACCTGCTGCCAAATTATGAGATAATATTAAAAAATATCTATATGTCAGTTTTTCCCCATTGTATCAATTTCATAATTGCGTCCAGTGAAAATGCTGAGTGGCTGGTTACTTTGGAAAACCACTTGCCGGTGAGCAAAAAAGGTAATGTCACGTTCTATATAATATACAGTATATAGGTGTTACGTAATGGTGGTGTATCAAACACACAACGAGGAAGAGTAAAGTAAGATAAGTCTTTACTTGATAATCCACAGGGAGAAACACAGAATCCAGAGCAGAACATACACCAACACGTCACTATGTACAAACGAGACCTGACAAACAGCAGAAGACAAACAGGAACTTAAATACACTGACTAATGACTCGAATTACAAACAGCTGTGATGAATGATGATTAATGTCTATGGTAACAGATAGTGGCGGGAAACTAGAACAAAGGAACACGTGACAAAATGACGGTGACCGTGACAATAGGGTGTGACATTACCTTTTTTTGCTCACCAGCCAGTGGTTTTTCAACATTTGCAGTTGTATAGCCTAAAAATGGGAATGTGAAAAATATTACTTATGATAATATTACACTCTAAAAAATGCTGGGTTAAAAACAACCCAAGTTGGGTTGAAAATGGACAAACCCAGTGATTGGGTTAAAATGAAATGAAATTAAAATGTTCATTTATTAAACATATTAATAAATGTTAATTTTCAAGATATTTTGGGTTCATTTTAAGTAAGCAATACTGTAATTTTTAAACAATAGTTGAGTTAAGTAAAACTACCCAGCAGGTTGGGCAAACATTTAACCCAACTGCTGGGTTAAAACAACCCAATTGCTGGGTTTGTCCATTTTCAACCCAACTTGGGTTGTTTTTAACCCAGCATTTTTTAGAGTGTACTTATGATCATTTCTGAGCGATCATTAGTCCTCAATATTCTCAAAAAAATGTAGAAACAGAATCCAAATTGTGTTGCTATGCTTTTTTGGGGAGTATTTGTATAACTGACACAGTTTTTATGATTTGAACATCTTTTCTTTTCTTAACAAATGTAACTTTTTTCTTTTCTTCTAGAATAAAGCTATGCTGAGATGTCTGACAACAGGCTGAACAAACAAAAACTGACATATTTGCAAAAAAAAAAAAAAGTCCCCCTCAATTTCAACTAAGTTAACTCAAAATCCTGGACTTGAATCATACTAATGGGCTTAAATCCTGACAGTCAACTGCACTGTATTTTTAGTTTCCTATCAAGGAGATGGTTTGCTTTGCTTCTATCGAGTTGCATGAGGTTTCCCTGTGAGCACAACTACACATACCATGTGCTTTATTCTTTCAAAACACTCCTTGTGCTTTGTGTACCCCAATCAAAGCCTGTTCTCACCACTTCTGTCTGATTAGGAATGATTAAGGTCTAAGTCTCGATTGGCTTTGCTCCTCATGGCCCACCGGGGCTCTTGAGACATCCACAGTTATGGCGCTGACCTTCGATGTTCCTCATCTATTCTGGAATTGACAATTTCCACCCCACACGTTATCAAGACTGTAATTTACAAATGCATTCTGGTGTGAAAAGTCAGTGATCGAAATCAGTATGTACAGAATGCAGTGCGTACAGTACGACTGCTGGTAATATGACTGGCGAGTGCGTTCTCCTTGGGGGCGGGTTTCCAAAGGCCGGCGAAGACGTGCTCGGTTACATTTAAAGGAGAACTGCAATCAGCACAGGTCTCAACCCCATCTCAACTTTCTCGTAATGAGATGTTGAAACCAAGCCATTGGGACTTCACACAGCCATTTTTTTCTTGTACAGAGATGGACATATTGATAGACATGCATAGACCATAAGCACAGCTACAATAATGAAATGAGCTTATGTTGTTACAGAAGATGCCAGTGCTGTAAAATGGAAGGATTATTGGTTCTGTTACACTTACTTGATGGGATGAAAATGATGTTTGATTATGGTCAGTGAATTATATGCTGACAACGGTACAGTATATAGCTGTAGTGCTGTTTGTGAGCGGTCGATATTAATATCTTTTGGCTGATTAAATTGAACAGCCAACTTGATGCCTTCTCTGTATTATTGATCAGTATTATGGAAGAAATATTAATCTTGAAAGTAGTATTTCATTTTACTTTGCATCACATACAAAACAACGTAAAATATCTAACATATCCACTCAAGTTGGAGTTGAGAACCCAAGTACAGGTTGTTTAATTAGAGGAGAAATAATGGAATTGAGACCAAAAAGCTCGACTTAAGTGTGAAAACTCATGAAAAAGGAGCAGGTTATGCTCAATGAAGCTAGGAAAAATAAATAACAAAACTTCAAAATAAAAGTTAAGAACATACAGCAAGAAAAAGTGCATTACATGAGATCTCAACAATGACTCAGATCAGTTTTATTTTACTGTCACGTACTGTATTGATAGACTAGCTGATACTAGAAATACTGATTAATTCTTTTTTCAGTGTATTTTTTTGGAAAAGTTGGATGTTTAATATTAGGTGTGCATTATCTTCTACAAAACCCTAGTCACACAGAATTATAAATCAGAAGCGAGTCTCGTCTGCGAGACACTTTGTCAAGCTCAAACATTGACAGAGGAGGCGCCTCTGTCTGTCCACGATAACATCACAGCCGTCCGTGATCAGTGCCATGTTGGAATAAAATATTTTCCCTTCTCCAGACTGAAAGGAGGATGTTTGGGAATGTGAGCACAGGCTTACTGATCTCAGTCCTTAGAATCAATCAAGACAGCATTGCCCAGCGGATAATATGGGACGTGTTGTAACCCGATCGATATTTGGCCCTGCCGCACTGCATATAAATCTCCTATGCTGGATATTGATGAATTAACCTTAAATAACCTTAACTAGATATATGTAGAGATCTCCGTGGATGCTGATAGATTTGTAACTTGTCAAAAATGAATGCTGAATCAATAGAGGAGAATAACTTAGTTTCGTTTGTTGATCCCTTTGCTAGAAATTGATTTCATACACTCTTGTTTCAAAAGTACATGAGGAAATCCTGTTTAAAGTAACTGTAAACCTAGCATTACACAACTAGCTAGTGATTTAAAGAGATAATACACCCCCAAAAATAAAATACTGTCATTATTTACCACCCTTGTGCCATTCCAAAGGTTCTTGAAGAACTTAAACAGCAAAAACTCATCATAAATTTACCATGAAAGTGGTATGGCCAATGGCGTTTTGTTGTATTTTGAGGTGCCATTTTGAATCATTCAACAGATGACTACTTTTACAATACCTTTATGATGTTTTTGGTCCATTTTTGCAGCTTGACAGCTTTTTGTGCTTCACAGGAAATCTAAAGTTGGGTTTAGATGGGGAGTAAATGATCGGGAGTAAATATTTTTTTTCAAAATTTAGAGTGAACTATTCCTTTAATCACTGCTTAAGGTAGCCCATTATGTTGCACAACATTGTTGCAGACTCATTGTAGTTTTGACCTATGATAAAGATTGTTTCAGTCACTCAGTATGTGTTTTTAATCATTTTAAAATGGTGTAATATTTATGCATTTGATTGTGTACTTATCCATTTCATTGCCAGTGCAGTGCACTTGCGGAGTAAACTCCGCCCACACACTCTTCTGATTGGCTGTGATTCTGATTGATTTTGTCGCATCTCGTAGTCACATCCCATCTAGTGTGGACAGACAAATTTCTTTGCCGCTGGAATCTTATCGCATCGCGTTTGGTTTGGACGTAGTGTAATACTAACCATCTAGATTTGTATTGTGGTTTATTGTCAAACCAGTAATTGTTTCATCCACAGCACAAACATCTATTAAAATGCTTTAGATGAAAATGAGTGGGGTTGTGTATGGACCTCACAGCTTGTATGCGCTTGATTGATCACTGGCTCTCTGTTTCTCTGGCCTCGCCGCATTAATGGCCGTCCTCGCACCCTCCAATTACTCTCAGGAAAATGATTTGAGCCTCTCCTGATGTCTAAGAGCCACTGGAAATTTCTGAACTGGATCCTGTCCAACTTAATGCATAAATTAACAGAACCTCACCATGCAGGAGGAAGAGGAGTTATTCATCACTCGAGCTCCAAAGGCTACTCATGTTACAGTAACCAGCAGAATCTTACAACCTGAGGTGCATCGTAAACCTCTGTGTTGCATGTTTACAGAATATTGTCACTTAAAAACTGAAGAAGCGAGGCTGCAAGGCTGGCTGGCTTCGGAAAGAGGATTAAGGGCGGAATGCTCTGTAGCGGAGCGCAGGGGTGGGGAATGGAGCACTGATGCGGAGAGATAGACAGAGGAATGAGAGTGAGAGGGAAGATATGTATAAAGGCATGAAGTGTTGACGGATAGGCAGAACTATTTTTGGCTTCAGAGCTATTGATGAGGAAGGAGGCACAGCAAACTTCCTCACAAAAAAAATTCGCTTTGCAATATGCGCATTGTTACAAATATATGACTACTTTGGAAAGTGAAAATAAGGTTGAAAATAAGGATGAACCAGTGGCAATCCTGGGGGCAGGGAAGGGAAGGGAAGGGAAGGAAAGGGAAGGAAAGGAAAGGAAAGGAAAGGAAAGGAAAGGAAAGGAAAGGAAAGGAAAGGAAAGGAAAGGAAAGGAAAGGAAAGGAAAGGAAAGGAAAGGAAAGGAAAGGTTGAAAATAAGGATGAACCAGTGGCAGTCCTGGGGGAAGGGAAGGGAAGGGAAGGGAATGGAAGGGAAGGGAAGGGAAGGGAAGGGAAGGGAAGGGAAGGGAAGGAAAGGAAAGGAAAGGAAAGGAAAGGAAAGGAAAGGAAAGGAAAGGAAAGGAAAGGAAAGGAAAGGAAAGGAAATAACAGAGTGTAAGGCTTATATACACAGAAAAAAAATAACTTAGCATTAACTTTTGTCAGTTTAGCTCCTTATGTTGCAAGATTGCGTGTTAACATTTTACAGATTTTATTTATTTATTTATTTTTTATCCTAAAAATACAAAATGTGAAGCTTACAGCTTACAGGGAAACCACAACAGTATATGGTGCATGTACCTAAATATTTGTCTTGAGTTTTTCTCTATAGGTTCATTTTTACTAAACAAATAAATACATCTTTGAAGGTTTCCCTGTTCAAGTGAGGCAAACAAAAAGGAAAGCTGTCAAGTAAATAAGCCAGTGTATCATAATGACATTTGGATATCCTGAAGATGAGTTTATTACTGAAAAAAGCAAATACTTGACAGCTTTACTCACAATGCAATTCATCTCTTCTGTTTAGCCTTATCAGCATTCGGAATTAGCAAACCTCATCAAGTTCACTGTCTGTGTATTTACAGAGAGTAATTAATCATATGCTAATATATTGACTTGGCTTGGAGAAAAATAAATTGTGAGCTAAGCTGGACCTGATTAAAACCTGCCAGAGACTTCATGGAGAAGGAAACACGAAGGAGCAGAACGTCGGAAGTGTTCATTGTACCGTAACACTTATGCCTTCAGCTGTCATTAGACCGATACCTGCATGATTCTCCTACCAAAATATTTTCTATGCATTTATTTAGTTAATTTATGTATTGCTTTTACATTTGGCACACTTTTTATTGCCTTTTTTCCCTTTCAAATATTTAAATAATAATCAAAAATTAGGTATAGTAAGAAAGATTAAAGGTGCCCTAGAATTAAAAATTGAATTTATCTTGGCTTAGTTAAATAACAAGAGTTCAGTATGTGGAAATGACATACAGTGAGTCTCAAACACTGATGTTTCCTCCTTCTTATATAAATCTCATTTGTTTAAAAGACCTCCGAAGAACAGGCGAATCTCAACATAACACCGACTGTTACGCAACAGTCGGGATCATTAATATGTACGCCCCAATATTTGCATATGCCAGCTCATGTTCAAGCATTAGACAAGGGCAGAACATCTGGATCTGTGCACAGCTGAATCATCAGACTAGGTAAGCAAGCAAGGACAATAGCGAAAAATGGCAGATGGAGCGATAATGACATGATCCATGATAACATGATATTTTTAGTGATATTTGTAAATTGTCTTTCTAAATGTTTCGTTAGCATGTTGCTAATGTACTGTTAAATGTGGTTAAAGTTACCATCGTTTATTACTGTATTCACGGAGACAAGACTGTCGTTATTTTCATTTTTTAAACACTTGCAGTCTGTATAATTCATAAACACAACTTCATTCTTTATAAATCTCTCCAACAGTATGTAATGTTAGCTTTAGCCATGGAGCACTATCAAACTCATTCAGAATCAAATGTAAACATCCAAATAAATACCATACTTACGCGATTAGACATGTTGCATGACGAACACTTTGTAAAGATCCATTTTGAGGGTTATATTAGCTGTGTGAACTTTGTTTATGCTGTTAAAGGCAAGCGCGAGCTCCGTGGGTGGGGAGCGTGAGCATTTAAAGGGGCCGCAGCCTAAATCGGCTCATATTTAATGATGCCCCAAAATAGGCAGTTAAAAAAATTAATTAAAAAAAATCTATGGGGTATTTTGAGCTAAAACTTCACAGACACATTCAGGGGACACCTTAGACTTATATTACATCTTTTAAAAAGACGTTCTACGGCACCTTTAAACACTCAAATTTCATCCTGTGGAAACCGTTTTGAAATTTCACATTGTGTTACCATGGAAATGGTACATTTTAGTGGGCTAAACTTTCCAGATTTGGAACACAACTTGTTTAGATATATGGCTTTGATTGTCCAGCGATTTTCATTTTTTGAAGCTGCTTTCACTTCTGCTATATAGTTTGCTGAGTGTCTCTTTTAAAAAGAGACCGTAGGTCTGTATTCTAAAGCATTCATAAATTAAAACCATTTAAGTTCAGATCTACAGTCAAAAGGTTGTGTGACAGTTAACAGGTTGGGTAACACTTTATTTTACAGTGTCCTTGTTACACATGTTAAATATAATTACTATAAATTGTACATAATTACATGTTAACCCTAAACCACACCCTAATCCTAACTTGTACCTTTCTTTTCGTTTTTAGATATTTCAAGCTTTCTATAGATATATTTCTCATGTCTGCGAGGCAAGCAGCCTATACGCTGAGTTTCGGTTCATTTAGCCTATAAGACGCGCTCCAGTTCACGCGCCAGTGATCGCGCCCACGCCTCCCTGTCAGGATTATATTGTCAGGTATATTTGCTTCTTATGTATTAAATCCAGGCAATTGGTTGATGAAACATTGATTAAAATTAAGATACCATTTTTACAAAACGAAATTCACTTTAAAGAAAGCCTTTCTACAAAACAAAACTTAATGAAGTGGTCAAAATCATGTCTGACTCACTCCATGACTCTCGATATATTGCGCATCTTATGATGTATCTTACTCATGGTGTTCACTTTTCATAATCAAGTAAATTAATTTAAAACATAGCATAGACTTATTTAAACATAAATATGAAACTACATTTTCTTTAATGGCTACCAACACGTATAGTACAGTACAGAGAAATTACATAAGCACGAGTCGGATCAAGAATAATTTATTCTTAGACTTATATTTAATATTGGGGGCATTCAAGTTATTTGACATTTTAATTTTTTTTTAAAGTAACGTGATAGTTACTTTCCCTGGTAATTAGTTACTTTTATAATGATGTTACTCGGTTACTAACTCGTTACTATTTGTGAGAAGTAACTAGTAACTATAACTAATTACTTTTTTAAAGTAACGTGCCCAACACTGATTTTAACACAGATGAGCTCTTCTCCTGAGCTATTAGATCCTTCCTCATCTCCTCTTTTCTGTCTGCAGTATCCAAGAGCCTGGAGACATCATACAAGTTCTGCCGCTGCGGCTGTCTTGTTCAGCACATGTATAACACAGCTGCACCATCTTGTGAGGCTGAGTGAGTGCGTGTGCCTCTTCATCTGCTCTCCTTCTCCAGTCATTCCCATCTGAGTCAGGTGGCAGGCAATGCTGCGTTTAGTATTGATGTTCAGAAATAGAGTCAGAATCCGAGGGAAGCATGCATCCGTCAGGGTCCATCAGAGAACACTCTCTCATTGCTTTAAAGATCCCTCGCCTTCCATTTCCTATCATGCCAGACTGTATGTGACATGAAAATAGCACGAAAATCCAGAGTGTTCTGGCTGAACATTGATGCTTGGTCATCTAGTGGTGTCATGTAGGGCCGCACTATAGTATGTGATGGTGGGAATCAGCAATTCTGCACTCTCATCAAGTGGATGCTGGAGGGAGTGTGATTATGAAAGAGAGTGCGGATATGAGAGTCATTTCAGGGGAAATTGAGGCTTGGAAGTGAACTGCTAAAAGTCTGTGAGATGTTACAGAAGTAAGTTTTTAGTATGGTTACCTCAGCTGAAATATATATTTATATACAGAAGTCAGAAAAAGTCGCTTATGCCACAATTGTATGGATGTCTTTGCATTATATAACAAGGGCCATTTATATTCTCGATACAGCACTAGCCTCGATACCTTAATGCTTTTATAAAATGGTTACCACACACTACAAATATTAAAGCCAAAAATATGTATTAATGCAACTTTTATGAAGTAAACTTTAACTAAAAGCCTTCCCTCCGCCGGAAAAAAAATAGTCCCTGACCGTGATCAGCAACAGATGTTACATTATAACGCCATTAGATGGCGGCAAAGATTGTCTTTAAAAGTGTGTCAGTCAGTAATGAAGACTTTCACATTGAAAAGACTGAATTGTTGAGAACACGGAACAAGACGCAACTGACAAATGCTTTGACTGGCGCTGTCAGTCATGGGAAAACCTTTAACTGTTAAAAGGACAAGATAATACATCGGACATTTAAACAGATGTTTTATTATGAACATAGGACTGATCTAAAAGAAAATGCTAAATCTGAATGCAGGTAATAAACTCTTTCTCACAATACTCTTCTACAGAATACAGTATGTTTCAATGAACAATATCAATGAGAACAGTTTACGTTGCTAAGAGTGGTTGCTAAGGGTGTTGTGTAGTGATACACAGAATCGTTGGGTGAAGCGGTCATTGCTGTGTTTTATCGTGAATAAAACACAGCTATTGACCAATCAGAATCAAGGACTGGAACTAACCTTTTATAAATATACTGTCAATCGATTTAAAATAAATGAACTAACTAACCACTCATTGTTCTGTAATTAATCGCACATAGCATTAAAGTTTTATATATATTTTATATGGTAATAATTTAACATTTAATCTCCAAATTAATGTAGAAACAATATAAAGACAGTATATTTTAAATATTTGATCTAACAGGTAGGGAATATCCAGAAACAAAGCAGTTATCAAACACTTCACAGTCTTCACTGTATTATTTAGATTAAAACATAGATAATTTTTTTAGTTTTAGTTTATTAAAGCTACAAAAGTTATACACTTAAGAGCAGTCAGTGATTTTTTCTTCTTTTGCTCTTTGATTAACATTAATGGCAGACAACAGCAGGTTTATTAGGCTACTGTCACTTTAAGACCTGCCACACATGATGCGGATCTGCATCTTTATTTTCTCAGAACTGTGTTCTTTTAAGACTTTATTTAATTCATTTAAGACTGTGCTTATGAGAATACTTAACAAAATGGGCATTTTGGCATAATTGTGTGTGTTTTTGTCTGTTCAAGCTCGAAAGAGAACTCAATGCGCCCGGTGTTAGTAGCACAATTCGACAGTGACAAATGCTACCTATCAGATTGTGCTACCATCATCATATTCATGAGGTTTGGGGCTTTATTAACATCCTTACCTACCCCTACCCTAAACCTACCCTTAAAGCAATGCAAATATAGTGTTGGTAGCACAATCTAATAGGTAGCATTATTCATCAGAACACTGGCTCACTGTCTGAAGCAGCTTTCTGAGCGCATGAGTCATGTAATAAAATAAATAAAAATATATAATAAAAATAATACTTTGTAAAATTATATAAAAGGGCCATGTTTTTTTTTTTTTTTTTTTTTTAAATCAAGCAAGAAAATAAATACATATTAAGCATTTACTATACGCTTAAGCTTTTATACATTGAGCTTTTTTATTTTATTGAATGAATTCAGTACTAAATAATGGTAAGCATTATTGAACAAAATCAGCAGTCTAAGCAAGAATCTTTGTATGAACTGAATTTCTGTGCTGATCTGAAATCAGTGTTGCTATAGTTCCCTACTGATCGTCAGTGGAGAAATCAAGACCTCGGTCATTTTGATCACATACCTTCAGCATGTTTTTCCCAATATTAACCTTGTGACCTCGTATAAAATTTCAGCACATTATTCCATAAATTAATCTCCAGAGGACAGAAATAATAAGCAGATTTTTAGTATGCAGGAAAAACGTAAAACAGGGACCAATTAGCGCTCGTCTAAAGCACAGACATTTAAAAAGACATAAATAGAAAGAATTTTATCACGAACAGCTCTTTGACAGTCATTTTGAATGCTGTACCTTTACATAATGTTGTGAATTTTTGAGCATTGAAAAATCCACTCGGCTTAATTATTTGCGACAATGAAGCTGTGCATTGCAATCGGAGATAAACTGAAGCATTGCCATCTCAGCATTCAAAAAGTTTTACGGCATAATTTGTTGACACGCACTTAAAGTCCCATTTTGCATTTTGTGTCGGTCTGTGTGACTGGACGATTCTGGGTCTGTGCCAGAGCTCTGGACTTTAAGAGGGTTTTTTCTCACACGTTTTTATCAAGATAATGCTTCTTTTGAGTGACTGCCATCTACATTGATGCAATCAATATAGATAATGTATCCTTGAGCATCAGGGCTCACTAAATCAGAGTGAGCATTCATTCAAATGCTGCCTGGCAGATATGATAGCTGCTGTTATATAAGTTAGCAATTCAAAATCACTGTTCTCGAAAAACCTGACCCAGCACTGTAATTATATTGCACTGCCCTATTAGTGACCCAGCCATTTTTCACCAGGATTGAGATATTGAATAGTCTGACCACAAGACTGTGCTCTGCATATTACAAAACATGCTTGACGATCCTGTGAACCTGTTCAAAACATAAAGATGCATAGACAATGCACCCAAAACATCTCTCTTCTCTTTTGCCCTTTTTTATTCCATTCGCTTCTATGCTACGGCGGCAAATTTCTCCGCTCTCTGTGAAATTCCTCTGATGGAGCTGTATTCGGTGCCATTTTTCTAAGACTCAGATGTGACCGGTGCATAGCAGGTATCTCATTATTTCTCACTGACCACGGTAAAACACAAGGTCAGAACTCAGCAGATCTTGCTCCTAGCAGGCTTAGTATTCCATTTAGATGCAATTTTCAATTCCCTGCTCTATATTACTTTGCAGATGTCAACCATTCATATCTCATCTGTCCAACTCTCTTCCGTTTTACTTCTACAGCCAAGGTCCAACAAGTATTTGACAGAGTGCAAAGAGTGCAGTGCTTGGTGTGTTGTAAAACCTAGTGAGCTGCCTACAGAGACAGTATTTCTTGGCTTCATAGGAATATTCCCAAAACCTTTTTTAAAGGGGACCTATAATGCCCCTTTTACAAGATGTAATATAAGTCTCTGGTGTCCCCAGAACCCTTTCTGGTGTTCCTTTTAAGTTTCAGCTTTCCAAAAGAGAGCGGAAATTTAACAGTTCGCGCTTCAGTTGCTCAACAACAACAAAGCTGGAGAATCTCACGCAGCCAAAATGACGATTGTCAGTAACGGTGTTCAGCCTTACATTGTTCAAACCGGAGTCGGACACTGATGGAGAGACTTTTGGAATGCAACTGGACATTTCTGAATGGTTAGTGGATACATTTATGTAGTTGCTGTGGGGTTGATTCAACTCATCGACTAGCATGTGCCGTCATGTTAATCTTTTGTGCAAATCCAGCATTGAATTGACCCTCATTTGTGAAGCAGTCCGGCGTAAAATGATGGCATGGCAACAACACTCTACCACGACAACTCTTCCTCGTCTCTAAAGAGTCCAACATGGCCTCGCCCCCCTCTGTTGAGTGTTCCTGGGGGCAGGGTTCATGTAAATTTTAGGGTTAGTGATGTCAGCACAGGCACAACTGAAAGGTTTGTTTGAGCTGCATACTCTACTGTACAGGCGTGAATTTCCTTCAGCCTGAGGTTTATTTTGTGAGAAAGGGCCTTTACCTTTGTCAAAATATACCTTTTTTGTTATCAAAAACAAACAGCCTAGCCCAGGTGAGAAAAAATAACACAAAAGTAACACACTGCATTACTTTTCATAAAAAGTAACTAAGTAACACGATAAGTTACTTTTGTAGAGAGTAACACAATATTGTAATGCATTACTTTTGAAAGTAACTTTCCCCAACACTATTTGGGAATGCTAATGGATAACTCCTTCCATGTATTATAGACATCTTTGGATCTCTGCAAACGCAAATGTTCGAAAAAAGATTGACAGGCAAAGAATCTTTCTGATTTTGTTGTTTTCTGATTAGCTAAACAAGTGCACTCAGCTGACTCTTTTTTGACTATTTTTAGAGTCTAGGGCTGTCACAGCGACAGGAGTGATCTCTCTATTTCAGCGATGTCTGTCAGTAAGCAGAGATTTTATACGCATTCTATTCTATAATAAAGCAAAAATACTTTACACACAGCTTTTACATAACCAGATAATATAGATTCCTGCACAACCCTGCACAAATCCACCATGTTCATGATTTTTTATCAATTCTTTGTCTTAAGAATAAAGATTTTCATCCAATTCAACAACTGTGACTCTCCACTCATAATTGTCGTTCAGCTTGAATCGTCATCTCATTTATGTTCACATCTTGTTTTTAACGGCCTCTCTTTGAATTCCTAAACTGACTGGCACAATTGAAAATTCTGGAAGATATTGCAGTGTAAAACATCTATATTCCAAACCGTCAAATATGACCCTGAGAAGAAAGCTATAAAACATCTCAGAAGAGTAAAGATGAGCTTTTGAAACGGTTTTGCATTCATTCTACAGAACATTAATGTGGGAAGAATAAGAATAAGAAAAACAAATAGTTAAAGGAAGCATACATCAATAGCTATAATCGCCATGCCCATGGCAACAGGAACGAGTTGAGATGGTCAAGGTTGAATAAATAGTGTTTAATGTGATACAATAAAAGTATTTATGTATAAACAGATGGCTTAGTGCACATGTACATCTCAGGAGAAGCTGCAGAGGTAGTTATGCAGGCCCTAAAATGAATGCACTGTCAGTGAAAAATTAAGTCAAGCCCCTGAAACCATAATAATGAAGATGACAGATTTCAAGAGAGGGTCCTTGGGTGTATTTCAAGCACATCAGGACAACACCTGCTGCGGCCTATGACAGGTTTAAAGTGGGAAAGCTGTTTAGCATGTATCGGAATTTGTCGCATACACATACTGGTAAAAATTCAGGATAATGCATGTCCTTGATAAAATGTATTACTTATAATAATAATCCTCAAGAATAGTAGTTCAAATGCAGTATAACAAGTAAGTGTACGAATGGCACAGAGATCTAAACTTAGGTGGTAAACCCGGTTATGACCTTTACCTAAAATAATGCTCAGTGAGACCACAATAACTGATAATCTGAGTCACTCTAACGCTAAAGCTTCTCATAGCCACTAATAACTCTAAATAAAAAAATAAAAAAATTAGCCCAAAGGCTAATGGGTAATTATTGAGATCTCCACATGTGTGTACTTTTACTTTTTAGAATGCCGGTTGGAGTTGAATGTCAATTGCAAGCGACCTCATAACAGCTGTCTAAAAAGATATCAACTCTATAATAAAGATAGTTCTAGAATAAGTAATTGTAATGTACTGTCATAGCGACACTGAGTCACAACCACAATGTGTTACTATCATCAATAAAGCATACAACTGCACACAAATCTACACTATCATTTTGCAACTACATTTCCAGAAAAAACATACACTGAAAAACATTTGGTGTATGATCTACACCAAAAAAAAAAAAAAAAAAAACACTCAGAATTTCATTAATAAATAATTACAAAGTAACACATTGAATTAAACATGAAATTGTGAGACTGAAATAGTTGGTATTTTCTTGTAAAATATCCTCCAATAATATTTATTAACAGTCTATTTGTGCTAGCAAGGCAGCAAAAAGTGTGTGTTTTTTTTTTTTTTTCTCCTTGATCTCTGTAAACGCATCAGAGCCGCTTTACCCTTGTCATGACACTCAGCGCACATCTTGATTTTGGTCAGCTGCACAAGAATCAATGTACAATGCAACAGCATCTTTGGAGTCTCTACATGATGATTAAAATTCTGTCATTTATTACTCACCCTCATGCCGTTTCACACCCTTAAGACCTTCGTTCATCTTCGGAACACATTGCTTCCTATGGAGGCCTCACGGAGACATCGGATTTTAACTAAAATAGCTTAATTTGTGTTCCGAAGATTAACGAAAATCTTACGGGTGTGGAACGACATGATGGTAAGTAATAAATGACAGAATTTTCATTTTTGGGTGAACTAACCCTTTAATGCAGTTAAAGACCACAATCACAATCACAATCACAAATAAGTCTAAAAATAGACCAGTGGTTCTCAACCAAGGGGCCAGGGCACAGTAGGGGGCCACAAAATGACTTAAAATAGTTATTAATATATTAAAATAACCTAACTCTAAATTAAAATGCTTTAAAAAAATCAAGAGGTAAACAGAACTTAGATTTCTTTGGAAGTCGAACATTTACAAAAGCTAAAAAAAAAAACTAAATAAAAATACACCTAGTACAAATAGTACAAACATATAACACCATGTTCTAACAAGGTAATTCCAGCAAATTGTCTGTCCACAATGAACACGAAAATAGGGCATGACGATACAATCACAAAAGCCAATCGGGTGAAAATTTTAAGAGTTTATATCTTTCTGTGTAGATCTATCCAGACCCAAATGGTTGGGAGTGTTTGTGTTTCATGGACTTTGGTTTATTATTTTAATAAGAGATCTGCAGTAATGGTGCATCTATTCACTTGTATATGAAGAGTTCAGATGCAAAAGCCTCTAAATGCCATCTGAAATTTTCTTCTAATATAAACATTTTTATCAAGCTTGTATGTTTATGTTCAGTTATTTTACTTTAATGGCAATGAAAATGACCTATTAATTGACATTAGAGTGAAATTACTGAACATAAACATACAAGCTTGATAAAAATGCTCATTTTAGAAGAAAATTTCAGATGGCATTTAGAGGATTTTGCATCTGAACTCTTCATATACAGTGTCATAATATAGCCAGACCGCTAGGGGGAGCTCAGAAAAACACAAGAATTGAGACGCTCTATTTGTAATTGACTCTATCCTTTATTTTTCTTTGCAGGTAAGAATAATCTTCTATATTACATGTTAAATGGTCCATGAACACTTTTCAGTGACACTTTGATGTGTTAAGTGGTTCTTGAGTATTAAAACTGTGCACTCTGCATCTTTTGCACTCTGCATCTTTTATTCTTTTTTGCAGATTCTGATCCTTCTATTAAAGGTGGTCTATGTAAGAATTACCGCTAGTGGCTGAAATGGGTACTGCAGTCCAAATTCAAAAACTCCCGCGCCGTCCTCCTCAGACTCGGCGCTCTCGCGGGTTGCCAGTTCGAGGACACGCAACAGGAGCGAGCTCAACTGACATTGGAAGGTGAGGAGACTTACACACTGTAAGATAATTAGTTGATTTATTGATTTATGATGAGTTGATATCGTGTTTTAATATGCTCCCGTTCATAGAGATTTTTAGATAGATGCTGAGGCTTTTTAGGTTGGGTAGAATCTGCAATCTCTGGCCCAGTTTGTTTGCTGGCCCATGGCTGTAATTCACAGCATGTGTTTTCCATATACATATACATTTACATATACTACCTTGTAATGTCATGACTTTGTGTATGTTTCTATAGACAACATGCTTTTTAAGGTTCTCCTCGTGATATTTAAACAATTGGTCTTATCATATCTGATTCTAAATTTCTATAAACAGTCTTTCCACACTTAAAAATAAAGATTTCCGAGCAATGCCATAGAACCATTTTTGGTTCCCCAAAGAACCTTTTAATGAACATTTCCTAAAAGAACCATTTTTTCTTCGTTTGAAGAACATATTAATAAAGAAACTTTTTTCACTATAAAGAACATTTTGTGCAATGAATGTTAAAACCATCTATGCCAATAAAGAGTGCATGTTATTTTTAAGAGTGCATGTCCATTTTTGATGAATAATATACACAAAGTGCTACTTTGGTCCAAAGGGTGTTTGGAGTGGACGGTGGTACCAGAAGTGATGTCATGGACAGAAATAGAAATTTACTGGTTCGGACTAAAACTCTGATTAACATGGTAGAGAGCTTTAATACTAATCAAATATCAGTTGTTAGTAATAGCTGGAACTGTAACTTAAACAAAACGGCTGCACTGCGCCCACCAACATTGTCATCCACACAAAACATGTCACATTACTGAGAATTTCTATACCTTGATTTGATTACGCCATCTCACATATTCATCTATCCGTGTCTCTAATTCTTTGTCTCTGCATTTCTCTCACTCTCTCTTTCTTGTACAACACACACACACAAACACAAACACACACACACACACACAGTCCTGTCTGCATCTCCCCAGCCTCTCTATAAAAGGAGCCTTTTTAAGGGGTCTATGTCAGGGAGAATAGGCCCAGGAAGCTTGCCAGAGGCTTACCAATGGAGAAAGAGCACTTTAATGCTGCTACTTTAAGCTGAAATCAGCACAAATAGGATGGAGGGAAAGGTGGAGACAAACAGACAAACGAAGAGAGAGACTGTGAAACTCAGGAAGACAGGCAGATGGGGAGGTGAAGTCTGATGAGCACTATACAAACTATAAAACTGTCTTGTGAAGAAAAAAAAGGATGTCTAGCAGGAGAAAGACATCTGTTAGCATTCATCTCAATAAATGCAATTTGAAAACTATAAATCTATAAACAAAACTGTTTTCACTTTATTTTGATGGTCCCTTTAACACATACTGTTGACTACTAGTAATGTTGCACCTACATGTCTACTAACTCTCATTAGAGTATTAGTATGGTATTAGTAGACTGTTAGTGTTAGAATAAGTTGACATAGTCAACAGAATGTTCACAAGGGACCATCAAAATAAAGTGTTACCCAAAAATGAAATGAAGCAACCTCTGGATGTATGACATTTCAAATCTACCAATCAATTGAGCTGTAAATGCCATGTGATTAATCACTCTGAAGCCAGAAAATGACATCATGACAATGTTGATTGCTTGATAGCACCACAAGAACATGCACAGATCTCAGATCCTTCAAGAGAGAGGCAGTGATTTGATATGTACCCATACCCGAGGGAGTGGGCGGCATTATTCATGTATTATTAAACAAACAAAAACAAACAGAAAAAGTAATGTTTAAGCAGTTGCTGAACCCGAAGCTGTTTACACAGCCAATGCAATTATCATACTACTGCAAATAATGACATTTTGTGTTTATATATTTGTATATTTGAGTAGTTAAATATTTATGGGCCATTTATTTTACTTTGTTTGCTTTCTGTGACACAACGGTTTCAACATATTGTTATACATCCTTTTCATTTTGCATTAACGATATAATAGAATAGAATAATAGAATAGAACATAAAGTGATTAAATAAAATGATAGCTTTGTAATCGATTTATTTTTACATCTAAAAACAACAGCTAAAATAAAACGTAGAAATATAAATACAAAGTTCTGTCATGAAACTCTAGATGGCGCAGGCTAATAGGTCCTTTAACTCAACCTGCTCGTAATGTTCCTGCTGTATCAGTAGCCGATGAGCTTGTGTGCTCAAAATTCAAATACATGGGTAGCATTTGCCTTAGCAGTGCAGCGCGCTTTCAGAAACCCTCCACCTTCCCCAGCTCCACCTGTATAGATCTGCTATGGGTAATTCTTGGACGCTATATTGTACAGCAGCAGCATGTCTTACTTGCTCACAGCAGCGTGTCGTGTATGTATTGGCAGTAGCAAGTCCTGTCCTTGCTCTGCAGCAGCAGTAGCAGCAATAAAAGCAACAGCAGCATAGCAGATCTATTCCACCAAGACCAAACATATCAACATTGTCATACCCATTACCATGCCAAACACTCCAAGAGTTGCCATGACATAACTAATATTCTTAAAGTAACAAAAACATTATATTGTGCAGTACTGTAAGTCAGCGAAATGTTGTGATTTTATGATCTAACTAAAACTGACTTCCAATGTACAAGGGGGACGCATAAAAAGCAGCAACACAACAGGGCTGTGGCACTTAATAAAGATTTAATGTGTTGTGTTGTATACATACAAAAGTGGTGAAATTGGAGGTGTTCATCATCAAGCACAAGCCACAAACAAGGCTGACTAGGCTTGTTTTAAAACGCATATGCAAATGAGGCTGGCAGTTATTGTAGAGGTTATGCCAGAGTTGGCCTTTTTGTTGACTCTCTAATATCAGGAGAGGAAGCTGGTTATGAGCAGTGCAAAAGGCCAGAGCTTCAGGTAGCAGCCTTTCCATGGTGCTTTTAATAAGAGCCTCCCTCTCTCTCCCCCCTCCCCCCACCCCCACTCTGTCACTCTCTCTGAGGAGCTGAATTGCTAAATATATTCTAAGCCACACATGGTTCTGTGATGAATAAAACATTGCATCAGTGAAACTTAGACTTTTGCACGACAATTACCAAATACATCTAGACATTTCAAATGTTTCTTGCTAGATCAAGGAATTTAGACAGTTTGTCCTTTAAGTGCTTTGTTTAAAATGCAGGGCAAGAAAAACACTGCTCTTTGGGACAGAGGTCATCTTGTGTACTCTGCATTTTATTAACCTGTATTAAAAGAGCAGCCCGTTAATTATATGTACTTATTTTCAAATATACATATTAATGTTCATGAATTAAACATTACCAAAAAAGAAATAACTTTTATACTACTTTATACTACTGCTACTTTTATAATCCCACAACACATATTTACTATAAACTTATTAATAATAAGTATAGTTTCTGTATAAATTCATATTTAGGTCTTCACATCCATATGATCTCTAAAAGCAACCATCATTGGGAGAACATACCTGTGGCAACATTTCTGCAAAATGATATTACGATATTAAGTGAAAAGTTCAGAAAGTGCACTAAAAGCATATTTAGTTTTGTCCGAAACAGATCAACATGAATCTGCAAACGTTTTATTATAATGGTTGTTGTACGTATCGCTGCAGTTCAGAAATGAACTCTTCGGTGAGTGGCGCTAAAAGGTTAATGGTCTATCACATTGAAAATTATGTACCACCTTCACTAAACTCTACCCTAAACCTAACCGATAGTGTTAACAAAAGCAAACGTGAGATAAAACGCATTTGCTTCTACAAGTCTTTGAGATATTCTGACTCAGTTTAATGTTTCATGGGACTCTTCGCATAAGCAAGTACAATGCTGTACCAGGTGAGGTAATGAGCAAGTTTACTGGGTCAGGAAAGCGATAAATATGGAGCTGGTTATGTGATGCAAAAGTAAAAATGTATTAGTTAGCCTTTTGAGGTCTTTATATAGTATTGTGCAAGGAAAAAATAAGTTTTTATTAATCAATAATCTGCCCTTGTAATCATAATGTGTGTTAAAAGAAAATAAAATGGTTGGTGTTTTACTGCCACTAATGTTAATTTCAACTGGAATCTGCAGTTAATTGTATGTATAGGTGTAACCCATCCTGGTCGAACTGCCCGCTCTAAGCGGGACTTGAACACGGGATTCCCCAGGCATGGGAATGGGATGCTCTAACAAGGAGGCTAAAAACAACAGTCTCTAGCGTGCCTCTTGAGATCAGGGGAGTGATATGCACAGCTCTTATTGGCCAACGTCCGTTACACTCACCCACCTAAACCTCATTCCCATCCGGGTCACGGCACCAACGTAACCCCTCCTGTTTGAAACACTCGCTCTAAGCGGGACTCGAACCTGGGTCCGCTGGCATGGGAGTTGGGCACTCTAACAAGGAGGCTAAAGACCGCAGTCTCTAGTGGGAGTGAGGTTTACACGCACAGCTCTTACCGGCCAACGTCCGTTACATAGGTATTTTTTTTTTTTATGGTTTCAAAAATGTTAGTAGAGGCACATTTTTCCAATGAGCTTAGGTTGGTTAAAAGGGAAGTGTAAAAGTATACACAGGTTTGAATCACCGTCCTTTATAAAAAAGCCCAAAGAGTAAAATCAAGCTCTTAAGTTATTAGACATAACTAATGTGTGGTCACACATTTCTGGTGTTGTTCCTATGCAGACCACGGAAGCCCACTGAGGCCAAGCAATATTAATTCTCTGACTTGTTTGCTTGTTTTCTTACTTCTTTCTTTAGTTTTTCCCTAATTTTCTCAAGGAAACAAGGCTGACATACAAAAATAAATAAATAAATAAATAAATAAAATAAAATAAAATAAAATAAAACTTACTATTTTTTTTAAATCATTATAAAAAAAAAAAATTCAGTAAAAAAAAAAAAAAAACATTTAGGTTAGGGTTGACACTCAGCAAAACATTACATTTCCCCTGACAACATTTCCACAATCGAGCATTTGTGTCATATTTTATTTACCCTGTTTAGCCAGAACTATTGCCACGTGATTTGTGAATGAATCCTAGCTAGCTAGCCTAACAAATTTCCATGTAGAATAGTCAATGGATGAGCTTCTGATCAGCTTGCCCAATCCTGCTAGCCTGTTACGTAGTTAGTAATTAGCTCATACAGTAGAAACTCTGGAACAGAATCTTTATTTCCATACTAGCAATAAACTAAGTCATCTAAATGGACTATTTCTGCTGCTTTCTGCTTCTGAAAAGTGAAAGACAAAACATGAACTTGAATGCAGCATAGTAATCACCAAAAAGCTCACACTAGTGACCATTAGCGAGTTTCAAGCCCGTAAGCAAAAACATCAAAATAAAAGAGCCCTCTAGTTAGCATAATTGTTGCATAATTCCTCTCATAAAATAATCCCTTTAAAGCAAGTGGTCTTGTAAAGATTGCGTGCTGTAAGACAGAAGCTTTCTGACTCACGTACAGCAGCTGGCAAGGGCAACATCAGAGGAACAGAACAGCTGATGCTCCCCCTATTAACTTTCAACTTATGGATATGGTGGCACCTCTCCAAAGATATCCTGAACCCTGGAGCCATGATTGCCAAGGTCAGAACTGATGAAAACATGATGAGACGGCAGTTTATATTTTAACTCTCTCCCTTTTTCTTTTTTCTTTTTTTCCTTCTGATCAATTTTTCTTCTCGCTCCCTATTTTATTGCACGGTAGGAGACGTGAGCTTTTAATTACAACCTGAACTGGTGGGTTAATTGAACATAACAGAAGCCCAATTTCATGTTACAGCAAATCAAGATGTTACTTATGCAAATTGGGAGATGTCCCCTCAGGGGGCCGGGGACGCCTCTTTAGATGCCAATGTCACACTCCACACTCAAAGTGCACACTGTGCTCTGAGTATATCGTCTAGCGAGAAGAAAGAGCCTTTTATGGAGATTATCGCTTCTAATGGATGTTCCCGGGGTGTGTCTGCCAGACTTATTTTCTCATTTCTGTCTATCACGGTATTCAAGACTATGCCCTTTCTGAAAAAAAAAAAAAGATCTTATTTTCCATAAGAAATAACTGAACAGGTAAAGGACAAAAAGGATGTGAGTTTGCTGAAAGCAGATGATTGTAGTTATGCAGTGAATCTGGTATAAACATTCCATTTTCAATTACATTAAAATAAGAAAATAAAATAAATAGATTTCTTACTGATTCGATATACGGATTCATGAGTTCACTTTAGTATAAGATAGATTACTTATATTGTCACAAAATGTAAACTATATCATCGCCCTGCTCTAATCTGCTAAATGGGACTATAAGACATGAAGATATTAAAATATTATAAACATTAACATCATGATTTTCTGTAATGCTAAAACAGTGTGTATCGTGAAAAGAACAAATACATTTGTATAAATTTTACTTGACTTTGGGATCAATAATGTCTAGTATCAAAAAAAAAAAAAAATTGGAAACATTTAAAAAAAACTGTATGATGTAACAAAGCCTATTTTTTTTATTAATATTATTTTTTTTTAATTGAGTTTGATATGCACTCCAACACATCGATTCAAAAGAGATTCATGAGGTGATAGTTTTTTTTTTGTTTTGTTTTTTTTTTTCAATTTGATTATATTGATTATATTAAATTTGATTGTATTGTATTTGATATTTATCAAATAGTTTAAATATATATTAAGGAAAGGAAAGGAAAGGAAAGTAAAGGAAAGGAAAGGAAAGGAAAGGAAAGGAAAGGAAAGGAAAGGAAAGGAAAGGAAAGGAAAGGAAAGGAAAGGAAAGGAAAGGAAAGGAAAGGTATCCCTGCATGATAATTTACATCTCTGTTTTAGCTCCCAAAAGTCTTAAGTTGAATAGTACTGTTTATTACTACATTTTTGATTAAGTTATATCAGTTAGAGTAATTACCCTAATTAGTGTAAATTATAATGTGTTCCAGTTAATGTTGTCTGTCACACATAAGTAGTGCACCGTTTCTTCAAGCTGTTTTCTTGTTGTTAAAAATATGATTGTGACAAATATGGCACTTTGTTTAAAGTTTTCCACAAGTTAAAGGATTAGTTCACTTTCAAAAAATGTTTTCCTGATAATTTACTCACCCCCATGTCATCCAAGATGTTCATGTCTTTCTTTCGTCAGTCGAAAAGAAATGAAGGTTTTTGATGAAAACATTCCAGGATTTTTCTCCATATAGTGGACTTCAATGGCCTCCAAACAGTTGAAGGTCAAAATTAATACAGTTTCAGTGCAGCTTCAAAGTGCTTTAAACGATACCAGATGAGAAATAAAGGCCTGTACACACCGGGACGAATATCGTGCGCGATTATCAACAACATTTAATGCCTTGTGACTAAACAAAGGGCGCCAATGTGAGTGTGCACACCGACGCGAAAAACGCCAGGCGTAAAAGCGAAAATAATCCTGGAATGTTTTCATTAAAAACCTTCATTTCTTTTCTACTGAAGAAAGAAAGACATGAACATCTTGGATGACATGGGGGTGAGTAAATTATCTGGAAAATTTTATTTGAAAGTGGACTAATCCTTTAAGAATTTTGTCTGTAAATAATTTTCTTTATACAAACTATAATTAAATCTTAATCTTTTGCATGTGCATCAATAAGGAAATGTGTTCCATTGCAAAAACAAATCATTAATATTTCCTTCTATTGATTATTGGGGTATTTGCTGTATTTTTGCTTTGTATTATTAAAGCCAACAATATCCTCAACACATCAGCCAAAAGAATCTGCTAAAGTAGTGCTGAGATTTGCTTGTTTATAAGCTTTCCTTTTATTTGGAGATGAGTTCAGAGTTCAGTTTATAAATTCAATCAATAAAATTATATGTTAGATGTGCATATCTCAAAAGCCCCTTTTCATCCTTCAAAAGGACTAATCAAACAAATACATCAGAGGTTTAAAGAAAATCTTAAAGGTGCCCTAGAATTAAAAATTGAATTTACCTTGGCATAGTTGAATAACAAGAGTTCAGTACATGGAAAAGACATACATTGAGTTTCAAACCCCATTGTTTCCTCCTTCTTATGTAAATCTCATTTGTTTAAAAGACCTCCTAAGAACAGGCGAATCTCAACATAATACCGACTGTATTACGTAACAGTCGGGGTGTACACCCCCAATATTTGCATATGCCAGCAAGCAAGCAAGAACAATAGCAAAAAATGGCAGATGGAGCAAAAATAACTGACATGATATCGTGATATTTGTAAATTGTCTTTCTATATGTTTTGTTAGCATGTTGCTAATGTAGGCTACTGTTGGTTAAAGTTACCATCATTTCTTACTGTATTCACGGAGACAAGAGCCGTCGCTATTTTCATTTTTAAACACTTGCAGTCTGTATAATTAATAAACACAACTTCATTCTTTATAAATCTCTCCAACAGTGTATAATGTTAGCTTTAGCCACTGATCACTATCAAACTTGTTCAGAATCAAATATAAACACCCAAATAAATACTGTACTCACATGACCCGAAGCATGAATGCAGCATACATGACGAACATCTTGTAAAGATCCATTTGAGGGTTATATTAGCTGTGTGAACTTTGTAAATGCACTGTATTATAGAGTCGCGAGCTCGATGGGCAGGGAGCATGAGATTTAAAGGGCCAGCAGCCCCTGAATCGGTGCATAGTTAACCCCTTTGCGGTCAAAGATCGGTGACGGCCCCACGTGTGACATTGTTTACAGTGATCGCTGGTTTACAATACATTTTATCAGGTAAAATGATCAAGTTGAGTTAAATTTATCAAGTTGTGTGAAAGATACAAGAATGCTGATTCAACCTGTGCAAGCATTATACAATCAAGATAACTTTATAGTAGTTTTTTGTTATTCTGTATGACCGTGAACAATTTCCTAAGACAATAAAAGTGGAGGGGGGTCCTTACCTTTTTGTGTCGTGGAACTGTAATGTTTGGCAATATAATGGTGACATCGACGTTTTTTTCCATGGTAAGAGTCCAATACACGATTTCCATAGTAAATATTTGTCCAAAAGCATGCAAACTGGTATAAAAATCGATATAACTTCCATTGTTTACATCCTGCAAGCGCTGTTCACGGGGGCGCTGTCGTGTTTATTCGACAAACTGTCCACATCTAGCGCTTTATTCAATGAAATATAACTTATCACTGCATTTAGTAGAGTGTCTGTAAATAAATGAGAACAGCCCAGAAGATGTCCGATGAAAACTGGACACATAAACAAGTATATAAAAAAAAGTGGACAGGCGCTTTCAGTGACGTGCGATTACGCACAGGCAAACATAAGTGGGGAAAAAAGTAAAAAGACAGCAATGACAAACTATTGTGTTGTCATGTAACGTTAGCCTATGCCATAACGATTACGCCAATGTGTTGATTTGCATAATCTCGCGTGTAAAACATTGTTGTTTAGTGTGCGTAACAACTTGCTTCCTGGAAAATTTACGCACGCCCGCTGGGTGACGCAAATACAAGGGACGCACCTGCTGCCCACTAGCACTAGCACAGCCAGCATTCCCCAGCCATGCATTAGCCTCGTGCACATAAGTAGTTTTATCCTGCTGCTGCATCGGAGGAACTTATGCGAAGCAGTGATGAAGAAAATGTGGATTATTCGGAGGAGAGTGCTGTATCTAGCGTCGACTCGGAAGCGGAGGATATTTTTTGGAAGGTCTCGACCCTGATTTAGATCGGTAAGTGTCTAAACATTGTAGTGTTTTTTTTTCTTCGTTGTTTTCTAGTTTTCAGTTTCTCCACTGTTTCATCTTACGAATATATCAAATTGCTATGAAATTCCCTATTCATTTGCTGAGTTATAAACAAACTGTATACAATGCAACGTAACTTGATATTACTTTTATGAATATTGAGTTATGTATGTCGAAAGCAAGACAAAGTTCAGACAAATGTATCTGATGAAAAATATGAAATAATATGTGTAATTTTTGGTGTGTAAGATTATCAGTTGTGTTAGGTGTATTTCTAATTCTTATTGTGTAATTCAACAGTGATGATGAAACTTCAGATGATGCCTCTGGACAGCAGCTAAATTGCTTTGTGTGAATGATCCTTTGTGTTTGAATAGATAAATGTAAACTGTAACTGTAAATGTGCCATCAGGGCAACAACAGGGTGGGTATTGCTTTATATTGCTGTGTAAATGATCCTTGGAATTTGAATAGAAAATGTAAGATAGCGTAAATGTGCCATCAGGGCAACAACAGGGTGGGTATTGCTTTATATTGCTGTGTAAATGATCCTTGGAATTTGAATATAAAATTTGTAAGCTGGTGTAAATGTGCCATCAGGGCAACAACCAGGGTGGGTATGAAGGCACATTGCTCTGTGAATGATAATTTTAATTTCAGGTTTGAAAAGGCAAAAATATTTATACTTTGTGCAAGATTATGTGTTGTGTTGGGTGCATTTCTAATCCACTTGTGTAATTCAACAGTGATGGAATGTCAGATGGTGACTGGGCACCACATGCCTCTGGACAGCAGGCAAAGTGTCCTTCACTGGCTGCAGCATCTTCAGCTGCCTTCAGAAGTTCCAGGGCAGAGGAAAGAGAGTACATGTATGTACAGGTGGATGAGTGGGCTGAAGAAACCATCTAATCCAGTGGTAATACTTTTTCCCCATGCATACTGGACACTTTACCATTCACACTGATACCCAGACTCACCATGGTAATGCATATGTTTACATGCACTTTGTCTAAGTTGTTCTGTTTGCCCTGAATGTCCCTCATGTCCTGTCTTTTTGTACCGCTCCATTCAGATTATGTTCAGAGTATATGTACAGCATTTATGCAAAGTATAGGTATATATTTATTTTTTTATATATGTATTAGTTTTTTTATGTTTTATACAAAACATACATATTTTTGGGTAAATGTTTATCACTGTGTTGATTGCTTATAACTTAGTATATAGCTATGAACAACTGTTCCTAATTTTATAGACTTTATTTTATTTATAGACTTTTTATTTAATTTTTGTATTTAAACTTTATTTGCTAAATAATGTGTCTTTCTAAACCATTAAAAGACTGGAAGTGAACAAAGACTTTGTTACATTCCTTACATTAGCAAGTTACCAAGTGTTACTTTGGGGTCTTTTTGGAGCTCTTTCAAAAAATGAACATACTTGCATTTTTCTAAACTTTTAAGAGGAAAAAAATATACCAGATATAGTATATAAATTGTGCTTTGTCATATTGTAATGATAAAATGTTTGGAAATGATCAAATAGACTTCTTATACTTCACAGTAAAAGGTGGTTACCAAGTGTCCCTTTGGCATCTCCAAGTGGCCTTTTTGGAAAGGTGCCTAGACATGCACTGAAATAAATGGCTGTAAAAAGTTCATTTTTGCTCGTATCACCTTCAAATTTTAAACATATATTGATTAGACATATGGCTTTAGTTTGCTTATGTTTCCAGGCCCCTATGTATCTGCCTTTTGCATTTTTAATATCCATAAACAATTATTATGAAAAAAAAAAAAAAATTATCCATTGTGTTTGAGCTTTTTTCTCTCTCTATTAGTAATTGCTAGAGTAATTCTGAGTCTTTCATAGTAAACTGTCAAGTGTCAGCTTTCAAATGATACCTTGGTTTTGTGTGTAGTCCGGAGGACTTGTTCGCAGCAACCATTTTATTTTGGGTATGTCATTTTTCACTACCTGGCCAAAAATGGGGGTGACTGGTAAGGGGTTAATGATGCCCCAAAATAGGCAGTTAAAAAAATTAATTTAAAAAAATCTATGGGGTATTTTGAGCTGAAACTTCACAGACACATTCAGGGGACACCTTAGACTTATATTACATCTTGTAAAAAATGTTCGATGGCACCTTTAAAGTCAGCATTAAACAGAAGTTGCGATCATGTTTTCTTCCCTATTGTGACCTATATCTGAGTGAAACAGCTTTTTGAACAAGAAAAAAAGCAGGGCGGGACTTGATTCTGTACATCAGGAATTGATTGGATGGTTGTGGTTTGCTACTGCTGTGATGTCATGTGAGTGACAGGTTGTCCCACCCTCAAGCCAGTAAAAACGTCATCAGAAGAGATTAGATGGGAGGGTAAGTTATTTTGATGAAAGATTATGAGGGCATATTAATTAAAAAAAGAATGTGCATGAATGAATTATTCATAATACATACTGCAATATTCCATAAAAAAGAAAAAAAAGAATTGTCCATTTGGATTTCATGGTAACTTTAAAATAGACTATGAATTTCACACCTCTAAACAAAGAAAAGCTTAAAGCCAATAACATTGGAAAGTGCATTACCGAGCTATTGATCCAATTTCTGGCCACATCATTGACTAAACATGTGATCCTGCACAGATGCCAACAAATATACAAAAGAAAACTTGAAATGATACTCAGGACAAAAGCTCAAATGATTACAGTGCAGCCAAATGCTAGATTAATGTTCCATATCAAAGGTTCACAGAGGAAGCTGAGATGGTTCAGGAGCTGTGGAAGAATTACTGGAGCTCTTTACTTCCTCAAAGCTCTGTTTGTGTTGCCATCCCAAGGGAAATCCCGACCAGTCGGCCATATGTCTGTGGCAACAAAAGAGAAGAATTCCTTTATGCCGCTCTATTCTTTCCCTCTATTCTCTCTCTCCTGCTTATTCCCACCTTGACACCTGCACTGAAGAACCTGGGAGTTGAATCACTTAGTTAAGGGGAGCTGTCAAACCAGACCCCAGGAATAGAGCCTGGTTGGTGGGATGAAATGTGGGCAGTCTGGTCTCCACATGAACACACACCTGGAGCTTGTCTAGTGTTCTGGGCTTTGTTCGAGCCGATCTAAGATCGGCCTCTAGTGTGCAATCCCTGACCTGAACATTTGAACAAGTTTTTGAACTGATCTCAGATCTGATACTTCAGTTAGGAGTGCGCTCCAGCCACCAGCTGTTTCCAGGTGGTTCAAGAGGAAATGAGAGGACATCTGTGGGATGGACCAGAGGTTGTCTACCTGTGGAGTTGCACAAATCTACATTAGCATAATGCCTGAAATAGCCCATTCCTCACGTCAGAAGGAGTTTTGGGCAAGACTAACTGAATAAAAGCTCTTCTTTCTGCCTTGATAATAGCATAAATAAAAACTCAGCTTCGGAGCTTTACAAATCTTTTGTGTCGAATCAGTGGTTCGGAGCATGTATCAAGCTGCCAAAGTCACACCCCCTAGTGGTGAACCGTTGCAATTTTGAAACACTTGAGACAAAACAAAACCTT
This sequence comes from Ancherythroculter nigrocauda, assembly GCA_036281575.1. Taxonomy (NCBI): domain Eukaryota; kingdom Metazoa; phylum Chordata; class Actinopteri; order Cypriniformes; family Xenocyprididae; genus Ancherythroculter; species Ancherythroculter nigrocauda. The sequence continues at coordinate 19,919,799 of VTFQ01000003.1, read as the reverse complement.
GTTTACTGAAATCACATGTTGTGAATTCACGCTCAGAACCACTGATTCGAAACAAAAGATTTGTACAGCTTTGAAGCTTCATGAAGTAGTGTTTTGAAATCTCCCATCACTAGATATTGTTGAGAAAACAGTAATTCTGAGTAAAACGTGAGTAATTAATGACAAAATTTTCATTTTTGGGTGAGTAACTAATTAATAACCCTTTAATGGCATTTTCAATTCACTTTTAAATGGCACACAGCACTGATTAAATCTCAGAATGACATGAGTGTGAGTAAATGATGAAAAAAATACTCATTTTGTGTGAACTATTATGCAAAAAAAAAAAAAATAAAATAAAAAATTTATACACCGTGTCTGGAATTTTGAAGTTCAGCCTCTTATTACAATGAAAATGCAACAGAAGATTATCACACCGTCTCTGTCAAATCAAATCTTTTCATTTTCTTTTGAATAAAAGCCTTACCAAATGATAGACTGTTTGTGGGATCTTAAAATGGCATGTTCTTTCAATAAGACAGGAAAAACACAACACCTCAAACTCCTCAAACAAAAGTAAACAAACTACTTTTTTTTATTTTTATTTTAATGGGCTTTTTAAAATGTGTTTGTTTTCGATAACCCAGCAGACACACTTTGACAGGGTTAAGTTCACTAACTCCTGCTAAAAGCATGTTGTTATCTCAAAACACATTTAAATCTCTTCAAATAAACGTCATACAAACAGTAATATCTTTAAACGACCTTGTAAGGGTGAGCATTTCAGTCTGGTAGACTCATTTTTACATAAGGTCTCTAATGACCCTCGGCCTCAGACCCACCACCCCCTTCCAATTTCCTGCTATGTGTTCTCTCAAACAGGAGACATGTCCCATCAGCCCTCAGTCTTTGCGTTTTTTACACGCCTGACTGCTTAACAGCGCACTTCCAAAATAAGACGAAAATGCGTCAAAGCGGGGGAACGCGTTCCTCAGCCTTTGCTCTGTAGAGAGGCTTGCATCAGCTCGCGAGACAAGACAAGGATAGAGATTCAGGGACTGATGTCAAAGTACCAGTCTGGGACAGCACAGTGTCAGCTACATATGCATGGAAGGATGGTTAGAGGCCAAAGGGGGTTGAAAAAAAGCTCGCTGAGCCCGCTTCGCTATCAGCATCAAGATCAAAGTCATTTTCTGCCACCTCGTACATGTGCTACAGGCTCTTGCCTGAGAGACAGAGAGACGTCGTGCATATGGGATGGGCTTGTGCAGCTAAACTGTGCCACAGAGTCTCCGCCATGTACTTTTTTATAGCCACAGAAGTTATTTGATTTAGCTTCGCTGTTTACTTATTCATAGTAGCATTAACATACTGCTACTCTAGTAGTTTTTCATTTGTAGTAAATTATATGACAAAAATCAATAAACATTCATTATTGCAGTCTTCATTTTCATTTATACAGAAACGTGTCTGGTAGGTGGGTGGATCTCAGGAAGCTGTTATGAACGTGCCAAGGACACATTTCATCCGATAATCAGAGTAATATATATACTGTATATTGTGATATAAAGTGAAGCTTACACTCTAAAAAATGCTGGGTTAAAAACAACCCAAGTTGGGTTGAAAATGGACAAACCCAGCAATTGGGTTGTTTTAACCCAGTGGTTGGGTTAAATGTTGTTAAATGCTGGGTAGTTTTATTTAACTCAACTGTTGTATAAAAATTACTGTATTGCTTGCTTAAAATGAACCCAAAATATGCTGGAAATTAACATTTATTAATATGTTTAATAAATTAGCATTTATTAATAAGATAATGAATAATAAACAATAAACATTTATTAAATTGCTTATTAATAAATGTACACCTTTTGATTATTATTGTTGCCTCTAATAATTATGTGTCTGATTTTTAATTTCTCACCTATTTTGGATTCATTTTAAGCCAGCCATATAGTCATTTTTAATCAGTAATTGGGTTAAATAAAACTACCCAGCAGGGCAAACATTTAACCCAACCACTGGGTTAAAACAACCCAATTGCTGGGTTTGTCCATTTTCAACCCAACTTGGGTTGTTTTTAACCAAACATTTTTTAGAGTGTATTTTTAGATTTTCTTTGGATTGTGACATTATTTTAACTCAACTACAGTTGAGTTAAATAAAACTGCCCAGCATGTTGTGCAAACATTTAACCCAACCGCTGGGCTAAAACAACCCAATCACTGGGTTAAAACAACCAAGTCGCTGGGTTTGCCATTTTCAACCCAACTTGGGTTGTTTTTAACCCAGCATTTTTTTAGAGTGTACCTTTTGGCATTGAAACTTTTTTTTTTTTTTTTTTTTTCTTTTTTACAATAGTTATAAGAATTGGGTGCAAAATGTGCTTAATTGTCATGGAAAAATACAATAATGCCAAAAAAAAAAAAAAAAGTATTAATCCTAAAATGGGCTTTATTAATTAGCCTATATATTTATATATTTTATATTAACCAGGTGTGCGTTTCCCAAAAGCATCGTTAGCCAACTAACATCGCAAGTTCCGTCGTTACTTATATAGTTCAATGATTTGGTGTTTCCCGAAAGCAGTGTTCAAACCAACATTCACAAACTGCATCGCAAACTTGTGTGGTTGGAACGACAGCTCTCGAGCTGTGGTTAGAAGCATAGTTTCTTGTTTTTATGACATGTGGACTTAATAAATCGTTATCTTGAGCAAAATAAGCAAGCTGACATTAAGTACATTGTATATCTTTTATTTCAAATACATACAAATGTCATTTAATATTTTAGTTTGTCAAGAGATTTAAAGCACCGTTTTTGAAGAGTGCGCATGTGCGTACGTGCTCTAGTAGTAGTAAGCAAAATAACTTAAAATGAGAATTAGTCCTCTAATGCCATGTCCGTAATTTATAGCAGAAATTCTAGCATTAATTCGATCTCAAACGGATTCATTTAAAGAAGTTATAACTCCACCACCTGTGTGACTCACCAACATGGTTGAATGACAAGTTTGCGACAATAGGGTTTTGGGAAACAGTCGTGACTAGCTAGTTGATTTGTTCAACGATGCATCGTACTATGGTAGTTCAGCAGCGAGTTACATCGTTGTTCGGGAAACGCACTCCAGACTGTTTATGATCCAGTTTGTCATATAAATTTACTATGAATGAAATAAAGAAGAGTAAAGAATTCAGATTCTAGAAGATTCACCCAGATATGGAATTCTATACTGTTTCTTATGCACAGTAAAAGTTAAATGACCAATTTTAGGAATTCTTGTCAGCTGTCTTTACTTGATTACTGATCCTTTCATTTGTGCAAACAGACAGACATCCAGATGCACAACAACAGTGTTTCACCCCTGTTGTTCAAAAATCAGAAATCACAGAGTTCCTTTCTGTGAAAACCACAAGATGTTTGGAAAAAAACAAACTGTCTTCCGCCTCTCTGTAGAGACTAATTATTTTCTGTCTTCACTTTCTTCCAGGAAGCAATTCTCTATATCTAACATGAGAGATTTACAGATGGGAGGGAGCCTGAGAACATGTTATTTCTCTGTCTTTTCAAGTCTTTCTCTCTTCATCCTCGCATGCCATTCTAATTCAGTTGGCACCTTTGGTTATTTATATGCTTTTATGCTTCACTCTCTTTCGGCTGTCACATCTGGAGATGACAAAGGCGTCAGTCTCGCTGAATGCATTAAAACTTGTGCTCCAGACACGCGTTGTTAACGTTAACCTGGATTTTGTTTGTTTTTTGTAAATTCTTAACAACTAACCTTGCGTTTGCAGAAGTATTTACCACATGACCGCAAAGAAAGACAGTGGCAAGTTGCATGTGCTCTCACTGTGTATGACATGCTGAAAACTTCGACAAAAAACTTGTTTATGATGAATGTAACTAAACAAAAAAAATGTTTTCTTAATCAGTATTTTTTGTTGTTTTGCAGCAAAATACACACACATCCTTAAAACAAGATCAATTGATCAAACTGTATAAACCAAAATTTTTGCATTTTAATATTATTTTCATGTAAATTAAGCACAATACCCCCCCCCCCTCCCCTCCCAATCTCATTACTGTCAGTTGTGTTTTACTTAAGTTTTATGGTAATTCCCATTATTCACAGATTCAAATTCAATTCTCACTACTTTAGTACATAGTACACATTTAATGTATTACAGTAAAAAAGTTTGCATAAATAAAACCATTTCATTTTAATTTAATTGAATCAAATCATATATATATATATATATATATATATATATATATATATATATATATATATATATATATATATATATAATTTGACAAATAAACCAAAAAAAAACAAAACAAAACACTTGCTAGAGAATATATCTTGATTTATTTTCTTAACCCGCATTGGATTGACTGATTGATTGATTGATTGATTGATTGATTGATTGATTGATTGATTGATACATAAAACTCACAAAATGTATTAGGACAATTCAAAAACAATTTGTCAGTGTTTTTAGTTTTTACTTAAATCTACAACAATATAAAATGATAAAATGATGTCTTATAAAATTGTTTAGATGTTTTTAGCAGAAAACAAATTAAAAATCATGATTAAGAAAATGATTTGGTTTAATAAAAATGGTTTAATTTATGCTGATTTACAATAAAAAAATATATATGTTGCAGTACATTTATGCTCTTTATAGTACACGCTATGCCACTGCATTGCGTTTGAAGCATCTAAAAATTAAGCTTTAAAACCTCCAAGATGAAGTCTAGTTTCTGAGCGGGAGTGTATGTCAGACATCTGAGACAGAGACTAATTTGCACTAAGTCTTGCACAATCTCTCCAGTCTCCATACTAATGATTGATAATGTTTTATTAATGCTGAGATATCCTCCACCGAGGATCTAAACAAATTGTAGCAATTTAGTCAATCCCATGCACAGAATCAATCATAGAGAGCTCTGAATGATCATGCATCACTGCCAACATCCCCGCCTCGCAGGCCTTTCGGAGCCCGCAGCTTTCTTTGTATCTATAATACAAAACAAGCTCCTCCATCCTCACCTCACAAACTTCTCATTTCACTCCAACTTATCTCTCTTCACACTGCTGCACTCACAGAAGTTTGATATGGATGGTTTAATTTCACTTTGTCTGATTCTGGAATGCAAGAGGAAATGATGTAGAGTTTGTTTCTAGTCATAGTGTTTTTAATATCTGTAGACCAAGAAGCTGTTGACTTGTACTGATGTTGTATTTTGAGTATATATTTCAAATTTAGATTTAGAAATGGCCCAAAATTAACTTTCTGCCAATAACAGGTGAAATTGAAAAAACTATTTACTGTCCATAAATACCATAAATACCGTATTTCTAAACATATATAAACATAGGCATTCTAAAACTGAAATTTAAGTCTTATTGTTTAAATCTAATTTTCTTAATTTACCGTGATTACTATGTTTTACCATGCCTAATATCGATCTAGCTTACTGCAGTGTGCAACAAGTGTCTCATAGCAGCCGCCGAGCGAATGCATAGAGTAGCATTATAACAACTTTCAACACACAAATGTATCTAATATGATGAAACACCACATACGCATGACCGGAAGAAGCAGGAGCGGTCATCTGCGGCATAATAAAAGTTCCTCTGCTTCATACTACAGTAATGTTAATAAATCTTAAATACATTAGCTCATCCATTAATATGATTTCTGCCCGAGTCCCTTCCTGATTCTTTTCCACCGGCTATAGACGTGAAGACAGCACCTCCCATGATTCCGCGAAATCAAGGCGTCATCAAGCTAAAAACTTTTTTTTTTAATAAGTGACCTCTACAGTACAGTACAGTGTGTGTACATAGTGTGTATGTACACTTACTACAGTACATACTACAGTACATAGTGTGCCTTTAAGATTAATTAATGCAGTAAAAGTATTGTTCATTCTTAGTTCATGTTAATTTAATTAGTTAGCTAATGTTAACTAATGAAACCTTATTCACTCAAAAAAAAAAAAGAAAAAAAAAAAAAGATTTTTTGATGCTGTTCAGTTTATTTAAACAATTTATTTTGATTCAACACCATTGTATCAGGTTTCTGGTTTAAATGTGATTGATTCATGTTAAATTGGCTTGAAACGATTACTCTTTGACTTAACTTGATGTTTTCATATTGGAATAACATGTTTCAATCAAGTAAACCCAACCAGGACTCAATCAAACAGGATTTTCACTTCCCATCATGCTTTGCAAAGGGGCTGAACTAGGAGTGTAAATGTTGAAATAAAGTGTTATTTTAAGCAGTTTTTAGGAAGATGAGAAAATGGAAAGATTTTTTAATGTTTACTGTTCTATTATGTTGGTATTTAAAAGTTTCTGTTAATTAATAGTCTTGGGGTTACCATTGTGGTGAATTGTTGCACTTGTGCTTGGGTTGAGGACCTGCTAACAAACTTTCAAATTACTTTAATAAGAAAGTAATCACTGTGGTAGTGCTCTGGGTTGCATTTCCCAAAAGCATTGTAAGCCTATGTTGATTGAAAAACCATTGCTGCCAATGGACTTATGATCAATTTAGGCTTTACAATGTTTTTGGTTAAGGCAATTTAGGATGAATCCAGTATCACATCTAGATTTCTAACACAGAGCATCACAAAAGTTATGTAAATCACAAAATGAAACAAGAAGAATTAATTGTAAAAATCAATGTATATGAAAACAATTTATTTTTTATTTCTTTATTGCTTTTTACTTATTTTCCAAAACATTGCAAATTAGTTGGGCTGACACTATTAAATTAAGTTGCGCCCAACCATAGTACATAAGTTGAATCAACCTTAATAAATTAAGTTGACCCAACGTAAGTACATTAAATTGGAATAACAGAATTGCATAATGCTGAAATAAAGCAACTTAATCATGTGGAAATCCTTTCCATGATTTTTTTTATGTTCGTTCAAAGAGTTATTTTTTTGAGTGTTGTAAAATGTTACCATATATTCTTGGATATATTTTTGGATGCATCTTACTAAACTAAACAGCAACATGTGTGCTTATGTTCCATCAAATCAATGTTCGTCTGAACTATTACACTACCATGAAAATGTAAACACCTGCTAACAAGAAGGGAAGTGATAAAAAGCAACTGTTTTTACTTAAAATGTTCTAGTATTCATTTTTGTGGAATGTACAGTATGTGAAAGGTTTTGTTCCTCAAGACACAGAATTCAGTTCAATTATTTGATTTGTGAAGGCACTGCATGAATGAAAAGAACATCACTGTTTTATAGAGAAATAGTTTTTGAGAAGCTTTTGTTCTCATAGCTCGCTTCTACTTTTAAAAGTGCAATACTATTTCAAAAACAGGACAACTGGAATTTTATGCATTTGGTTTCTGAAAACACAGAGGCCAAATCTGATTCAAAATAGCTGCAGAGCTTAATTCACAAGAACAAATAAAAAACAACACCTGCTGTTCTAATCAAAAAAATCGTAATACTTACAAGATTCACAGGAATCTGATCTTTATGCCGAGTCTAACTTCAGGACAATGTACACAGACGCTGTAATTCATCCAACTAAAGCCTCTTGCTGAATAATTCTACTCCACATTTCTCATCTTAGACAAGCAGCTTAATGTAAATCTCCTACATGTCTTACTGTTCTGAACAAAGACTGACTTCCACAGCTCAAATGTGCCCATGACATTGAGGCTATTATGCTTGGAAGCACTGGTATGGTATGTGGAAAAGTGTTACAGTATATCCAAGAGTCCTTAGTGAGGGTGACACAATGCGTGGAAATGACAACAGCTCTCTAAAGAACAGAAAGGTCAAGGAAATACCACAAATATAAACAAACTACTGTAAGTCTCATAGAGGCTCTCTCACTGAATGATACTATTAGTATTCCTGAATGATTCTACATATTCAGTTTCTTTCTCCAACATCAAAGCCTTTTCACTCTGCGTGAAGTTATTATAATGGGAAGAAGGATAAAATAGAAGGCAATAACATGGAGTAAACTAGAGAACAAAAATGTGTAATTAAAAGAAATAAATATGCATAACACATAAATACATATGTACAAAAAAGGTTTGGAAAAGTCTATGATCTGAACATTCCAATAAATGAACATATTATATCATTATTTACTTATTATTTGTTCCAAAATCTGACTTCCTTTCTTTGTTGGAACACAAATGAAGATACTTTGTTGAATGTCAAGGGTGCTCTCTTTCCATAATGGACTCTGAGGCTTTCAAGCTTAAAAAAATGACCGAAAAGCCCCATAAAAGTAGTTGGTAACACTTTATTTTACAGTATGCGTACTTACAGTGTACTTACCTAAGAAAATATTGGGTAATATAAGTTGACTACAGGGGTTCAGGTTAGGGGTAGGTTCAGGGTTAGTACATAGTTATTACCCAGTTATTACAACTACTGTAATAAGTACATTATGGGGAACAAATCTATAAAATAAAGTGCTACCAAGTAATTTATATGAGTCTTCAGAAGATATATAACTTTGCATTAGGAACAACATGATGGTGAGTAAATGGTGACAGAATTAAAAATTATTTGTGCTAGCCAATCCTAACCAATCCTATTTTAAGTCCTCTGAAAAGTAAAACTAAAGCTTAAACGCTTGTTATTAAAATGTTTCTTTTTATATATTTTTGTATCTGTCTGTTTCATGCTGCAGTATCTTAATTAACTTGAGGGAATAGAAAGTTGTGAAATTAGTATGCTGTTAATATGGCAGCAGGTTAATTATGCTGTTTACAGCCGTAAGCCGAGAATTGAAAAAAATGCCTCTGCATAGCTATGATAGTATTGTTTTGCTTGAGACTAAGTCTTTATACGAAAAGTAATTTATCTTGATCACATTTGACAATTTTGATAAGACACATTTGTTACTCCATTACTCCAAATGTTTGGATGTGACTTTGAAGCATAATCACAGCTCTACCAATTAACACGAATGAGCTGCTTAGTGTGCCTCACACTCAAAAAAATGATTCTAGCTGCTTGTTCAGTTTATTTAAATAAAATAAGCTGAACCAACACAAATCTTTAGTTTTTTACTTAATTGGCATTTGCACTCAATTGTATTATGTTAAATGAAATTAAATTTTCAAAATGTTAGGTCAACCTAAACCATTTGTGTTGGGACTACATGAATCATTTATGTTGCATTGATTGAACCTGGGCAGTGGATTTCTAGTTCCCAGCATGCTTTGCGTAGGGAAAGATTGGGACAGTAAATGTTGAACTTAAGTGCTGTTTAATGTGTTTTTTAGTAAAGGGAAATACCTTTTAAAGTTTGATGTTCAGTTATATTTGACATTTAAAAGAGTTTATGTTATGTCGATTTTTTTGAGGTTACCATTATGCTGAAGTGTAGACCTGGTTAGGCTCTAGGTGGCTACGTAAAATAAATTTATATTGTTCTCAACGAGTATTAACTGTGCTAAAGCCAGTGATGAGAAGTTCTTTATCTGATCATTACTTGCATGCTATAAATGTTACTTAGCATATGAAAAAGTGTTATTTTAGTTTAGTTTTTATAGAAATATAAATAAATTAGTTTGAGGGCCAGCACATAATTTACAGTCTACATATGGTCATCAGCTTTTCCCCTCTCAATGGTCATGAAACATGTATGTCTGTGTACAACAGCTACTCAAAACCTAAGCACAAGCGCACATCTTTACCATGATGGTAACAAAAAAAAAAAAAAAGCACTGGTTGGATCAACAAGAATGAATTATGTTCAGGAAACATACACAGAATACGTCAAATGAAACTGGTGTGATCTCATTCAATTAGGATGAATTTCACTCATCAGTACAATTAACCTAGCTTAAGTTCAAATAAATCAGTTCAACTGTGTGGAAATAGGTGTCATAATTGAATTAAGTTAGACCAACAAGTTATTTTTTTGAGTGCATATAGGAAGCTCATTAATGTCAACAGGGTGTTAGAATGCTGTGACAGACAAAGAATTCTCAAATCACTGGGATGATGGCGCACCTACCACGTCCCAGTGGGAACAGATGACCAAGGGCAGCCCATTATGTCCAAAATAATTAACAGAGGCCAATTACAATACTTAAAGCTGCTGTCCGTAACTTTTTTTGTGTTCAAAATTTACAAAAATTATATAATGAGAATGTACAACATGAATCCATTTTCTAAACCGTGTTTTTGTCTTACCCTGAATCATTATGATAAGTGTTTATATTCGGACTATTCAGAAGACCCGCCGCAGAGTATCACAGTAACTGCGTGACTCGCCATAGACATACAAGGAGAAAAGTAACTCCGGATACAATGTTCTTCCGCAAAACGCGTGCAGTTCTGTTTATTAACAGCTAGAGGGCCAAAAATCGCGGACTGCAGCTTTAAAGAGGACCTATTATTCTTTTAAACATTTTCACCTTTCCTTAGTGTGTAATGTTGCTGTTTAGGCATGAAAAAGGTCTGCAAAGTTACAAAGCACAAATTCACTCCAAAAGGGAGTTATTCTCTATATCAGTGTGCAAAGTTTCTGAACTCCCTGAGATGCCTTGATTGAGTTTTCTTCTGGCGAAGGAACACATCATAATATTCCTCATTTAAATAATTTCCTGCCTAAGGGATATGCAAATTAAAAAAACAAAAGGCGGGCAAGGCCCGGTTTAATCGCATCATAGTGTGTTGAAACTCGTGGTTATGATAAGGGGTGTGACATTTCCCAAATATACTTGAAGCCCTTGACCAATCACAACACACTGATCCAGCCGACCAATCAGAGGGAGGCTTCACAGAGTCAGGAATTAAACAGGGGTGCATTTCCTGAACAACGATGTAACTCCCTGCTTCACTACCATAGTATGATGCATCGTTGAACAAATCAACTAGCTAGTCACGACTGTTTCCTGAAACCGTATTGTCGCAAACCTGTAGTTCAGTCACGTTGGTGAATGACGTCATGCATGTGGTGGAGTTATAACTTCTTTAAATGAATCCTTTTGAGATTGAATTAATGCTAGATTTTTTGCTGTAAATTACGAACATGGCATCAGAGGACTAATTCTCATTTTCTTGTTCTTAGGTACTAGAGCACATATGTACATACGCACTCTTCAAAAACGGTGCTTTAAATCTCTTGACAAACTAAAATATGTAAATGACATTTGTATGTATTCGAAATAAAAGATATGCATTGGACTTAATGTCAGCTTGCTTATTTTGCTCAAGATAATGATTTATTTAAGTCCACGTCATAAAAACAAGAAACTATTCATAATGTAAAATAATGTATTTAAAGTAATGTATTTAACACTAAAAAATGAATTGTTGGATTTACTTAAAAAGCAGTGTCAAGTTGTTCCACGCAACTATATTGAGTAATTTATACAAATAACAATTTATTTGTATGAACAAATGAAATTCAAGTAAAGCTGACAAAATTTCTTTGAGTAAATTCAAATCATTTGAATTTGTCACTGTTACATAATATTTATATGTGCAGTTTACTTAATAATGTTATATTTATTATTGACTTAATTTACCTTATTAAATTAACTATTTGCACTCAAAAAATAACTCATTGAACAAACTCAGTTGAATTGAGAGCAGGAATTCCATCCTAAATATGTGAGTGCTCACAGGCGCCACTCTTCTGCATAATGGTAACCACAAAATTCTAAAACATTACAGAAACTCTCTTTACTGAAAAACACATAAAATAGCACTTTAATCCCTAAATTTACTCTCCTAATGCAGTCCCTTGCAAAGCATGCTTAAGACTACGGATCCACTGCCCAACATTAATGTGTCCGTTTCATTTAGCAATGTTAAGTTGAATGAACAAACACTTATTTAATAAAGCTAACAATACTCATTTTTAGTAGAAACAACTCAGTTCAATTAAGTTCACGTAGTTACATGAATTTAAGTAATGTGAACAAGGATGGTTTGGAAAGTTCATTTTTTGAGTGAACAATCAAGCATGAAAACCTGTTCTAGTAAAAACAAAATCATACAACAAAAATGGCCATAATAGGTCCCCTTTAATAAGCAATCCAGTTTAAGATATCCTATTGCTTTTTCCCTATATTTTATAACATTGAATTCATGTGATAATCAGAATTTGCACACTTAAAGGGTCTATATAACTTCATGTTGTGTCATTTCTGGGACACGTGAGATGTACTGGTTGCCTAGTAACTAGCTGTTAAATTTGCAATATTCAAAACGTATGCTCCACTACCTCACTTGAGACTTAAAAATTCACATGAGAGTCATTTTCCTCATGGGGAACAAATTTGCTTCATAAGCTCCTGCATTAAAGTTTTTCTAGTATGCGATAAATCTGCAACCACTTGTACGATAGAGTTGAGATTTTAACATGCCATCGTTCGAAAAAGCTTTAAAGTTTGTAAAATTTGAAAAGATCTGTTGAACTTTCTTGGATTTACAATTCAATATAATGGCAAAAAAGCAGCCACAGACTATAAAGATAAATAATAATGAGTTAGTTTAAGAAAATGACTTTCTTGTGAAAAGCAATGGTTGTGTTGTAAAGGTTTAAAAAAATCACTAAATTGTTTTAGTGAAACAGCGGTGGGGTGGTGGGAGCAGAACCAGGAACTTTGAAAATTCAAACAAGTGGTCAGAAAGACCCTCAGCAATTTAAGGGCAACAGCACTGAGTTAGATGACTGGCAAACTGCTACATATCCACATTTGAAGAGTTTGGTTCCAAAACGCAATAACTCCATTTTGATTAATTTGAGTAAAAAGGTGTTTTCTTTACCAAGAAAGTGGCAAGATGAAAACCACTATTTTCTGTTTCAAACTTTCACATAGCATCTTATGGTTATAAAAACATTAAAAATTCAAATCTACATTTTGATTTTAAAAAGTTTATTATAAAAACGTATTATTTTTTTTCCCAAAATGCAATAAATCCATGACATTTTTTTTTTTTTTTCAAAATGCAATTAATCCATCAATATAAAAGTTATTTTTCAAATTGAAAATACACAACAAAGCAAGTTAATTCACATATATGACAGAGTCTAAACTTTGCCATTACAGGCATTTTACTAAAAAATACATTCAGCCGTTGCTCCCAAAATGAATTCAACGGGTCATCTTGTTAATGTTATAAATTATTTGTCATTAATGATTAAAGAGTATCTGGCGCCACCGCATGGTTAAATAAACACATTTGCCGAGTACATTGGTATTAAAACGGCTTTTTAAAAAAGCCTTCAATGTTTACAGTGGGTGGAATGGTGCGCTGTGATTGGTTGAGCGGATATATCACATTCTGCAGAAAAAGGAGACTGGCGTTTGTCGCGTTTTGGAAAGAAAGGGAGAAAACATGACAGAATAACATGATGGATATCACATGTTGCGCAAAATTGATCAATGACTTTTCAATACTGACCAGATACTATACTGATTTTGGCGGAAACTCAATTTTTTTGAAAATGGCGTTTATTGCGTTTTGGAACCAAACTCTTCATTTGTTCTGACAGCTTTTAACATGTACTACAGTTTACATACAGATTTGCATTTAAAATGTCAACTGGACCAGATGTTTATGGTGTACATTTATTTTGCAGCACAAATGTCAAGTGCCACTTAACAATTAATGAAGTTATATCATGTTGTATCAATTTCAGCTAAAGCCACATTGTGACATGAGTTAAAACTGTCAATAAGTAATGTGTCCCTGAAAAACTACTCAAGATCAAGAGAGAAAATTGCTGTTATCTCCTAATGAGCACCAATGGCCCAGTTCCATTCCATAGCAGGCCTCATCCACACGAATGGAATTGATTAATAGAGAAACTCATTAATGGATGCGAGGATGAAACACTAATCTGCATACAGCGTCAGTAAGGCAAACGGGCTCACTGGAGGTACACCTGCTCGCAATTTCCAGCTCAGCAGCAGAAGCTGCAAGCGTTCCCTGTGGGACCTTTGATTTCTGGATGGAGAGACAAACTTTATTTGGTGAATTATACAGGGCTGCGGGGGGAAGGCCTGTCCCCTAAGCAGATGGCTCTGTTTGCCGTAATCGGAGCACTAAACACTGGATAATACAAACTTTAATGAGTTTAATGTCAACTTCTCCCTCGTCTTCTTCTGGCTTCTTCTCCTTGCTGCAAGGATGTTTTAGGCAACAGACATTGTTGTGGTCAGACGCCCTGATGTCATTGTAAACTGAGACTGTGAAAGAATGATGAGATTACACTACAGAATTCAATTAGGTTATATGAAAAAGTATAAAGTACAATAAAAAAGTCATTTATATAATAGATATTTAAAAAAAATTGCAAGCTGGTAAAAGTTACAAAATGTATAATTAAATCATTTAATATTGTTGAATCATTTCATTAAATTCAGCTGGTGCTTCGAAACATTAATGCAAGATTAAGACTTCATAAATAAGGGTATTCAGCTATTTTAAGAGTCAGATGAAGTTACAGAGTGAACATTCAGCATTATTTCATTTAATTCATCCATCAATCTATAATTTCATCTTGTACAGTAGGTGCTTTCTTTTATTTCTAATTTGTGCATCCTCACTTCCTTTCCTTGCATCTTAGCTCCACCCCCTTTAGGATGCAAGGGAAAGACACACCTGTGTATCATCGCTAATGACTCCTCAGGAAGCTTCCTCGCCTCCTCAAGGTGCAATTGACCCTTCGCCGGGAGTTTGATTGACAAGCGATCTAACCAATCATAACGCCGAATCAGGCATTTTGTCCGACAAAGCAATCAGGAGTTAGAAAATTAACCTTAGTGTATTTGAACTTGAAAAATGTTGTGTACTTACATCTTTCCGCATTTGAAACAACATTCCTTCTCCTATTCATTCATGTATATTTGATGCTATAAATTCACTAGTAGGAAGAGATGATCGGTTCATGAGTCGCAGCAATCTGTCACGACACATTAAAGAGCCACAAAATGGTTTTTATTGTTCGAATTTCTTAAAAAAATACACAATTTGAAAGCTGGTGCTTTGTTTAATATCATAAGTAACCTGCTCTGTCTTGTCTGTCAATGTGTTGTCAGTGTCCTCTTTGCTCCGCGATGTATTTTTCGCTGTGTGGCGTGACAGCGCCATGGCTTGTCGGACAAACAACAGTAACTTGGGGGGCGGGTCTTTGCGAAGGGTCAATCAGAGAATTGAGATGTCCTTCAAGATGTCTGAGTTTGATCGATTTCTGGGTCATGAGCTGAAGGATGGAGGAGCAAGGAAATGAGGAAGCATCAATTTGAGTATTGAGAAGCACCCATAGTGCCACAGTGTGGACAACAACATGACAGAAAGACTAGCATGTTTAATTTTTTTTTTTTTTTTCGGTCCTCCACGACAGGTTCCGTCACATTTGTGACATTGACCAGTAGGAGCACAGAAGCTCTTCCGTACACAACATGGAGAAATGAAGGAGAGACGATGTTACTGGTGCTGCTAGGTGGAATTATGCAATGGAGGAAAGCTTTGTGGAGCTATGGCGACAATGCTCCTGCCTTAAAGTGCCCCTATTATGCCTTTTTTAAGGTTCCAAATATTGTTTTGGGAGTCTCCTACAACAGGTTTACATGCATGCAAGGTCAAAAAACACTTTCGTTTTCTCAAAATATACATTTAATTTCACCTCAGTTCACCAAAGATTGGTTAACGATTCGTTTGAAGCAGTTCAATGAATCTCTAAACCCTTACAGTCTTTCTAAATGAGCCTACACTGCTCTGATTGGTCAGATAATGCATAACGCTTCGTAAACAAAAGTCATCATTACTCCAAGTAATAAGACAGACAAGCTGCATTAATTGACACATGTTTAGACAATATTGGACCCTGATATAATCATTTGAATAGCAGAACTACAGAAATGTGTTAGCCGGTTAGCAGGAGACATACAGACTGTGCATTACACAACATAACATACAAAAATACAAATTTTGAATTATCGCTAGAAAATATAAACATCAATTATTAACCCTCAGGGGTCTGAGGCTGATTTGGGGCCTGGAGAAGTTGTGACATGCCCTGACATTTGTGCTTTTTTCAGTTGTCCATAAACATATTAATGAAAAAAGTGTCATTACACTGTATTCAGCACAAACTAGGCTACAATAATATGTAAGGAACATGTATGTACATGTTTGTATTTTTGAAGGAATAACGTTTATGCGTGGTTATTGAAAAAACAAAAAACTTAAGTCACTGAAATAAAGCCAAAAAAAGTATATTAAATCTGTGTTCACAAGACTTCTGGGTATTGGAGGTTGTAGACTAGAGTTTTTGCTTCAAAATTATGTAAAAATTATCATTCCTACTCCTTCATATAAAACAATAGAGAGATTTAAATTTTCTAAAACATCTTTGGTCAAGAAACACAGTATGCGTGGAGGCGTGAATCATCATGAATAATGGGTGATTCTCACCTGAGAAGACAAAAGAATCACATAAAGAGCTCTAATGACCTGCATAAATAATGAGCTCTTTCAGTCAGGTAGGCTGTGAAAAAACCCTCATGTCTCAAGCTCATCATAATGTAAATCAAACATACAGAAAAAACAGCAATACTGTGAAATATTATTACAATTTAAAATAATGGTATTCTATTATTAAAATATAATGCATTTCTATGATACAAAGTGTCTGAACAGTTATGTTACCTCTATGGCATTTCATATAGGCTTTTAGCTTAAAAGCATGCACATTTGAAGAAATATTGATGGATTCTCATGTTTATGTCAATTTTCTATACAGAGGAGTATTTATTCATTATTTATTGTCATCACTGTGAACGCTGGATACTGTTTTCAAATCATACTTGCAGCCGGAGGGCGCTCTGTGCACTTTTAGTCCACAAATGCCAATGCTAAAGAAGAATAGGCAATCCAGGAAATAACTGAACTAACAGAGGACAGAGATCGCTAACTATGGCTATTCAAAACACTTTTCAAGACAATAAATACACGATTGAGACGATGAATGCATGTATTGACTGAATTTGCGTCTGAATAGCGCTGGCTCCGTGGGTGTGGCCACATTAGCGGATAATGAGCTGAATCACGGACTTCTGACATGGCTCTCTTTTCATACAGATTACATAAACAGAGAATATTTGTTTTCGATTTGACTTACATTATTTAAAACCTGACATTTCAACGTTTCTTTAGACACAAGTCTAATTTTTTTGTGATTAGTATTCACTAAGTTACAGTTCATTTTCTGAGAACTATCAGATTGGACTTCCTTCAGAGGGAGAGGAGAGATCACGCATCATGTTAGTTTTCTTTATTTTTCAAAAAGCACAACATTTTGTTTTTACTCTGAGTGTACACAAATAAAAGAAGATATTCCACAGATTAAAATGGTGTATAACTCTTAATTTTATGTGCAACATTGACGGAGTATTTTGAGTCTCTTTCACACTGGTTAGAAAAAAAACGCGGTGATCACACCGGCGTGACCGCCGACCCGAGGGAGTTAATCATGCTTACAGATTGAGATTCAGAGGAGCAAGCTGGTCCAAATAAACTGGCCATTGATCCATATTTTAAGACCAAGCGTTTTGTGAATCCTGCGTTAAACTCCCCAGGGGTTTGAGGAGCAGTCATCAGTAAAATGACAGGAACACAACAATAGATTGTACTGCTGCGGAATTTTCCCTAGCGTCTGTGCACGCAATAAGTGGGCGGGCAATATGCTAATGTTTTGTTGTGACATCACAACGAAACGGCTTGGGATTCGTTTTACAAACGACTCGTTTAATTGACTCTGAGTCGACTCTTACTTTTGAGAGACAATAACTTTATATATGGTGCACTTTCAGATTTAAAACTTTGCAGGATGTTTTCATTCACTTAGAGCTATGTTACACACTACAAAAATCCATAATAGGGGCACTTTAATGATTTTTCTTTGAGGGACTACAACGATAAAGTGAAAAAAGATAAATGCTGGCAAATGATAGCTGAGTACGTCCTGATTTTGAAGTTAGTCACGTTCCTGGATCAACATGGATCAACATATTTTGTTGATCCTGGAACAAAATTCCTGTCAGGTTCTGCAGTAGGGGAGGCGCTTCAGCAACCCTGGAATTAGCATTAGGCTAGTACAACCATTATTTGTTTATGCTCTTGTTTCCAGAAATCAGTCACTAGTTCCACCTTCTCGATGACTTCACGCACAATGTTAATGTCACGATCTATAGTGTGAGTGCCCTATCAGCCACTAGAGGGCACTCCATCCCGGACTCTCATTTCCACCCATGCATTCACTACATTTCCCAT
Organism: Ancherythroculter nigrocauda; assembly: GCA_036281575.1. NCBI lineage: Eukaryota > Metazoa > Chordata > Actinopteri > Cypriniformes > Xenocyprididae > Ancherythroculter > Ancherythroculter nigrocauda. The sequence goes on along the minus strand of VTFQ01000003.1, from coordinate 19,901,508 downwards.
AAGACACTTCCCTGGACTCATTAACCTCGTTTATTGCACTCAGCTGTTCTGTATTATGTTATTAGTGTCTGTCTATTTATACTGAGTTGTGTCTGTCCTTGGTTGTGGTTCGTTGTATTTTTGTTACGTGCACTTTTTGTTTCTCTGGCTTTTTGTATTGGACTATTTTTGTGGAGTTTAACCTTTGCCTGTGTTTCTGGATTACATGCTTGGAGTTTCCTGTAATAAACATCGCTGCACTTGGATCTTACCATCTTGTTCTTGTGTGCACCGTGACAGAACGAACCACCCTATTAAGATCCAGCAGCATGAGGACCATTCTGGCAGGCACTTGCAGGGAGCGTATGGCACTGCTTGGGGCAATGATGGCTCTACGCCAGGAGGGAGAAGAGGTAGGATGCTTCGCCACGGTCTTTTGGACGATGGCGGTGGGGCTGAGGTACAACGATGCAGCGCTGAAGGAGATTTTTAATGGCTGCATTGATGATCCTCTACCTCAGTGTGAGATGGAAGGGCTACAGGACTTGGATTTTTGGAGGTTCGCCGCCTATCTCCGCCATCGGGTAGATTGGGCCTCACCAAGTCAACCAGGCAGTGTGCATGCTCCAGATCATGAATCCGTCTCTGAAGTCACAGGGGAGGTGGGCACTGAGCCTCAGCTTCACCCCGGTAGAGGGAGGAGGAGGAGAAGGAAGAAGGCTTCCTTCGGACGTCAAGGCCCGGAGGCCGCTCCAGTCAATGAGCCCGCTCCAGCCAGTGAGTCCACTCCAGAGCCCGCTTTAGTTAGAGAGTCCACTCCAGCCAGTGAGTCCTCTCCAGAGCCCGCTCCAGCCAGTGAGTCCTCTCCAGAGCCCGCTCCAGCCAGTGAGTCCTCTCCAGAGCCCGCTCCAGCCAGTGAGTCCGCTCCAGAGCCCGCTCCAGCCAGTGAGTCCACTCCAGAGCCCGCTTTAGTTAGAGAGTCCACTCCAGCCAGTGAATCCACTCCAGAGCCCGCTCCAGCCAGTGAGTCCGCTCCAGAGCCCGCTCCAGCCAGTGAGTCCGCTCCAGAGCCCGCTCCAGCCAGTGAGTCCACTCCAGAGCCCGCTTCAGTCAGTGAGTCCGCTCCAGTCAGTGAGTCCACTCCAGAGTCCGCTCCAGCCAGTGAGTCCACTCCAGAGCCCGCTCCAGCCAGTGAGTCCACTCCAGAGCCCGCTTCAGTCAGTGAGTCCGCTCCAGTTAGTGAGTCCACTCCAGAGTCCGCTCCAGTTAGTGAGTCCACTCCAGAGCCCGTTCCAGTCAGTGAGTCCACTCCAGTCAGTGAGTCCACTCCAGAGCCCGCTCCAGTTAGTGAGTCCACTCCAGAGCCCGTTCCAGTCAGTGAGTCCACTCCAGTTAGTGAGTCCACTCCAGAACCCGCTCCAGTCAGTGAGTCCACTCCAGAGCCCGCTTCAGTCAGTGAGTCCGCTCCAGTCAGTGAGTCCACTCCAGAGCTCGCTCCAGTTGGTGAGTCCATTCCAAAGTCCGCTCCAGTTAGTGAGTCCACTCCAGAGCCCGTTCCAGTCAGTGAGTCCACTCCAGTCAGTGAGTCCACTCCAGAGCCCGCTCCAGTTAGTGAGTCCACTCCAGAGCCCGTTCCAGTCAGTGAGTCCACTCCAGTTAGTGAGTCCACTCCAGAACCCGCTCCAGTCAGTGAGTCCACTCCAGAGCCCGCTTCAGTCAGTGAGTCCGCTCCAGTCAGTGAGTCCACTCCAGAGTCCGCTCCAGTCAGTGAGTCCGATCCAGAGCCTGCTCCAGTCAGTGAGTCCACTCCAGAGTACGCCCCAGTCAGTAAGTCCGCTCCAGCCAGTGAGGCCATTTTGGGTAAGCCACCGCCTCACCCTCATAAGTGGAGGAGAAGGAGGAAAAGGGCTTCCTCCATCCTACAAGGCCTGGAGACCACTCTAGTGGTTGATCGTGGGTTCTCCAAGCGCCTTGCCCTGCCGGCGCCACCGAAGCGCCTTGCCCTGCCGGCGCCACCGAAGCGCCTTGCCCTGCCGCCTTCGCAAGAGCAGCCCGAGCCCGCTGCCGTCCCGGAGCAGCCCCAGCCTGAGCAGGCTGCCGTCCCAGAGCAGCCCCAGCCTGAGCACGCTGCCGTCCCAGAGCAGCCCCAGCCTGAGCACGCTGCCGTCCCAGAGCAGCCCCAGCCTGAGCACGCTGCCGTCCCAGAGCAGCCCCAGCCTGAGCACGCTGCCGTCCCAGAGCAGCCCCAGCCTGAGCACGCTGCCGTCCCAGAGCAGCCCCAGCCTGAGCACGCGGCCGTCCCAGAGCAGCCCCAGCCTGAGCACGCGGCCGTCCCAGAGCAGCCCCAGCCTGAGCACGCGGCCGTCCCAGAGCAGCCCCAGCCTGAGCACGCGGCCGTCCCAGAGCAGCCCCAGCCTGAGCACGCGGCCGTCCCAGAGCAGCTCCAGTCTGAGCCCGCTGCCGTCCCTGAGTCCTCCGCTCTCCCTGATACGGCCACGGAGGCCGTTACCGAGCTGTCCGCTCTCCCTGATACGGCCACGGAGGCCGTCACCGAGCTGTCCGCTCTCCCTGATACGGCCACGGAGGCCGTCACCGAGCTGGCCGCTCTCCCTGATACGGCCACGGAGGCCGTCACCGAGCTGGCCGCTCTCCCTGATACGGCCACGGAGGTCGTCACCGAGCTGCTCGTTCTCCCTGATACGGCCACGAAGCACCCTTGGCCAGCTCTGTCGCCGCCGTCCAAGCCTACTGCCCTGCCGCCGTCCAAGCCTTCTGCCCTGCTGCCACCGCCCAGATCTTCTGTCCTGCCGCCATCATCCAAGCCTTCTGCCCTGCTGCCGCCGCCCAGGCTTTCTGCCCTGCCGCCACTGCCCAGGCCATCTGAACCGTTGGAACCAGCCTGGTCAGTTCCTCCGGCACCACCCTGGCAATCAGCCAGGATTCCAGACCCGCTGGAACCAGCCTGGTCAGTTCCTCCAGCGCCACCCTGGCACTCAGCCAGGACTCCAGAACCACTGGAACCAGCCTGGTCGGTTCCCCCAGCGCCACCCTGGCTGCCGGCCAGGACCCCAGGTCTGTTGACACCCGCTTGGTCAGTTCCTCCAGTACTGCCCTGGCTATCAGTTGGGCACCCTGGATCTGGCCCACCATCCCTCCCCCTGATCCTCCTCCTGTCCACCTCCCTCCTGAGTTGTGTTTTTGTTTTGTCTGGTGGAGCGTCTGGTAGCCGCTCCTTTGAGGGGGGGTAATGTCACGATCTATAGTGTGAGTGCCCTATCAGCCACTAGAGGGCACTCCATCCCGGACTCTCATTTCCACCCATGCATTCACTACATTTCCCATAAGACACTTCCCTGGACTCATTAACCTCGTTTATTGCACTCAGCTGTTCTGTATTATGTTATTAGTGTCTGTCTATTTATACTGAGTTGTGTCTGTCCTTGGTTGTGGTTCGTTGTATTTTTGTTACGTGCACTTTTTGTTTCTCTGGCTTTTTGTATTGGACTATTTTTGTGGAGTTTAACCTTTGCCTGTGTTTCTGGATTACATGCTTGGAGTTTCCTGTAATAAACATCGCTGCACTTGGATCTTACCATCTTGTTCTTGTGTGCACCGTGACAGTTAAAGGTGGCAAGCGATGATTGGATGAGAAGCGACGTATAGTCTGACAAGAATTTAGGAGCCAAAAACGCATAATCTGACACAGTGACTATCGTAACAGACAAAATATTGTATAGTCAGAACCCGGCATTACTGCCCCCAAATTCACAGAAATTTATCACAAATTGTCTTCAAGCAACCTGAGTTTGAGCCAAAAACTGCCAAAAAAAGAAATAAATCTTAAAAAAAAAAAAAAAAAAAAAAAAAAAAAAAAAATATATATATATATATATATATATATATGTATTAGGTGGCCTTAACTACTATGTACTTACATCAAAATATAAGTACAATGTACATATTGTGTTCATATTGTATTGCAAAACACATTTGCTGCTATTGAGATGGATATGGGTAAGGTTATGGACAGGTTTGGTGGTAAGGGTAGGTTTAAGGGTGGGGTAAGGTGTAAGGTTTGGGTCAACAGTGTAATTATAATGTAATTACACAAATTAATTACAGATGTAATTGCATGCTGGTATTTTTAAAATATAAGTACAATGTAAAAACATGTATGTACACAATAAGTGCATTGTATCAAATGATAAATTTAAATGTAAGTAAATATTAGTTAAGGCCACCTAATATAAAGTGGGACCAGAGGTTAAGTATGCTAAATTTTATTCACTAAAATTATTAATAATATTAATATAATATTAACAAAATAATAGCAATAATAATGTGTATTATAATTATAATTGTTATATACTGTACATACATCATACATATACTTTACATACTCACACACATTATACTGTATATAGTCCATATGAAGTATGGTCCTTTATATTGTCATATGTATGTTATCAAGACTCAAGTGTTTCCTGAGCATTAATAATCAAACTTTAAGTGACGTGACCTTCAACAGATATGATGTGCTCACTCTGAACTGAAATGCAGTATTGTACTCCACTCTCTCTATGAGCTGCAGAGGGAAAGATAAGGCATTCAATGACAGCATGTTTCAACCTTAGGAAAGAATGGTCTCAGACTAGCTAACTGAATACGAATTTTCAACAAATGCTCATAAATCATTCGAGGTATGTTCCTAAGAGCCCACCCTTGTCTGCCGTTTTGGAGATGGCAAATTTAGCTCTGTCTTTCAGTGCTGGTTCTCCTGGGCTCTGGATGGACGGATTTAAGAATAGTGGCAAAGGCTGGTGTTATTTAGGGTCTAATTTAGTTGAGAACAGGGACTATGTGAACCTTCCAGGTGCTATCAGTCAAAGGACTTGAGTTTTCAATGGCCTGGCCGATAAAACAAGTTAAAAAGAAAGTTTTGTTCACTCATGATGATACATAAAGTATAGATCAGCCAAAAGCTAAAATGTTGTCATTACTTAAACTAAAATCATTAAAAAAAATAAATAAATAAATAAAAAAGTTTTCATTTTTGGGTATCCCCTTGTATTTAGCGATATGGTATGCAAATAATAGTAATAATAATAATAAAAATTATATTACAAAAGGTATAAAAAGATCACATAAAAAAATGGAAGAATGAGAAGAGTGTTTTGACCTAGATTTTGCATAATTGTAACAATACATAGCAGAAACCAGAACAGTGTCTGAAACCTGTCTCATAATTTTGCAGATGATTTTACTAAAAATACTTTCATCCCCCATCTGAATAAGAGGAGGAACTGCACTAATTACAATCATTTACTTTAATCAAGTTTTAATTTAATCACTACTTTTGCCTTGTTTTTCCAGTAAACACATCCAAAATCCCAAAGCATTTCAAAAGCATAATTGCATAAGGTAGTAAGAGAATTGGCAACACAGAATTGATCTTGACTTAATTTATTGTTCTTACTTTATTGGAAATTTTTCACTGTAAGGTTTTACTGTGAGGTTTACATGTTAAAAAAATAATCTTAATATCTTCTCAATTAAATTTAAAGGTGCAGTGTGTCAATTTTAGCCTCATCTAGTGGTGAGGTCGTGAACCGCAACCGAACGGCAGTTTACCCCTCCATTTCGAAGCAAAATAGAGAAGCTACGGTGGCTGTCTGGCAGACACAAGACAAAGATGTCGTCGTCCGAGACAGCAGAGAGTACGTTAGACAATCAAGCGATGAGATTTCTTCTTAGAACGGTATCTGCTTCTCATAAACCAGACGACTACTACTACTACTTCTTCTTTGTGCGAGACTCATGGTGTATGAGATAGAAATGGCTCATTTGAAGGTAATAAAAACATAACGTTTCATTATTTAAGGTCTTTATACACATAGTTATGTATATTATTTCTGTCAATAGATCCTCCCAAATTTTACACATTGCACCTTTAACAGGTACTGCATGTATATCTACTGAAAAATAAGACAAATAGCGTTTAAATATTTTTATTCTCTCTCTCTCTTTCTCTCTCTCTCTTTTTTTTTTGAACTTGAGGTTGCTACAATTATTAAGTTGCCAAAGAAATAAAGAGAACAGAGCTCTATTATCATAACTACAATTGTTTTCTTCTATTGAATAAAAAAATTATTAGAATAATTGTGATTTATAAAGGAATTCCTGCAAAGTTTAATTTAGCCTTCTACATTTAAGCAGCCTGAATTATTCTTCAGACAATACATGGATAAGCAAAATGCACATTCATTGCATGTCTTGCTCAGAATACCTCAATTCAACTGATTCTTAATCTGTTTGAATAGAAATTCTATCAGACGGCATTCATTTCTAGAAAAGACAAGACAAACATTCCACTTCTAAGCCCTTTCAGCCCAGTCTGCCGCATGACATTGTATAATTCCCAATAATTATTCAGGAACCACAGGTCCTTTTCACTTCCTAATCTGCTCAGCTTTTGATAGAGGGACTGAAATCTCATCAAAACCAGCATCAGAGCTCTCTGACACGTCTGAGGAACACCATCACAGCATGGCATTCGGAGTGTTCAAAGAAAGGCTTTCCATGATATATTCATCTGCACTGAATAATATGCTCTTGGGGAGACTGATATGAATATTTTTTTGTGGACCTTTTCCATTCTGTTCAAGTTTTTAAACTTCAGTTTTTCTTGAAGATTGACACTTTTATGATGTTTTGTTTGCCTGGTTGCTCATTTTCTGACATTGACCAATACCAAGCAAGTGCTCATTGGCAGTGGTGAGACAAAGTGCAGATCAATTATTGTTTGAGTCCTGAAAGTTGTTGTGTCTCACTTTTCTGCAATCAATTAAATGTTGTCCAACGGTGCACATTTTTTTACTATTACACATTTCAGCTACACTAATATGCTTCATAACATATCTTCCTGGTAACATATTAAAATGTAACCAGTTCTTTCAAGTAAGGCAAAGGCTACAGACATTTTAGTCATGCTTTTAAAGGAAGAATTTACCGAAAAATGTACTCGCCCTCATGTCGTTTCAAAACCGAGTGACTTTCTTTGTTTCCGTGGAACAGAAAAGGAACAATTTTAAAGAACTGTACTTGCATTAAAGTGGGATTGAGGCATTCAAGCTTCAACAAATGATAAAAAAAAAAACACTATAATACTACCATAAAAGTTCTCCATACCACTCTTACAATATTCCATTGAAAACGTCTCGGGTTACGAGTGTAACCCTTGTTCCCTGAGTAAGGGAACGAGACGCTACGTCGGATGACGTGATGGGAACCCTCTGTATTTTGTGTTCGTGAAGCACCTCTGTATCCAACCAATGAAAAGACGTGACGTCAGAGACGGGTGACGTCACGGATCAGGAAGCTATAAAGCACACCTGAACACAAAGCACGCCAGCTTCTGTAAAATGTCTGAAGCAAGCGCACCAGGTATGCAGGAGATACGGCCACGTGACGTAGCGTCTCGTTCCCTTACTCAGGGAACAAGGGTTACACTCGTAACCCGAGACGTTCCCTTTCGTGGGAACTATCGACGCTACGTCGGATGACGTGATGGGAACGCAATCCCAACTACGCCGTCTCTCTGAGTGCCTGGCTGCTATCTTGTAGCATCCTGACCCCCGGAGTGATGTTAAGGTGAAGATTGTAAAATCTGATAAAGGTGTGCTGGGATGACCATCCAGCCGCACCACAAAATGTCGTCCATAGAGACACCAGATAGGAGAGCTCTGGACGCGGCCATACCTCTCGTGGAGTGAGCCCGCACCATCAAAGGACACGGGCGCCCCACCGTCTCATACGCAAGTGAGATGGCCTCGACCACCCACTTGCTCATCCGCTGTTTAGATGCTGGGCCCCCCTTCTTAGGGGACCCATAACATACAAACAATTGTTCTGTTTTCCACAGGGCAGCTCTGTGAACATACGCATCTAATGCTCTTACAGGGCAAAGCAGATTCTTCCTTTCCTGATCCAAGTTTGCGAAAGGAGGCGGGCAGAAAGCCTCAAGTACAATGGGGCCTGGGACCCTCGTCGGACCTTTGGAACATAGCCCGGCCTGGTATGCAGAAAGGCTTTCACCATACCAGGTGCAAACTCAAGACAAGATGGAGCGACTGACAGCGCTTGTAAAATCACCAATTCTCTTCAAAGAAGAGACGGCCAAGAGAAAGATAGTTTTAAGTGTCAAGAACTTGTCTGACACCTCCTCTATTGGCTCGAAGGGAGCCTCAGCCAGCCCTTGGAGCACAATAGTGAGGTCCCAGGTCGGGGTCTTTGTGCACACCACAGGTCTCAACCTGAGTGCACCACGGAGGAAGCCTACTACTAGGGGGTCTCGACCCAGCGAGGAGCCCCCTACAGGGATATAATGAGCCGAAATAGCGGCCACATACTTTCAGCATGGAAGGGGTTAAACCTTCCGAGAACTTTTCCTGAAGGAACTGAAGCACGTCAAAGACAGAAGAATGGACCGGGTCCAAATTATGCTGTTCACACAGCACAGAGAACAATTTCCATTTATATAAGTACAACTTCCTCGTGGAGGGAGCTCTGGAGTGAGGGATGGTCTCCACAACCTCGGTTGAGAGACCAGTTCCTATGAGCCTTGCCCCCTCAGGGGCCAGGCCCACAGTTTCCACATTTCTGGGCGGGGATGGAGAATCATGCCGCCCGCTTGAGACAGGAGATCCTGCCTGAGAGGAAGCTCTAAGGGAGAGCCGTGAAGTAGAGACATTATGTCCGAAAACCATATTGTGGTCGGCCAGTAAGGGGCCACCAATATTAGGTCGACCTTCTCCTGGCGAACCTTCTCCAGAACTCCCGGGAGCATTGAGACTGGGGGGAACGCATACAGACGTAGCCTCAGCCACGTCTGTAGCATGGCATCCAGCCCTAGAGGTGCTGGGTGCTGAAGTGAGTACCACAGAGGGCACTGAGCTGACTCCTCTGTGGCAAATAGATCGACTTGAGCTCGACCGAAAGTTTTCCATATCAACTCCACCACCTCTGTGTGGAGTTTCCATTCCCCCGGTCTCGCGCCCTGCCTCGACAGGGCGTCCACTCCCACATTCAACCGCCCGGGGATGTAAGCTGCTCTCAGCGAGAGGAGCTTTCCCCGGGACCAGAGGAGGATGCGACTGGCCAACTTTGATAACAGGCGAGACCGCAAACCCCCTGATGGTTGATGTATGAGACCACCGCAGTGTTGTCCGTGCGGACCAACACATGGTGATCTCTCAGGTCTGGGAGGAAGTGTTTTAATGCAAGAAACACCGCCATCATCTCCAGCCGATGTATGTGCCAGGAGCGCTGATGGTCCTCCCAGAAACCCTGAGCCGAGCGACCACTCATGATCGCCCCCCAGCCCGTGAGGGAAGCATCTGTCGTAAGCATTACACGACGACCAGAAGTCCCCAGCACGGGTCCCTGGGATAGGAACCAAGGCTTCTTCCACATGACCAGAGCACGAAGGCATCAGCGCGTGACTTTGATCATGCGAAAAGGATTTCCCCTCGGGGAAAACCCCTTGGTCCTGAGCCACCACTGTAGGGGTCTCATGTGCAGGAGGCCAAAAGTAATAACGTTGGACGCAGCTGCCATCAGACCCACCAGTCTCTGAAACTGTTTTACAGTGAGTGACTGGCCTAACTTCACCCCTTTCACGGCCCCGAGAATGGAACTCACACGAGCAGGGGACAACTGCGCCTGCATCGTGGTGGAATCCCAGATTACACCTAAGTAGTTTGCAACCTGACTCGGGACCAGCACACTCTTTTTGGCGTTGAGCCTCAGCCCAAGCCTCTTCATGTGCGACAGAACAACATCTCAATGTTGAACTGCCAATTGTTCTGTTTGAGCTAATATCAACCAATCGTCGATATAGTTCAGCACGCAGATGCCCTGGAGTCTCAGCGGAGCCAGCGCTGCATCCACGCACTTCGTGAACGTGCGGGGTGAGAGGGATAGGCCGAACGGAAGAACCCTGTATTGGTAAGCTTCGCCCCCGAAAGCAAACCTGAGGAACTTCCTGTGTGAAGGATGGATGGATACATGAAAGTATGCGTCTTTCAGATCTATCGCTACAAACCAGTCCTCGGACCTGATCTGAGGGATGATCTGTCTGAGTGTAAGCATTTTGAACTTCAGCTTCTTTACGGATCGATTTAGCACACGTAAATCTATGATCGGACGCAACCCTCCATCCTTCTTCGGAACAATGAAGTAGCGGCTGTAAAAGCCCGACATTTTGCTGGGAGGGGAAACCCTTTCTATAGCCCCTTTTTGCAAAAGCGTCGTTACTTCTTGCTCCGTCACCAGAGACTGCTCTGGGGTTACCACCGTAGGAAGCACCCCATTGAACTTGGGCGGTCGTGAACCGAACTGAATTCTGTAGCCCTGTTCTATCATGAGCAGCACCCACTTCGAAACATTCGGGAGATTTTTCCACTCTTCCAAATATTCTACTAAGGGAACCAGTCTCTCGAGACTGGTCTCTGGTGTTTTTTGAGCACTTGGCTCGTCTATCTGACGCGGCGCACCGGCAGACAGACGAATCACGTGTTGGCCGACCCTCCTCGGAGGATCGGTGGAAACTGCTGTGCCCTGACTCACGCTTGGTGGCAGGGTTGACAGAACGGTCCCCTGAGGGCACCGAGGAGGACCCGATATCCGAATCCCCCCGGAGGGGGCTGCCCTCGAGAGATCCTGCACTATAAATGTCAGGACCTCTTCTTTAAAGCCTTCCGAGAGATAATGACGGTCCTCAGATCCGTCCTACCTCCGGACTTTTAAATTCCTCAGAATTTAATGTATTCAATATTTCATTTAATCCTCAAATTAAATGCAGCCAGTTCTTATATAAATATATATTTTTTGAACAGACTGAATATATTTAGAATACAAAAAAGAATTATAGCTCGTAATAATTCGCAAGGTATTTTAGGGAAAGAGAGAAAGGGAACTCCCGTCTACTCAGATCCCTTAATATATACATACACACACACATGCATAATTACGGACACGTGATATATGCGCAGCCTCGGCAAACGCAAGACCCGAGCCGTATTTTCATTCTTGCAGACTTAATCTACGCGCTGCCTCGGCAACGCGAGATCCGAGCCATATATTCTTTAATGAAAACTCAATCCACGCGCTGCCTCGGCAAGCGCGAGATTCGAGCTTTGCAATAGACTTTTATTCCCTCGAGAATAAAGCCAACAGGAGTGGAGCTACAAAACTCCCGCTAGTGCATACTTTTCTCCGGGACATTTTTATGAATGAACACGGTCACTGTCAGTTGTAAGCTGACGTGCGCGCTCCACTCCCAGCAAACAACACATAAATCGTGTGTATCCCAACTCGCTTTGTAGTGTAGCACAGGGGGAAAATCAAACTGCTGTTCACGATTGATTTGTTATAAACGTGTGATTTTGAAACACGATATGTGTGTGTGACTGTGAGGTGGCGATCCTCAGATCGATATCACAATATCCACCTCCTCAGAGCTGGACATGTGAGTATCGGTGCCTCAACCCGGGGGAAGAAACCGCAGAGCGTGCTTCCACCTGGGAGACGGCGCTGAACCTGGCTGGTGAGGGCAGAGAAAAGGCGCGCCCGTCTCTAATCCCTCTGTCAGATCCATTTGTGAACCCCACGAACGGAGCCTCCGCCCTGCCTCAGCAGAAGCGGGACCCGATCCGCGGGGAACACTGGAGCAGTGTCCTGAGAGCGAGTTTTTACAGTGCACACAGACGCTCCCTCGAGAGCTGCCTGGGCTCACTCCCATTTCACTGCTGTTTCTCGCCATAATACGTGTCTTTTTTATATATAAATATATGGATTGGTGTGAGATATTCTTGTCTTCAGACGAAGAGATCTTGACTTGTTTATATGTAATAAGACAAACAACACCAAATAAGACACACAAGATACAGAGAGCGCTTGCTGAAGACAACAGAAGCTGGCGTGCTTTGTGTTCAGGTGTGCTTTATAGCTTCCTGATCCGTGACGTCACCCGTCTCTGACGTCACGTCTTTTCATTGGTTGGATACAGAGGTGCTTCACGAACACAAAATACAGAGGGTTCCCATCACGTCATCCGACGTAGCGTCGATAGTTCCCACGAAAGGGAACCTTTATTTTGTATGACTTCAGGGGACTTGAAATATTAGTTATACAAGTTCTAGGACTTATAAACAACCAAATAAATAAACTAATAAATAATAAAATTTTGGGAAGAAAGGAATGACAGAATTTCCATTTTAACATTTCCATCTGTCATATAAGGCCTCTAAATTATCAGCATGATCAAAACTTTGCTGAAACACCTGTTGTACACAATCTGCCTTCTTTCATCTGGTTGATAGTTTATACTTTTTAGCAAGTAAAAAGCATTTTAGTATAAGTCTAAAAATGGCCACCTTGAGGTCATGATACACACGTTGTCACGAATCCTGTCAGTTCCGGACTACACTTCCCAGCATCCTCCTTGCCTATCACATGCACTCACTCCACCAATCACCCATTGCCACATACTCCTGAAGCTCTTTACCTGGACTATAAAGGACTCTCACTCACACATTGCGAGATCTTGTTTACTCTGTAGCATTTCCAAGCGTTATTTACCCTGTCTGTCTGCCTGTTTCTGATCTTGTCTGTTCCCCGTGTACGATTCCTGCTGCCTGCCCTTTGGACCTTTTGGACTGTTTATTGTTTCCTGGTTTTGTGAATGATATCTGCCTGTTCAACGATCACGATTCTGCCTGCTCTCTGCCATACCTGTTTGTCACTGTTTGACCCTTGCCCGTTTAACTACGAAATCTGCTTTAATAAAGCTTGCACATGGATCCAATCCTGAGTCCCGCCTCATATATTACAAATACATCAGGCTTTTTAGGAGTGAGGAGTGTTTATTTCTACATCTCTCAATCATCATTGCATTGCATTATGTTTTCCCCGACACAGTAAGAACTACGGACCATTCATCATAAAACTAAGCATTTAAGAGTATGTTTACACATCAACAATGTACTAAAAATGGAAAAGATTTCCTTTGCCTCAAAACGATCCCTGTTCACACAGATCCGTGAAAATGATTAAAAAAGGCTTTATTATACTGCCAGGCCAGTAGATGGCGATGTCACTTTATAAAGAAGCACTACGAGCCTAGACTGAGCATGTAATACGCATGCGTATAACGTCATCATTTTCAGAAATTTGTGTTTTTGTAGTTTACACGAAGATGATAATGGTATCATTTTAAAAAACGTACACTTTGAAACCAGTTTTCAAAAGTTTGCGTTTTCAGGCCCCCAAAACGCCACTGTCATGTAAATAAATGGTCAAAACATAAAAAAGTTTTCTATTTTTAGTTGTAAATGGTGTCGTGTAAATGCCCCCAAAATATCATCTTAAAACAATGCTGAATAAAGTCGTAGTTTTTGTTATTATTCAAAAACTTCTAACTAACCCACTGATGTCACATGGACTACTTTGATGACGTTTTTATTACGTTTCTGGACATGGACAGTATACCGTACATACATTTTCAATGGATGGACAGAAAGCTCTCGGACTAAATCTAAAATATCTTAAACTGTGTTCCGAAGATGAACGAAGGTCTTACGGGTTTGAAAAGGCATGAGGGAGTCATTAATGACATAATTTTCATTTTTGGGTGAACTAACCCTTTAATTATTGAGAGATATAGAGTGCCAGCTAAAATTTATTTGCATTTTATGCAAGTAGTCTGTTGTACTGTTGTAAAAATCATTGTTTTACATTACCGACTATCAGAATTTCATCTTACTTTTTGGCCATATAAATATCAACAACTGCACAATGTTGCATATTTTTGCTCTGTTTGGGCCTCTGAATAAAACTGAGGTTTCTTTCTCATCAAGTATGAGCTCCATATTCTCCTGTATCATACTATAAGAAATAAAAGCCTGATGTATCAAATATGGCACTCAACAACAAACACATATCGTCACTGTTGGGTGGAAACCTCATATCGCCAAAAAACGCTATCTTTCAGGAAATGGAAAAAAAACCTGTATTTTTTAAATAATTAAACATTGTGTCGTCAAAGTTGATATTGTGGCTTTTTGTATGTTCAGACACTTGCATGTATATCATTACATTAAGATTTTACCAAAAATCAAACTCAAATGGAGTTTTTGACCAGCAAATTTCCGACATACGTGTTTTGTCTATCATTAGAACAGACGCATCTGAGGCAGTAATTGCATCGCATTAAGCTTTCGTAAACTTACAGGTTATAAAGTTTACTGAAGCTATGTGGGCGCTCAGTTTTTACTGTAATTTGGCCAAAATCTCATGTTATTAAAGACAAAGTGCTATGGACAGGCTATGGCTAAGTCAGTATTGGCTGTGACTCGATGACAAATGCCAGACTAAGACACTTTTCTTTGTTCATTAAATAGGCCTACATAAAACATTAACCTTTACATTTCTTAAGTAAAGAAAACACTGTACTTATTCAAAGTACCAGATCTCTATTTACCCTTGCATTGCAAACAAGCAGAGATGCTCCAAACTGCGTGCGGCACTTCATTCATGATAGAAGTGGGGCAGACTTATGAGGTTTGACAGACAGTTTGAGGATCCAGTGGAGTTACGACGTTTAGTAACAAGCTTTTTTAATAGTTCTCATTAGTTAAATATTTGCAAAACCCACAGACAGACATAAAGGGTGACCAATAATAATGATTTATGGAAAAAAATAAAATTACAAAATATGGAAATACAAGATTTCTGCCTAACAGCGACAAAATGCAAACTTTAAAAAATATATACATTTTGTCTAAAGCTTCAATAAACTGTTCCATTTAAAAAAAAAAAAAAAAAAATATATATATATATATATATATATATATATATATATATATGACTTTATATGTCAGGCTTAACAACGTTAAATGTCACTGGTGTCAGTTCCACGACACTCTAAATATAGTTATTTAGCTGCCAAAAGGGTAGCTAACTGGGGACAGGACAGGACAAATGAAACTATTTGACTGCAATTTTCATTGTTAAGCAGGGGAAAAGAGCTCTGTGGTCTGGCCCTACGAATTAGTTAAAACAGGGTTTCTTGCACAGCTATTGCCACTTTAATTTAAAAAGCTGCTGATGCACTTCTTTGAAAAACAGGTTCTCTTTTACAGCATGTGGGCTCACTAAAGCACTTTTAAACTGGAGTCCAGCTATGAATTCATAGAGGTGCACACAGAGACTCAAAAAGTGTGTGCGCTATATACTGTATACACTCCTGTAGTTTAAACTGATGTGAGCTGCTTTCTTTCAAAAGTGAAATCTAATTACTGAGGCTGAGGTCTAACACTGTCAGCTTTCTCACTTCATGAAAGACTGAACTTGGGGGTTTAATCAGGTTTAAAACTTATACCTCTGGACACCTCATATTCACTCCACCCCCAGTCTAATATCTACATCACTGGATATGTCTCTAGGTTTGCTGCAATTGAACTGAAAGACAATCATCTCGTAATTAAGCTGCTGCATTTCATATGCACATATGGATTTTGGAGTTTATTGATGTTTAATGGTGTTTTGTTTTTGTTTTTTGTTTTTCAAATTACAATGAAAGCACATAAAAAAAAAAAAAAAAAAAAAAAAAAAAAAACATTATTGGAGTATGTTTTACAAAAACAATTATTTCAGTCTTTTTGCTTTTTACAAAATTTCTCATGTAAAGGGTTAGTTCACCCAAAAATGAAATTTCTGTCAATAAGTACTCACATGTTCCACACCTGTAAGACCTTCATTCATCTTTGGAACACAAATTAAAATATTTTTGATGAAATCCGAGAGTTTTTTTTTTTTTTTAATCCTCAATAGAAAGCAACAAAATTGCCACATTCAAGGTCCAGAAAGGTATTAAAGACATTGTTAAAATAGTCAATGTGACTGCAGTGGTTCAACCTTAATGTTATGAAGTGACGAGAATACTTTTTGTGCACAAAAACAAAACAAAAAATAATGACTTTATTCAACAAATTGGTCTCTGCTCTGTCAATCTTGTATGCTGTTGACACAGTGAACGCAGTTCAGCGCTTCTGTGTTCAACATCAGAACGCAGTATTGGCCGGCTACTGCGTCAGCATCACACACAAGCGTCGTGCTGCTCACGTCAACAGTGTCTGCCAATACTGAGGCTGGTGTTCTAGAACCTGGAAGCAACATAAATAGCATAAGAGAATGACAGGGGAGAGACGAATTTGTTGAATAAAGTTTTTTTGCGCACAAACAGTATTCTCGTCACTTCATAACAAGGTTGAACCACTATTTTAACAATGTTTTTACTACTTTTCTGGACCTTGAATGTGGTCATTTCATTGCTTTCTATTGAGTATAAAAAAAAAAACCTCTTGCATTTCATCAGAAATCTTTGTGATCTCAAGATGAACAAAGTTCTTACGGGTTTGGAACAATATGAGATTGAGTAATAAATGACAGAATTTTCATTTTTGGGTGAACTAACCCTTTAATTCAATGTGTTACTCAATGAGTGTTAGTTGTTACTGTAGCAGACTTTTAGGGTACGTTTACACGACAACGATGTACTAAAAATGGAAAAGTTTTTCGCATACAGATGACAATGTTGTCAAAATGATCACGGATCCATAAACACGACTAAAAATGCTGTATTATGCTGCCAGGCCAGTGGTTTCCGATGTCACTTTGTAAAGAAACATATGTGCCTATAGAGGGAACACATAATATGCGTGAGCATGATGTTACCGCTTTCACAAATTCACATTTTTGTAGTTTATACAGAGATAATATTGGTATTGTTTTCAAAAACGTACACTTTGAAACCAGTTTTCAAAAGCTTGTATTTTCAGGCCCCCAAAATGCTGTTTTCGTGTAAATGAATGTCCAAAACACATACAAAGTTTTTTGTTTTTAGATGAAAATGATCTTAAGTAAACGCCCCTAAAATTCCATACTGAATCACTGTGTGCAGGGTCCAAACTTTTACCAATTGGACTGCAAGGTATTATCATGCCTTAATATGCCACTGTAGCCAATCACAATATAAAATCAAGTCAAACTATAACTGTGTTTTCATGATCAATCATCACTATCACTACATGAACATTAATGTCCAGCTCTAATTAATGCAAGAACACAATCTAGCTAATTAACAGCCATAGAAGAATATAAAATAAACATCTGTTGACAGATTTGCGGTGTGGAGTTAAACTCTGTCTTCAATCACAGTGCTAAAACACAACTGAAATTTCAGTTATCAAGGCCAAAGAGCAGGGAAATGGTGTAAGAATGAGTCACAGTGAGGCAAACACACAGGAGAAATCAAACCAAAGCACCAAAGTTGATTAACTTGCTCGCTTGTCCTCATCAGCACCCTCAAAGAGAGAATGGCACAAAGATCTGCCTTTATCTGCCAATCACAAACAGCCGAGTCCCACGTCTAATCCAATACTACATTATCCACTCCATACAAAGGTGTTTGTGTATACTTGTATTCATTATTTATTCATGACAAACATTTCAGTGTTATCACATCTCTTACTCATACAATATGCTGCTTCATATGATAATCTCTTCAACTGTATTAAAATACAATCTCATTTGTATTCATAAGCATTTGTAAGTGTAGCGTACATGTACATTTTTGGTTTGTTTGGACTGACAATAAAATGTACAAAAGTTTGGGGTTGGTAAGTATTTTATTTTTATTTCATTGTTTTTTTTATGATTTGGAAAGAAGTCTCTCATGCTCACCAAGGCTGCGTTTATTTGATCACAAATACAGTAATATTGTGAAGTATTATTACAATTTAAAATAACTATTTTCTGTTTGACTATATTTTAAAATGTAATTTATTCTAATATGCTGATTTGCTGCTCAAGAAACATTTCTTATTATCAATGTTGAAACCTGTGATATTTTTTGAAGGATTCTTTGATGAATGGATGTAACATTATAAATGTCTCTAGTGTCACTTTTGATCAATTTAATGCATCCTTGCTGGATAAAAAAATAATAATAAAAAAATCTTACCCCCAAATATTATCAAGGTACTGTATAGTACTGTCTTTTTTCACATGTACAACTTCATGAATCCTCAGCAACTGCTGGAAACTTTGCGAGATCTTCCTTCCTCCAATGAAAGGTTCAAATCTTCTTCAATATCCAAGCCTGTGTATGACAGTCACACATTGCATGCTGCATAATGGCAGTTACAAGTGCTTAGACCTCGAAGCAAATGATTTATGAATGCACCAAATCTTCTCTATATACACTCCATATACAGTGTCACTCCAGCTCTGATGCCCGTCACTGTAATGCTGTTTTGAAGGAGCAAACTTGCAGGCTAAACTGTATCTGCAGAGGCCCTTAATGACCCACATTGTCTGTAATCGAATTAACTGTATTTATCGTGGGCTGTTTTCATTCATCTCCGTGAAGTCGAGCATTAATATTTTCTGAAACTCTGCCTTACCAAAACCATCATTTTTTCTTTTATTAAATTCAGAAATCTTTAATAACTTTCAGCAATAAAAAAAAAATAAATGATGTTGCAGTTTTCATATTCGGCAACATTTTCATTCTATCTTTGTGCTGAGGCGGAAAACATGGATGCATGTATATACATACATATATAACAAGATTGCACAGTGCTATTAAAGGGATAGTTCACCCAAAAATGAAAATTTGGTGTTTATCTGCTTACCCCCAGGGCATCCAAGATTTAGGTGACTTTGTTTCTTCAGTAGAACACATATGATGATTTTTAACTCCAACCGTTGATGTCTGTCAGTCGTATAATGTGGGTCAATGGGAACTTCTACTATAAGAGTAAATAAAACTTGCTTAGACAAATCCAAATTAAACCCTGCGGCTCGTGACGACACATTGATGTCCTAAGACACGAAACGATCGGTTTGTGCGAGAAACTGAACAGTATTTATATCATTTTTTACCTCTAAGACACCACTATGTCCAAATGCGTTCAGCACTCGTTTAGTGAGGTCTGATCGCGCTCTGACAACGGCATTGATGTCATTTCGTGTCTTAGGACATCAATGTGTCATCACGAGCCGCAGGGTTTAATTTGGATTTGTCTAAGCAAGTTTTGAGAAAGTTTGAGAAAATCTTACACCAGAATTCATCTTTGCCAAAAAGAAGGAAGTGTGTAAGTCACTCCTCCGCATGTTTTAAGTGAAAGGTTCAACTCTTGCAACAGGTTTCCTTCTTGGTTACAGTTACTGGCGGTCATTCATATGAACTTTTCTTTATATATGAGCCTTTAAACAACATTTTGAATGTTTGTAGTTTCCAGAAAGCTGCTATGACAGAATTAAATCTTTGGCCAACTTTAATTTTTGCATTGAATTCTTCAAGTCTTGATGGACATCAGAAGACCAATGCTTGAAGTCAGCATGAAATAAAGTTGTGATAGTCTTTTCTTCTCTATTGTGATGTTTATCTGAGCAAAATGGCTTCTCAAACAAGAAAAAAAATGTAGGGCGGGACTTGATTTTGTGGATCGTGAATTGATTGGATGATGGTTTGTTATTGGTTGATCTCATGTGAGTGACAGGTTGCCCCGCCCTCAAGGCAGTAAACACGTGATCAGAGAAGAGATGTCGCTGAAAGTGGGAGGGGAAGTTATTTTGATTAAAGATTACAAAGACGATAGAAGTGAATTAAAGAGAAATAATGATGTGCACGGATAAATGATGCATAATAAATACTGCAATATTCCATAAAAATGTCAATTTTGATTTCACGGTAACTTTAATTGATTAGCAAACACCAGTAAATGACCTCTTGTTATTGCCAGTGTTCTTATTATAGCATGTTGTAAATAGAGAGAATTAAACATGAATGATAGATTTTCAGACACGGCTCAAAGCCTGAACCTGAATAATCATGATGTGTTGCCCTGTATGAACAACACGTCACACTGGTGGCTCGTCTCGTTAAGCATATGGTCTTGCAACTGCGATGGCTTCGGGAAGTTGTGATCTTGTTCATGCGGTGAGTCACAGCAAGCATCAACAAAAATGCCTGAGGATGTAAAAACAGCTTGTTTCAGCCTGATAAATGCCAACAGAAGTTTCTAACCCTGCTGCTGCTGCTGTTGATTGATAATCAACCAAAACCAACAGCATAAACATTTTGTTGTTGACACATGCACAACAGATGGAGTGTTGAAAGTAAGCTGATGTATGTGAAGATGGATTTTTTTTTTTTTTTTTTTTTTTTTCTTCTGTATACAATATTAAAACTCATAACTGTAAAATTATTGGTAATACTTTCACTGTTCAAAAGGTTTGGGTATTTTGAATTTTCTAATCAGCAAAGAATCCTGAAAAAAATATTATGGTTTCAACAAAAAAATATTAAGCAGCACCACTGTTTTCAACATTGATAATAATAAGAAATGTTTCTTGAGCAGCAAATCAACATATTAGAATGATTTATTTAGTATGATGTGACACTGAATGAGACATGAGTAATGAATGACTGCTGAAAATTCAGCTTTACATTACAAAATATGTTACAAAATATATTTAAAAAAACAGTTATTTTCAATTGTAATAATATTCCACAATATTACAGTTTTACAGTATTTTTAAATCATACGAGAAACTTCCCTGAAAAACTTTGTGTTCACTCACAATCCCTTTTGAGCTCTTGCGAGCAAAAGTTTCTCAGCAAAAACCAAAAGTTTTTCTGAGTGAATGCAAAGTTTCTCAGGGGGAATGCAAAACATTTGTGAGAGAACGCAAAAGCATTGACAAATAATTTTTCCTCCATCTCATATTTTTTTTTTGTCCTTCACCATATCTTTTTAGGGGCTCTGTAGATAACCAATAAATGGTTGATAGTAAAATTATATTTTGAATGTAATTTTAAAGTGTTAACATTTAGTTAAATTTAGTTAAGATTTGTGACCCATTCTGGCAAAATGAGTCACAATGAGCAATTTTTTTTATTGTTATCCTCACATTCTCTGTTAAAAAACCTTCAAAACGATGTATGTTTTGTTGGAATCCGACAAAAATCTGTTTGAAGTCGAGCAAAGTCAATTTTGAGAAAAATTGAGTTAAAGTTTTCTGAAGGTTCCAAACAAAAATCACCTAGCAACCAAACCTTAAATCCCGGGTAATACCACCAAATTTGGCACAAACTAAGTAAAAACCTATATATAACATATATATTCTGTGTATATGTGTATATCGGGATTGCACGCTCTCTGAGGTGTCTTTGTACGCGAGCTTCTGATCTGTCAGTCAACGTAAGTTTGTTTTGTTTACATCAGCATGAGTTTAAAAAAAATCACATTTCAATGGTTCAGACTCATGCTATCGAGAATTCAATACAAAGTTCTATCATGAAACTCTAGATGGCACAGGCTAATATGTCCTTTAACTCAACCTGATAGTAATAATGTTTTCTATAGGGCACAGCTGATTGGTCCCTGTTGTATTAGTAGCCAATGAGCTTGCGTGCTCAACCTTCAAAATATTTTGGTAGCATTTGCCTTAGCAGTGCAGCACGATTTCAGAAACCCTCCACCTTCCCCAGCTCCACCTGTATAGATCTGCTATGGGAATTTAAATATGCTATATTGTACAGCAGCAGCATGTCTTACTTGCTCACAGCAGCGTGTATTGGCAGTAGCAAGTCCCGTACTTGCTCCGCAGCAGCAGCAATAACAAACAGCAGCAGCGTAGCAGATCTATTCCGCCAAGACCAAACATGCAACATTGTCATACCTATTACCATGGGGCTGTGTGGCACAGTTTGAGGTGTCTTGGCGAAAGGGGAGATTGAAACTTTGTTTATCAGTTTGAAGTGCCTTAACAGGTAGCAGTCCTGTCGTGTGAGGAAGATCCATTTAGATCTGCTCTGATGGATAGATCTGTTTAGATCCATTCTGACAGACAACAAAAACAACAACAACAATAACAAAAAAAAAAAAAAAACTCCCTAAGACTTCCTAGCTCATCCATCCAGATAGCAAAATTCTCTGTTTTTACTGTTATTTCTATTCCTTATGTTCTATTTTTATTCTTCTTCTTTATGTAAAGCACTTTGAATTACCATTGTGTATGAAATGTGCTATACAAATAAAATTGCCTTGCCTTGCCTACCATGCCAAACACTCTGAGAGTTGTCATGACAGTATGAATATTCACAAAGTTGGAATGCTATGCTTTACAACATTTCCAAACTTAGTCTAGAAGCGAACAGAGAAAAACAGCATTTTTTTATGGTCAAAGGAAAGGTACTCAGAAAACATATGTTTAATATGATACATATGATGTTTAATTGTTATTTAGAGCTTTGGGATCGCTAGACAAGGGCTAAATGATCTCATTTTTGTGAAAACCTCAATTTTGAGCAAAATTGACATTTTTCACTTGTTTTGCCTGCAGCTCAAAATTAGCCCTTGCTCAGTTCAACTAATTTTGCCAGCACAGGTCACATTTATCTCTCAGTAAATTACTGGTGTTTTAAAAGATTAACTTAAAATGACAACAAATGTCATTTAAAGGCCTATAACACATTGTGCATCCCTCTCAATGCATCTAAAGAAGAAAGAAAAGAGTGCGATGCACAGCAGATTGACTATTTTTTTCATCTTCTAGCCCTGTAATTTTGATTTGCTTCAGATCAATCTTGAGCACTCTGCTCTCAAGGATCAAACATGATGGGAATTGGCTGGAGGTGAGAACCTCCCCTCTCCGTCTCCCACTGTCTCTCTGCACCTAACCTTTTTTTCCCAAATGACTTTCTGACAGAGGAATACAGTAATAGGCCTCTCCATTTGAACTAAACAGCCTCCTCAGCAGCAGAAGATGCCCGGGGGCAGTGGGAGAGCACACGGAAATCTCATTAGGTACAATATCATACCTTTTTCTACAGGGCCCTGTCACAGAGCCGGTGAGCTCAGGCACTGGAAGTCTTAAGGACAGCAGTCGGCTATAGAGGAGAGGAGCGGAAGAGCACCTTAAAGGAGCACGCCGCACTTGATGTGCCTTTTTTCCTCTGATGCTTTAATGCGAAAGCTGCAGCACTGCAAATTTAATACTTGTGTGGAAAGGATAGAGAAAGAGAAGTAAAAACTGCACAAACCAGCAATATTTAACCGTCCCAGGTGGGGAGCCAACACTTGCATACCAGGCACATATAAACAAGCTTCCCCACAGATAAAAATAGATAACTTCAAACAAACTTACACTCATTGAACACTAGAGACTTACTAGGGGAAATGATTCCACTTTGCTCCTGAGAAAACACTCGGAGCATATTCAAACAAATCTTCATTAAACTGGAACAGAGTTAGTAAGTCTGTGGAAAGTGCGGCTCGAATGTGTTCAACGCGATGTCGAGTGCGGGAGGAACTCTGAGCCGTTTGTCAAGATGTATTTGGTTAGGCTTGCTGCACACTGCCATGGGCTGCCGGCGGATGGGTTAGTGTTTACCAGTCAATAAACACTCAGAGAGTTGCTTCTCACTTTCAGTGAGATTATTAGCAAAATTCAAATAAAAGAAGGTGTTATCTAGCCTATGCCTAAACTCAATAGTGATAAAATGACAAAAGCTGTGCAAAACAAGCATCAAAAATAAAATTAGTTGGCAATATGCAACAAACAATCCATATTATTTTGGTTGCGTTCGCAGCCTCTTATGTAAGGAATTTGTATGTAGGAGAGATTGGGGGAAGTTGTCACAATCAAAACTGTCATCTCAGTAAATACAAGATTTTGAATCACAAACCCAATTACACAAATGCTGTTTTCCTCTAGATTTTCTTTTTTCATTGTTAGGCCGGGAAAATGCATTTTTGTATATTTTATTAACTACATTATTAAAACTATTTTTGGATGTTACATGCATTTTCTGTTCCATTATTTTGTGTTTTTCAGTTGTTTTGTGTTCATGAGTCACTGTATAAATATAATTTAATGGCTTATAAAAGACTGCTTAATGATCTGTTCACATGGTCTCTGAAAAAATCAATTTGTTTAATGATTTATTTTGTTCTTTATTTTTTTGTTTAATGATTTATCTATCCATTCTCCAAGTACCTGTCTGATGTAAGTATGGTCACAGGGATGCTGGAGCCAGGGAAAAATCTAATAATAATAATAATAATACAGTAGGTACTTGAAAGCTGCTTGTGTCTTGTCCATGGCTTTGACAAAGTTCTTCATCAGACCCAGCTTGATGTAACAAAATCTTCCTTGATTCAACAAGTGTTGGATGTGGAACACTTTTCCTCCTAGGCTCCATTTACTGTTGGACGGAGTGGCCAATCTTTCTTGATGTAATGGGAATCTCTTGCACGACTATCCCATTCGCAGAGAACACAGCAGTACTTTGTGTATCCAGTCTGCAGACCAAGCAAGAAAGCAACAACCTTCAAATTGCCACAAAGCCAACACTGATGTTGGTATTCATGTTGTCATACTTTTCCTTCATATGGACTGCATAACCAACTGGAATTGATGGTAAAACATTGCCATTATGCAGCAAAACAGGTTTAAGATGTTTATACTGTCATATATACTGACCCAATAGCAAACTAGAAAGTAGAGCCAATCAACAATTTTAAACACCATTTAGTAAAGTTTTACTCCATTTATTTTTAGAAGCATTTTGGCTCTTGGCTGTAGACCGGTATTATCTTGACAGTTCTTTTTTTTCCCCCACAAAGTAAGCTCACGCAAGTAATCACTCACAGGTGTTTAACAACCCATCCCCAACAATTATGCATTAATAACACTTAAACAAAGGTCTGGTCCAAGTATGGTGTCTAGTTTAATCCAAAGTTTTGCTTTCTCTCTGCCAGCCAAATCAAATGTGTGATCTGCTGCTAGTTTTCTACATAACACATTGCAACTGCTTCCGAAATGTAACAAGTGACACCTTTTTTTTTACTCTTTTTGTTTCAGACTAGAATGAAAAGGCATCTTTGTTTAAACTGAGCACACTAGCACACAGCAGATTCATCACTTCACATTATCAGTGCATATGTCTCAATACAATCCTATAACAATCTGCACATTTTCGACTTGCAAACATCCATGTAACACTGTATCCACTGCAAAATTGTTGTTATTCTCCAAGCTTTGGAACTTTCAAACTAAAAGGCTGTTCTCATCCTATATATGCTGCACATTTTCTTCACACCCTCAAATGATACTCACAAGCGTCACAACACTTGTTCAAAGCGTCTGGCTTACCCACAAGCCCCCACCATCCCTTCCCACACTCCCTTCTGAGGTTATGTAAGATGTTGCTTTTTGAAACATCATCGGAGCATCTCACTATGCCCGTCCGACAGCTGTGTTGTCAACCACATCCACACTGCTGTTCTAACCTGATTCAGTCAAACCCTGACAGTTAAGAGAGAGGTAGACTCGAAAACAAGGGTCTGACATGCTAAGCAAATATTTTTCATAGTTTCATATTCGTGCCTTTCCATGAAATAGCAGGGGGGGATCAGCAACGCCAGGTGTGCCAGCGGATGTGAAGTGTTTTTTTCTCTACATTGCTCGTGTCTCCATGGACACCTGGGCAAGTTCATTACAGTTAAAACACACGCTCAGTACACTGATGTTTGAAGCTATAAAGCGGAGACTAAACACACAGGGAGTAAAACACACATCAGTCCTTCATGCAGATGAAATAAATAAATACAGTTATTCCCAACCAGAGATGTGTGTTATCAAACTGAAATGTTCAAAGTAATCAGTTCTCATAGTCATTAAGCATCAACCTGATACTGTCAAGCTATTAAAATGGCTCTATTTAGTGGTACCAAAACACTGCTGCTTAATCTATAGCTCAGTCTGACCAGTGTATTCCAATTCCTAAACAAATGATGCTAATGAGTCTGTTATTTTAGTGAATCACAAACCTACAGTGCAACCAGTGTTGTCCCATTCCAAAATGAACAGTTTTAACAAGTCTGTTATTTTAAGTGAATCAGACTCATGCAACATAACCACTGCAGATTGATTCCAAAACAAATGATTCTATTGAGTCAGTTCTTCTTAGTAAGTCAAATTATTCCAATGAGTTGGTTCTTCTTAATGAAACAAATCATGCAGCATAACCGGTGAAAATTTCCTAAACTAATGACTCTAATGTGTTGGTTCTTTTTAGTGGATCAAACACATGCATCATTGCACCAGTGTAATCTGATTCCAAAATAAATTATTCTAATGAGTCGGTTCTATTTAGTGAATTAAACCCATTCCGCTTACAATATTCCACTTACTGTGAGACTTAAAGGGATAGTTCACCCAAAAATGAAAATTATCCCATGATTTACTCACCCTCA
This sequence comes from Ancherythroculter nigrocauda, assembly GCA_036281575.1. Lineage (NCBI taxonomy): Eukaryota > Metazoa > Chordata > Actinopteri > Cypriniformes > Xenocyprididae > Ancherythroculter > Ancherythroculter nigrocauda. The sequence goes on along the minus strand of VTFQ01000003.1, from coordinate 19,875,139 downwards.
AGCCACCCTTGTTGTCTTCTTTCAGACGAACACAATCAGAGTTATATTATAAAATATAATTGTAGTGAATGGTGCTCCTGATTTTCAAGTCCAAAAAAAGTGCATCCATCCATCATAAAAGTAATCCATACGGCTCCAGGGGGTTAATAAAGGCCTTCTGAAGCAAAGCGATGGGTTTTGTAAGATGAACTAAAATAACTAGCTTCTGGCAGACGGCCTACACAAATCAACTTAGAGTAACTTCTGATGCGACGTATGACGTAGGATGTAGGAGTATCAGAAGCCAAATAGGGCTGGACAACAAACTCAAGCTTATTTAAACGATATTTCTCTTTAAAGGTGCCACAGAATCAAAAATTTAATTTACCTCGGCATAGTTGAATAACAAGAGTTCATTACATGGAAAAGACATACATTGAGTTTCAAACTCCATTGCTTCCTCCTTCTTATATAAATCTCATTTGTTTAAAAGACCTCCGGAAAACAGGCGAATCTCAACATAACACCGACTGTTACGTAACAGTCGGGATCATTAATATGTATGACCCCAATATTTGCATATGCCAGCTCATGTTTGAGGCATTACACAAGGGCAGCCAGTATTAACGTCTGGATCTGTGCACAGCTGAATCATCAGACTAGGTAAGCAAGCAAGGACAATAGCGAAAAATGGCAGATGGAGCGATAACAAAGTCCCTTTAAGACAAGTCATTTCACTCGGCGGCCATCTTTGAATTGCCTCTCGGGCATCCTGGGCATCATGCAATCTCTTTGAATGGGGAAACATCAAATTCTCCAAAACTGTTCGCCAACCTTACGATTAAATTTCATATTTGAAATCACCAATGAAATATAACAACAACCGGCTCATAAATTTAGTTTCTAAACGCTCGAAACATGATAAAAAAAACTATTTTTCAGGCTGGATCAAGCTAATGCGCATGCGCAAATCTAAATGCGCGTCTCTTCGAAGGCGCGCGTCTGACTGTTTCTATAGAAACCGGTGATTCTAACGGCCGCTGAAGTGACGCAATGACTTTACCAGTTGGCGAATGGCTCTTATTTAGAAGGCGGGACTTATTCCGCCATATTGCGCGTTACACTTTCTCCCATTCAAAACAATACGAGTGACACATCTTGTGTTATTCTATAGTCTTTGGCGATAATAACTGACATGATCCATGATTACATGATATTTTTAGTGATATTTATAAATTGTCTTTCTAAAAGTTTCGTTAGCATGTTGCTAATGTACTGTTAAATGTGGTTAAAGTTACCATCGTTTATTACTGTATTCGCAGAGACAAGAGTCGTCGCTATTTTCATTTTTAAACACTTGCAGTCTGTATAATGCATAAACACAACTTCATTCTTTGTAAATCTCTCCAACAGTGTAGTATTAGCCCGTTAGCCACAGAGCATATAGCTTCAAACTCATTCAGAATTAAATGTAAACATCCAAATAAGTACTATACTCACAGGAATCGACGCATGCATGCAGCATGAATGACGAACATCTTGTAAAGATCCATTTGAGGGTTATATTAGCTGTGTGAACTTTGTTTATGCACTGTATAACTGCACTTATAGTGGAGAGCTCGAGAGGGCAGGGAGCGAGAGATTTAAAGGGGCCGCGCAGCCTGAATCGGTGCATAGTTAATGATGCCCCAAAATAGGCAGTTAAAAAATTAATAAAAAAAAAATCTATGGGGTATTTTGAGCTGAAACTTCACAAACACATTCAGGGGACACCTTAGACTTATATTACATCTTTTGAAAAGACATTCTGCGGCACCTTTAAAAAAATGGCACTTTAGACTTCTAATTTGTGACCAGTGTTTTGTTTTGCTCTATCCTCTGTGCTTCCGAGTTCGTCATTGTGTCATGCATTAGGTCAGGGGTTACTCTTTTGGTGGAAATCAATTTGTGTAGGCCGTCTGCCAGAAGCTAGTTATTTTAGTTTATGAAGATTTAAATATGGATATTTTTCTTACAAAAACCCATGGCTTCGCTTCAGAAGGCATTTCTTAACCCACTGGAGCCATGTAGATATCTTTTATGAGGAGAGATGCATTTTTTTGGACTTCAAAGTCAGGAGCACCATTCACCACCATTATAAAGCTTGGAAGAGCTGGGATATTTTATAACTCAGATTGTGTTCGTCTTAAAAAAGATAGTCATATACTGTACACTTAGAATGGCTTGAGGGCGAGTAAATCATGGGATTTTTTTTTTTTTTTTTTTGGAGTGAACTATCCCTTTAAATCTGTATAGTTACTGACAGGTTGCTCAAAGTAGTTAAACAATATGAGTTTTGTCAGTAGTATTTTATAAAAAAAAAAAAATTAAAATGTCATATTTTGGGTTTAGCATTGCTATTTGATATATAGTTGGACTGCATTTATGCCGCCACTAATAAGGTTGTGAAAAGTCATTAAAAGTGGCGAAAATGCACTCAAAAATTGTGAGTGAAATTACATTTTTTCTCTCAAATATGTATTATTCACAAGTACTAATAGAGTCATCAACAGAACCAGAACTGTTAAGTCCCTTACCATTTTTAATTGATGGCAGTGGGGATGCATAAGACAAAAAAGGGGAAACACCACCCTATGAGAATCATAAATTAGATAAAAATGTGCTCTACCGCAAAAGCCAACAATCATATCAAATTATCAAACGTTATAGAACTAGCGGATCACACTGTAAGCCTGTGTGAGCCATTCTTTCTTGTTCACCACTGTCTTTCTGTTCAACAGATATCATTAAAATCTTCCTAATTTGTCAAATTTGCGCTTTATTTTTTTCAAATCAACTGAAATCAACAAAGACTGTAGAAAAGAAAGCAGTGCTCTCTCTATTAGAGTTGCAGGCATTCTAACACATACTGAGTGAAGTGAATAGATGTGCTTGCACAGCCAGTTCTCCCCAAATGTCCTTGACCTTAGAGACAGCCTGCAGAAATACGTATATTATGTTGAAGAGACTGGACCACTCTTGCATCCTTCTTCCTCCTCCTCTCTTTTTATAGTTTGATTGTTCATGTCCTGATTTATAACAATCAAGTGCAGTCTCTGCGATGATGTACTTTAACACCAGCAGGGCTGGCGAGCAGAAATGGGCCCTGTTGATTGCGTCGTACGGTTCACGGACGGGTCTGATGTAACTGAGGGTGAACGCAGTATTTCACATGTGGGAAATCTCATGAGGAAAGGTCTTCAAAGTGACCTGACACTCAAACACATTTACTGAACACATAAAACACTCTAATAGTGAGAAGATAAGACAAAGTATGATCTGAGAGAAATAGAAATAACTGACGCTGTCCAGAAATCACAAATAATCAACTTAAATCAGCCACACAAAAGGTTTAGTTCTAGCAAAAATTAAATTCTATCATTATTTACTCTGATATGTCATACGCTGGAACACAAAATTAGGAAATGATGAAGATTTTTTACACTGATCTTTATATACAACAACCACAACCATCAAGCTCCAAAAAAAGTAAAATATATCATAATATCATAATATTAGTACATATAACTGTACACAAACATGACGGTTCAGTATGTACCTCGGTATTGAAGTCACGGTTCGGTACAGCAGGGGGGAGAAAACTAAATATAAAATTGCTTCTTTTTTCTTCTTTTTTATTAAACAATGGTTGGGCGCCCCTTCTTGCACATTACTATAATATTAAAGGTTACAATTAACAACAGAGCGCAAACTATTAAATTCAGTTGATATTTATTTTTAGATATAATCATCAACACTCAAATAAAAAAAATAAAATAAAAAAATAAAAAAACGTAAATTGCTCATAAGGCATGTTTTGAATTAACTTCTAAATCTAATTATTAAATTATTTATCAATCATTTTTCTACTCCAATTCATTTTTGAAATATAATCATTTACACAGTTACTGTCATAACTTCTTTTCATAACAAATTTCTTAAAATAAATAGTAAATATAATGAGTATACAAATAAATATAGTGCATATATTTAGTAAAATGCTCCCCTCTAGAGTTCATTTCTTTAATGAACTAACATGCTGTGGACACTGAATGACTTGCCTGAGGTAAATGTAATGCTATTCTCAAGCTGTTTTATTGATGTGCTTCCGCCGTTGAAACACTGGTTAAGAGATTTCACATAAACATATCTCTACATAGATCATCTGTTCTTTTTCTTCTGCACTTTTTCCTGTTGTGGCAGTTAGCAAACAGTGTTTGAGCCCTTCTGGATTGGATTGTCTATCGCCTGTGACTGACTGCATTCGTCATTTGACTGCATGCACCGAACCATGATGCCCGTACTGTGACAGTTCGGGACGAATACATGTACCATTACACCTCTAATACATGTAAAACACAAAACTGATGTGAGCTGCTTTGGTGGAGAATGGTGACTGTGTCTAAAACTTCAGATGACACATAGCTCATATCTCCATCACTGTAAGTTAACAAAACCACACATGAAAAACAGCAACACATGGTAGACATGCCTGCATTTGTGACATGACAGAAAACTAGTTGTCCAGTCCGGTTGCGTTCACACAGCGCATGTTTTCTGAGAATGTGGTCATGAGTCCTGAAAATTTACGAGTGTTAGTTCGGTTACAGATTGTGGTTGTATCAGAACCGTGTGTGAACGTATCCATAATAAAAACTCAAATTCTGCTGCTGTACAAACTGCCGTACGGAGCAAGCTGCATCAAGTTTCTTCAAAAGTTTCACTTCTGGACTGTACAGAGAGGGAAAAACATATTGAGTAAATCATGACAGAATTTAGGGTGAAATATTCCTTTAAAATGATGCCAAAGTAAATAATTGATTGCAATATTCAAGAAATCACTTTTCTGTTTTCTGCTTCATTTTCTGAGAAGCGCCTGTCATCACCGCGTTGCTCCAGTTTTCATTCCGTGGTATCCGGCTTTCAACACATTTTGTCATTCAAATGTTTCATTGCATATTTCCCTATGCTCTTTGTTCATCCGTTTGCATCTGGGCCCGTATTCCTCCCTTCCGTTTGCTGCATTACCATCTGCTCAGAGAAAAGTAGTACCTGGACTGGCACAGCTTTGCAGGATGCAGTTGCCTGCCAACCCTGGCTTGGATGGCCTGTGGATGTGCCAGCCGGGGGCCAAGGAGCATGAGCCAGACTGGTGTGAAGATAGAAGCGCAATAACCAGCAGGGGAAGAGGAAGTATTGCTTATTTGCCTCAAATCAAGGTGTAGTGGAGGGCACAGGCGGTCATTTTCAGATGCAGGATTGGGACACTGATGGCTGTACAGTACACGTAAGGTGATAATTAATGCATGGGTTGACAGCATTAGTTATCAGCATGATATTTCTGTTAGGTTGCTGGGTTAGCATACACTCATTTGTTCACTTATTCATCTGCATGTCTATTTTTCTCTCATTTATGTTCTTGCTTAGAAATGCATATTTCTAATCAGCAAAACCCAACAATTTGTGCACTGTACACTGTTTTATTCTTTGGTACTCCTGCAAAAAGAACAATTTAGGGTGTACTAACACTAGGCATGTTTGCCTTGAAGCCCGAGCTTGATTGTCCCCGACTCTCCACTCCCCCGCTGGCCTTCACTCACATTACACGTTCCGGGCCGGAGCATGCTTAAGTCATATACGATGCAACTTTTGTATGAAAGAAAACTCTTAGAATTAATATACTATACCGTGATATATTACCATTCAAAAGTTTGGGGTATGTAAGTTTTTTTTATTATTATTATTTAAATTATTTATTTATTGAAGTTTAAATTTTGATGTAATTTCCCATCATTTATGATAACGCTTCCCTGTCATTGACGTAATTTTCCAGCAATCCATGTTTTCACTGATATACAGTAAGGGGTGCTATTATACATCTTTTGAAAGAGTACAGAATCTCTGGATCAAAACATAGGAAAAGAAGAAGCAAAAACAAGCGATAAAAGCATTGCTTATACACATGTAAAATAATGTAATAATCAAGCATTAAAGGGCTAGTTTACCCAAAAATGAAAATTATCCCATAATTTACTCACCCTCTAGCCATCCTAGGTGTATATGACTTTTTTCTTTCAGCCAAACACAATCGAATTTATATTAAAAAATATCCTGGCTCTTCCAAGCTTTATAATGGGAGTGAATAGTAACTTGTGAAAGGTAGATTTTGAAGCCCAAAAAAGCACATCCAGCCATCATCCATACGGCTCCAGGGGGTTAATAAATGCCTTCTGAAATGAAGCAATGCTTTTTTGTAAGAAAAATATCCATATTTATAACTTCAAAATCTCGATTACAATTCACAAGCTTGGAAGAATCAGAATATTTTTGAATACAACTCCAACTGTGTTTGACTGAAAGAAGATAGTCATATACACATAGGATGGCTTGAGGGTGAGTAATTGATGGGATAATTTTCATTTTTGGGTGAACTAACCCTTTAAACAGCATATAAATCAAAACTGCCTAATGTTACTGAATGAAATGTCAACCCAGGTAGAGGTATAGGACTGTGTAAGTTTTGTGGGTGTTGATGGACTCGATCTACTCCATCTATGTTTTGATCATCATTCTGGATGCAGTCTTTGACAAAAGTGTGATTTTTTTGTTCAAAATGTACCTTTTTTTTTTTTTTTTAATGAAACTTGCCCCCATTCAAGTGTTGATAAAAAAAGAATGCGAGCTAGCTTTTCCTGAAAAAAAAAATAATCCTGAAAACAGAAAAAATGTTTATGTGTGTGTAGAGAGAGAGAGAGAGAGAGAGCGAGAGAAACGTCAAACTTTGACAGAAGAGCAATAATGCATGGCCCTATGAGCTTGAGAATGTTTGGAAAGCCATTATTTTCGCAATTTGGTGCCATTCTGAACTTGAAATCTCTGTATTATTCTAGTCCTTGTCTTACGAATTTAATCAGTGCGGCATATTTCTGTGCCCAAGTTTTTTACAGCTTAACATCCATATTGAAAATCAATGGACATACAGATGGACTCCAGTTGGCATGCTGCCCATTCATTTAATTCAAGAAATATGTAGCAATTTTTCTAGTCCACATTATTGAGTCTGAATCGAAAAAAATAAACCTAATAAGCCTAAAGCCAGGGTCAGAGGAAAAAATAAAGAAAGTTTCAGACAACTTAGCGCAAGCTTATGAAATTACAGTCAATAACAAGAATTGCATTACACCAAAGGATATTTTTCAAAACTCTATGATGCATTTCATCTAAAATGAGGCCCTATCTATTAGCATGTGGAGGACTGAGGACTTTCAGTTCAACTGGTCAAAGGTTTATAAGAAAATCAAAATGTAAGGATACACAATCAGAGGCCACGCATGTCCTTTACAGAGTGAGAATTAAAGAAGGATCTGTGGGCTTGAACATAAAAGCAACACCCCGAGAAATCAACTATTTCTCTTTCATTTCAACATCTCTCTGTGTGAATCCAGACGGCACTCATTTCTACAGCCTGGATGACTTTCAAGTCACCAGCAGATCTCCACAGCTTCCTCTACCTCCCCGATCTCTCCTCCACCTATCAAATGAATGCTCTGTGATGCCTATTTAACTTAAAAAAATAAATTATTGGAGTATCAGGCAGACCACCTGGTTCAATAAATGATGAATGGGATGAATCGATTAATAATGCATTGGAGCAAGTCTTCTAGTCTGTTTGATTGGCAGTGCTAAGAGACTTAAAAGGGGAGGATGTGACACAGCCGGTCACAGGAGTTTAGCTACCAAAAAAATATTTCTTTCCTCTTTTCCCCCCCTAACATAAAATAATGCACTATGTTCTGTCACTCCACAAACAGCATTACGTGCCTTGTAACTTTGTGAATAGTATACATCTGTTTTCTTCAGCATGGATCTTCTCAATTTCTCTAAGATTCAAAGCGCACAACTCACTGGACTGTGACTGACGCTTCCTTTTATCTCGCCTTTCTTTTCGCTTATCTTGTCGAGAGTGCGAGTGAGTGGCGGCGTATGCATCCCAACCTTTTAGCTTCCCAACCTCATTTTCCCCCCATAGTGAAGTGCCCCATGGGGGTGTGCGGATAAATCAATTAATCCTGATCTCCTTTGCCAATCCGAATGGCCTGATCGCTAATGATCTGCGGCCTGTTGCAGTTTAGCGCTTAACCAATTCATCATCTCTCCACCTGCACTTCCCACGCTGTTTTACATATAAATTACAGACCGACGCAAGGAAGGGAAAAAAAACAGATCGGACAGTGCCATCTTTATTCCCCGGCCCCCTGGTTTCATTTTGCAAAAACATTAAGACGGTGGAAATGAAATCTGATGGAAAGGGAGATGAAGGAGGAGAGGGATGGATACAATTATCAGATGCCTATCATCACTTACCGCCGCCTCAGAGTAATTTAAAATCATGTACACCTTCACAACAACATGAAGACACACTTCAAGGCCAGAGAAGACGTGAAATGTAAAACCTTGTTACATTTAAATCGTCTGCTAAGCTAGAGAATATAAAGTGCCTAGCATATATTAAAGCAATAAGCCATGGGTCGTGAGCTAAAGTGATTTCATCACGGGTAAAGAGTGTTCTTTAGCACAAGACGAAGCAGAGCTGTCAAAAAACTATTTAACTGTGGTAAAATCACTGTAGCTCATAGACTCAAGTAGATTATTGCTTTTATAAGACACTGAATATGCTAAATGACACCAGTGCTAAATTTATTTTTATTACTGATCAGAATTAGGGCTGCACGATTCATCAAAAGAGATGTAATTGAATATATATATGCACTGTGTGTTTCAGAGCGAAGCGATGCATTGTTGTCCTAATCTGAATCACGTGAATGCCTCATGGTTCAGTGTTTTCAGTGTCTCGGAGCAGCTCGGTTACAGTTTGGATCACTTTTAACCTGCATTTGGAAATGCAACATGCGCCAACCATCTTCCCAACCTTTAAGGACTCTCTGCGGTTTTCCACCAAAATAGTTGTATTGTAAAAAATTATATATATATACAGTACCGGTCAACAGTTTGGAAACATTAATATTTTTAATGTTTTTGAAAGAAGTGTTGTATCATCAGGACTGCATTTATTTGATCAAAAATAGAGAAAAAACAGTAATATTGTAAAAATTTTTACAACTTAAAATAACTGTTTTCTGTTTTAATATTCCTTAAAATATAATTTATTTTTGTGATGCAAAGCTGAATTTTCATCAGCCATTACTCCAGTCTTCAGTGTCACATGATTCTTCAGCAATCTTTCTAATATGCTGATTTATTATAGATGTTGGAAAAAGTTGTGCTGCTTAATGTTTTTTATAATATATGATACTTTTTTCAGGATTCTTTGATAAATAAAAAAGTTAAAAAGAACAGTATTTATTTAAAATAGAAATCTTTTGTAACAATATACACTACCTTTCAAAGGTGTTTTTTTTTTTTGTTTGTTTGTTTGTTTGTTTGTTTTGAAAGAAATTAATACTTTTATTCAGCAAAGATGTGTTAAATTGATAAAAAGAGATAGTAAAGATTTATTTTGTTAGAAAATATTTCTATTTTGAATAAATGCTGTTCTTTTTAACTTTTTATTCATCAATGAATCCTGAAAAAAATTATCACATTCCAAAGAAATATTAAGCAGCACAATTGTTTCTAAATTTGATAATAACTGAGATTCAAATCATCATATTAGAATGATTTCTGAAGGATCATGTGACACTGAAGACTGGAGTAATGATGCTGAAAATTCAGCTTTGCATCACAGGAATAAATTAAATTTTAAAGTATGTTAAAATAGAAAACCATTATTTTAAATTGTAATAATATTTCATAATATTACTGTTTTTTTCTCTATTTTTGATCAAATAAATGCAGCCTTGATGAGCATAAGAGACTTTTTTCAAAAAGATTAAAAATAGTAATGTTTCCATCTTTTGACTGGTACTGTATATTACTATTATGATGATGATGATGATGATGATGATGATTTTATTATTATTATTATTATTATTATTAATAATATTATTATTATATTTTTCTTGAATGCTTGATATTTTATTTTATACACTTTAGTTTAGGGTCCAATTCTAACTATTAACTAGTTGTTTATTAGCATGCATATTACTAGGATATCGGCTGTTTATTAGTACTTTTAAAACACATATTAATGCTTTATTCTGCATGACCATATTCTACATCCCTTAATTCTTAAGTTTAACACTTAAACTTAATAACTACCTTACTAACTATTAATAAGCAGTAATTAGGAGTTTATTGAGGTAAAAGTTGTAGTTAATATTCAATTAATAGTGAGAATTGGACCCTAATCTAAAGTGTGACCAAAATTTGTATTTATTATTCTTATTCTTATTATTGCTGCTGTTGTTGTTGTTGTATAGTCCTTTTGATATACGATCACAATTTTTTGTAAAATTGTGAAGCCCTACAAGTACAGCAAACCATGGGGAAAATGTATTTTAAATCAGAATTACAATGTGTGTTTTTTCAGAAAAATCACAATTATATTTTTCCCAAAAGCATGCAACCCTGATTAGAATAGCCATATTATAATAAATGAGTATGCTGAATACAACTTATTAATGTAATTAAGAAGCAAACTTTGAGTGTGACTGTTTTTAGTCAAAACTGGATCCGTAATTTAATTATTAAACATTTTATAAGAGGCTGTTGATGAGCGCTTAAGCCGTGTGGAATCATTTAAATTGATAATGTGTTTGTTTTGAATATAAATGACCAGTGGAAGAGGTAATGTCTCCTAACAGCCATGGGAACAATGACACTTGTAGGTACTTGATCAAAGCTAAGGCTAAGAGAAGAGCAGTCTTTTAGCGTTCTTGAGGGAAGTGAGGTAAACATGTTTGGACATAAGCAGATGCGGCAGGTGCAACCAGATGTCTTCATCTATCTCCAAAGTGTCTTTTCAAAGACGTCGCACACAGATGGGCCTAGCCTAATACTGGCAAGCACCATACCTCAATCTTTTTTTTCTTTTTTCTTTTTTCTTTTTTTTAATATATGAGCTTGCATAAGGTGGTCTGCTATGCCACTTCTGAACGCAAATTACATTTAAAGTCACTGAAAAAAAAGGGCTATGCTGAAGAAAGTATCAAATCAACTACTCAGTAAATCAATTTGCACATTGCTTTTTTTTTTTAAATATTTGGTTTGGCAGGCCTCTTCAAAGGAGTCAATGAAATTTATTTTTTTTTTTTAACATGACTTATTTAATACATTCATTTACACCTTCTTTTGATATGCCATACCTTCAAAGAGAGGGAGCTGCATTCTTCCACGACAGCTGTTTGATGTTGCTTTCCAGAAAATATATATTTTGCTTTTTTTAACTGCCGTTGACCTGATAATGAATGCTTTGTTGTGGATGTAGCACAGCTGCGCATTGTGCCTTACAATGGCCTTTAGCTGTCACTTTATTCATAAAATAGCACAACCTTGAGATATCACAATCACTGCTAGCGGGATAGTTCACGCCACTCCCCAAAAAAAAAAAAAAAACTAATCAAAAAAATAAAAAATAAATAAACAAATAAATTAAAAATACAAATTCTCTCATCATTTACTCATAGGTCATTCAAAACTCAGATGGCTTTCTTTCTTCTGTGGAACACATAAGAAGATATTTTGAAGAACATTTTAGCTCCATTTTATAAAAAACAATAAATTCCAAATACTAGTTTAATAATAGTTTCAAGATCCAAAAAGGACATAATTTTTGGGTGACCATATGGATGCCACTTTATGCACATTTCACATTAAACTATTTAAAAAAATTATGTTTTGGTAAATCATAATGACATTATGACAAGTCAAAATTATGACAGTCATAATTATGAGAAACTGTTTAGATTATGACAAATAAGTTATAATTATGTGATAAAAGTGAAAATTATGAGAGAAAGTTAAAATAAGGAGATAAAAAGTCAGTTATGACACTGAGAAAAATGTAACTTTTTATGTCTTAATTTTGACTTTTTCCTCTAATAATTTACACTGTCTTATAGAGCTGCATTATGTGCCATAACTACACTGTAAAAAATGACCGTGATTTTAACAGTAAAAGACTGTAAAAATGCTGTGGTGAAAAACTGTCAATTGGTTTACAGAAAGTTTCCGTACTATATACGGTGAATAACTGTAATAGATCTAACGGTACATTTAATGTAATTTTACGGTAAAATACCGTTAAATTCACAGTTTTTGGAAGTGAAAAATAACAATTCATTGTCAAATTTACAGTGAAAAACCGTAAATTGACATTCCCACAATTCCCTGCGTGACACTTCACATTTGATATATTTTCGTTGAAATAACTGTTTCTTCTTAGTTTTTCTAATTTTTTTTTCTAATCAGTTATGTACATTAGGGTTTTATGTTACATCTAATGTTGTTAAATTAATGTTTATTGCATTTTTTAAAATTTCATGCATGTTACCATGATGGTGTTTAGTGTGTGTGTGAATGACACTGTGTGCACCTTCTATATATTAGTATTGTCCTTCTCAGCTTGTGGAAAAGCTGCTTGTGATGAACTTTGATTCATCATGTGACTCTTATCACCACTGTGTTTGGTGACTGTCAGTGTATTATAAAAATACAAAACAGATATTAGTACTTCATTAGGTTGGTAAATTAACATTATATCAGTTAATGAAATATGTTATTTTACCGTAAATTTAACAGATTTTTTTTTTTACATTGCTACTGTATTTTTTACAGTAAAGTTCTGGCAACGACAGCTGCCGTTTTTTTACCGTAAATTTTACTGGGATTTTTTTTTACAGTGTATGGCATTTATGCAATAACTATAACATAGTTTGTTAACATTTTTTTCTTACGTGGTGAAAATGAGCTCCCATTCCTTTAAAAAATTGGAATAAAACAACACTGTTGGTGTCTTTATCTGAGACTATCTGGAATATGTTTAAATTTACTTAGTCTCAGCAATTTCGGATACCGCTCAAGGCACTGCTGTCTCTTTGAAATTGGACAACAGTTTGTTCATTTTGCCACTTACATCAGCTCTCTGAAACAATCATCCTGTTCTGAATGCAGTGGGATTCTCCATCCCTCCTCTACCTCACGTCTGGCCGATTAAAAACGTCCACTAAGCCAAATCTAGTTCAAAAATAGGGCTTGGCCGCTGCATTTTCAATCCACTTGGGCCTCTGCATCAATGTCTTAAAGCATTTCCCAGTTGTTTTTGGTTGTCAGCTAGTTTGGAGGGTGTGAGCAGGTTTGGGTTATAGCGTGGCAGCAGCCAGTATTGAGGTGCTGCATGTTTAATAGCATCTAGAGGGAATGTCAATTACACGTGTAAGATTGATTTGGCTTTTCTGTTCTCCGCGTTGATTCCCACACCCTGTCTCCCACATCTCACACCCCGTCTCACCTTAGCACCTACACACACACACACACACACACACACACACACAGGTTCATTTTTGTGAATTTTGGGGACATTCCATAGGCGTAATGGTTTTTATACTGTACAAACTGTATTTTCTATCCCCCTACACTACCCCTACCCCTAAACCTACACATCACAGGAAACTGTGCACATTTTTACTTTCTCAAAAAAAAAAAAACTCTGAATGATTTATAAGCCTTTTGAAAAATGGGGACATGGGGTAATGTCCTCATAAGTCACCCTCTTCTTGTAATACCTATATACTGCATGTCATACCCATGTCATTATACAAATTTGTGTCCTGATATGTCACAATTAAACATGCGCACACACACAAATACATCAGTATCTGTCTTTTTTTTCATATATACCATAAGAATTACTTGAGCATATAACTTGTCATACCATTTGTGGGTAACACTTTATTTCAGTGGTCCACTTTCGACATTCTATAAGTAACTTTGCAAGTACATGTCAACTAACTCTCATTACAGTATTAATAACTGCTAACTCTTTATTTTGATGCTCCCCAACAGAAATTCTATTGAATATAAGTAACTTTGCAAGTACATGTCAACCGAACCCAAACGTAACAGTCTACTACTACTAACACTCTAATCAGTGGCGTAGCAAGTCAGCCCCGGGCCCATATGCAAATTTTTTTACGGGCCCCCCGTGTTGTTGTTGTTTTGTTTTGGTTTTTTTGGGGGGGGGGGGTCTTATGCGAAGGACTTTAAGGACTTTAATATAAATAAGATATTATCACTAACATGCAGACAGAAATGGTAAAAACATTTATAGGAATGATAAAACGGCTTTTCAACACAGTCTACGTTTGAATTCGACCGATACGACTCTTGCTTTGGAGTTTCAGAATGATCATAGCATCATTTCAGATGCGATGAGTCCGAAAATTATTCTAGTTATGAATGAATTATTCTGTCTTTTTTTAATGCACGTTTTATTCCTAATAAATTTACTATAAGTTTCTTCTCTAAATATTTTTCCATCACGTTTTATGTGCATTTTATTTCGTTGAATAAAGAGTATCCACCCCAACGAGTGTACGAGTCATAGGCGCCGATTTATGTTTCTGCCGGTGGGTGCCCAGTAAACCCCCCCCCCTTTTTTTTATGTTATAGTTTCATCCTTACAGCTACATTACAATATTAGTATTGTACTACTATTATATTTTAGACAAATCTGCACTTAGTTTTAGTATTCACCATTGGTTTCGTGGTAGAATTTTTGTCAATAGAGTCAGAAGTTCAGCTGTGCTCTAATCAGCGGTTCGAATCCGCCCTCGCATAGTTTTTTTTTTTTCTCATTAAGATCAAATAAGTTTATTTATGATTGTATATCAGTAACAGGGACACATTTGTGTGCATTTTGCTAGTGACTTCGCTGGAAAGAAAAGTCTAGCGAATCGCGATAGATTGACGCGCATGTATGTAGCCTACCATAGACTGTAAAAAGGTAACGTTATGTACACGAGTCACCATTCCTCCACTTATAACAGCGGTAACACAGCATTTCAAAAACAACACGTTCCAGCGCCAGATCGCTTATTATTTAACTCAAATGAACGTCAACTGGATGTTTCATTTGAATTCGACCAAAAACAAGCACATTCTTTTCATGAGTGTTGTCGTGCTCTCGCTGAAATCTGAAGATAACGTTACCTAAAGGTAGCCTACACTGTTATTTCGTCAGTCAGTCATGAACGTCAGGTGGTTAAAAGCTTCTGGCAACTTTAAATCCAGGAAAGAAGACCATTTTAGGGACAGGGCAAGGACAGTTTGAGTTCTGATTCTGAGCGCGAGAGTGAAGGAAATCCGACTGGTAGTTGAGAGATTTGTGCTCGCTCAACACTGGATGCGCTCTCGAGTTTTGCCATTAAAATAACGTCATAGAAACAGCCTTAAATAAACGAATATAAGGATCGTTTCTGATAGCTGCAATCGATTTTTTACTTTACTACTTTTACTATCCATGGAAAATATCTCGTATTTTTCCGTGGGTGCTTGACCATTTCCACTCATTTCCACTTCCACGGGATCGGCGCCTATGGTACGAGTTACATTTATTCACATCTTGTGCAGTATCTTAAAATGTGCAGACGTAGTCGTTTTTTCAGAAAACCAATATGACTCATTTAAAATTCTGTACTACTTACATTAGCCTACTGCATACATAAGTTTTCAGAAAGCGAATACTGGTCAAATACAATAGATCATCGCTAAGACATGGCATTGACCATTTATGGTCCATTTATTAAGATTCTTAATGATTTTCAGTACATTTATCAGACTATAGAAAGTTATTGACAACATTATTTCTATTATACTTCATTTTTCTGAACATGTACACGGGTTCTCTCTCTCTATTTAGCTGCAGAAAGACGGGTTCGGCGTGTGCGCTGCGCACTATCTAGTGGACTTCTGTTTTCAAGCGCTCAATTCACTCTATTGTACAGCATGGGCTGTTGTACAGTACACACACATTGTCCATGCCATCACAAAAATTGGGCTGCACGTGAATGGGTAGTGCGGTCGTCTGCGAACACTCCTACTGACGAAAATTCCACGATGCGGACGGTGCGCGGACGCCCTAAGTATAGCCTACTTTGGGGTAGGCCGTATCGGGCCCCCAATCCGCCCGGGCCCATATGCACGTGCATACCTTGCATGCCCAGACGCTACGCCACTGACTCTAATGGGAATTATTTGACATGTAGTTGAGAAGTTACTTATAGTTAGTAGAATGTAGTGGTTAAATGGATCATTGTTGATCAATTGCAAGTTTCACCGCAATAGAGTAAAAGGTTATAATGAGCACGTGTTTTGTCTTGCTAGTTTACACATCAAATAGATATAAAACCATTCCAGCGCTAGAAGAGGCAAAAGAGGATTTAATTCGGTATCGCACGCCACGCTGTTATCGGTGCGCACAGATGCACACACACATAGAGAGAGCAACATGTTCTCCAACCAATACGCCCATATAGGTCGTTTGTCACTTCCCTGAAATACGACTCAAAGGAGCGTTTACTAAAGTGGCACCCCTATGGACAACAGGACACTTTCATTTTAATTCATGAAATACGACCCATAGGAGCATTTGCTACAATTGCGCCCCTTTCGACAACAGGACATTTTCATTTTAATGCATTGTTCCCTTTTATCTGTGTCATATTTCAGGTTTCGCATAGCTCAATTGGCAGAGCATTGCAATAACAATATGCAATCATGTGATCATGCGATCGTGGGTTCGATCCCAGGGAACACATGTGCTCATAAAGTGTGTATGCACTATAAATCACTAAGGTTAGGTTTAGGGATGGGGGTGGGTGTAGTCGTTAATAAAAAAAATTAGTTTTGCTAAATGGAAATAGGACAAATGGTGTAAAAAGTCCACACATTGCATTTAAATGAACACGCATTTTGATTGGTAATGACAGTCGTACGTCATTTCATGACGACAGACGTAACATGACACTGTCATTATTTTTACGCCCACTAGAGGGCACATGACTTCAAAACATAATAAGGTGCTTGAAAAACGACCTATAGGGTCGTTTTTGTTTTTTTTTTTTTTTGGAGGACAGTCTCAACACATACACGCATTGTGTCAGTCAAAACACCCCTCTCGGCAAGTATTCCCGTAAACACATTCGGTTATGTCTTATTTGAACGAGGTGAGAATTCAGGTGTGTATCTATCGGATGTGTGCGTGGGGGACTTACTCTTAAAGTGACAGCAGCCTATAAATTCCTGCTGTTGTCTGTCATGTAAATCAAACAACAAAACACAGCTTTAACAAAGATTAATCTATATTAAATTTATACAGTGAACGGTATCATTTTATATTTAATTATTACATTTCTGTACATGAAAATTAATACTACAGTTGGACCTTATACTTTAATTGTAACTGTATGTTACTTATCTATGCTTGTAATTGTTGTACAGTATTTGTTCTTTTTACAGTATGTTCACTTGTCTTTAATAATGTATTAGTTAGGCTAGTAGTTTCTGCTGTGGTATCTGTGTAGTTAAAGTGGGCTAAGTAGCCTAATAAATGCAAAGTTACCTCCCACCCATATATATATATATATATATATATATATATATATATTTTTTTTTTTTTTTTTTTTTGTGCTGATCCGAAAAATTATCCAATCCATGACTTAATAGCCGTGATATGATCCGAACAGTGAGTTTTGTGATCCGTTGAACCACTAGTAGAATGTCTAAATGGACATTCAAAATAAAGTGTAACCCATTTTTGACATGAATATATATGATACCTCAAACTATATGCAGCAATCAGAATTACGCTTTTTGCCTGGTGGACAATAAATCATTAAGAATCTGAACAGAAGGAGATTTAAGCCATGTCTAAGTACCCTATTTTTTCTATTGATTCTTTGGTATTCAATTTGACGTTATGTTTTCAGTTGCATTTATTAAATAGTTTATTATCATCATTTATTAATTACAGTCATCTACTTAATATGGAATGATAACATTTTGCTCCGTTTGTAACTTCTGCTGCAAACTTGTTTTGAAGGGTTACATAATGTTAAATAAGACTACACTTTAAAACCTTAAAAGAATAAAATTACTGTAATCGTTTAACCATTATTTATCATGTAACATTTATTTTGTTTACCATGGGACACAAAATGCATTTTCTCAGTAGAGTCCGTTATGACGACAGAACCATAAAATACACCAAAAAACAAAAATTACAGCAAATTTATTCATTCACTGTAACCCAAATCTTTAGAATCTGTACAGTTGTGAGGAAAAGATCCAAATTCAGGCTTTTATTCTGTGATCTTCATCTCCATTCTCAATAGCGACCTCAAACGCCAAACCCCGCACTTGTTATGAATTCAAAAATTACCGCCTCAAGAAGCTTTACGACACTTTTTACAGCAGTGTGCATATGTACATATTTTATGAAATGCTTATGGGTAGGTTTAGAGGTAGGAGTGGGAATAGCTTCTCAAAATATCATTTTAATGCTATATTGTTACTAAAATTGTAATTTTCCTACACTTATCTGTCCATTACTTGGTATTCTTTTAATATTCTCTATAAAATGGTTATGTTTTGGTTTGGGGGTAGGGTTAAGGGATCTAAAAAAATTGTCTATAAAATGGCAAAAGGGCAATTATACAAATGTTTTTATGATATAAAAGATTCTTAAATATTTTTTTTTTTTTTTTAAATGTAATAATGTTTATGTTTAAATGTTGCCAAAACCTCTATTTTGTATGTTTCAGCATCTATCCAAATGTACAAAAAAGTTTGCTTTATATGTTTAAATGTATTAAAGGATTAGTTCACTGAAAATTACTCCAAGATTTATTCACCCTAAAGCCATCCTAGGTGTATATGACTTTCTTCTTTCTGATAAACACAATCAGAGTTATATTAATAAATATCCTGACGCAATCAAGCTTTATAATGGCAGTGAGTGGGTTTAAAGATCAAGAAAGTGCATCCATCCATTGTAAACATACTCCACACGGCTCCGGGGGTTAATAAAGGCCTTCTGAAATGAAGCGATGCATTTGTGTAAGAAAAATATCTATATGTATCAAGTTATAAAGTAAAATATCTAGTTTCCGCCAGAACGCCTTCTGTATTCAACGTACAAAAAAAAAAAAAAAAAAACGTCTGGTGGAAAAAAAGGCGCTCTGGTGGAAGCTACATATTTTACTTTGTAAATTGGGATATTTTACTTTGTAAATACTTTGCAAATCCGATGGTGTTAATCAGAAAGAAGAAAGTCATATACAGCTAGGATGGCTTGAGGGTGAGTAAATCTTGGGGTAATTTTCATTTTGAAGTGAACTAATCCTTTAATGCCTACGTATTAACAATGAGACCAGACTGAATTACCAGAATATCACAGAAACTTCAAGGTGGGCCCATCCTAAAACTGCATGGCAAAACCACTCAGAACTCTTTAGCAACTGCATACACAACTTAGCCTACATGTTCTTCGGAAAATGATCTACTCTTCAATTTCTCATAAAGTAAGCATTAAATATAATTTTAAGGGAGTCTATTGCCCCGTGTCACTCTTTTGAGCATTTCAGTCGAAGCTTTCTACACTCAAGAATTATTCTATATAACATTTTTTCATATTAGCTGGTTTATTACCAGACATTTATGTGGATTAATCCCTTAACTGCCATTTAGTCTGAAGTAAATCATAACACAGATGTCAATATCACCAAATTGCTTTGCTCTTGAGAGGAGAAGAGAGGTAATAATCGCTGGCAGAATGCGAGGCAATAGCAATAATGGCTTTATTCAGATGTTGTAATCTCAGTAGATCTGTGAAGTTTAGCCATGGCATTTTCCAGCATGCGACGGCTAACTCGCACAATTATCACAATCATTCATCTCATCTTTCAGTGTGATTCGCTTCTACTGAAAAAAAAAAAAAATGTTTTCTTTGGCATTTTCACTTCTGTTCCTGAGGGCTACAGATTGCTTGAAATTCAATTTGTGCCACAGATATACACAGAGCAGGCTGCCTATGACTTTCCCGCTGCATTCTGGGATACGGAAACCCCTGACTAGTTTTAAGTACTGCTAGCACTCACCCCTGTCAAAAAAAATGAAATGCATGCTGGGAGAAAAAGACTTATGTGTGTTCTCTCCACACAGTGATATGTCACTCATGCTTATCTCTCATTCTGTTAGACGTGTTTCGCTCGCTGTGTCATTCTCTCTCCACTCAGAGTCATTCAGTTAATGAACATTTTGAGAAGATCACTTTTTAACACTCACATTTCGCTTGCTGTATTATTTATCATGAAATGCAGCAATGACGGTTACGTTGTCATTAATTGCTGATCCTTATTAGATGCAAATGAACTTACTCCCATGTAAAAGTGCCACTCATTCTGAAATTCTGTAAACACAAAATTGTGTGTGTACGTGCGCTTTTGTGACATATCAGGACACAAATGTGTATAATGACATGGGTATAACACATATAGGTATTACAAGCAGGGGGTGACTTATGAGGACATTACCCCATGTCCCCATTTTTCAAAAGGCTTATAAATCATACAGAATGAGTTTTTTTGAGAAAGAAATACACCTATGGAATGTCCCCACAATTCACAAAAACAAACCTCTGTGTGTGTGTGTGTGTGTGTGTGTGTGTGTGTGTGTGCGTGCGCGCGTCTTGGTCTTTCTGAGTCATACAGCAAGGTGTAATCATGACTATATAACAGGTTATGCTACCTTGAGTCTGACTAATACACTTGTGTTGAACTGAAACTGAATCTAATATATTGAAAATATATTGCAGTTTGACTATACTGTTGAACAACATATGGAACTGGACAAGAAATAAAGTCACACTTACGTAAGGGAATAGACAAGTCCACAATCTCATAACTTGTTTTTCATCAAAAAGCAAACACTCTTTCCAAAATGTCATTCAGAACTATATATTAAACGGAGTGTGATATTATGAAATGTGATATTATGAAATAATCTAACAAAACCTTTTAATAACATAATTTATCATGGTATTATTTAATTTCATTTAATTAAATTGTATTTAATTATACCATTTAATTGCTAGAGTAATGAGAATCTAATTAGAATAAAAAATATTGTAATTCTACTAATTGTAAACTAATTTAATTAATTGTCTTAAAATTGCATCTTTCTTTGACTTATTTAGGCAATTTATTTTTTTTTTTTTTTTCAATTTAAGGTGAAATGTGACCTGGAGATTTTTTTTCACTAAATAGCAAGACACATAGCTATCAAACAGATTAATTTTTAATGCTAGTTCTAATTGGTCTATTGCAATGGCACTCACTTTACTAGTGAGCCACATAACATCCTGAGATTTGAATGACTTAAAAGAGGCTTTTGTCTTTCTGAGCCACTAAGTGTCCCCTGTAAAACCACATTTTGCCTATAAAAAATCTGCTACATTAGTCATTTAGCTTGTTCCCAGTTCACTGAATATGTCTTATCATTTCACAAAGTGAATTTCTGGATGCATAGCGAGCATCAAGATTCAACATTACTTTAAGATGACCATTAGGCACTGTCCAGCTAACAGAGCAGTCAAAAAGAGCACTGCATTTGTTATAGCACAGCATCCTGGGAAAGAAATGTACTTTTGACCTTTGCACTAGCAGTGATTTATACTACAATGAATGCATTCATATTCACATTACACTTTGAGTTGAAATGCCAACCAGCAAGTCCTGAACTTATAAGTGGCTATCTGCTATGATGGAGAAACAGCAGAAAAGATTCAGTCCTTTTAATTATAGTAATCAAGGAAGTGAAGAAAGATTACAGACTAACTACCATAACTACACTCTCAAAACACTTACTGTATAACCATGCCCTAATCACTAAAGGGAATTAAAACTTTATTATAAATCATATTAAGCAAAAAAGGTCTGTATTCTTGATTTGCACTGCTAACATTTCCTTATGTTGGTAAGTTTCAGCAAATCAATTCTTTTGAACTGATGATTTCAATGATTAAATTCAAAAATCAGTGATTCGTTAAGTCATAATGCAAAAGTTTTCACAGAAATAATATTAAGCATTTGTGGCAATATATATATATATATATATATATATATATATATATATATATATATATATATATATATATATATATATATATATATATATATATATATATATATATATATTATTTCTAAGTAAATCTTTAATGTTTTCCTTCGTGCAACAAAAAAAAATAATAATTTGGCAATCAATGTAATAATGAGAATAGTTTTCTGAATTGGCACTTAACATCAAACATGAAGCCTACAGGAGGCCTATTTTGTGCCATTGTCTCTTTCTTTTATGACATGTTTGAGAACAATAAACATCACTGTGACACTTAGGGGAAATAAAATTGCGGACTAATTTTATCCCATTATCTTCACATTACTCTTGCATTATAAAATGTCTTGCTCAAACGGTCATGCTTGTTAGTAAACCCCTGCTGAAGCTGCCATTATTCATAGATTAATTAGTGAATTTGAGAGAGAAAAAGAAAGACAGAACTCAGGTAGGGCCGAACGAATGGGCTAGGTAAGATGGTTATAAAAATCTTTAATCAGAAATAAACATTCATAATAAAAATTCAGTTAAAGTCAATATGAAAACATAACTGATCATATCACTCTTAGATAAAAAAAAAAGAGTTCAAAGGTTCTTGACTCAATTTTAAAGAACCTTTTGTGTCAAAAAGGATAAATGCCTTAAATGACTGCATGATACTTTCATGTTTAACTGATAAAGTATGTTTATGAGCTGATCAGTTAGATAACATTTAGTTAACATTAAAAATGAATTAAAAATAAATTAATTAAAATCAAATCCATAAGATTCTATATAAAGTGCCTGACAGAACCCTTTAAGGTTATAAAACTTTTACTTTTAAGAGTGTGTTTATTTTCTTTATACAGTACATTTTCCTGGTCATAGTGTGTATGATTCATCTGTGGATGTAATTCCAAAGAAAATGTCTCATTGCAAAGGTAAAATGTGTTACAAATGCCATTTTTGTGTTAACCATAAATGTACAATATTATAAACACACAATCATTTTTTAAAGTATATCTGGCACAACCAAATGCTCATTTATAGTGAAACTCACTGAAATACTCCCACATAAAAATGGAAAATCTGTCTTCATTTACTCTCTCTCATGTCTTTCCAAACCTTTTTTGTGTTCCTCAGAACAAAAGAAATCATACAGGTTTTGGAACAACATAATGGCGAGTGTATTTAATTTTTGGGCAAACTATCTTTAGGAGTATTTGTGTGAGCTTTCAATGACCATTTGGTTGTCCAGATAATCACTTTAAAGGGGTCATGACATGGATTTTTTTTTTTTTTTTTTTTTTTTTTTTTAAATTATTTAAATATGTTCCTTGAAGTTTACTTATATTAATAAAGTTATATGTCCTCTTATATGTCAAACTATCAAAGCAAATTTGATTTCTTAAGTCATGACCCCTTTAAAAATGATTGTGTATTTATGATACAGTTGTAGTCAACGCAAAAACAGAATTCGTAACTCGTTTTACATTGCCAATGAGACCTTTTCTTTGGAATTTTATTAACCAATTAATCAATTACATTTTGACCAGGAACATATATAAAGAAAGCAAATATGCTCAGTTCGGTTTTCATGTTGACTTAAACTGAATTATAGCTTGAACTGGTTTGTAATGCTAGCAATAAGTCAATGCGCCATACTGCTATGAGTTTGCCATTTCCAGTAGGGTGCTATTCATTTTTCAAGAGCTTAAAAAAAATGGCCTGGTATTGAATGTTTGGAATGCGGTTACACTGGAGAGTTATTTGTTTCAACAGGCGAAATTATCTTGAAGGGTAAAATATTTGTGGTGGCTGTTCATTTTTGTCTAGCAAAGGCATTTTCAATGCTATTTGTCTTCATTTACATTGCTTGCCAAATACTTCATGGCAGAGCTACCATTCATATCAGAAAAATAAAAATGGTTGCCCTTCAGCTGTCCACCCACAAACCCTTGCACAGGATATGTTTTTGCTTTTATTGTTTTTGTTATTTTTCTGACTCTCACTTTGAAATATAAAATATCTTTTGAGTCTAATGTTTCCAAGTTTTAACAAGTTTGTGCATTATTTGTGTTAGGGGTCAAGAAAGGACACTGAATTCCAAGATGTTTTAGTGGTGGAATACATTAGTCCTGGCATTATTGTTGACATAAGTATATGAGTCTTTGAAAGAATAAAACGTATGGGGTTTATTACTCAATAAAAAGTAATACAACCTCAATATCACTAAGGTTGGAAATAAAGTATTAGTCAAGCGGGTTTGCTATTCTTTGTAAAGCTATATTGGAAGCCCTGTACAAATAAAAAGAATCACCAATAGTTATACAGTATGACATGGGGGTATGACAAAAAAAAAAAACAGGAACTTGAAACTTATCATGATGCTTTCCACATCTAGCAAACCATCTTGCTATACAGGCTTGAATCAAAGAGACAGTATTGACTGCAGAGTATGTTTTTAACCATCCAATTAATTGCATTTTAGACAGTTGGTAACATAGTGTTATAAGATCAGATATATTGCTCTTTCCCCTTACAAATGTTACGCTAAAGGAGACCAGAAATAGATTTGAGTGAGTTAATGGCATTAGCGTGAGACTGTGTCACATATGATAACTGGTGCTAGTTGCATATTTTACAGGGTTCTCTGGAACTTTTTGCATCTAACTTCTTACTAATTGGTCACAAAAAAAATAAAAAAGTTGATTCTCTGCTTCTTCTTGCTGACAAGAACTTCACACTTAATCTAAATCCAATTTCAAATGATTATTACATTTAGATTGTGTTTCTATTAATTTAGATACTTGATTATTCTGGTTATCCCAAATTTGCAACCTGGTCTCATGACGAAAACGTACCTGTGGGCACGTTTTCGCGAGTCGTGAAATACGTACCAATGAGTATCGCTGCAGTTTCGCTCTGAAATGTCCACTGAGCGGCGCTAAAAGCGTGTTCTTTTTTGCCGGAGCAGATATTAGGGTGAATGCGGTATGTTTTTATGATGTTGCTTTTTAGACGAATCGCCACGGTTCTTGATTTGACATTTGCAGGGAGGGGGAGGGGGAATCGACAGGGAGGGGGAATCGACTTTTCATCGTAAGTCCAATTCCGTATTGGCTGAGCTACCGAGCAAGCTTGGTCATGGCCAAAAAAAGCGAAACGTATAGAGCCGGTTAAGTGACGCAAAGTCCAGAGTACGTTCGTTTACAATTCAGGCACTCTGGTAAGAAGCGTTTTGAAGACGTAACATCATATTGTGCGAGGAGACGCGAAAACGAGTCTTTATTCATCCATAATCCGACCCATCATCGAAACCGTGTGTGGAAACGAGCAAAAGCGCCTATTGACGTTTTACCGGCCTCTAGCGTTCGTTTCTGTCGGAAACTGCAGCGAGACGTACGCGCCGGTACGTAATTTTGTGTCTTGCGAAAAACGTGCCCACGGGTATGTCTCTACTATGAGACCAGGTTGCAAATTTTCAATTATTCGTTGATTAGGGAGCCGGTATCGCACAGAGAACTTACACCGACAGTTCTGTTCTTAGACAGAGGATGCAGGGTAAATATTTTACCTTTAAGTCAGGTGTGCTCTGCTTGCTCATAACAAAAAGCATCATTTTTGTATATTCACGAAAACTGCAACTTCCTTAGGCAGTGATAGTCAGAAATCAAAAGGTCTCAAATAATGTGCCCCAAGCTCCATTCATTGAGACTTCCGTATGATCTATCCTGAAAACAGATTTGCGGTAATACCAGACTCCATTTTAATATACTAGAAATAATGATTTAAGAATTATACAGAATGTATCAAAAAGAACATTTTATTTGTCAAGTAAAAATGTATTATGCCAATTACAGCCAATTCAGAAATTTCATTGAGATCTTCTGTCTAGATTAGTGAGTTTTATTGATTTATTGCAGGGTGTTTGATCTCAGCTTTTGTCTTAGCAGGAAAATCAAGCCTTACACAATAAGTTGTATGCACTTCACATCAAAATGCATATAAACTAGGGGTGTAACGGTACATGTATTCGTCCTGAACCGCCACGGTACTGACGTCACAGTTCGGTTCACAGGCGATCCACACTCCAATCCAGAAGGGGCATGCACAGTAATGCTTTTTAGCCTAACCTATTATAACCAACATTAAAGGGGGGGCATCACACACAGTTTCTGCCAATCTCATGTTAATCTTGAGTACCTATAGAGTAGTAGTGCATCCTTCATATCTCCAAAAAGTGTTTCGTTTTATCATATTTATAAAAGATACATACGCTGTGCCGAGTCTTTCCGAAAACAGCCGAGCGCATGGAGGCGCGCCGTGTGAGCGAAGCTAAAGAGTGAGGAGCATGCGCAGTTTTGCGTAGCGATCATCTGCAAGCTATCAATGGTCAGTAGAGGTGTGACGAGATCTCGTGTCATGAGATCTCGTGAGACAAAATGTGACGAGATTTCTCGTCGAGGCGAAAAGTAGTGTCGTGATGTTGCCATGACAGAGTGTTAGGATGATTAGGAAAGAATATGCCACTGCTACGTTTACATTACGCCTCCACTGTCATTTTGCTTTGTATTTAAATAAAAAACATTTAATTCAGTTGGATAACGGCCGCCGCTATATTCACACGTGATCGTGTGAAAGTAAAGTGAGTGCGCATTCAAACGTGATTTCAATACCACGCATTTTGAAAGCGGCTCCCTGATGAATACAAATATATCTCAATATGAAAGCTATTTTAGGCTGGGCAGTGTAGTTGTAACCATCTCTTAGCTCTGTATCAAAGAAAAATGTGGTCTTATTTGCACTTTGAATATTGAAAGTGTGTGATTATGGTTGCACTTAATGTAAAGTGTTACCATAAAAATGAATAAGAGTTCTCTCTTAATCTTATTAAGCACAAACAATAAGGTTTCATTTGTTAACATTAGTTAATGCACTGTGAACCATCATGAACTAACAATGAATGACTATTTTTATTAACTAACATAAACAAAGATTAATAAATACTGTAGCAAATATATTGCTCATTGTTAGTTGATGTTGGTTAATTAATGTTAATAAATGAGACCTTATTGTAAAGTGTTACCATTTTTATTTATACTGTTTTTATTTATATGATCAGTTTGTGGAAATGAGTTCAGTTAGGAGGTCAAAAGTTGAAGCTCATAAATCATGTACAGTAAGGTCTGAAGAGACTGAAATCATACAGAAGAGAAGCCAGTCAGTTGAGTTGGTGGCAAAACCTTTTACAGTGCTTGAGTATTGTTGTCTTTTACTGCATATGATAATTCATAAGACATTCATTACAAGATGATTAGTTAAAACATTTCAAATACACCTGCAGAATATTTGTCTAGTCATGTATTTCGCCATTGAGGATTTCTTAAAAATAGTGTGTAAAAATCTTGTCTCATCTCGTGAACTCAATCTCGAGTCTCGTCTCTTCTCGTGAGCTACTGGTCAGCTAAACAAATGTATTTAAACACACACAATACACCATTGCATTATCCCTGGGTAACTTTTGAATCGCTATAATGAATATAGCGTATATTGATTGATGAAAAATGAATTTATGAATTCACTACATTCGTGTTGTTTACATTATATGCACTCAGGCGCCTATTGCCAACAAAACAGACATTTGAAGCAGTTTTACTCACCACCTGCGGTTCTGACTCATGACTGAGATCATTACCGCTGTGACCGCTCCATCTTTCAGTTTCATACGATCTGTAAATCCAGCGCCAAACTGGGCCTTGTTTATAAAACAATAAGCGCCGATCCTGAGGGCTCGAGCAGCCCCGGAAAACATGAGATATTCTCCATTAATTTTAACCAATAAAAAAGTGATTGCAACTATCAGTTTCTATGGTTATTTTAATAAAAAATATAGAGAGCGCATCAATGTAATGTGTGAGCACAAAACTCTCAGCTCCACTAATGCTAGGTTCTTTGGGAAGCAAGGTTATCTTTCCCTCACAACCAAAAACACACAAAATATAAGTCATCCAAACATTTATTAATTTTGAGAAATACTGAATCTGTTTTTGTGCAAGTGAGATAAGTAAATGTCTCCTCACATTTGGTCTAGTTCTACAATAATCATCATGTTTACACAGGACACACAACACCTCTGCACTTATTCCCAATTTCTCTTAACATGGAGGCGTCAGTCAACAAATGGAAAAACAAAGCAACTTGTGTTAAAAAGTAACTTGGATATTTTTTTGGAAATTTAAAAGTAATGCATTACTTTACTTGTTACTTAAAAAAGGTAATTTGATTACATGACTTGTGTTACTTGTAATGTATTACCCCCAACACTGGCCAAAACCTAGCAATATCTTCTTCAAAAATGTACAGCAAACACAGATCCAGCCAACATTAATCCTCATTTCCATTTGCACAATAAAAATCATTATAAACTACAGCTGTTTCTTTATTCATAAAGTACCTAAGGAAAGAAACTCCCGGCCTACTCAATTATTCCTTATACTGCAATGACACTGAATACTTAATGAAAGTCATCTTTTCTACTTTGCCCATTGTTAAGTTTCCCTGTATACCTACTGAGAACGAAAAAGACCATATATATTGAACCTACTGAATATGCTATTCATACAGCACAACACTAGGAAAATTCAATTAAGGGATATGATAATAGCAGAAACTCTGAGCCAAAATGATTGAGTTCTGCTTGTGGGACATACTGAAGTTCATTCCCCTGAGGTTACTCTCTCCCCATATCTGTCCTGAAAGTTTTCAGTGGTTGACTGTCATCTCACTGACGAATGTGTCGTGTTACTGAGTACAGTGTTTAAATTAGAAAATGCCCTCAGAATTTACCTGAAGGCAAGAAAACATCTGCTCTGACAAGCGAGGGAGGGAAAATATAATGGGGATGAGGAATTATATCTGAAATGCACTTGCTCTGATCTGATATACTGCACAGGAGAATTGTGGAAAACACTCATTATGGCTCAGTGCAAAGCAGTCATTAGTAAATTATCACAATACAGAAAGAAAGAAAGAAAGAAAGAAAGAAAGAAAGAAAGAAAGAAAGAAAGAAAGAAAGAAAGAAAGAAAGAAAGAAAGAAAGAAAGTCTAAATCTGACATTTGTGATCAAAATTTAGTGTTGAAGGGTCTAAAAGTTATCAGTGCATTATTAATAATAATTATGGTAACACTTTATTTTAAGGTGACGTAGTTGTATGTTACTATACGTAATTACTGTAGTAATAACAGTAAATTACGCATAATTACAAGTAACTACCTTAAAAAACAAACCCTAATCGTAACTCTATAGTAAGTACAAGTAGTTAATTAATATTTATCTGTACTTATTTGAGTTAGTACACTGTAAATATGTCACCCTAAAATAAAGTGTAATTAATCATTATCTAATTATTAATAACAGACCCTTTAAATGTTATTTCATGATAGCTCTGCCTCATATAGCATGCTCATAAGTGCTCACATGTAAACAGCCTGATGGAAAACAAAAGGCCTAATTTGTGAAGACTCCTAAAGTCCCATTATAAAATCTGCAGATTTTAAATTAAACTAAAAAGTATTTAAATGGGCATTATTATTCCTTTGTTCTGCACAAATGCCTAAAACTGTATCATGTTTGCATTTTTATATTTGGTGTTAATAATAACGCTTCATTGGGCTATTCAAAGAGTAAAATACACGAGTATCTGATAATCATTTAAATGGATTTAAATCACCACCAATATACCAGAGATCAGAGTGCAATGTGTCTAAAATGTGATTACTGCTCATTGTGGATCTGTATGAAGTGGATTTCATTCAGTTATTCCCACAATATCTCTGCTAAAATGTTTCAGGTAACAAACAAGGAGACAAGACCCATGCACCACCTAAAAATATCCCTGCTTGAAAAAAAAAAAATCCAGCCAACATAAGCTGATGTGCTGTCTTAGCTGGTTTGAGATGGTCTCATAGCCTGGCCAAGCTGGTGTTTAGCTGACTTAGACAGTCGGCAAGCTGGTCCACTAGCCTAACCATCTTAAAAGTGCCAAAAATCCCTTTAAAGCCACCCAGCACACTAGCCTGACCAAGATTAGAGAGTATTTTAAGCTGGTTTAAACTGTTTTTTACTTCATTCACAGCAAGGATACCAAAGTTGATGCTTAACATTCAAAGCATGAGTAGCTGGTGAGCCAAAATCACAAACAATCATAAGTGGGAAACGTGTTGCACAGGAAAGTGTCCTTCATTGTGCCAGGGTTAATCAAAGACCAAGTCAGTTTAACAAATAAAAAACTGGCGTGAAACGCATATGAAGCAATCTCCTGGACATCAACAATGGACATCTGTTCGTCTCTGCTCCCCAAACCCCTCACACAGCCTTTACACACACGCACTTTCGGAAACACTCATTTAAATGTAGGGATATAGTGAAATCTCAACAGTGTTTTCACAGCTTTAACAAATTAAACCGCATGGCTTTTATTTCCACTTACGCTGCTGTTTTGGCCGGACCAGTGCACCATAGCTTGGTTGTGAGCGGAATCTCCTGTCAGTGCAAAGGTAGAGCTGGTAAGTTTCAGCTCCTCCTGTCGTGATGTGGCCGTTCTCCTCTCTTCCCTGTTCCACCTCAGCTCAGAGCGGGGGACTCTGCGCGCAGCCTGCGCGGTGCTGTTGCCAAAAGCCTGCGGCGAGCGCGCACCTGGGGACGAGCCGGGTCCCTTGGTGCTTCTACGCACTCGGTGATGGGGATCACCAGGGGCTGAACTTGAACCATGTGAACCTGCCCGTTTTAGATTATAAACTTTGCCATTACTGCGCACCGACTTCCATTTATCATCGGGTGGCATTTTCTCTGAGCGAAGCCTGTCTGTATTCCGTTTACGCACAGAGTGAGCGTGTTCGCCGTTGACGGTTGCGCCGTAGTCGGGCTGAGCAGTTTCAGCACCAGCCGAATTAAACAGCGCCGTTGACCCGTCTCCATTTTTTCCACTAACTTTACCAGAGTCGACACCACTGTCCATCCTCACCAATAATTCCCGACCGCTCCACTTATCCAGCAGGTGACATGACCTGCAAGTTATCACTGTTTTGGTCACCGGAACCGAAGCGAACAAAACCAAAAGCAGGGTGCAGAAAGCACTGACATTAACCCGGCAATATCTGATCCCTCTCTCCATCGCTGCTAACAACAGGATACAGTGTCCTTTTCCTCTCTTTAGCGTCAGTTATTGATGGAAACAAGTCCTCATACAAGTTGCAGCGCGGTGAAGCAGCCACAGTTGAGATGTTGTGGAAAAGTGTGATTCAGCGAAGCGCTCCAACTTGAAGGATTTGATCAAATGAAGCTCTCCACGCGCTGAGGGGAGGAGCTCGGGGGATTACAGAGGAGAGCAAGACCATAAAGACACGATTCTTTCCAGTGACACAACATTCATATTCACCCAGACATTCTCCAACAATGCATTCTGCAATAAAATATAATACGGACGCAATTTGAGTGATTTTGTCCGTCGCATTGCTTGTCAGTGACGGAACTTTCAGATGAACACCAAACGAATTTCACTCAGAGCTTGAGTAAATTTTATCACGGGTAATTCGCATACTAATAACCCGAGAGACAAGTATGACGTTTGTCTGAATGTGGAAGTTATTAGCTTAGGCTACTAACAGGCTAGCAGTGTGCGAATTGAATGACTTCTTTCATTTCTGTCAACAATTTCCTCGCAGTCTCGGCACCGAATTGTCAAACATCTTAAAACATTTTAGTGGTATACTTGTCAAATGGGATATAACGTCATAAATAATTACAATAAGCCTACTTATATGTTGCTATGCTTCCATACGAACGCTATAGCATATTTAGTGTTCTGACGAACTTATAAAACTGTGGTGGTTAATGAAACGAGAAATATTAGATTATTTTTTTTTTTTTAAATAATATATCTATCTGACCCCCTAAACGACCCATAATTAGAAACGGATATTAAGGATTTACCAAAGAATTTAAATTCAAGTTTAATTTGATGTTCTCGCACGTCTCGGGACAAATTCACATTCTCCACAGCATCCTTTGGATCGATGAGCGAATTGCAAATGGATCTGATGAGCATCAATCAGGTTTTTGTGTCTAGAGCTGTGCTCCAAATTCAAGATAACAAACTTAACAGATGAACTATAACTCCAATGTACACTTCGAATTACAATAGGCTACACAAAAATATTACAATAATAATAATAATAATAACACCATGAGACAGGGTACCTAAAGGACAAAATTCTACACCTCACCAATTGCAAAATGCATTAAATTGGTTATGCTGAATGCAATCCATACATGATCTGCAGTAGATACCATAGTTTCAGGCTCAGACAGAGACTCTCATCTCGGAGAGAGAACTATGCCCTGTCGCATCAAACCATTAGCATGACAAAACCAGATTAATTCACCAGCCCACATTACACATTTCCCTTCCATAACTAATTAGAAAGAACAAAGTTTTATGGTACACATACATACAAGATAGAGCTCATTAAAACAGTTTTCTCACTCTCACACCTTGTTTTGCTTTAGAAATTAAATGAATGCCCACTTTAAAGAAAATCTTTGTTTACAGCAAATGCCAATTCCAAGAGAAGCATTATCTCTCGCTCCCAAGCTCATCTAAAAAAAAAGTGCTATATAGCACTAAAAGTGGTTCTTGGCTCGTAATCAAAGGGGAACCACTTTTGGTGCTATGTAGCACCATATCTTTAAAGGTGCTCTACAGCACCTTTGTCAAATGGTGTAGAACCCATAAGAGGTGCCATATCGCATTTTATTTCATCAACAAAAATGGTGCTAAACAGCACCAACAGTGGTTCTTTGGCTCGTAAAGAACCTTTAAAGGGGCTTAACGGGTTCTTTGTATGGCAGTGGTGCTATATAGCACCTCAGTCACACCAAAGAACCGGTGAAGAACCACTGAAGCACCAAGATTTGGTGCGATACAGCACTTAAAGTGGTTCCCCTATGATTACGAGCCAAAGAACCACTTTTAGTACTATATGGCACCATTTTTTTAGAGGGTACTTTTCTTTAATAAAGTCTCTGATAAGGAAAATGTATCTAAAAATATACATCAATAGAAAAATATATTGGATTTTTTATATTACTGATTGAACGCTAAAAGCTTGTTTTGATTAAAAATCATGGTAAATAATATAATGACAGAAAGGGTGATAGTGACAATTTGTCATCATAGGCTGATGAAACATTGCAATTTACATATATATTTAAAATAACCACAGTATTATTCTCTCTTTAGTAAATTAATCTTTGAAACTCCAGAAGAGGCATTTTTCACAAATGAATTTCCATTTGTGATTTGGGTAGTCAGTGTGTGCCTACTTTAAAGTCACCATAGGGCTTTCAAACTGCTCTTAACCCCGGGTTATCATCGTTATAAACACCGCTTTTAACCCTGGGGTTATGAAACGTCGCTTTTGCCCACTGCACTATGCATATGATTGGAAAAATGTGAAACGGTGATGGAAAATGCAACAATTGGAGTGAAGAAGAGACCGTTTCATTCTTACCTTTGTAGTTCTAAAAGTTCACTCAGAAAAACTTGATGTTACAGGTAGCAATGTGTAATATGAGGAAGTGCAAAGCTAGAGCATTTAGGCCACAATCACACTGTCAGTTTTTGGGATTGACAACCACATTTAGGTGTGAGTCTCAAAATGTCCCGTTCACACAGCAACTTACAGTAACGTCTTTAAAGTCCCCCTGAAATCAAAATTTAAGTTTTTTAGCTTTTAGTATGAATATGTTAGCCTTAATGTTATGAATAACCTGGTGTGTTCCAAAACAATGACAAAATTCACATTTAGGAGCATGAATTGCCATCCATTTCCATCCATTTTTAGCATGAATTGCTATCATTTTTAACAGTTCATGTGAAGTTTTGGTGTTCATTTTGGTAGCCTAGGCTAAATAGTATACTAATTTACATAATGTTCTTGAAAACATTACCGAGCAGCAACCCCCTATATTTATGATTAACAATCAAATGATTAATTGGTTAAAAAATAGTTGCTATGAATACAGGTGCCATCAGTTGTCTTCTTATGAATGACGTGTTTGTCATTGAGTCAGTGTTGCTGATGCAAAGTAGGCCCTTCATTACCAAACATCAAGTAACTAAATTAGGATACAATTATGAGTCATTTGCAAACATTATACTGTTGGTTAATTTAAACCAACCTTCATCTGGGAGATCACAGGGACATGTGAATATTTGTTCTGTTAAAGCCACAATATGTACATTTTTTTTTTTTTTTTTTTTTTTTACATATACAATTTTTTTAGTCATGGTAAAACATGGTACTCGCA
This sequence comes from Ancherythroculter nigrocauda, assembly GCA_036281575.1. Classification (NCBI taxonomy): domain Eukaryota; kingdom Metazoa; phylum Chordata; class Actinopteri; order Cypriniformes; family Xenocyprididae; genus Ancherythroculter; species Ancherythroculter nigrocauda. The sequence goes on along the minus strand of VTFQ01000003.1, from coordinate 19,840,700 downwards.
ATAAATCAAGAAAATGAGATTCAAACAAAAAGACTTAGAACCAGATTTACTAACAGCTTGTGCCAGCGCAAACCCTCTTTTGGCGTTAAAAATCTACTGTCGGGATTTACTAAAGACACGCAGTATAAAATTAGTGCTGAAAACGCATGGACTGAGTTGTTTTTGCGGCTGACCTTATTGCATATGCATTTGTAGGAGTTTCCCTTTCAGATGCAAAATTTATGGGAGGAGAGTATTTAAATGAATCACACAATGCAATTTACTAATGTTTGCGCTCATCAATTTACTGGTATTTACACCATTATTTAACACCCTAAAAAAGCATGTCTGAACCCATTTTATGACATGGCTGCAATTGTTGCTGTTTGGAGGAGACACCACAGAGAACAGAGAGCGCGTGGTAGAAGGATTATTAATTTCTTTGAAATGCCAGAGTAAGACCTTATCCGAACATATCATTTGCCTATATCTATATCTATAGGCCAACATAGCTTGGCATACTATATTATACAGTATATGTGTTTGTTAGATTACATATTAAGTTGTGCCTGTGTTGACCAGCACCTGATGAGAACATCAGCATCAGCTCTGTTTTATTTGTGACCCAACTCTAATTTGCACTGCTCTTGATATATTGCATTAATCATTATGTAAATGATCTGACCGTGTCTGTGTTCTTTAATTTGCATGTCAGCAGATCACGTGCAAAACTTGCCACTCCCATCGAAGCATTTGTGGAATTGCGCTCTCACGCTTATTTGCCCTGTTTAGTAAATCTGGCCTTTAATGTGTTAAGTGATATAACATAATGAGTTTTCTGTCGATGAATGCATCCAAACAGTTGCTCCCCTGTCTAATAAAACTCATAATATACAGTACTAAAGTGTCTTTGATGTTTCCATGGTTTTTCGACAAAATAAAATGGGAAATCGAGGGTAAAGATGCCATTGATAGGCGACACATGGACACGGTGTGTGTCCTGGTTAAACTTGCTTATTTCTCTGGATTTAGAATTTCTTGGAAACATTTGGGATAATGTAAGTACACAAGTCAACAAAAAATATAACATTGTTTTAGTGGTTTTTGAATATTTTAATTTAAAAATCCTACATATTTGTGCCTTTAACTGATTGCATATGTCAGATTTATTGCATGACTCGGGCAAAGAAAAGCTGTTGCTATTAAACACTGTTTACTTAAGTCAGTGTAATGGTGAAGGGATCGATCAAATGGACCAACTGATGGAAGGTTTGTGAAGAAATGTAATGCTCCCTTGTAAAAGTATTTTGTAGTATTTTCAAAATACAAAAATACAGTAGTTTATTTTGATACATGGTGTGGCTGCTGTATTTTGTAGTTTATTTTGATACATTTAAAATTAAGGTATTTGGCAGGGTAAGCTCTGACACGTTAACGGTTCTGCTATCGGTACTGGAGAAATTATGAAGAAAATACACGTTCATTTATTATTGCTATATACATTATCTTGCAAATTCTATCTCGCCAGAGTCGCCAGCTGAGTCTGTATGCAATAATATTAAGACATTTGTCTATGATGCATTTTTGCTTTCGCAGTCCAGAAGAGCTACAGCGCGCGAACAACATGAAAGCCCTGTTTAATGGTGACGATGGAGGAGAGAACTAAACAACTAAACGTCTGCTTACACTATTAGGCCTGTGATATTAAGCTAATTTTATTTTTGATTTCGATTTTGGCTTCCAAGGATCAGACAGAAGATATCTAAGGTAAAACTATTAAAAACTAGTTTCGTCTAGCACACCTTCATTCTCTTCACAGCTGCGCGCGTTCCTTCCTCCGTAAACCCAAACTTAAAGGTCCTCTAAACGATGTCACGCGTTTTTAGGCCAAAACATTTTTTGTCACATACAGCAAACATCTCCTCACTATCGGCTAGCTGCCTGTCCCCTGAACACACTGCCAAAAAAAAAAAAAAAAACGCGGTCTCTGTAGTCGCCACAAGCTCCAAAAACGGCAATAAGAACACTTGGGTAAAGTTGGTTTTATATTCGCACATTCGGACTTCTGATAAATTCAGACTTTCCAATAAATGTGCAATAAATTAATGTTTGCGAATTTTAAGCAGCGGCATGATATTGACAACCAACGATTGTCAACTTACAACATTTTTCACAGTCGATCAAAATAGGCAAGTATTGTTTTAATGGCATATTTACTTGTGAATGTCCACTGAATGTCCAATGTAGTGTGATTAACAAGGCTATTGAATACGGATGTCCGAATGTGCAAATATAAAACCAACTTTACCCAAGTAATAAGAACAAACCGGTGCAGCCTGGACCACGAATCATAATAAACACGCTCCAGCCAATAACCGACAAGAATGATTTTAAATGTGCGTTCATGACTGTTTCAGGAAGCACGGATGGGAGGGGGAGGAGGAGGCGGAGGGAGGGTCTAGCTAGCCTCTGTTTTGTTTGACAACACTTCGAACGTCAACAGGAAGTTACATCCACCCAGGATCACTTAGAGAACCTTTAACGTCAGAATCAAATGCAGTCTTTACTGTTGCTAAATTGCAGTAAATGTTTGATAATTATTATCAACGGTTTAAAACGCTGAAAGCACAAATCCGCATAAGAGACGCTGTTCGTCACGCTGAATTGTGTGCGCGCTCCAAAACGGATAGCAAATCGACAAACCAATTAACGTTACAGGGGCACGTCCAAGCGATCAAATACACACAAAAATGTGTTAAAATGACCGGATTGGAGCGTGTTTAACTACTGAAACGCAGTTTAAAATTAGACTACTGTATAAGATCGGGTAATAAGGAAAAACTTACTGTCTTTCAGCTCACGAATCACAAGCTTGGCGCTTGACGAGTACAGCTGCTAAATGGAGCCGCGCCCGCAAGCTCGCACATGACATAACTTAAGCCGAGTTCAGACTGCACAATTTTCAAAGTAGTCGGGTCACTGTTCTTTTCACACTGCATGACTATCTTGGCCAGCATTCGGTCGCTGCTGTGTTCAAACTGCACGATGGATCGGCGACAGAAGTTTTCACACTGCATGACTTTACAATAGGAAGAATCGCTGACAACTCTGTCTGGCACGCAAACTACGTTTCACAACCAAACACACGCGAGACATGACAAGGAAACAACGCGATATCACGCGTTCAAGACCGGAGTTCTCACGTGAGACTGGCCCTGTGTCTCAATCAGCTCCCTAGGTCGTGAATCAGTATATAATGAAAGTGAATGTGGCTGATACCCTGATCAGTGCCCTGACTACTGAACTAGGCAGCTGATTGAGACACACGGTGGGATTATATACTTTTCACACAGCAGGATTTTGAATCGCCGATAGGTCCAGATATTTAGCATGCCAAATATCTCACGGGTGTCGGCGACTCGTCGGCGATTCTCTCAGATCGCGTCTTTGCTCATTCACACTGCGTGATTGTCACTCGCGTGAACGAGCACTGATTTGCCTGTGATTTCGGGCATTTGTCGGCGATTTCTCAAAACCTGTCGGCGAGCCAAAATCGGGGCTAAAATCGTGCAGTCTGAACTCAGCTTTACATGAATTAAATCAGAAAATGCAGAATCTGCCGTTTGTTTAGTAATTTTTTGTGGCAGTTTCGTCAGACATTCTCATTTTTTTCTTGATCTTTGTGACTTCGCACCCTTGATTTGCATTGCTTGGGCAGCGTATGACTGTAACGTTACTGTATTTATTAGCAACAACACATATCATACACTGATATGTGTTCTAAAATCGGCTCAAAATATCAAACAGGTTTGATATCCTCCGACTGGATGGAATCAAAATCTGAAGCAAAAAAATCGGAGTCTATGACCATCATATACTACGCGATTTTCCATGGAATCTGTCGGCTCAAATCTGCAGACTGGCTCTGACTTTTGTCAACTAGCGTCAACTTTTTCAGACTGTAAATCGGGGCAAAAATCGTGTAGTGTATTCCAGCCTTTAAGGTCTTTAAAGCCAGGCACGCATTTAACGACTAGCTAAAACATTAATGCCGCGCAGCTCATATCTCTGTCGCTGTAAGTTACCAAAAGCGAAACCACACACAAAACATCTTAGAAGAGCGGCTCTCCCGCTCTGTATGATGTGACAGACAACTAGTCAAAGACTATAGAATAACACAAGACGCGTCACTCATATTATTATGAATGGGAGAAAGTGCAACGCACAATATGGCGGAATAAGTCCCGCCTTCTAAATAAGCGCCAATCGCCGATGGGTAAAGTCATCGCATCACTGCAGCGGCCGTTAGAAGCTCCGGTTTCTATAGAAACAGTCAGAGGCGCGCCTCCGAAATAAGGCACAAGAGTTACGCATTAAGGACTGCGCATGCTCATTAGGTTGATCCAGCCTGAAAAATACAATTTTTTTGTCATGATTCGAGTGTTTAGAAACAATATTTATGAGACAGTTGTCAGATTTCATTGGTGATTTCAAATATGAAATTTAATCGAAAGCTTGGCAAACAGCTTTGGAGAATTTGATGTTTCCCCATTCAAAGAGATAGGAGCTGCACTTGGATGCCTGAGAGGCATTTCAAAGATGGCCGCCGAGTGAAATGACTTGTCTTAACCCATTTGTGCCCAAATTTTTCTGAATGGTTTCATGCATATAGTCCTGTTAATAATGTCCTATGTGAACATATTCTGCATTTTATTTTCCCCAGGTTTTTGTTTTTCTTCTTAAAAAACGTGTTTGAATGTGCGGCAACTATAGTTGCCGGTGGGCAAATATGTTGTATGCACCCCTCAATGTAAAATTTGAATAGGAGGAGAACATTTATGCATATAACTCAAAATAACTGCTTTCAACAGATCAACAGATCAATAAAAGTTGAAGCTGCATCTAGCTTATAATCTCTTGAATATGAAACACAACTAAGATATTTAGTACATTTTCTACTGTAAATATATATAAAAAAATTATTTTTGTGAATGGATATACATTGTTAAGGACTTAATTTGGTCAACTTTAAGGCAATTTTCTCAATATTTCAATTTTTTTTTTTTTTTTTTTTTTGCACCTTCAGATTCCAGATTTTCAAATAGTTGTATCTCGGCCAAATGTCATATCATAACAAACCATACATCAATGGAAAGCTTATATATATTCAGCTTTCAGATGATTTATAAATCTTAATTTAAAAAAATTGACCCTTATGACTGGTTTTGCAGTCCAGGGTCACATATAACAAACAAACAAAAAATAAATAAATTAAAAAATAAATTAATTAACAAATAACAATATATAATATATAACAATATAAAATATTATGGAAGCAAAAAGCATTAAACAAGACCAATAACCTTGATTTATTAACCCATTAAACACAGTATACCCCATTTCCCCATGATATATGTACTTACAAGTCATTTGCCCACCGGCAACTATAGTTGCCACTTGGACTTTTGACTAAGTATACAAAAAACTATAGATCTCTTGTAAGACTTGTTTTGTTTGGATGATTCTAGAGAGGCTATATTATGAGTGGTGTGAAACATGAATAAAGATAACCCAGGATTCTGTTTACCCGGGTTTAGAATGACCCTGGGTTAACTATTTCAAGTGTGAAAAGCCCTCATGAAATCAAAATTGGCAATTATGGAAGGTTGTTTCTTATAAATGATTTATCTGTGCACATAATTATTTATTTTATTTATTTTTAATTCATGTGCCCTCATAATCTTTAATCAAAATAATTCCCATCCCTCCTGCAGCGACGTCTCTTCTCCGATGACATGTTTACTGGCGCAAAAGCGGGACAACCTGTCACTCAAATGAGATCAACCAATAGCAAACCACATCCAATCAATTTGCAATGAACAAAATCAAGTCTTGTTTAAGAAGCCATTTCACTTTGATATACATCACAATAGACCCCTTTAAAAGTTTGTAAACATTGCAATGTTTCCTGGTGGGCGGGGCTTAGCTGGAGGCAAAAAGAGACGCTGGAGCTAGCGTAAGCTAGCATATTTTAGGAGGGATTTAATAAACATAGATGCAGAAGAAGGTTCACAACTGTCCGAATATGTACAGTCACTGACTGCGGGACCGTGACAGCTATTTTTGTAAATGAACTTAAGTTTTGGATATTTCCTAGACAACATATGAATTACATTCAGGTGGTTCGGGGAATTTTGTCAAGGCTTATTGTCTAATGTAACCTAACGCTGGGCTAACTATGATTATGGCTAGCAATGTGGATCATTTTAAGAGACCATTCAAAGGATGGCACACACATCTATTGCTGTATGTTTGTTTAATATTTAAGCTAGCTAGTGCGCTGAAAGTTGGCGATTTTCACCTATAAAACAGAAACTTGCTGATTTGTACTAGATAAAACCAACACACCATTACATATGCATCGATTATTTTACCTGATATGAAGTGTGCACTGCAAACACGAGCATTATTTATGATCGTCTCCGTCCAGTCTGTACGCCGTATTGCATTCAACCACAATTATCTTTTTGATTTCTGTGAAGGAATGTCTGCCGGGATCTGGTAAAACTTTAGTTTTGAACCAAAAGTCCTGTTCCTTCTATTCTGGCAGCCAAAAACACAACAAGACGACATTTTAAAGTCAAAACCTCAAACTTTTAGCACGCCTGCTATGAGTTCTTATTTATGTTTTGCCTCCAGCTAGAGCGGTGACATCACAGTGACGTAGGTGTTTAAGGGGTCTATAGGGAAGAAAATACTCACAGCTTATGTTTTATGCTGACTTTTAACATGCTTTGCAACAAATCTATTTTCCCTCACAAATAACTTTTGCAGTTCAGATATTCTGCATTTCCGCCCCTTAGAATACTTATTAAATCATCTTGAACAAAATGTAAAATCATTAAACATATTACGTCTCAAAATATGAGATAGATTCAAGGATTCTAAAAAATAATAATAATAAAAAAAACATGTTACTGTAGACCAAATGACCTCAAATCTGACCTCAAAGTTCAGGCAAATTTTTCAGGTGTTTAGTATATATAATATAATATGCATACATTAATTGTTTGTGCATGTTACTCTCTGTCTGCCTCCATGCCATTCCTATATGAGTTAAATCTACTGCCTTGTCATTCTAAAAGCATTAAAATGACTAATAGCTAGACAGGCCTAGACTCACAGTATTAAATAGATATATTGTATTGGATTAATAGCACAGCTATGGACAGGCCTCCAGAGATGAGAACACACTTATCACTTTCTCCCTTTCTCTCCCCCTCTCTCTCCATAGGTGCTCAAGAAGACATCATTGCCCATCACCTTATATCCCTTCCTGCAGATCACAGAAATCAATGCTATTTAAATGTGATCTACCCGACACATCTGTTAAAACCAATGGGGATATTTGAAGGCCTCGCTCTGTGAGCTGCGAGCAGGTAAGAGTGATAGAAACTCTTGGCACATAATAGCACTTCCTGGAACAGATCTCTCAGATTCATATGACTTATCCGGTGGACAGAGAGCAGAATGTCACGGTTTGACTGGGAAAAGCAACGTCTTTCTGGTAAACCAGACATTTCTGCTGGTATTTGTCAAATTTTCACTTAAAATGAGCCGTGTCATCAATCCGAACATGTTCTTCCATTCTGTCAGGCAGAATTCTGGGAGTGAAAGTTTCAAGGTTTGGTTTCATGTCAAATTAGGCACAGGTTTCAGCCTGTTGTCATCCGTGTTCCCAGGGCAACAGCCGAGGATGGCTATAACAGGAACAGTCACAGATATCATGAAAGCCAAAAAAAGGCACAGATCATAGTAGAAGAACGACAGAGCTCGCGTATTTGATTGGTGCTCAAAGCAAGGATGTGGTTTTAGTCTGGGCTGCCAATGACTTGTGTAGCAACAACAGTTGAGAGACCAATAATTAGCTTACACATGACTCACAGAGGCTTTGCATCAAAGAATAAACTGAGAACAAAGCAAAAAGACGGGGGGAAAAGAAGAAAATACCAGCAAAACACCCAGGGGTAAGCTATATCTGCCGTAAAAACCCTTTGGTTCCCATGTCCCTACGAGATTGTTCTTTTTAATAGAGCCATTTCCTCACATTATTTGGTATTCTTTCTCTGTAAGGTCCAGTGGGAAGGTCAGGAGCAATCACAGAGCTGGATCTCATCCGGTAATATTTAAACCAAGTTTAGACTCTTGATATTTGTGCTCTCTCACACTCGCTGTAATAATTCATAAAAAATTCATAGCAGTATCTCGCCATAGATACACTATAGGTTTGGGATAGAATTAAAGTTTTGATTAGAAGGCAAATCACGCTTCTGAGTGAGTGAATGGGCATTTAAATGCTTTGGGCAATTACTTGCAATTCAGTTCATGTTTGTCAATAAAATACGTGGGGAAAGATCAAATCAAAATTCTACAAATAAGATGCTATTTGCACCCTGGTGTACATAGTGGGAAATGGCATTTGCGGCATGTTGTAAATAACAAAATAAATATATAGGGAATATTGAAAGTAGACCATGGAAATAAATCTGGCCCAATGATGAGGAAGACAGATCCAAATAAGTTCAATAATGTAAAGTATGTATTAAATAAAACAGAAACAAGTAAGCCACAGAAAAGAATGGTCTGCGTAACATTGTGTAAAACACAACAATACCGGACAAAAACTGAGAACTAATGAGGAACTTCAATACACAGTGCTAATGAACCAAATGCAGACAGGTGTTCCCGTTGAATTAATGTCCATGACAGCTGATGTCCATGACAGCTGGCAGGAAACTAGAACAAAGGAAAAATGTAACAATAAATGACAAACTAAAAGTCCATGAAAATGAAACCAAAGCTAAACTGAGCATAATGGTGATATGTTCTGATATGATATGATAATCCATATTACAAAATCCATATTACTTTTTGTTATAAACCATGTTACAAAAAGAAAACAATGCAAATGTTTCAAAATGTGACATTAAAAAGTGTAGAAATCACTTTTTTTTTTTTCTTTTCTAAATTAACACTGTCCAACAGCGACACCACAGGTCAAGTTAAAGCAGGATGTCGCATCTCTTGTGCCTCCCCTCAGCCCATTGAGTTTTAACAGACCCCCCTAAAGCAGTGGTTCTCAACTGGTTTGGCCATGGGACCCACATTTTCCCATGGGCATTGAACCGCAACTCTTTTTTTTTTTTTTTTTTTTTTTTTTTTAGGAAACAACTCACTGCGCGATGGAGCATATAGAATGTAGCTAGAATGCCCCTAAAATTCAAGATATAGTTTGAGTTTTTGTCTCATATTTACATCATATGTGATACATAGTTAAGCTATATGAAGACTTCAGATGCAAAAGCCTTGTAAAAAAGTGCCTTCTGAAATTTTCTTTTAAAATGAGCATTTTTATCAAGTTTGCATGTTTATGTTCAGTAATTTCACTTCAATGGCAATTAATAGGTCCTTTTCATTGCCATTAAAGTGAAATAACTGAACATAAACATACAAGCTTGATAAAAATGCTTATTTTATAAGAAAATTTCAGATGGCACTTAGGCTTTTGCATCTGAAGTCTTCATATCATGACTAACAAGTGCAGTATTACACATTTTAGACACAATATTATCTGTGCTCAATTTTGCCAATGGAAATATGAAGACAAATCAGAACTGTTCGTCTCTGAGCAACACACAGCGGCATTTCATTTCTGAATCCGTGTTTTGAACGAATTGGGTGCTTGTTGGACTTGAAGCGACGCTGTTTGACATCAAAGTACCACGAGAGCAATTCAAAAGCATACGGAGCTGTCTGCTCTCTAATCACTCTTGCAGTACTTTAATGTCATACACCGATGGGTCTGTGCAGCGCGGCTTCAAGTCCAACATGCCTAATGATTCAATGGACTATTAAAGACAAACATTTACTTCACTCCTGAATGAATCAGCCGTTTGAACGATTCAAATGAATGAATGAATGACTCAATGACTTAATCATTAAGACATTTACCACCACCTACTCACAGTTTTAGTTTCTTATTTAGAGTATAATTTTATTTAAAAAATTAATATTTCCATAGTAATAATAATAAATAAATTAAAAAAAAAAAAAACATTAAAGGTATAGTTCACCCAAAAATGAAAATTCAGTCATTTACTCGCCCTCATGGTCATAAAAAGTATATGTAATACATTCTGTGTTTAATCAAATTAAATATTTCTTGCTGAAGCTACTTTTTGTGATGTCTGTTTTATGCTTGACACAATAATGACTTTAAATTATCTTTTGGGAGTAATTTCTCAGCCAAATTTGATGTGGGGTTAATTTGCGAGTAATTAGATTAATTAATCACCACATCATGTAATTAATTAGATTAAAAATTTTAATCACTTGACAGCCCTAATAAATATATATATATATATATATATATATATATATATATATATATATATATATATATATATATATATATATATATAAATAAAATTAGCTTCACTTTTTTATATGACTAACACTGATGAATAAACATACAAGGTAAGGATATTAAATGGCAGTCCAGTGCTTCCCACAGGTTTGAAATATACTTGCGGTGGTAGCCGGGCAAAAAAATCCTCCTATTACCCACAGCACAAAAATGGTCTACTACATGTGACAAACAAATAATGTGCAATTTTTAACAGTATTTTTATTTATTGAAATTAATTTTAATTACATAGCATACTATTACATTTAATTACATACTAATATTATGCATTATTATGCATTGTGAATTGAGCAAAATTACAGCATTTAAATGTTTATCCTTTTCCTATGTTCTCCTTGCTGTCATATAGTGTCTCTCAGTGAATGGGACACAGATTTTACTAGTAAAATTTATAAAATGAATAATATATGTGTCAAATAATGTTCTTAGTCTTTTCTTCCTGTGGGGGAGACTACAGTAATTTACTATGAATTAAATTGAAATCAAATTAAATACAATTAATTGTGTAACCAAAATACCAATAATGCCCAAAAGAAAAAGAAAAAAACTTTTAATTACTTTGAATGCTAGCGGGAGTAAACAGTTCTGATGCACACATAACGAGCAGGTACGAAACGACTAGCTATTAGATCGCGGATGGTTTCATTATCTTGCGCTGATATAAAAGTATAAGATGATAAAAATAATAAAAGCAAAAATGTGTCTCCAAATATACTTGGGCGGCCGTTATTATACGTGGGCAGCCCGCCCAAGTAAAGTCTATGTGTGGGAAGCACTGCAGTCCAAAACTAGTTTTTGTTAATATAATGTTAATATGAACTATAACTTCTGCATACAGAACAGAACAGAACAGTTAAAAATCCAATTAAAGTCATGCAAAATGCTTAATCTCAATATTGTCGTATTTGGAATTAGACTGATATCATTATTGCAGTCCATATGAATATAGTTACTGTGTAACACCAGAAAATCTAGCCCATACGGTTCTCATTGTAATATCAAAAGTGACGCCTGCCAAGATGCCAGCTGCTCCATACTCGTGGATTTTACCAGCAGGACTTGAGTCGCTGCTGTTTCAACAAATTTACCGTGGCACCTGCCGATCCAAACCCCTGGTAATATGGCTTCCTCTTTGCTTCCTTTCCGCCAACCTACACCATCCTCAGAACCTCCACTAAATATTTTAGAGGAAATGGGAAATGTTTGATTTCCAGCCAAATACAACAGTCACTTCTGCTAGATGAATTAACTTACCCCCCTTTTCACATTAATCTCTCATTCGAGTCTGTTATTTGGCTGAAAACCTAATAACTCAATCTGACAGATAAGATTATGTCACTGAACTATAAACTATAATTTGGTGTTTTTACATTTGTTGATATCTCAGATACTGTTTCCCAATCATTGAGACCCTAAATCATCTCCAGCACTCAACAATGAAAGAGTCTGAATGAAATAATGTATTACGACAAAAACAATGTAGCGAAGAGTATTGGCTGTTTTCAGACAGATTATAGCATTTTTCTCTAGGACAAATTAAATGAATCATCTGATTGTTCCGGTCCATTTAACATCATCTTTGGCAATGCACATCATATAATTCAAATATCTGTTTGGTATTTTTTCTGTTACCTCAAATTTTCCAGATGACATTTTCCTTGCAGATCAAGTAGGCCCTCTCTGTAAATGGAATTTTATATTGTGACTTTCTGTAAATAAAAATGACTAACTTAAATGTATTGCAGATTTTTATTGAGCTCAGTGTCACGTACATCTGCTCACTTTCTTATAGCAGACCCCTTCCCACCCAATGAAGCATGGATTACATATCTATTTAAGATGCCAGTGTATATCTACAGGAGGGTTGTGTGCCATTTAGGATTTAATTAAATTTGAAGTAGCAAGTAGGATGCACAATTGTAATTCAAATTTGAATATAACTGTAGAATTTAAATGAAACTGCAAGAAGTTTCAAAAGACTGCAGGAATATAATATAATAGAATAGAATAGAATAGAATAGAATAGAATAGAATAGAATAGAATAGAATAGACTAATTTTATAACAAAGAAGACTTAATTTCCCCAAATGCTAAAATTTTCCCCAATGTCAAAATTGAGCCAAATAACCAAGCTAATAAGAGGGTAACCTTAAGATAACATTATTTTGATAGTCCACTTTAGGCATTCTACCAACTTTAAGTGACTTTGCAAGAATGTCTACTTATTCTACTAACCTAACAGTCTAATACCAGTTGACATGTAATTGCAAATTAATGAGAGTTAATTGACATGTAGTTCCAAAGTTATTTATAGTTAATAGAAATGTCTAATGTGGACTATCGAAATAAAAGTGTAACCAACCTTAAACAAAACACTTAAATGTAAATATATGCAGTCCATAACTATTTTTGGTTAAAAATGATTATAAAAATCGATTTATTGTAATGCTTTTTTTTTTCTCAGTTGGTCAGAACAAAAGTGGAAGACATGCTACTTGTTCATATGGTGAAAATTCTTATTTTGGTCATACTTCCAAGACGTAGAATCTGTGATTCCAAAGTACAGTATCCACATCGTTATGGTGACTGACAGCAAACATTCGATTTATCCGCACTGAGGAGATGTGCAGATGCACAACCCACGGAAATATGATAATTCCACAAATAACTGCAATTGCAGGTTTCAAACAGAGATGGCGACAAAGAGGCAAAACTTACAGACTGCAGCTTTAAGTTATTTGTTTGTGCATATTTTGTGTAATTTCTCTGTTGCGAAACTGTGTTGAAACTCCAAACTCCAATTCAACATCATGTTTGGAAACTCAAATTCAACATTATGATTCAACATCAACATCATGTATGCTGTGTTTCACTGCATTGCAAACTGCAATTCAACATCATCCAATTCAACCTTATGGTTGGAGTTTCAACTGTGCTGAAATTCCAAATTCAACATTGGTGACACAGTCACGGTGTGTGGCAATTAATTTCAAATCCCAACTCAAGATAGAAAACCTATTTATAAATTCAGAATTTTGCACAACCGTGTCCTACAGTTCAACACACCCACTAAGTGCACTGTGCCCACCGCACCTTCAGCTTGGATATCATTGGGCAACCCAGATAAGTGCAGCACCTTTGCCCTCCAATTTACCTTTCTTTGACTGCAGGTCCATTAGCCACCAAGAGAACAGCAGTTTTTCTTTTCCCCAAATGCTCAGCTCTTTCTATTGAGACACCTGCATCAGTTCCTGTCATTCAAACTTGCTCTCCTCCTGTGGTCTTGATGACTGCAAGAGCACCTGCAGTGTTTCCTCCTGTTCCCTGCTTCCCTATCTCTTATAGCCCCTATATTTTCTACCTGTTGGGCCCCATCAGCCCATCGTGGTACTTGCTGTGTTTTTATGACTGCTAGCATAACTCCAACTGGAGAGTTCGTCTGCCTTCTACTGTGGTTATGGTGATCGCTACTGTACCTACTTTCCATCCAGTCTACCAATCATCGTCCTCATTTTCTATTGCAGCTAGCTGGATTTTCTGAGTATAAACTACAAGAACAACCAGAGAGTAAGTGGCTTATTTTGTCTGTACCTCATGTTTGCAGTTTCACGCCATCTCTTTTGCGATCTTGGTGGCTGCCACTGAATTTGCAGTGATTTCTTTGTTCTCTATCCCTCTTGGATTGTTTCATTTCAGTCATTTCATTCCTTTACCCCAATCCAATTACATATCAACTTATGATGGTAGTCAAGATTGCTGATAAAAAGTGTTGTCATATAATCAAGTCTAAAAGAGTAGTACAATGCTCACAGTATCAGCTCACTAATTCTCAGCTCATCTCAAGTTGACTTAAGAACCGCTAGGTTCCTCTTTATTTTAAGGTGACGTTGTTACAGTGTAATTACACAGGTAGGTACTGTGTAATATTAATTAACTACATGTACTTACATGGTAAGGTTAGGATTGGGGTTTGATTTAGGATTAGTTACTTGTAATTATGCAGAATTGGCTTTTATTACTGTAGTAAGTACATGTAACGTGTGTAACTACGTCACCTTAAAATAAAGTGTTACCAACCACTCAAACAGATTTTTGAATGAATTGCTCAGGCCACTTTGAAACGATAAATTGTTCACAAATTGGACATCGCAACTAGGGTTTAAATTGGAATTTTGGAGGTGGGAGGACCCTAAAGGCCCCAATATACTTCAAATGAAATCGAAGAAAGAACTGATGTTACGTCATTTCGAACAAAATCAGGCCCAAACGAAGTTCGTTTTGTGTTCTTTTTGGAAGTTCGAAACGGCTTGCCAAAGCGAACTTTCAGGAAAAGTTCTCTCCAGCTGCAAAACACCTTCATTCTACCATTGGTCAGTAACGATAACATAATAGGAGGTGTGCGCTGAGGCTCCGCCTTCACTCGCATGGAAGTCTTCTGACTCATTTCATCTGATCTGTAGAGTTCGTTGAGGTAAGATCTCTGCGGGTGAAAACATGAACACACTAGATAGCCGCTTATAGTACAAAATTAAGTTGTGATTCTGATGAAATGAGGCACTAACCCTGTTTTTCATGTTTGATACTGTAAAGCTGCTTGATTTTAAGCAATCTATTGAATAAAGTGCTATATGAAGACGTGACGTGACTGGAGTGCTACTTTGCAGAGCTCGTGCTAACATTCCCATGCTGTTATGATCAGACGCTTTTCTTATGCTTTCTATAATGCTTGCTTTTGTTACTGAGAAGAAAGTGCATGGCACATATTTACATATTCATCTAACCGTCGCTCTCAGCAGTGTGGGCGGTGTCAGATGTTCGTTTACAGTATTTCGCTGGTCACGCATTTCGAACTTCGTTTTACATCTAAACGAAGAATAAAAAAGAACTTCATTTGAAGTATACCGGGGCCTTAATATATGGTGGCTGAAGCAAATAAATAAAAGGAAATGGATTAACAACACAAACTGCCAATCATTTTTTCTTGTAATGGATTGAAGTTCTAGTAGATTAGAGTTTTGGCCTTCTTGAAATAATAAAAGATAACCTTTACTTTGGTTACCCCACACATGCAGTTACTTGGTAGATGAGTTTTCAGTACTTTCATATGAATTGTGTAAGCATATTAACCACTTCATTAAGCATTCATTTAATAAACATCGATCAGAACTTTAAAGCTAAAAGAGTTTTGGGATAGGGCTCTCACTGCTAATGGATTTAACCACAAGTGTTCCTTCTAAAATAAACAAAAATTTCAACCTGTTCAACCTTCACATGATTCAACCACTTACGAATTTCTGAAGTATGCACTATCAGGTTCACATAGTTATAACTCTCACATTGTTCTCTATCAGAATATGCTTACTAAAATATCTTGTGAACTCAGATATTCAATTATTAAAATACTAAATTAAAACGTGAAGTTGCATTCTTATGCATACTGTACGTTATAAATCTCAAAAAGCACAATTAGATCACTTGGCTCCAATATTCAATGCCCATATCTGTCATTTATTTAGCATCATCTTATCCTGCCTCAACTTTAGGAGAACATTCTTTCCCCATCAATAATGAATGTTTCACATTCAGACACTGGTTTTAGGAACACACTAAACCCATCTTGCTGTTTTAAGATGTAACACCCAGCCTCGACTCCAATCATCAAAGCAGCTACAACAGGCACAAATGCTCTTAGACTCAGACATCACGCCCACAGATCACCCACAGTTCCTTTGCTGACCGTCTGATGCATATTGCCACACAAAAGGCAAGAGCTGGCAGAAATTGCCAGCTCCAACCTTCAGGAGTCACTGTGTCTTTTACAAGATACTAGGTTGATACAATGAGAGCTTTTAAGGAAGAAAGAAACTTGCAAGTTACTGGCATCTATAAAAGATATTCAGAGGTTTGTTTGAGACACTTTAGCAGCAAATACACTAGCTGAACACAAGCTGCACTAGCAAATCTATCTATCTATCTATCTATCTATCTAATCTATCTTCTTATTGTCTCCTTATCTGTTGACCATCATTTTTATTTCCTTATGATGATAATGCACTAATACATAAAAGACAATCTATCTATTTTTTCAATCTATATCTATTATTTTCAAACAAGGTTCAACATTCAAAGTTTGTCTTGAGAAATCTTGCTTTTGTTAAAGTTTTGCTTTTGGCAGTTAGTGATTAATTTAAAGTCCCCCTGTAGTTAATAATTTTATCCCTTAAAGGTGCAATATGTAAGAATTTTGCAGTAAAAAACCACTAGGCCAGTGTTATATATTTTGTTCACTTGAGTACTTACAACATCCCAAATGTTTCCAACTATGTTTCCAACTATTTCAACTATTCCAACTAATTGCGTCATACATGCGTTACCCTCGGTTTCCGGTTTTATTTTGTAGAAACCATGGAAACACCAAAGATGCTTTAATATATTACATGTTTTAATAGACAAGGGAACAACTGTTTTGATATATTTATAGACAGAAAACTAATTATTGTTATATAGCTCAACACGTTTAGTCTTATTGTTTAAATCTAATTTTCTTGATTTTTTTGCGAGTATCATGCCTCAGAAAAACACTATTTTGTGAAGTAGCTAACATAACATATTCAGATGCAGCTTTATTTTTAGTAACAGTAATACAGAATTTTATCCATCATACAATACGTTTTAAAATGAGTTGCATGCCATTTATCAACACAAGCCATCCAGCATTTAATATATGATATTCTAATATCGATCTATCTTACTGCAGTGTGCAACAAGTGTCTCACAGCAGCCGCCGAGTGAATGCACAGAGTAACGTTATAACATCATTTTCAACACACTCAAATGTATCTAATATGATAAACAGAGCTGCGTTACCTCACACTCATGACCGGAAAAGCAGAAGCAGCGCCGGCGACTGTGGCATAATAAAAGTTCTGCTGCTCGCGGCGTGTGTTGCACAATCGCTCCAGCCAGTGTTGCCAGATGTACGATACTTATCGTATTTGTACGATAATTCTGACCTCTGTACGATGTTCGATTAATAATAAAATCCCAAAATGTTTTGTGACACTTCAAATGATGGTTATTGTAATTGCTTATACCCATTGATCTAGCGGTGGATCCTCTATGTCATGATTGTGAATGTTGTTAGGCATGTCTTCCATCTCATCTCATGTTAAGTCTTCTCGGCCAATCATAGTGTAGAATAACTCTCTCTCACAAGCCCAAGTTAACGTTCCATAAGTCACGTTTCCCATTAAGGTACAAGTTATTTATCTATTGTGGTCATTTGCATTTGCAGGTCATGTCAAAAAGTTGTTGGTCTAGATAAATAGCTGTATTCTCTAGGCTACGTTTGACTCGTCAAATCACCTTTATTTATATAGCGCTTTTTACAATGCAGATTGTGTCAAAGTACAGCTTTACAGAGATAGAAGGAACATACACATGGCTGCACAGCAGCTAAAATAATGTGATTGTCCAGCTTAAGTAAGTTAGTTACTATCATTAGTTATTAATTTAGTTAATTTATCTATAATAAAAACTTGTGTACGATAATTTTCTTCCAAATACAATAATTTTGAGCTTCTGGTACGATACTTGGACATTTCCAATCTGGCAACACTGGTTCCAGTGGCTTCGTTCAGCTTCCACAACACTCGGTCCTGCTCTGCTTCATACTACAGTAACGTTAATAATCGCATCCATGAACTTGATTTCTTCCCGAGTCCTATCCCGATTCTTTTCCACCGGCTGTGAGGTGAAGACCACATGTCCCAAGATTCCATGCTCAAACTGGGCATCATCAAGCTACGACTTTGTTTTGAATAGGCCTATAGCGGACAGAAAATCATACATATTGCACCTTTAAAACTCATCTTTGATCACCAAAATTACATGTTTTGCATACACGTTTTTTCCAGTGAAAAAAACAAAACAAAAAACAAATCATGCCTTAATAGCTTAAAGCTGCAGTCCATAATTTTGCCTCTTTGTCACCATCTCTCTTTGAAACCTGCAATTGCAGTTTTTTTGCGGAATTATTATCTTTACATGCATTGTGCCTCTGCACGTCTCCTCAGCGCGGATGAATCTAATGTTTGCTGTCAGTCACCACATTGGTGTGGATACTGTACTTCGGAATCACAGATTGTAGTCTTGGAAGTATGACCAAAATAAGAATTTTTAAGTAAGTAACATGTCTGCCACTTTTGTTCTGACTAACTAAGGGGGGAAAAAAGCATTACAGTAAATTGCGCTGCCAATAGTGATTAAATCTAATGATCGCTTAGCTAATATCATGTCAAACCATGCAAATTATTATTGTTATACTTTGTTCTCACATTGTTAATGTTAACAACATCAGCATTGCGTGACTATGTGTATTTAGTGTGTATTAGCGTTACCTGTAGATTTCAATGTCTGTACAGTCTAATCAATAACATTAATTTGTCATACCATACAATCCGCCATCAAAATGATAAGTTTAATTATTGCAGCTGCTGTGAGAAAAGGCTATAAATGATCCGCCTCATATGCGATATAGCCTACTAGATGGGACTCGTTCTTTATGTATACAGACGTGACGCAAAGACAAACGGCGACATGATCGAATTTCCTGTGAAAACCCACCTACAAGCTTACCGTTGTGAATCGGGCTAAGGTAAGGAGATAGTTTTGAACACTGACTGGTTATGTACGTGCTTAAAAATTGATTTTGAATCATTTTTAACCAAAAAAAAAGTTACGGACAGCAGCTTTAAATATAACTCTACACCCTTGCTTAATTTCATATATGCAGATCCATGAATATGCAAATTAGCCCCACCTCCACTCACTCACACCAGCTCAGAGATCCACTTGGTCAACTTTACTGTAGAAAACGCTGCACAATGGCAAGTGGAAATACTCGTTTAATTCAGCCATATATGTGACCTTGGACCACAAAACCAGTCATAAGGGTCAAGTTTTTGAAGTTGAGATTTATGAAAATCATCATCAAAGCAAAGCTGAATAAATAAGCTTTCCGCTGATGTATGGTTTGTTAGGATAGGACAATATTTGGCCGAGATACAACTATTTGAAAATCTGGAATCTGAGGGTGCAAAAAAAAAAAAAAAAAATCAAAATGTTGAGAAAATCGCCTTTAAAGTTGTCCAAACGAAGTCCTTAGCAATGCATATCCACTCACAAAAACGTTTACGGTAGGAAATTTACAAAATATTTTCATGGGACATGATCTTTACTTAATATCATAATGATTTTTCGATAATTTTGACCCATATAATGTATTGTTAGCTATTTCTACCAATAACCCGTGCGACTTATGACTGGTTTTGTGGTCCAGGTTCATATATGTTTGAACCAGAAACTGATTCAGAAGAAGTGGAAGAGTGAATTTTACAGGTTCATCTACAAGTCGTATGTATCAGAATGGTAACGCATTTTAGGCCTATCGCTCTCTACGATGTGAGACACGTAACTGTAATTAACATGATTAGCCTTTTGCTTGACTACATTATCAAATAGCTAATAATGTGTTGCTCAGACAGCTGCCTTCTAAAAATCAGTATCCAATTTTCATAATTAAGGAAATATTCCAGGATAACCTGGCTTCTCTTGAAATATAGTAATGAGACATAACAATGATGCTAAAGCCCGCCTGCACATTGACGGGATTGGTTACAAGGCAGTTTGTGACATAAGAAACACCAGTGTTTTCAAACTGTGTTTTTGAGACTGTCTTTGGTTCACTGCGGTTTTAAGGAGAAAATACTCAGCAGTGGTGTTGACTTATGAATTTGCACATGGTTTGTCTTAAAGCATATTAAAAACACCACATAGACATATAAACAACATTAAAAACTTGATTTTCACCACAGGTCTTCAACTTCTTTGCATTTCAATCCATTTTAATTCTACTCATTTACAATCAAATTTGAATTGCAATTTTTTTAGTACTTCAGTTCAAATTTATTTTAAACTTAAATTTACAAAGCATTCTCATTTCAAATCCTATTGGTGCATGACCCTGCCACATGTATATTTCATAACTACCAGAGATTGTCCACATGCAAAACTCTGAAAAAGACAGCAATCATATGCACACCGTCTTGAGTGTCAAGCTCAAGACCTGTCATTACAAATGACTAACCAAACTTTCCAAACATTTTCTATTTTGGTAATAGAGGGCAAACGCCACTGGCAGTTCATTCTAATATAATTCTACCTATCATTTTCTACGTATCGGTTTCTGAAACATATCATTACTTATAAAGATACAGCAGTTGAGATGATTTGTGTGAGCAGCTCATCGTTGGCATGAATAATATTCCATTGTCTCGACAGGCTATTTTCCTCACCAAAGTTCTGAGAAGTCTGATTGTCTTTGAATACATATATCTGGAGACGGCTCTGCCTACTGAATATTTCATGAACCTTTGCACTGTACAGAGCACCCATTCATACGATTCCCCCAGAGGACATATCCCACAATGCAATTCCCTGGTAATACCATAGTGCTAGTGAGCCATGTGCATTCCCAACTAATGCAGCTAATCCTTCCTGTTCTTTTTACGTTTCCCATTTTGAGGAGTACTGTTAGCGTCAGTGGCCCTGACTGATGTTACAGATTTAAATAGAAGTGAAATTCTTCCTTACCTAGCAATCTGTCATCAAAACGAGAGAAATAATTCTGTGAGACAGCATCATATTTTCATTAAAAAGTTCAGGTTGCATTACAATTGCAGATATCCTTGCTGACATCTACAATTACATGCTAATGTGTTTTTGCAAAAACCCTTTCAGAAATCAGTGTCTTTTCTCTCTCTCGCTCTCTCTCTCTCTCTCTCTCTCTCTCTCTCTCTCTCTCTCTCTCTCGCTCTCTACCTTGTTTTCAGAAAACCAGGTACGACAGTAGGACGCTAACACTTGATCTGCCTGATTCAAGTGTAAATCCTATGTGAGGGCTTTAAAAGCTTTCTCACAGGGAGTAAAATATTCATACCAGCAGTCGTGCGTTACCAGTCATGGAGAGGGAGACAACCACGATAATTAATGAAATTTTGTTTCAGCCAATACTATCTGCCAAATCACGTGGACTGGCAGAGAACGAAACTCCAAATTCTCAAAATATAATTTTTTTTTTTTGATTATGATTTGATTTGGGCTCTAATAAAAAGATACATTAAATGAAATAATTACTAAGAATTACTTGTTGTTGGTAGATTAGTGTTAAGTATGTTGCTTAAGTACGTTGAATGATAGTCTTAGACAAAAAGGGTCAATGGAGTTTCTATATAGAATCCTAGGGTTCTTGACTCAATTTTAAAGAACACTTTATGCCAAAAAGGTTCTATATAAGGAGAACGTCTTAAATGGTTGCATAATACTTTAATTTTTAACAGGTTATATATGTTTACGAGCTGTTTAATTGATAAAATTTCAAATCAAATCAAAAATGAATTAAAACAAAATTATTTAAAATAAAGCCATGATCCCATGTTGGGAACCTGTAGGTTCTATATGTGAAACGGCTGTCAGAATCCTTTAAGGATCAATACACTCTCAGAAAAATAAGGTATGGCGCTGTCACTGGGGCAGTACCCTAAGGTACAAAAGTGAAAAGGTACATCTTTGTACCTTACCCCTAAATGGTACATATTATTACCTTAAAGGTACATATTGGTACTTTAAAAGTACATATTAGTACCTTTTCAATTTTTGTACCTAATGGCGGTATGGTACGGTTCAGTTCAGTACAGTACAGTACGATTTGGGACAGTAAACCCTGATCCAGCTTGCGTTTCCACCGCCAACAGTACCCTTACTTGATAGCCGCGGTGTATGTTGGAAAGTAGCGACTGACGTCATTCTCGCATGAAGAAGGAAGTGACAGTAAAGAACAATGCAGCAGCTTTGTTTGAGCAAAGGCTGAAGGCTGCAAGGTAAAAAAGCTGAAAATACACATTGTGTTGCAACGGTATTGTGTTGTCAGCACACGCAAGTGACGAATCTCTGTCAACCAATCAACGTTCTGCAGTGAGTGTAGCTCCACCCCTTTGATACTGTTAATCTGTTTATTGATTGAATAGCATTGACACTACAACATTACATTACATTTTACCTGAGAATATTTTTATCAAGTTTGGTTTGTTCCGATGGACATTTAGGGCCACATTTACTTAACAGGGCAAACTAGCATGAGAGCGCAATTCCAAAAAAGCGCCAATGGGAGTGAAAAGTTCTGCGCGTGATCTACTGATGACATGCACATTAAAGAAAACAGACACAGCCGGATCATTTCCATAATGACCAACATAATCTACCAAGAGCATTACCATCTGGTTTAAGACAAGTTTTTTTTAGGTGGTAAATAATGGTGCAACTACCAGTAAATTGACTAATGCAAACCTTAGTAAATCACCTTGCATGATTCATTTAAATACTCTCCTCCCATAAATTCTGCATCTGAAAGGGAAACTCCTAAATGTACAGTGGGTACGGAAAGTATTCAGACGCCCTTAAATTTTTCACTCTTTGTTATATTGCAGCCATTTGCTAAAATCATTTAAGTTATTTTTTTTTTCCTCATTAACCCTTTAACACGTACGATCACACCGGTGTGATCAGTCTTGTCTGGCCCCAGGAGCGTACGATCACACCGGTGTGATTAGAACGTTCAGTGCATCGCGTGATCAACTGCCAAATTCAAATGTGCGTGCACGCTTTGGCTGGCGCTAAACCAGAGACGGACGCGCGCAGCGCTTTTCATATATATATGCAGTGTTTTCAACCAAATAATGTTTATTGTAGATTTCAGACATTTAAATACACATGAGTACTAACAAAACAATATATTTAGAGTTTGTAAAATACACAATGATGTCTATAGAAGCGGAAATAACAACCCTTTCCATTGTAATTAGACGACACGTTTTATTCATATCAGATACACATTGTGAAAGTAACTTTAAAGCTTACTCTATTCTTCCCCAGTTCACTGACTCACTTACTTTCATGTATTTCGGGAGAAGTGGATAAATTCACGGGTTGTAAATCCAACAGATCCGATTCTCTGTGCGGCGCAAACTAACATGGCGGCGCCCATCGCGCATATGGCTCAACTAACATGATCGTTATAAAGGTGTTTAAACTGCAAAACACATCCACTTGCACATATTTGGCAATCGGAATATTAGATATTTCATGCTATAGTCAACAAATTTGTGAATATTTTGAATAACAAAGGAAAAATTAAATGAAAGCAGATTATCATTCATACAGTGCTGCGGTGTGTCACATAACAAGCAATGACGCGTCACCATGGAAACCATAAAGTGATACGTTCTAAATAACGGTCGCTTCAAAAAACTCACGCTGGGGGGTCAGACAGAATATTTAAAACTTACGTGCGAAAGGGTTAATGTACACACAGCACCCCATATTGACAGAAAAACACAGAATTGTTGACATTTTTGCAGATTTGTTAAAAAAAGAAAAACTGAAATATCACATGGTCCTAAGTATTCAGACCCTTTGCTCAGTATTTAGTAGAAGCACCCTTTTGATCTAATACAGCCATGAGACTTTTTGGAAAAGATGCAACAAGTTTTTCACACCTGGATTTGGGGT
The DNA here is from genome assembly GCA_036281575.1 of Ancherythroculter nigrocauda. Lineage (NCBI taxonomy): Eukaryota > Metazoa > Chordata > Actinopteri > Cypriniformes > Xenocyprididae > Ancherythroculter > Ancherythroculter nigrocauda. The sequence goes on along the minus strand of VTFQ01000003.1, from coordinate 19,816,609 downwards.
TCCTCTGCCATTCTTCCTTGCAGATCCTCTCCAGTTCTGTCAGGTTGGATGGTAAACGTTGGTTAGGTCTCTCCAGAGATGCTCAATTGGGTTTATGTCAAGGCTCTGGAACAGTCACAGAGTTGTTGTGAAGCCACTCCTTTGTTATTTTAGCTGTGTGCTTAGGGTCATTGTCTTGTTGGAAGGTAAACCTTCGGCCCAGTCTGAGGTCCTGAGCACTCTGGAGAAGGTTTTCGTCCAGGATATCCCTGGATATCCCTGGCCACATTCATCTTTCCCTCGATTGCAACCAGTCGTCCTGTCCCTGCAGCTGAAAAACACCCCCACAGCATGATGCTGCCACCACCATGCTTCACTGTTGGGACTGTATTGGACAGGTGATGAGCAGTGCCTGGTTTTTTCCACACATACCGCTTAGAATTAAGGCCGAAAAGTTCTATCTTGGTCTCATCAGAACAGAGAATCTCATCTTGGAGTCCTTCAGGTGTTTTTTAGCAAACTCCATGTGGGCTTTCATGTGTCTTGCACTGAGGAGAGGCTTCTGTCGGGCCACTCTGCCATAAAGCCCCGACTGGTGGAGGGCTGCAGTGATGGTTGACTTTCTACAACTTTCTCCCATCTCCCGACTGCATCTCTGGAGCTCAGCCACAGTGATCTTTGGGTTCTTCTTTACCTCTCTCACCAAGGCTCTTCTCCCCTGATAGCTCAGTTTGGCCGGACGGCCAGCTCTTGGAAGGGTTCTGGTCATCCCAAACATCTTCCATTTAAGGATTATGGAGGCCACTGTACTCTTAGGAACCTTAAGTGCAGCAGAAATGTTTTTGTAACCTTGGCCAGATCTGTGCCTTGCCACAATTCTGTCTCTGAGCTCTTCAGGCAGTTCCTTTAACCTCATGATTCTCATTTGCTCTGACATGCACTGTGAGCTGTAAGGTCTTATATAGGTGTGTGGCATTCCTAATCAAGTCCAATCAGTATAATCAAACACAGCTGGACTCAAATGAGGATCAGAAGAAATGGACAGCACCTGAGTTAAATATATGAGTGTCACAGCAAAGGGTCTAAATACTTATACTTCTATACTAAATACTTCTGTGTTTTTCTGTCAATATGGGGTGCTGTGTGTACATTAATGAGGAAAAAAAAATGCTAATTTAGCTACTTTTAATGCTGCAATATAAAAACATTCAAAACTGCATTTTAACAGTGCAATTGTAATTCAGTGCAATCACAAAATTTAAACTGAAACTTTAAAATCATTGCTTGCACTTCAGAAGACTCAAGTGCTTCTGCAAAGCGACTAGTTCTTAATTTTATAGTCTATATGAGAGTAGTAAATCGTAATCAGAAATAATACAAACAGCCTGGATTCTGACTGCTGATAGAGTCAAACAAAGTGAGGAACAAGTGACTTACAAGCTTGTGACCTCTGCAGATTTGTGCGTGTACATTAATTCCTGGGCGGGCGGGGTGGAAACAGGCTTTGGACTGAGCATGGTATTGTTCTGCAGCATTTGACCTCTGTGGGGATTTGGAATGTAAGGCATCTTCCTTCCTGAAAGGCTTCTTCTGTCCCAGCACATCATTACTGTCTGCAGCAATGGAACTATAATGAACTGTAATGGTGAATTATTACATAACAAACAGTCAATATTACAGATATTTTATGCCATGAGGTGCGTTTCTGTTTTTGGCAACAGCTTTCGGTATAGAAATGTCTTTGGTCCTGAGTTGTAAGATGCTAAAAAAACACCTAGACGGCATTTCTTTCATGTTACTTTCTGCTTTTGTACTTCTCTATGACCAAATGCGTAACAGACAATAATACTTAAGTATTCAGGTTGTCATACTTACTACCTATTGAATACCCTGACAAAGAAAAACTGATATTTTCTACAAATATTCATGCCATAACTGTTCTTACGGTATTATTTGAATGTATTTCTGCTGGAATGTTAAACACTCATCAGCAAACAATCACTTGAGACATTTTGCATGTCAGTTGCTGAATGTCAGATTAATTTACTGTGAAAACAGGCCCATGTTTCCCATTTGATTAACATTAATTAAATTAAAGTTCTAATGAAAGAACTGGAATTTCTTAATTCATCAGATAAAATGACAGAGTACTCTGAAATACTACATCACTGGCATTTGAATTTTTACCTGTATAAAATAAATGAGGTGAAAATTCAGTCAAATACAACACATCAGTGCATAGACTATTTCACACAAAAGATCAGAGACCTATACACCTGCAAAGCAATGCAGTTTATGCAATTCAGTGCAACAAAGAATGCCCTGACATCAAGGAAACAGAACAATCCCTTTATAAGCCAACAGCACAGAAGAGCGAAAACCTCCAGGCAAGTCACAGCCATTCACCTGGATTTGAAGGACAAGGATCATTCGTTCAAGGGCAGTATTGTAAAGACTGTGGAGAGGACTGAGAAATGAAAGGCGGGGGTGGGTGGGGAGGATCGCATACTCTCTGGAGTAAGTACTTTTTAAATATTTCCTTTGTGAGCACTAAAAAGTATGTTCCACATAGTATGAATGTAATTTGCATACTACATTCACCGTGTTGTCATTATCACGTGACCTACCAGTGTCTGCGGTCTGGGGTGACGGGATGGGGGGCTTCTATGATATTAGAGTGCGTAGCCTGTAATAAAAGATAATGAATTTCAAACCTGAACCAAACATATTTTTATTCAAAGATCAACAGTCTGTCATTAGTCTTTAGTCTGCCACAAAAAAACAACATTAAAATCATGTGTTGGTCTGTACTATCGCGGTGTTGGTACAGTGTAGTTTGCTGCTAGCATGCAGCCTAACATCTGCCTCACCTCCGTGAGAAACACCAAACTCTTTCCTACACACTTTGCAGAACGCTTTACTTTCATCGCTTAAGGCTGTGGCAATCCATGGATACTTCCCCACCCACTCCTCCCGGTACCTGCAGAGGCGTTTTTGCTTTTTAGCAGCGTGTTGGGGTTCCGGTACACCAGCCATGCCAACGGAATGAATGAAAATTAGCTTATCAATGCATATCTAAATTCGCACCTAGCCGCCTACGGTATTTTTTTAGAACTTAGAAAAAAGATGCTGCAGCCAATGAGCAACCGGCAGGGGCTGGTTGCAGGACGACTCAACCTCCGCAAACAGTTTTTAATGTTTATCAGACAATAACTACGGTACTCAAGATTTTGCTTTAGTGTAATTTTTGGGACAATTAGGGCCAGATTCGGGATTCGGGACAACAGTTTAGATTTAGGGACTGTCACGAATTTTTCGGGACATCTGGTCACCCTAGTTTCCGGTAACACTTTATTTTACATTGTCATTGTTACACGTTACATGTAGTTACTGTAGTAATAACTATAACATATGCAAAATTACATGCAATTAACCCTAAACCAAACCCTCATCCCAACCCTAAACACATAGAAAGTACATGCAGTTAATTGTTATTACTCAGTACTTAAATGTATAATTACACTGTAATACTGACCTTAATGCATTGTTACATCAGTAGTATGTAACACTGGTAAATTAATAAACACCTCTGACCTCTCACAAATGCATTAACATATATTGATTACGGCAAAACAATTATTTAAAAAAAATTCAAATTAAAAATTTCAAATAAACTTTTCAAAAGATGCAGTTTGTGCATACCATGTGATTTGCCTTAATTTACAAGACATACATCAGAGTATAAGGCCTAATTCCATAAACATGGTCAATTAATAATAATAAAAATAATAATACTGATTTAAAAATATGATTAAAGCTGCAGTCTGTAATTTTTTTTTTTTGTTAATAATGATCCAAAATCAATTTTTGAGCAATTACATAACCAGCCAGTGTTCAAAACTATCTAATTATCTTGTCTCAATTCACAACGGTAAGCTTTTAATAATGTTTTATAATAAGAGCGACATGGTGGATTTCCGCGGGAAATTCAAGCATGCAGCAATTCGTCTGTGCGTCATTATGTCACGTCCGTAAACAGAAAGGAAGGAGTCCCGTCCAGGCTAGTTGGTTTTATCACGTGAGGATGCTGCTGGTAGCGGCACATTTATAGCCTTTTCTCACATCAACTGAAATAATTAATCTTATCATTTTGATGGCGGATTGTAATCCAGAAAGGTCCAAATGACAATCAACAGTGACAACTGGAGATTCACCCATAGTCAAAAAGGCAAAAGACTTTGGACTGTGGAGTGGATACAGAAATTGAAATCTACAGGTAACGATAATATACACTAAATAACGTTACACAGTCACGCAATGCTGATGTTGTTAACATTAACAATTTGAAAACAATATAACAGTAATAATAATTTGCACGGTTTGGCATGATCCGAGCTAAGCGATCGTTAGATTTAATCATCATTGGCAGCGCAATTTATTGTAAGCCTAATGCTTTTTTCCTCAGTTGGTCAGAACAAAAGTGGCAGACATGTTACTTCCTTGTTCAGATGATATTTTCCAGTGAAAATTCTTATATTGGTCATACTTTCAAGACGTAGAATCTGTGATTCTGAAGTACAGTATCCACACCGGTGCGGTGACTGACAGCAAGCATTAGATTCATCTGCGCTGACGAGCTGTGCTGAGGCACGTACAGATAACTGTTCCGCATATGACTGCAATTGCAGGTTTCAAACAGAGATGGCGACAAAGAGGAAAAATTGCGGACTGCAGCCTTAAAAACATGTTTTACACAAACACTTTTTGCAATAAATAAATAAAGCACACATTCACTAGTCTGTATAACCTCATTGACACACGCAGCTACAACAGGTAACTACAGAATCCCTTATATATTAAATACAGTATTTTTGTGCTCCAGTATTTTCAAATTGGCAAGACAAAACTACTGGAGATATTGGCATAAGTTTTGGCCTTAGCTCAGCAACTTTGAATCTGAGAGCTCTGTAATGATGCACTTATGTGCTACTTAATATGTGCTGGCATGGGAAACATGCTGGCTTGGCATTTATCATTATAAAACAATGTACAACATAAAATACAATAATTTGCAATGTTATCTGGAAACCCAGCCACCATCTATATCAAACTATTGTCTGCTGTTTATAATGTTTTAGGTTTTCTTTCTGTTTGGTGGACATTTAGATTGTTGATTATATGTTGATTCATTTGGTCCCTGTTTCCTCTGTGTAGTTCCAGTCTTCTTAGTGACTGATTATGCCCTTGTTAGTCTCCATAGTAACCCATGATTTTAACCTGTGTCTTGTTTGATCTTTGTTTGCTTGTGTGTACTGTATATATACCCCTCAGGTTTCAGGTTGTCAGTTCTTATTGCATCTAAAGTGTTTTTTGTTATCAGTCTTGGATAGTGGTCTCCTGAGTGCTTTTGTTTTGATAATTAAGCCCAAAGTATACTTTACTTTTTAAGCATACGTCAGCGTACAGTGCGCATGATGTGAATTTCGTTATTAGAAGAGTACACGCACCACCAGATTTTTGTAACTTTGCATTCTTTGTATGCGCAGGTCGCATATGCGTATTTATTTATTTATTCATTTTTGCAGTAATTAGTTTATCCACAAGGTGGCAACCATGCCCTGGGGGCATCGTTTTACTAGGAAGTCGAAAAAAAACTGCATAAACAGAACAGACCAGAATGCATACAAGCTACAGCCTACATAGATGAGAGATTGTGTGAAGAGGTTAGAAAATAGCCTCAATTGTACAACTCTAGCATGAAAGAATACAAAGATATTTACATTAGTTGTAATCCGTGGCAAGAGATTGCTTGAAACTTTGCATACGTTGAACGCTTGTGTACCCTTACGAGTCAAGTGAAGAGTGTAAAAACAAAGTATATCCAGGCCTTTAAAGTTTTTGACTGCTGGACTACTGTGTCTTTGGACCATGTCATAATGTCATTGTGGCAAGCAGGGAGGGGCCGAGAGCTGTGGGAATGAAGCGAGTGCTAATGAGCTGTTTGCTGGAGGCCAGACCTGCTGCCGTCTGCCATGATGGAGAGAAACAGGCAGACAGGTGCCTGTAATCGGAGGAGCCATCGTCGTCCACCAGGAGGCGAAGGAGAAGCATCCAGTATCATCGAACGGCACCACGAGTGAGGGCCTCTTGGCTGGTTGAGGACCCAGCAGTAGTGTGACCGGAAACAAGACCAATATATTTTTTTTTTCTTTTCCTTTTCTCTCGCTTCATCTGTCCTTACCCCCAGGTGCTGCAGCCGCCATGATTGTTTATTTTGTGAATAAAATTATGTTAAACCTTCACCAGTTCCTGTCTTCTTGCTCCCTGAACCTTTAATTTTGCTACAGTCATTCTTACACATTTAGGGCCTGTTTACATGACACCATTTTCAACTAAAACCGGAAAACTTTGTATGTGTTTTGGCCTCTCATTTATATGACAATAGCATTTTGTGGGCCTGAAAATGCAAACTTTTGAAAAAGTTTTTGAAAATGATATCGCTATCATGTCCATATAAACTACAAAATCACAAATTTGTGAAAATGGTGGCGTCATTAGCATGCATATTGAGTGTTCAGTCTATAGGCGCATAGTGTTTCTTTACAAAGTGACATCGCCAACTACTGGCCTGGCAGCATAATACAGTGTTTTTAGTCATTTTCATAGATAATTCAACACCAACGTCAACACCAACGAACGATAACAGTCGATTTATTCTAAGCTGCGGTTTCAAAGTGTGTACGTTACAACATGTCTTTGCTGTTTTTGTTGCATTTACATGTCCTCAGCATGCTAAGTTTCGAGTGAAAAGCTAGTGTAATTGATCTAATCTTACAGAGAATTTAGCAATATTAGAAGTCAATATTGTGGAATAAAAACAACGCCTAGACTTTTTCACTGCAACTTCAAAAGAAGCAAGACAAGGTCATTTTATGTTACACTGTTTGCTAGCCTGGCATAAACGTTAATGCTTCTCAGCATTTGTTCCAAGAGTATGGCCGATGTTTTTCATATATCCATTTTTTTTTTTTTTTTTTAAGTATCCTTGAAAGGGGGGTTTGACTTGTCAAACAGTGGTGGCTTTTTCTGGACATTGGCGATTATCTTCTCTGCAGTGTCGTCTGCTATTTTAAATGCACTAACCCTTAAAATAGAATGGATTCTGATTGGCTGTCAGTGTTTTATTGTTCAACAGTTGGAAAAAAAAATTTCTGAAAGTGATCCCAACGATATTGTTTCTCTATATCATTATAGCTGTGGTGTGGACAGTGCTATTCTTTTATATTTAGAATTATTTTTAGAACTATATCTTTATTGTTATCTTTATAGCTATCTTTCTTGGTGTGAACAGGCCTTTAGTCTGGCAGTGCTTCAATTTACACTGCACTGACATTTATATCATCAGAGGAGGCAATTTCTACTGTGATTCACAAATCTTATGATGTTGCATTGTGAAATGACATGCCAAGACATCCCTGACATCCTTCAATTGATGATGCAGCTTGGATAAGCAGCAAAATGCCTTAAATGAATAAACAAACCCAGATGCTCCAGAATAAACACTGCCTGCCACATTTTTTTCAGCCACAGCACAGCCTACAGCTGTGACTGAGAGAATATATATGGTTTGCTAAGTAATTAATCAGTGCATCATATTTATAGCCAAATAGTCACTTTAGCAGGCAGATAATTTATGTGTTTGAACACGGTAAGGCGGAAACATTCAATTCAGAATCTACTGCTTTCTAAAAGAGCTTTAGTGACACAATTAATCAATCAACCAATCAGACCAAAATCGTTATGTTTGGCCGGTTTTTAGTGCTTCACCTCTATAGTCTGTCTGTTCATAGCATGGCTGCATCAATCTTAGTCCTATTACCTAGATTAATCCTCATGTTCTTATGTTTGGGGTCGCAAAGTCCCCAGCACTGTATGTATAACAGGATTGTGCATTATTCATAACTGAATAGTGAATGCCTTTTAAATTCCCATTTAATTGCATTTAATTTGAATTATTAGCAAACATGAGGCATAATTGCAATTTAAATTTGAATGCAAGTAGAAATTAAATTAAAGGATTAGTTCACTTTCAAATGAAAATTACCCCAAGCTTTACTCACCCTCAAGCCATCCTAGGTGTATGAGACTTTCTTCTTACAGATGAACACAATCAGAGTTATATTAATAAAGATCCTGATGCATCCGAGCTTTATAATGGCAGTGAGCGGGAACAACGAGTATGAGCTGAAGAAAGTGCTTCCATCCACATCCATCCATCATAAACATAATCCACACGGCTCCAGGGGGTTAATAAAGGCCTTCTGAAGTGAAGTGATGCGTTTGTGTAAAAAAATATCCAAATTTAACAAGTTATGAAGTAAAATATCTAGCTTCCGCCAGACTGCCTTCTGTAGTCTACTTACGAAGAAAGTGTAAAACTCTCGCAGTTCAAAAAGCTTACGCTTTGTCCTACTCCTTCCCTATTCAACTTACGGAAAAAGCTTAACTGACGCCACACCAGTTCTGTGTTTTTTTGGGGTTTTTTTGTTTTGGTTTTTCTAATTTGAAATACAGAAGGCGGTCTGGTGGAAGCTAGATATTTTACTTCATAAATTGTTAAATATGGATATTTTTTTACACAAACACATCATTTTACTTCAGAAGGCCTTTATTAACCCCCTGGAGCCTTGTTGTTTATGTTTATGATGGATGGATGGATGGATGGATGGATGGATGGATGGATGGATGGATGGATGGATGGATGGATGGATGGATGGATGGATGGAAGGATGGAAGCACTTTCTTCAGCTCATACTCATTGATCCCGTTCACTGCCATTATAAAGCTCAGATGCGTCAGGATATTTTTAAAAATATCTCTGAATGTGTTCATCAGAAAAAAGAAAATCATATACACCCAGGATAGCTTGAGGGTGAGTAATCTTGGGGTAATTTTCATTTGAAAGTGAACTAATCCTTCAAATAAAATTTAAAAGATATTTTTAACTAAAAAAGCCAACTTGTCAAGCCAAATTTTAAAGTTTGTCTTGAGAATGTCTTGTCTAAAAGATAAAAAAAGTCGATGTAGTTTACAATATATTACATTATATTTAATACAGTATATTAACATTTTATTTTAATAAATTAATTGATGAGTTAACAAATAAATATTAATTACAAATTTTGGCCTTAAATTAACTTTTTGAAATTTAAGGTACGATTACATGACAATGATGTACTAAAATTGGAAAAGTTTTTCCATTGTGTTGTTGAAAAGTTTTGTGTACAGGCGACAACACTATCAAAATGATCCCCGTTCACATGTATCCGAGAAAACGGCTAAAAATGCTATATTATTCATGCCAGGCCAGTAGTTGGTGCTGTCACTTTGAAAAGAAACACTACACGCCTGTAGACTGAACACAATACACATGAGCATGACGTCACCGTTTTCACAAATTCACGTTTTTCTAGTTTACACAGAGACGATAACGGTATCGTTTTCAAAAACATGCACTTTGAAACCCGTTTTCAAAAGTTTGCATTTTCAGGCCCCCAAAATTCTGTTGTCTTGTAAATGAATGGCCAAAACACATAAAAAGTTTTCAGTTTAGTTGTTTTTACACAACCCTGATGTATAAAAAATATTTGGAAATTAATCTTTACGTTCTCTTTAAATTAGGTTTTTCTTAACACATACTGTATTGTCATATGCAAATCCAAATTCCGCAAATTTTCCAATTAAATTAGGGTGTAAAATGTGAAAAAGATAATCATAAGATTTAAAAAAAAGTCTAATTACCAATCATAAAACTTAAAAATATGCCTTTTTTTTTTTTGGCGTTAGGGTCTCTAAATCCCAAACAGGACATTACGGTGAAACAGGACATTAGGGTGAAATTTACAGGTGTAGGTCTGTAGAGACCTTCAGGGAATTTCATAGTAAAATACAGAACATGAATAATGGTAAAATGTAGTGATTGACACCCGCTGGAGATGCTTGATATTCTCCTGATATATGGTATATAGCGTATGCTGGATACTTTCAGACTGCCCTTCAAATCTGAAAACAGATCTCCACACCACTGATGCTTTCCTTTGGTTCCCCCAGCACTGTCTGTCAAAGAGCACACGGGATGGAGCGATGACAGTTCCATCCTCAGAGCACCGTGTTCAAGATGTTACAGCCAAAACATTGAAATTCAGGCATACAAATGAGTTTCACTGCGATTATCTGGCTTCCCCTTTAGCCAGTTTGTTCAAAAATAGTCCAAAACATGCCAGTCGGTTGATTTTTTAATGAGGGTTAATGAGTGTTTTTGAACAACACTTGAATAACAAAACTACAAACGGCACATTTGGGAATCAGCGCTGAAAATGTGTAATTGCCAGAAAATGAGCAGGATAGTGTGACAAAAAGCTAATCATGCTTTCAAACCGCTGATTATTTAGCATTCAGTCAATGATACTGCACGTCCTGCTTTGCCTTTCCAGCAATGATGGATTTGACGTACATTTGAAGGGCAGAGTGGAAATGAAAGACCACCTTCAAAAAATCATTCCTCCGAACGTTTCGACCATTTTTATTTTAATTTTCCCCATCATGAAAGTTAAATATAAAGGGGACAAGATGCAAAGCAGCATTCCAAGAGTTGTGACAGCATATTGAGAGCAATAAAAATGTTCTGGTTGCAAAAATAAGATCTTTCCCTCCCTCTTTTCTCTTTCTCTCTCTGCAGATGATATGACCCATTTGGATTTGTACTGAGATGTAAGCTTTTGGTGTGCCATTATGAAAAATTAGCAATTATGGCCAGTTTATTCCTGGTATTCATCCTCACCAGCATTAAAATATGTTTAGAGGCGGTGTTTGCAAAATGAGGCTTTTAGAAAGTAGAATAAGATGGATGGAAATTTGTATCCCATGCCCTCCACTCATATATTGCCTGAAAAATGGCTTTTAGGGTCTCAGGATTCAAGCACAAATTACCCACATTAGTAATTATTTTATATGAAAATGTCTCGTTTCAATATTTCAATTTCCAAATGATCATAAAAAGCAGAACTTACTTAACTGCAAAGGATAAACTGAATTGTAGAGAAAACTGCAAGTTTGTTCATATGCTACACATGTTAAAAAGAAAACACCTAAAGGATTAGCTCACATCAGAATTTAAATTTCCTGATAATTTTCTCACCACCATGTCATCCAAGATGTCTTTCTTTCTTCAGTTAAAAAGAAATCAAGCTTTCTGAGGAAAACATTCCAGGATTTTTCTCCATATAGTGGACTTTAACAGCTACCAAAGGGTTGAGGGTCTAAATTGCAGTTTCAATGCAGCTTCAAAGGGCTCTACATTATCCCAGATAAGGAATAAGAGTCTTATCTAAGGAAATGATCGGCCATTTCCTAAAAAAAAATTACATTTATATACTTTTTAACCACAAATGAAAAACAATGGAAAAGTAGCACATTGGAATAGAAAAAAGCGTTCTGTGTGAACGGCCCCTTAGTCTTTGCATGGTCGCTTTGTAGACACTTTCTCGGTACTTCTGCCTACGTCACGCATGACCTTTCCAATGTGATTACGTAATGCGTGGTGCATCGCAGAGCAGTGCAAGATGAGTATTTGTGGTTAAAAAGTATATACATTTTTATTTTTTTTTAGAAAATGTCCAATTGTTTCGCTAGATAAGACTTCTGTTGTTCGCCTGGGATTGTGTAGAGTCCTTTGAAGCTGCACTGAAACTGCAATTTGGACCTTCAACCCACTGGTAGCCGTTGAAGTCCACTATATGGAGAAAAATCCTGGAATGTTTTCCTCAAAAACCTTAATTTCTTTTTGACTGAAGAAAGAAAAGACATAAACATATTAGATGACATGGGGGTGAGTAAATTATCAGGAAATTTGAATTCTGAAGTGAACTAATCCTTTAAGGATTGTAATGAGTTACATCTTGAGATGTAACATTAACAATCAGGGCTGGGTTTCCCAGAACCTTCTTAACTCTACGTCGTTCTTAAATTATACCTTAAGCTGTACCTTAACGTAAATACGTGTTTCCCGAAACGTTCTTAGTTAAGTATACCTTCTGTAAGTCATACTTTCGTAAGGTTGGTCTGGACCACTCTTAGCTTATCACTGTTGTCAGTCTATACTAATATAATTCTGAAGCTGTAATACACCCAGTGTTCGATTATGATTATGGCAAAGAATAAAATGCAAAGATTCACTGCTAAATTCAAATGTGCTCTAGCACTGATCCAGAGACAGATGTGCGCTCCGCACTTGTCATATATCACAACTTTTTGCTATTCAGGTTTATTTTATGTTTCAGACATTTTAATATACATTTGAATTAAGTAGGCTACTGCATAAAAAAGACATTTGTTGTTTATTAAATTCAAATTACACTGATGTCTACGGAAGCTGCAACAATAACCCTTTCAATTATATAATTTAAGTGTTTTATTCATATCAGATTCACACTGTGTATGAAACAATAAAGCTTACCCTATTCTTCTCCCAGTTCACTTTTATGTATTTCGGGGAAGATTTCGTAAATCCGACAGCTCTGAATTGCCGTGCAAACTCATTGCGCGACAAAACACATTCACTTCCACATATTTTACAAAAGGTATATAGCCTTTCATAAAATGCATGATATAGTCAACAAGTTTGTGAATATTTTGAATAAAAAAAAAAATGAAAAAGCGATAAATGCGATACCTACATGTCTGTCAGCTGCATGACGCGTCTCCAAGGAATTAAAACTTTGTTCTAAATAATGGTCGCCTAAACTCAGGCTGATGGGGCGCAGAATATAGATAAATTACAATATAGATTTAGTTTGCAATTTGGATTACTTTTATAACATCCCATGAGTCCTGATAAATGCAATTTCTACTTCTGATGTACTTCTTTTTATAAAGAACACTGATTTCTCACATAATACAGTGAAGCAGCCCCTGTATAGAGTGAATTATCGATTCTCGAGCCATCGACATCAACCAATTCAGCACCGCCGCCATGGACAGCACCTGGTAACGTCGCACTTAGGAAGATATATCTTAAGCAACCTCCTAAGGTATAGTTCAGGGAACACGCCTAGAAACGGTATATCTTCAGTTAAGGTCAACCTTTAGAGTCTTCGTAGCGCGCCAAGAGGCAACGTTATCGGGAAACCCAGCCCAGATTTATAAAACTCAGCAGTTCACTTTTAATGTAATTACTGTTCATTCAAAAAAGCAATATCTTAATTTGTCTTCTGAAGTTAATTATTTTAATTTAGCTCATTTTCTGGTTTTATCTTGTATTATGGATGTTTAGAAAATTATTTTGGAGAAAAAAAATAATGATTAAGAAAATGATTTTTGGCTATGTTTTTCAGGTTGTTAAGCACTAAAAAAGCTTCCAGACTTCAGTTTTATTCATGGAAATTAGCTAAAGTGTTTGCATCTGTCCTCTGTTGTTTTGGGTATCTCAATAACTTGATACTATCTGTCCATTAATATGTATTCACACAACACTATCTGTTCACCTCAGTTGAATATCTGTTGAACCTTTTAGCAAGCAAAGTTCAGGTGATCTGTTTTGTTTATGACACAGTGGTGAAATCATATTTGAGGGCCAAAACTTTGTTTTTACGAGATGGATCTATTGCCGCAGGAAAATGTCAAGACCCGAAATGTAGAGAGACCATTACCATAAAATTAACATTTTAATTAAGCCAATCCATAAAACCACATCAAAATCCTTCATATTAATAAATGCATTTCTATTTTTTGCAATCTGCTGTGGACTTCAAACAAGTGGGCCTATCCTGACCTGAAATGAAACTTCCCACATACCTCTATCAGGATCCATTATATCCATTACTTTTGGCCATCTTGGCTAAATTATGATCCATGCCTATGAATTCCAGGCCAAAGGCTTTGTGATAATTCAGAGGGCAAATCCCACTGGGAGAAGCAATGAGGCAAAGCGCTTGTTTGGGGCATGATTAGGCTATAACTTCCGAAGTTCTGCAAACAAAAACACAATCAATATTTAATGAGTATCTATAATGACGTAGGGAGGAGCTCACAACCTCTTCTGACCTCTATAAATGTGAGTAAACTTTTTATAAAACTGCCATGAACCGTTTTGAACCAGGCTGACATATACAGTACACTTTCTTTAATGATAGTTGTTTTTTGATGTTGTGGTCATATACATGAAGCATAAGATCATTACTTTTTGAATCTTAATAAGGTGCATTCTCGTGCTACGAAGGAAACGGATTTAATACTTTAATTCACACCATAATTAAAGCATGTTTTAGGTGATCAACCTCTGTGGGGCCAGTTATAATTGTGTTTAATTTCGTCTCTTTTTCACACAGGCAGTCCAGTAAATGCTGGCCTCTGCAGTTATGACTGTTGGCCCTACTGGCTAATGTTTCTTTAATCACAGAAGTCAATAGAACTTTTTGATTTATTTTAGGTCCTTTTTAATAGGAACAGCATGACGCAAGATTCACATTCACGTTGCCTCACTGCTAGACACGTGCACGAACCATTGTGCCACCACTTCGACGTTAAACCAAATCATGATATGATCTAGTCATGAGGCAGTTCTTCCACATGCTATGCATTACATCACTTTTTTTTTTTTTTTTAAATGATGGTTTCCGATAATATATTATAGGCTCTGCACTCACACACATACACTTTTCACCTAATAATCACAAGCTTAACAAAAGGTTTCAGGGAACTTGTGAGCATATCATTAATTCTGTGTTTACTAAACTGTGCAGATCATTGTGAAAAGGCAAACCATATTTAATTGGGCTCAAAGCTCCAATCTGGACCCTCCTCCTGAAATAAATAATAATAAAAAAAGGTTAATTGGGTTTTTGCATCTCAGGAAACTAAAAAAAACAAAAAAAACACTGCATCTCAGTGTTTTAAAGAAAATCAAAATGTTTAATCTAGTCTAAAGTATCTATCTATCTATCTATCTATCTATCTATCTATCTATCTATCTATCTATCTATCTATCTATCTATCTATCTATCCTTCTGTCCTTCCATCCATCATTCATCTGTCTATCCATCCACCCATCAACACATACATCAAACCATCCATCCATCCATCAATCCATCTATCAGTCCGTCTATCCATCCATCATTCATCCATCTATACCATCATCCATCCATTCATCCATCCATCTATCTACTCTATCCATCCATCCATCCATCCATCCATCCATCCATCCATCTATCATCCATTCATCTATCTATCTATCTATCTATCTATCTGTCTGTCTGTCTGTCCACCCGTACGTCCGCCTATCCATCCATCTATTCTTTATTCCATCCGTCCATCTTTCTATCCATCCATACGTCTATCATCCATCTGTCCTTCTTTTAATCCTTCCATCTGTCATCCATCCAACCATCTGTCTTTCTATCTGTTCATCTATCATCTGTCCGTCTATCCATCTGTCCATCTATCATCCATCCATCCATCCATCCATCCATCATCCATCCATCCATCCATCCATCTATCTATCTATCTATCTATCTATCTATCTATCCTTCTGTCCTTCTATCCATCATTCATCCATTCATCCGTCTATCCATCCACCCATCAACACATACATCAAACCATCCATCCATCCATTATCAGTCCGTCTATCCATCCATCATTCATCCATCTATACCATCATCCATCCATTCATCCATCCATCTATCTAGTCTATACATCCATCCATCCATCATTCATCCATTCATCCATCTATCCATCCACCCATCAACACATACATCAAACCATCCATCCATCCATCCATCCATCAATCAATCCATCTATCAGTCCGTCTATCCATCCATCATTCATCTTTCTATCTATCTATCTATCTGTCCACCCGTACGTCCGTCTATCCATCCATTCATTCTTTATTCCATTCGTCCATCTATCTATCCATCCATATGTCTATCATCCATCTGTCCTTCT
This sequence comes from Ancherythroculter nigrocauda, assembly GCA_036281575.1. NCBI lineage: Eukaryota > Metazoa > Chordata > Actinopteri > Cypriniformes > Xenocyprididae > Ancherythroculter > Ancherythroculter nigrocauda. Next base: position 19,800,634 of record VTFQ01000003.1, on the reverse strand, counting down.
TTTAATCCATCCATCCATCCATCCATCATCCATCCATCTATCTATCTATCATCCATCTATACCATCATTCATCCATTCATCCATCCATCAGTCTATACATCCATCCATCCATCTATCTGTCCATCCGTACATCCGTCTATCCATCCATCCATCCATCCGTCTTTCTATTATGCATCTATCATCTGCCTGTCGATTCATCCATACGTTCATCTATCTATCTATCTATCTATCTATCTATCTATCTATCTATCTATCTATCTATCTATCTATCTATCTATCTATCTATCTATCTATCTATCTATCTATCTATCTATCTATCTATCCATTCATCCATCGGTCTATCTATTGTGAAATTGAAATTGAGGGGGAATGTGTAAAACATGTCACTCTGAATAAATGATTAATATATTAAGTTTCTTCTACCTCACTTCTCTCATGGAGATGGCACCACTGATCTGAGCTGACTCTAATGCTGTTAAACGTGATTTCGAATATAGCTAGGAAAATGAATTATTTACTTCAGCTGAAAATTTCATGAGGAAGGTGATTATGTAAAGAACTGTGGTCCTTATCTTTGCTTTTCTCGTCTATGTTGTTTAGTAAAGTGAAAATGAACTGTACTCTTAATAGGGTTTTTACTAAAGGTCATAACTGAATGCATTCTGTCATTAACTTAATGAATTATGTAATTAAAATGTGAAAATTCATAGAAAGTTTACCACGATAAATAAGAAATAATTCAGATTCGAGGTCATGAATAAAAATAAAATAAAATAAATAAATTCTAACACTGAGCAAGTACAAACCTTTTTTTTACAGGGTGGTGATTTCGTATGAATTTGTATGATGTGATTCTAGAAAAAAGTAAGCATTAATGTCCAACCTTAAACCTAACCCTCATTGTAGAGGAAGCAGATTGTTTGAAAATATACAAATGACATATAACTTCATAAAATGTAGCTATTTAGTTGAGAACACCTATGAGATTGAGTTGCTGCTTCATTTGAAGTACAAGATTCTCTTTGGATCATTCTCAAATCATGCTGGAGAATATGATAATATTATAATTTTCCACAAACATGTGGAGTTCATGCAGCTTACATAAGCGCATGTTAGATAAAGGGATAGTTCACCCAAAAATTATTTAGTCACAATCACATTGTGACTTTCCTTCTTCTGTGAAACATAAAAGATCATTTAGTCAGTTTTTTTCATACAATAGAAGTAAATGTTTTAGTCTAACATTCTTTAAAATATCTTCTTCTTTTTTTTCTTCTTCTTTTTTTTTTGCTGCAGATAAAATGAGGGTTTGGAATGAAATGAGGGTGAATATATGATGACAGAATGAACTACTCCCTTTAAAGAAAAAGGCGACATCAGAATTATGAATCACTGTATGTTTGATCTGAATTTAAATGTTAATATTTTTGCCTACAAAAATGGTACCTTGAAAATCTAAAGCCTTTGATAAATGTGTCAAATTCAAATTAAACGCATGACGAAGCCCTTTTGAAATAAAGCTGTGAACGACACTGACTGTGACAACCTGTTCTCATTCACAGTCCACACACTCTGTCTCTCTGCACATGTGACTTTGTGTCTCACAATCCGAATGCTTCTGTTCCACAATGCACACATTGTTCATTCAGAAGGAATAGACATTGCACTTTCAAGTTTGTGCCACTGGGTACTTTATGTGTGTGCGCACGTGTCTGTCTGCTGTGTACACGGGACAAAGGGCAGTTAGCATTTAGAAGAATTAAGGACTGTCAGCTTCTTCTCTGATGGTGTGGGGAAGTCCTTAAATCTCTGCGCCGGTGCGATCCGTCTCTGTCCAGCCGTCGAGCGAGAAAAAGATAGATGCATTCAATAATCGTGGTCTTGAGAAATCTGCAGGAAATGATTAAGACTGATAAATAGGGGACAGGGGATTTTTTCTCACATCCATTTGACATGTTTATGCCTTTGGTGCCACAGACAAGGACAGAGGAGAGAAAGTATAAGACAACCAGCTGCCATCGAGTCAGATGTCATTTTAGGCACAATAAAGGGATATTGTTTGAAAGTACTTTCTAACCACTCTTGGGCAGCAGTCAGCAAAAGATTGAATTTCCTTCTGAAGCACAACGTGTGCGCTGTGTCTTAAAGAGGCCATATTATGCCCTTTTTCAAAGTCTTGATTTTTTTTTTTTTTTTTTCAGACACATTATTTTTCACATATTTTATATTGTTGCAGCACCTCTCTTCTCAGTCTGCCAGTAACGCTCTGGGGTGCGTTTCCCAAAAGCATCATTAGCCAACTATGGTCGCAAGTTCCGTTGTTATCAGGATAGTTTGGTGTTTCCCGAAACCATAGTTCCAACGAACATTCACAAACAGCATCGCAATGGTTGTGTGGTTGGAAAAACAGCTCTCAACCTGTGGTTAGAAGCATAGTTTCTTGTTTGCATGACATGTGGGCTTCAAGGATTATTTCACTTTTAAATGAAAATTACCAAGCTTTACTCACTCTCAAGCCATCCTAGGTGTATATGACTTTCTTCTTTCTGATGAACACAATCAGAGTTATATTAATAATAAATATCTTGATGCATTTGAGCTTTATAATGGCAGTGAGCGGGAACAACGAGTATGAGCTGAAGAAAGTGCTTCCATCCACATCCATCTATCATAAACGTACTCCACATGACTCCGGAGGGTTAATAAAGGCCTTCTGAAGTGAAGTGATGCGTTTGTGTAAGAAAAATATCCATATTTATCGAGTTATGAAGTAAAATATCTAGCTTCGCCAGACTGCCTTCTGTATTCTACTCATGAAGAAAATGTAAAACTCTCGCAGTTCAAAAAGCTTAAGCTACATCCTACGCCTTCCCTGTTAAATTTATGGAAAAAGCTTAACTGACGCAACGCCAGTTCCAGTTTTTTTGGTAATTTGAATACGGAAGGCGGTCTGGCTGAAGCTAGATGTTTTACTTCATAACTTGTTAAATATGGATATTTTTTGACACAAAGGCATCGCTTTGCTTCAGAAGGCCTTTTTTTTTAACCCCCTGAAGCCATGTGGAATATGTTTATGATTGATGTGGATGGAGACACTTTCTTCAGCTCATACTCATTGATCCCACTCACTGCCATTATAAAGCTCAGATGCGTCAGGATATTTATTAATATAACTCTGATTGTGTTCATCAGAAAGAAGAAAGTCATATACACCTAGGATGGCTTGAGGGTGAATAAATCTTGGGGTAATTTTCATTTGAAAGTGAACTAATCCTTTAATGAATCCTAATCTTGAGCAAAATATGCAAGCTGACTATCTTTAATTTTGAACATGTACAAATTTCATTTACGTCTTTTAGTTTTTGCTCTAGTACGTAAGAAAGAGCCTATGATTGAATCTGGAAGTAAAGCAAAATAACTGAGATAAATGAGAATTAGTCCTCAGATTCCATGACCATCATTTATAGCAAAAAATCTTGCATTAATTCATTCTCAAATGGATTAATTTAAAGAAGTTATTACTCCACCACCTGTGTGACATCATTTACCAGCGTGGTTGAATGTCAAGTTTGCGATAAAAGTGTTTCAGGAAACAGTCGTGGCTAGCTAGTTGATTTCTTCATTGATGCATCTTACTATGGTAGTTAACCAAGTTACGTTGTTATATGGGAAACACACCCTTTTTTAGTTCCGGTCTCTATGAAACCCCTTCTTTCGAAAAAGCACAATGTGCTCTGATTGGTCGGCTGGACCAGTGTATTGTGATTGGTCAACATCTGAGTGTGTTTGGGAAATATAGTCCCCCTTTTTTTTTTGCATATGCTTTCAGTGGCAATTATTTCAGTGAGGAATATTGTGACGTGTTCATTCCTGGAAGAAAACTCAAGACTACAATCGAGGCGATTCTGGGAGTTCAGAAACAGTGATATAGAGAATAACCCCCTTTGGAATGATTTTGTATTTGTAACTTTGCAGACCTTTTTCATGCACAAACAGCAACATTACACACTAAAGAAAGTTGAAAATGTAAAAAAAAAAAAAAACTACCTACAACGCAGTCATGTATGTCTGTAAATTCAAATGATGCATTGATACTTTACATTTTACTGTCTTTCGTTAACATGAATTAGCTGATAAAACTAGGATGCAGTATGAAAACAAGGCATGTTTTCTATTGCTTACATTTAACTTGCATTAATCTGAGAAACAAGTGGAAATCAAGTTTTCATACTATAATTAAGTTTTCCTCTCCTCATTCTAGTTATCAGCTAATTTATCAGCTAAGTTAAAGGAATAGTTCACCCAAAAATATATGTTCTGTCATTACTTTCTATGACTTTCTTTCTTCCGTAGAACACAAAATGGAGAAATTGTTACTGTTGCAGTTGTCTGCTTTGTGTGACGAACAAATCCAAATTTCACTCATGATCAGGATCAATGTGATTTCTGGATCAACTGATTCATTAAAGATCTGACCCAAAAAAGACAGATTTGTTGAATCAGACATGTATAGCTCCAAGGAGAGATAAGACAGATGTCAGGATCGACATTTAATTCTGGTTGTCACAGATTTGTTATGCTTTCAAAGGACTTGAAAAATTCTGGACAAGTGGTAGGGACAACTTTTATTGTACTTTTATATTGTATTTTTTTTGTCATTTCAGAGCATTTACAGATCCAAAGAAACAACATGAGGGTGAGTAAAAAATTCTGTATTATTTCTTTAATATTAGATGTCATGACCCACTTTGGTTTGCTGATTAATGAGTGACCTAGACAGAAAGAAACTCCAAGACATCCTGTTCAGAGATTTGTCTGTCTATAGATCATGTCCTCCCATTGACTTCTGCCTCAGTATGGCTCATTTGCCATGGAGGTCAGGGTAAGAGATCTTGAAGTGATGAGGCAACGCTCACCTGACACGCCCATCACTGTGATGAGATGTCTTAGAGACTGTGACACCTGAAATCCTACAACGGCACAGATTTTTTTTCTCAGAGTTTCTCAGTGAGTATACTACATAGCTAACATAAAATCAAGAAAGAGTTAGAAACTGAGATGCAAAATATAAATGCATTAATTATGCATTATTTTAAGTATATATAGCTCATGATTTTGAATTATAACTAGATCTGCTTTATCTGTTCCAGAAAAAAAAAAAAAAACTTTTTAGATTATCACAAGATACAGAAAATATGTCATGAATATGTGGAAAAAAAAAAAAAAAATCTTGTAAAAATTCTAGTAACAGTCCCAAAACAAGGCATGTTTTCTATCTCTCTCTAATCATCACAAGACTAACTGAAAATCACGTTTTGGGACTGTTACAAGAAGTTGTGGATTTTGGCTTCAGAGGCACATTTTAGTTCATTTTATGTGACTTATGTTAATCTCACAGGTTTAATTCTTCTTCCCAGAACAGATCAAGAAGATTTAGTGGCAGATTCATGAGATCCTCATTGAATCAAGTTCAATAGAGCTTATTTAACAAACCAAAAAAGGGCCACTTTTGAATGAAATACAATAGATGACATAGCAACCCAACTTACTTTGATAGATTATTTATCATAAGAAAAATGTACTCAAGGAGTCAAAATCCCTTCTGTAACTGTACAGAACAGCTCTGCCCACAGTTATACAGCGTTTGTTTGAAATGTATGAAATCCCTGGACATTCCTTTTTTATATAGGTCACTCTAGAGAACTGATGAATGGGATTGTCCAGACTAACTTCTTATCTGTTCGTTTATATGCCTCATTAAGCAGCACTCAGAGAGTTATTGATGTGCTTTGTCTAATTCATCATTTATGTTAGTCTTTAGTCAGACAATCCCTCCCTAAAATCTTATCTCTGGCTGGAAAAACACTTTCCAGTGATCATCTTCCATTTCCAGTTTGAGTAAGGAGACATACATTTTTATTTATATATTATATCCACAACCCTCAAATGAACACTGTATTGGAGCACGTGTAGTATAACACAGAAAAAAAGATCCAGTGATTAAGTAAATATATAGAATATAAACATTATTATTATAATTTTTTTAAAATCTTTTTATTAATATTATTTATTATGAAAATGTATTAGATCAGATTAAATAGATGCATCAGATTTGTAGAAAAATATTAGGTTTACTCTCATTTTATTTCAAACTACATCTTAAAAGTGTATAGTTTTCACTTATTTGAATGTACTGTACTTAAAGTCTGCAAAAACTTGCAAATGGAATTTTAAGTAAATCTTATGTTTTGTTTTGTTTTGTTTTGTTATGTCACGGCTACATGCAGAATACATGCTTTTCTATGTGAAATTTTATCATCATGTGTTATAATGATTATGCATTCCATGCTCTTTTGATTCAATTGTGCCTGGGAAAAATGACCTTTCGCCCACTAAGAGTGCTTCTTCATATCTAGGAAGAAAGATTGTGCCTTGCAATTAATTTTGATGAATACGCTTTTGTGGTATAGTCAGCGTGAAGGCCAAATTTCCGGGCGCAAATGCTATCTTGAGTTTCAGGCCCATATTTTCTCCTTCTGTCTCTGTTTATGTCCCTCTCTTTCTCTCTCCCTTCTGTACACTGCAAACATTGACCAGCTGTTCCTTTATTCGTTTAATTTCTCTTCTGCCAATCCACACCAATGCGGCTGACAATTAGCTCATTAGCAAGACTAGTTAAATTATGAGAACTGTTGGATCACGGGACCAAAGTTTGATGTCCCAATCCCATTCCTTCCCTCTAACCCAAGGGTGTCCAAACTCCTTGAGAGCCACTGTCCTGCAGAGTTTAGCTCCAACTTGCCTCAACACACCTGCCTGAAAGTTTCTAGTATGCCTAATAAGACCTTGGCTGTGTCCGAAATTGCCTCCCATACCCTTAAATAGGGTACTATTTGAGGGAACAGCCATTTGTAGGGATGTCTAAAAACATAGTGGATATCGAGTGCACTCATTCAATTACACAATGCACCACAATAACAAGTGTACAACCGACGTATGCTCGACAGCTAGAGAATACCCATAATGCACTGTGAGAGTCATGCGCCGAATGAAGTCCCACTTCTGACCAGAAGATGGCGCCTGCATCTGAATCATCCATCCTTCCATTTTCCAAACCTCGCTGCAAGAACATTCTCAGACTCAGCCGAACGCACGAGCGCTCTTCTTCATGAGCATTTGAGGGTGCGGTTAAAAACTAGCTTAGAGCACCATCTGCTGTTAAAAATTAAGCTCAGAATTGATTTGTAGGAGAATCGTGATGCATTCGTAAAATTCAGAATCAATTCACAAATCATGATGCATCGATTTATTGTCCTAGCCCTAGTGGATACAGTGTAATATTAAACAGGTATAAATTCCTTTTTAAGTGCTTACTAAAAAGGTTTAGTTTTAGATTTCAAGATAAATCTTATTACGTTTACACAACAACGATGTACTAAAAACCGAAAGGTTTTTTGTACAGATGACAACATTATCAAAACTATCTGCGAAAATTACTAAAAGATGCCGTGACAAGTACTGTAGTTGGCGACGTCACTTTGTAAAGAAAGATTACGTGCCTGCGCAAAAATACACACATTCTTTTACAGAGCACTTGCCTCACGCGTGACTATCCTCCTTATTTTTACAGTTTACTGCACTTTGATATTCTTCTCATTATTTTCCTATAGCGGCTAATAAACCGGAAGTCTCACATATTCACAGAAATACCTTAATTCCGCGTTAACAAATAAGGTGGACAGACTAAACAGGTAATACTCACGCATGCCATCACCGTTTTCACAGATTCATATTTTTTGCAGTTTACCCGGAGATGACAACAGTATCGTTTTCAAAAACTTGCCTTTTTTTCAGGCCCCCAAAACGCTGTTGTCATGTAAATGAATGACCAAAACAAATAAAAAGTTTTCCGTTTTTAGTTGAAAATGGTGTCGTGTAAACAGCCCCTTAGTGGAGTAATGTAGAGAATAGTGAATGAAGATATAGGGGGCGATTTCGTTCAGGTGTGTTTAATTGTGATTGAGTTGGCATGTTGCGGTTTCTTTTTCCACTGTGGTGCTACAAAATCAGGATTAGAATGTACTTCAGTAATGCAAGAGATAGTGATGACATGAACCGTTCTTGAGAGGAAATGTGGTAAAACACTTAATGTCCATTGCAAAATCTATGTAAAAATAGAAAAAAAATAATAGAACCTCAGATTAACTTACTTATTTGGAGGTTTTGTATTGCTGGAAACTTTAGATGCTTAATACATCAGTGACACTTTCAAGAGTAGCTTAATTATGTAAACATAATGGTACGACTTGTCTTACACTCTGCCGATGTGCATTAGCATTATTAACTGTCCAACAAATCGTTTAATGATAAGCTATTTTATGCGCTTGCATATGCAATAGCCTAAACCCTGTACTTCTACTTGTAACATCATAAAACGTCCTTACTGGTATCCCATTTCCCAAATCCCACAATGATTTTCTTCAACAAAAATACAAAAAGAACATTAAAGTAGTGCTGAGGTGAAAGTTGTGAAATCAAGGTGGTGTCCTTTATGTGTGGGGAGTGAGAAGCCGGTCTATGAAGAGGGCAGAAGGTTCAGAGGTGTGGTGATAGGCTATCATGTGCTCCACAATTTTGTTCTGTTCCTTGACCTCAAGAACACCCCATGAATGTACTTCAGAAACTGGAGGAGGAGAGACAAAATGATAGATGTATAGCAGCGGTGACAGAGCAATCAGCAAGAAAAGTGACTACTTTAGCAACAGGTATAATTTTATGCAAATCTAAAATTAACTTTATGTTGATGCATGGGAAGTGAATTATATACGGTTATGCTTTATAATTGACGATCATCCATTTCCTGGAGTTTTATGTCTAATTGCGTGGGGGAAAAAAATCTCAAACTGAGGAACTATTAACTAAATGGGACAGACTTAAATGCAGTGGGAAGATGCAATCAAAAGCAATATAGAAAAATTGTGAAAATCCTTTTGCAGAAATTCCTGACACAAGTGTAGCCTCATGGCAATTCAACAGATACTATGAGCCACTTACAACATCACCCCGGCATAGAAGCACAGATGGGGCAGAAGAACACACACTCTCCACTGTTTTTATGCAAATATAGCTTTGTGCCAACTAAATGAGGACTAAAGCACTGTTGGTATTCATAGCAAAAGATATTTGGGATGTCACTATGATTAAAACATGTGAGCAGGACTATGATTACATCATATAAATTTAAATTCAAATTATAATTATAATTAATAATAAGAGTAAAATTACATATTTTTTATAAATGTTTTATTAAAAATATGTAATTTTACTTGTATTATTTTTTACTCGTATAATTTTAAAAATAAAACAAAATAAAAAAAAAAAATATAATATAATTTAAAAATATAAAATAAAATACAAAATACAAAATAATATAATATAATATAAAAATATAAAATATCATCTAAAATAAAAATATATAATATAGAAATATAATATAAAATAAAAATAATATAATATAAAAATGTAAAATAAAATAATTTAAAAAATATAAAATAAAATAATATAAAAATATATATAAAAATATATTAAAAAAAATAAAATAAAATAAAATAAAATAATAAAATAAAATAAAATAAAATAATAAAATAAAATAAAATAAAATAAAATAAAATAAAATAAAATAAAATAAATAAAATAAAATAAAATAAAATAAAATAAAATAAAATAAAATAATAAAATAGTCATGGTGCATTGTAGAAGAGGGCACAAAGATGAAGAATAAGTTCCAACAATGCAAACATGACTAGACAAAGAGTGACTGTGAAGGTACAACTTATTAAGCAAACACAAACAAGATGAATAATCAAACACAGCTGAAACACAGAACTCATAATAACGGTGACCATAGTAACGAGTGGCGGGAAATCTAACAAATGAAAACAGGAACTGAAGAAATACAAACTAAAAATCCATGAACTAAACTAAACTGAACTTAACTGTGACAAAAATGAAATAAAATAGCTGATAGATTAAGGCCACAAAGATAGATTATTATCTGATAGATTAAGGCCTCATCTTCTAGAGAGGCTTAGAAAAGAGGTGAATCGTGATATTTTTCTGTAAAAGTAGCTGACGTCTTGGAAATCAAGAATGAGATTCTAGATTTACTTGCTCACAAACTTATCCATGATATCTCAGATCAATGAAACAGCATTTATGACACACTGAAACATTATCCGGTGCAGCAGCCTGCCATCTACTCTGCCTTAATGGACAAGAATGTCAAGAAGATTGTCAAGGACTGCTATTGTCTGACAGTGAACGAAAACGGGTAGAGGAAATAATTCCTCTGCTTAACCCCTTTATGACAATTACACCCCTCTAGAGCACTGAAACAACCTCCTCTGTCTCAATGATCCTCCCTCTGGCGAAAATGATTGTACAAACTATGAAACCAAGAGATGAGGACAGTCCAACCATCAAGTCAGCCAAGACTGCCATCACTCAGGACCTGGAAAACAGATATACAGAGTCTAACCTTCAGGGCCAACTCTTCAGAGCCTCATCCATTGATCCGAGGTTTAAGGGCGCGTACACACTACAGTTTATGCTGCGTCAGAGAATACTGCAAGTACAACAATTTCAAAGGTGATGGTGCATGTAAAGTAAAAAAGGCAAGGGTTTGTGAAAGTTAGGTTCTGTCAGACTAATAAATGTTGAGAAATTTACTGCACCACATGATGCAGACATCCATTGGCCAATGAGAATTTTGAGGGGAATGTGACTATTTTAAAGCACTAAAAACGGAAATCAAGTAAATTTAGGCATCACAATATTATAACACACATTATTATGGATATTCATTTTGAGATTAGCTAAAATTACATTGAATAGTGCCATTAAATTATTACTTTTTTACTTTATTTCAACATTTTCATTTATATAAAGATTCATTTTAAGTGTTAGATGAAAGCAAACATACTCTAAATGTAAAAAAATAGAGGAAATGCACAATAAATATATCTGCAGATATCTAATACTGAGCAATATCATTAATGAAAAAAAAAGAAAAATATAAGTCTTTCACCAAGATCATGAGGTCATACAACACAGATGATTGCATTCATAGATGCAGATCTGCTGGAAGACCAACAAGAAAAACATGTTTATATTGCTAAACCTGCAAAATAACACTGTTGTCTCTCAAAAACTTCAGTGCCAATTTTCTCCACTGCAGGAGACCTTGTTACCACAAGCAAGTCACCTTGCAACAGAAAAAGTTATTTAAGTTTTTTCTTGCAGACGAACATGAAGACCTGAGATATAGAAACCTCACCTGAGTTGCTCACATACTGTACTATATACATCTTCTGCATGTTGAGTGTATTTTGAGTTCAGTTTAATTTGTATATTGTTTTGTACAGTATATGCTTACTTTGGAATTGGGAGTAGTATTATCCTCCCAACGAGTCATTTGCATTACAAACACACGCACATGTCGACAAAAACACTTCGGACCACAACACATGTACACAAAAATCTGGTGGCTGGAAAGAGATTTTGGAGCTTTTAAGCATCTTAAAATGAATCTGAAACATCTTTAGCTGGTGCTTTGTTACTAGCAAAAACAGTCTGACTTATTTCGGATGCAAAGGTTTGAGATGGATCAGCGGGGTCTCGCCTGCACAGCATGGTATTGACTTTCACCAGCTATAAGAACAGATGTGCATGCAGCACTGTTGGACATGACCTAACAAAGATAACCTTTAATTAGAGAACTGAGTAATACATGAATTTAGTTGGCCTTTTGTCCTAATAAAAACGACAAAGTGAGTTACTCTTTGATGACAGAAGTTGTCAAGATGTTGGGTCACTGTGAAAATGTAATTTTCAACTGGTCTTTGCAGATATTGGAACACCACAAAAATAAAATTATATTCAAAAAATAGAAGAGAAAGGGTGTTATAATGAGGCAGAGATAAAGAGAAAGTGATTAACAGCAGTGGTTATGTGTTTGGAAAGTTTTTCATATGTCCCTGATATCATGCTGGCCTTAAAGGCATCAACACATACTGTATCAATGCTGTTAATGGCTCTCACTTGACAGCTCTAAGATTTGCTATTTCCGACTGGCACACTGTTTATATATATATATATATATATATATATATATATATATGTATATATATTTATGAAATAAATGTTTTTCTCCAAAACACGGTGGCCACAATTATTGGCACCCCTAATTTTTTTTTATGAGTAAAATATGTCTGAAGTATATTCCCATTCATATTTAAATTTTTTTTAGCACACCAGGGTGATCATGAACATGAAATTGTCCAGCCATGACTCCCTGTTCCACAGGAGTATAAACATGGGGAAACACAAAGGCCACATTTCCTTAATCATTCATCACAATGAGTAAAACCAAAGAATATAGTTCTGATGTGCAGCAAAAGAGATGTGCTTCACAAAATAGAAAATGGCTGTATAAAAAATAAAGCATTGAAAATCCCCATTTCCACCATCAGGGCAATAATTAAGAAGTTCCAATCAACTAAAGATGTTACAAATATGCCTGTAAGAGGACGTGTGTCTAAATTGCCCTAATGTTCGGTGAGGAGGAGAGTGTGAGTGGACAAAGACTCTCCAAGGATCACAGCTGGAGATTTGAAGAGATTAGTTGAGTCTTATCAAACATCCTCTGCTCTCATCCAGAAACAATCTCCAGCATATTCAGTTGTCAGACAAAACTGGAACTTCAAACAGGACCGGCTTCTATGGTCAGATATGGTTAAATATACTGCTGGATCTTTAATGTTGTGGGCCTATTTTTCTGCTGGAGGTCCTGGACATCTTGTTCAGATACATGGCATCATGGATTCTATCAAATACCAACAGATAAAAAAATCAAAACCTAACCGCTTCTGCTAGAAATCCAATAATGCGCTGTGGTTGGATCTTCCATCAGGACAACGATCCAAAACAAACATCAAAACCAACACAAAAATGTGTCACTGAGCACAAAATGAAGCTTCTGCCATGGCAGTCCCCTGACCTGAATACTAAAGAAAATGAGTGGAGTGAACTGAAGAGAAGAAGCACCAGCATGGAGCTGGTGTTTTGGAGTTTTGGAGAAAAACTGTGTTTTGGAGAAAAACATTTATTTCATAAAGAGATTTTCCCCACATTTTCAATTCTTTCCTTCAATGAAAGGTTAGATTTTTGCTAATTTTATGAATTAAAGATTTACCAAGGGTACCAATAATTCTGACCATACATACAATATACATATATTGCAAGTGCAAATGCATAGACAAGAACTTCACTCTTGTGGGGTTCTCAGAAGTGGAGGTCGTCAGTCTCATCATAGTTGGGTAAACTTCAATATAGTGAATGGAAACTACAAAAAATATATTGGAGCAAATGGGGGAAAAAAATATTGAGGAAACTGATTACGGTGGTCAGAAGAGAGAAAAATTTAAAAATTGCTATCACTCCCTTAGCCATTTTGTTAGAAACACCAAGCATTAATTACTTTTAGGAAATTTCATGCCAAAGTATTGTAACACAAAGTGTCGTTATAAATGTACATTACATTTTTTAAAAATGAAAAAATAAAAAACTTATAGATTTATGATGTTAAAAACACATCATCACAATCTGTGAAAAGGGTCCATCAACCACTCTGCTAAAATGTTTTTGAAAATGACCTATTGAGGTTCATAACCACATCTAAACACTTAAATAACCAATAATCAGTTTGAGAAAAGTGTAAAAGTTATCCAGCAAAAAAAAAAAAAAAAAAGAATGTTTTGCTAAGTTTCCCATTAAGTTATGAAAACGTCATGTAAATATTAAATGAACATTCCATATTTATCATTTTGCAAACATTATGGGAACTTGAATAATCTCTGAACGTTCTGAAACTAGTAACATTTGAAAAATGTTTAACGAGCGTCCAAGCGTTTCAGAAATAAAATGTTACATGAACAATGTATAAATAACGTTTTTGTGCTAACATTATTAAAAAACAGGCAACTCTGGAAAAATGTTATATGTTACTGGAAGAACTTTATTTCATAACTTTGTGAGAACCTTACCAGAATGTTAGCCAAAGTTCTGAGAATGTTCCCTGTTAGCTGGGTATCTTAACTTTAATTTTACTGATTTTATATTAGGTGGGCCCCTTGCCATTTTTTGTGGACCTGAAATGGCTACGAAGTAGCAGTTACATACAAATTTGTACAATGTGATTCATAGAAAAAGGCATGAACATTAAGCATGAAGCTGCACCCCTAAACCAACCCTCATTATACACTGTAAAAAATGACCGTGATTTTAACAGTAAAAGACTGTAAAAATGCTGCGGTGAAAAACTGTTGTTACGGTTCTGGTGTTGTAGAGAAGAGGCGTTCACGGACTTCCACACACAATGGGTATTTATTGATACAACGGAGAGAGACAACATCCAAAACACATGTAGCAACATTAAAGAACAGACAAGGAGTGAAGGGAGCGAGTCCATATAAATAGGGAGTGCTGATGATTAAGTCCATGTGAAGGTGATGAGTGATGATGGGGAGATGACGAGGGAAGTGAGTGCAGGTGTGGAGAACAAGAGGATCCTGGGAAATGGAGTCCAGGAGACAAGGGATATGTAACATTACCCCCCCCTCCCGGTAGGCGTGGCCTCACGCCGTGGATGGGGTGGGGGGGTGGGCGCCCTGGAGACCTCATGCCGGTGCAGGGAGAGGCATAGGTAGGAGTGGAGGTCTCCAGGGCGGGTCCATGAGCCAAGGCGGGTCAGGAGACGTGGGCCGCCTCGGCGGCTGAGGCAGGAGCGGAGGGCTCGGCGGCTGAGACTGGAGATACTGGCTCGGCGGCTGAGACTGGAGATCTCGGCGGCAGAGACTGGAGATACTGGCTCGTTGGCAGCTACTGGAGCTGAGGGCTCGTTGGCAGCTACTGGAGCTGAGAGGGCTGGAAAAGGGGTCAAGTCCATCCCCTCAAACACGATTAAAATCCCCACTGGTACTGGAGAGGGCTCAGTGGAGCTTGGAGAAGGTTGCTCGGCGGCGGCGGCTGGAGCAGAGGGCTCGGCAGAGACTGCCGCTGCTTGCTCGGCGGAGACTGGAGCTGCTTGCTTGACGGAGACTGGAGAGAGCTTGCCCTTCTTCCTCTTCCTCCTCTTGGGTCTACCGGACCCAGCGGAGATTTGTGGGCCCGGCAGAACACAGGGGAACAATTCGCTGGAGGGGTATGTGGAGGAAGACGGAGACTGACTAACTGGCCAGGCCACCCGTGTTTCTGGAAGGACTGGACGAGATGAACACTCTTCCTGAACCTCTTCGATAAGAAATTTGGAGCCATTTAAATACAAAACTAAATTTATAGCATCAGTTAAGGAAACATAATCGTCAGGTTCATTAAAGCGAATAGTGTTCTCATCCAGCCCATCCAGAAACAGGGAGATAAGACAAGCATCTGACCAGCTAATCAAATAAGCCAGCTCTGCGAACTCCTCCACATACCTCTCCAGTGAACGTCCAATCTGGAAGAGCCCGATGAGTCTGTTAGCCGCTGATGTAGGCGTGAGAGGCTGTGGGGGAGCAGGAGCCGCAGGAACAAGAAACAATCTCATCTTGAGATGTGGAGGTCCAGCGGTTTAGGTCTGTTCTTCTGTTACGGTTCTGGTGTTGTAGAGAAAAGGCATTCACGGACTTCCACACACAATGGGTATTTATTGATACAACGGAGAGAGACAACATCCAAAACACATGTAGCAACATTAAAGAACAGACAAGGAGTGAAGGGAGTGAGTCCATATAAATAGGGAGTGCTGATGATTAAGTCCAGGTGAAGGTGATGAGTGATGATGGGGAGATGACGAGGGAAGTGAGTGCAGGTGTGGAGAACAAGAGGATCCTGGGAAATGGAGTCCGGGAGACAAGGGATATGTAAAAACTGTCAATTGGTTTACAGAAAGTTTCCATACTATATATGGTGAATAACTGTAATAGATCTAACGGTACATTTAATGTAATTTTACGGTAAAATACTGTTAAATTCACAGTTTTTGAAAGTGAAAAATAACATTTCATTGTAAAATTTACAGTGAAAAACCGTAAATTGACATTCCCACAATTCCCTGCGTGACACTTCACATTTGATATATTTTTGTTGAAATAACTCTGTTTATTCTTAGTTTTTCTCATTTTTTTCTAATCAGTTATGTACATTAGGGTTTTATGTTACATCTAATGTTGTTAAATTAATGTTTATTGCATTTTTAAAATTTCATGCATGTTACCATGATGGTGTTTAGTGTGTGTGTGAATGACACTGTGTGCACCTTCTATATGTTAGTGTTGTCCTTCTCAGCTTGTGGAAAATCTGCTTGTGATGAACTTCGATTCATCATGTGACTCTTATCACCACTGTGTTTGGTGACTGTCAGTGTATTATAAAGGTACAAAACAGATATTAGTACTTCATTAGGTTGATAAATTAACATTATATCAGTTAATGAAATACGTTATTTTACCGTAAATTTAACAGATTTTTTTTTTTTTACGTTGCTACTGTATTTTTTACGGTAAAGTTCTGGCAACCACAGCTGCCGTTTTTTTACCGTAAATTTTACTGGGATTTTTAAGATGAGAATGTATGAATTCACCACCAATTTGCCAAATTGTAAAATAGTTAAGCTATCACGAGACTGTTGGAAAGGATGAGGTGCTTTTGAACTCACATTGCATCAATATTTCAGAGCACATGTGCTAAACTCAAGGCCACGGCTCCAACACCCTCATTTTGAAATACCCCAACAACAGAAAAAGACACAACATCACCTCTTTAACCTCTCAAAATGATAGCGGTCTATGTTCATCAGTTCAGCTGATCAGCTGGACCTTCCTGTCAGAGTACGTCACACATCTCTGCTCTTAATGATCTCATCCAGACTGTGGGTGTTTGCTCGAGATTCACACAGAAGCTTGTTGAGCTTAAGGATTCCACAGGGACATGTTTTCTTTTAATAAGACAAGAAAGATGCCAATTATAGGCCCTTTGGTTCTTTCTGACCCTCCAAGCTATGCCTTAAATTGGTTAGTTTCAAACACATCTCGCTGAGCTGCTCTCTCCCAGCCCCAGAGTTATGAACCCTTCTCTTCTCCTTTCCAAACAATCAGCAGCTTTTTTTGGAAAAATTAGGGGATGGTGAATGTAAGTAGAGAAAATGACAGAAGCAAGTTGTTTACATACCAGCCTCGTTGGTGCATAAATTCAGCACATTTACAACTTAATCTTTGCAAAAAATAATGAATGATACAGCATGCCCAATACACATTTTGTACAAACTGTGCTCCTCCTATTTAAATCAAACAGATAGAAGCAGCAGGCCCAGTCAACCTATTACCCCGCCTAGTTTAACTGGGCACCAGTCCTAGTAAAATTCTTTTTAGTCTTTGTCTGAAGAAGATTACTGCTTATGAACTGAGAAACATTTTCTCCTTACAATGTTTAAGCAACCATGTCATATAAACCATATCTGTCGCTGGTTTAGAATCCAAACTCGAAATGCCCAATTCGCGAATTAATCATTCTTATGAGTCGGTTCTTTTCAATGAATCTGTCAAACGCATTTAGGAGTGTTTGACGTGAAGCGGCGATGCACAGACCAATCGATGTAGGACATTAAAGTATAAAGTATTGTGAGCAAATCGAATAGCATATGGATCCGTTATACACTGATTGGTTATGATTGGTTTAACACCTAGTAATGAATAGGTTCGTGATTCATTCTGAACTATTCTGACAGCTCACACACGCACCTTTGTTTAGAGTGGTAAAAGCTAACTGTAAAATATATGCTTTAGAGTACAGGAAATCAAAAGGGCACTGGATTGCTTACAAAACATTGAAACCAAATCTGAAAATACATCCTATCGTGAATAAGCTCTTTGTGAAGTTCGACACCTGCACATGCAATTTGAAACTGGACTCATTTTCTTAACTGAGGTGTTAGCTGGAGCACTATAGTACGGTCATTGGAAGCCAAAGTGTGTAATATTTAAGCTGTGTGTTTCTATTGATCCTGGAACTGTTTACGCAGCACCTGCTTATGAAAGTCAGGAGTTAGTTAGTCTGTAGCCTACAGCAGCTTCGTGTTTGGCCTTTTTTGTTATACACAGCGAACAAAACATGAAAACACTATTGAAGCTGAGACTTCAAGGAGAGTTCTAAAAAGAATGTAACTTAAAGCAACTGGTATTGAGGAATATGCTTAAGAAAGATGAGAAGAATTATTTTTATTTGCAGGTTCAATGAAGACAGCTTGAAATATTTCAAAACCTCACAGTTTGTTGAAGGTTAAAATAAATGGGTCCATTAGGACGATTTGTGCTGTTTAGTTTATTTTATGAGTAGGTTGAAGAGAAAATGTCTAGATATTGTTGGTTGGGTGGGTCTCATAAGGACCTTTACATTTATTAGAACGAACTTAAACTGTGTTTGTTTTGAAGATTAGTATTTGTTGTGAGTACATAAACATAAATGTTCTTAGGTTGTTTTTTAAGCATTTGCTTCAGGTTGAAATTTGGTTGTAAATTTCAATGTATGGATCCTTGGAGATTAAAGAGATTCTTGCACACTATACTGTAGGTTCCTTAGATCAGCTTATTGATTTTCCTTAGATCAGTGTACTGATCACTCTAAAGCAAGTATCATACATTCAGTCACTAGTGAATTCCAGTCATTCCAGGTTATTTAAACCAGTGATTTCTGAGTAGTCAGACGTTTTACTGGAAATATTGCTCATTTTGTTCTGAAAACAAACATTAAGAAATATGGATTTCTCTGGAATAGTAAAAACATGAAATCAATGCAAATATAGACTTTTGTTGTACTTTTTTGTGGTGTTTTTCTTGATTTAAAGGTGCAGTATGTAATAATTTTATCCGCTAGAAGTCGCTAGAGGCCTATTCAAAACAAAGGCGTAGCTTGATGATGGCAAGTTTGAGTGTGGAATCTTGGGACATGTGGTCTCCACCTCAACAGACAGTGCAATAGGACTTGGGAAGAAAACATGTCAATGGATGCGATTATTAACGTTACTGTAGTATGAAGCAGAGCAGGACCGAGTGTTGTTGGAGCTGAACGAGGCCGCTGGAGCGATTGCGCAACACACGGCTCACGAGCAGCGGGACTTTTATTATGCCACAATCGCCGGCGCTGCTTCCGCTTTACCATATGTATCATATGTATTGACAGCACAATTTTTATTGTGAGGTTATGATGTCAAATTATGATAACTACACTGTAGCTGCTACAGTAACTAACAAAATCTATCCAATACTGGATAGACTTACTTTCGTAAGTGTCTGAAAAAGGCAATTTTCACATGCCACCATTACATATTGCGTCATGCTATATTGCAATACAATACAGCAAATATAGTTTGACAGTAAATTATCAAATTAATTGATTACTGTTTAGTCAGATGATATGAAAACGATTACCACTTGTTCAACAAATATATACACTCGTGTACATTCAAACACAATAATTGGGCATACATAGAATACGCGAGTTCAACGATTTGCGTGAGTAGATTACATACAAAGTCAATGCAAAGATGCGATCAGACTATGGATCAGACGCGTCCTCGCGCGGGTCTAGAGACGCGATGCCCCACGTTTGGTGTGTATGCACCATAATACTAATCGTGTTGATCGTTATAATGGCATACGTTTTCTGTAAAGATACGAATCAAAACAACTCACCTGTCGAGTAAAACACAAGCGAGATCGGCATCTCTTTCTAGGTGAAGTTTGTCGCGAAGCTCTCTCCATCTAGAAAATGCAACACCGATATTGATCCCTGCTCTTTCTCTCCTCTTGTCCCAAACTCTTCTTGGGTCGTTTGGTTGGCCCGTACGCTTACGTTTACGGGAGCTGTCCTTGTCGACAGAACCAGCGGCAGATGGTAAACAGTAATTATGTTCCATAAATAAGTAACACAATCCACCACCATAAAATGTGCAAGAAGTAAATAAGGAACTGCTTGAAGCAAGCTAGTGGTTTGCTGGACGCTATACACTACTTCCGCATTTGTCCACGACACTGTTGTCATGTGGTTTCTACGTCATTAAAGGCGGTAACAAAGGGTAACTGACGTCATTGACAGGCGACTGCACTGCCCCGTGTCACTGTTTAGAATGGGAATTTTCTCATGATTTACAAGTAGTTGAAAACATTAGAGATATTGTTAGTAATCAGCTGGACAAAATATATAACACTAGCCTAGTGGTTTTTGGATATTTTACTGCGAATATCTTACAAATTGTACCTTTAAGCATACTTTGTCAACATGAATCGGACATATTTTCTTCCATATTATATCTCAGTGAATTGATTGGACGGTTGTGGTTTGCTATTGGTGGATCTCATGTGAGAGACAGGTTGTCCCGCCCGCCCTCGCTCCAGTCCCGCCCTCCTCAGTGAAGAGATGTTGCTGCAAGAGGGAAGGGCTGTTACTTTGATTAAAGATTACAAGGGTATTTAAAATAAAATAATGATGTGAACAGATATATCATCTATGATAAATACTGCAATATACAATTAAAAAATGTCCATTTTGATTTCATGGTGACTTTAAGATGGTCTCATCTTACCTTTTGATTCTGCTCAGTAGTAACTGAAAGTCATTCAGTATGTGAACCTGTCTCTCTCTCTAACTCTCTCTCTCTCTGTCTGTCTTTCTGTATCTGATTGCAAGACATCTGTCTGTTGCTCTGTCTCTCAATGTAAGCAGCTGCCTTTCTGACTCCTCATCTGTGTGCTTCTCTCATGTTCAAAGCCTCACACACATACACACTGGTGAAAAGAGGTGAAGGCAGGGGTGATGAGTTGGTAGCACTGTGAAAAGTGTGCTGGGGTGGATGCTAAATGACTGCAGGTCCAGTTGAGAATAGACCTTTCAGGCTGTAAATAGATGGATATTTGGAGCTAATTATAAGGTGAATGAAATTTCAGGTGGCTTTGAGGACTGTGAGTCATCTACATCCTCAATTAAGGGCAACGTGATAGAATTTGGAGTTTAAAAAAAAAAAAAGGAAAAAAAAGTGACTTTAGATGGGGTCATTGGCACAGTGAATGGCACAGCTCATCTCAGTCCAAAATTATTTTATTACATTGAAATTATAAGAAAAAATGCAGGAATACATTTAGCAACTTCTTAAAGAGAAAGTTAAAAAAACAAACAAACAAAAAACAATTCTGTAAAAGTACTGAGGCCTCATTTATAAAGACGTGTATGATGATCCTATGAACAATTTATAAAATGTCTGTGTACACAAAAATGTGTGTAAATAAAAAGCAGTTAAGATGTTGTTTATTTGTACATATAATTATATTACATGGGTCATGATATGAGAAATCTAAATTTGACATCAAATATAACACATTATAACCACTGACACTGTCTACACTGGATACAGTAAATAGATGGTGATATATTCATTTTCTGACATACTCCACGCACTTGAGTCTGTCAACAGGACAAAAGGAAGAGTGAAGAACGCGGCCAGTTTGAACAGCTAATTTGCTGTTCTCTGTACAGACTTGAAAAGGATCCCAGTGTTGGAAACAAATGGGTGGTTGTGTTAATGGTGTCATGGATCACGTTGGAGGATTATATGTTTTTTTGGAGCATTTTGTTTTGAAAATGAGGCACAGTATAATTGAGAGTTCACAAAGAAACTTTATTTGAAAGATGAAGCAGCCAACTATTGGATTTAAAGGTGCCCTAGATTCAAAAATTGAATTTATCTTAGCATAGTTAAATAACAAGAGTTCAGTACATGGAAAAGACATACAGTGAGTCTCAAACTCCATTGTTTCCTCCTTCTTATATAAATCTCATTTGTTTAAAAGACCTCCGAAGAACAGGCGAATCTCAACATAATACCGACTGTTACGTAACAGTCGGGGTGTACGCCCCCAATATTTGCATATGCCAGCCCATGTTCCCAACATTATGAAAGGCATTAGACAAGGGCAGAACGTCTGGATCTGTGCACAGCACAATCATCAGACTAGGTAAGCAAGCAAGAACAATAGCAAAAAATGGCAGATGGAGCAATAATAACTGACATGATCCATGATATCATGATATTTTTAGTGATATTTGTAAATTGTCTTTCTAAATGTTTCGTTAGCATGTTGCTAATGTACTGTTAAATGTGGTTAAAGTTACCATCGTTTATTACTATATTCACGGAGACAAGAGCCGTCGCTATTTTCATTATTAAACACTTGCAGTCTGTATAATTCATAAACACAACTTCATTCTTTATAAATCTCTCCAACAGTGTAGCATTAGCCGTTAGCCACGGAGCACTATTAAACTCATTCAGAATCAAATGTAAACATCCAAATAAATACCATACTTACGTGATTAGACATGCTGCATGATGAACACTTTGTAAAGATCCATTTTGAGGGTTATATTAGCTGTGTGAACTTTGTTTATGCAATGATAGAGTCGAGAGTTCGGGAGAGGGCGGAGAGTGCAAGCAATTAAAGGGGCCGCAGCCTGAATCGGCGCATTTCTAATTATGCCTCAAAATAGGCAGTTAAAAAAAATAATTTAAAAAAATATATGGGGTATTTTGAGCTGAAACTTCACAGACACATTCAGGGGACACCTTAGACTAATATTACATCTTGTAAAAAAACGTTCGATGACACCTTCAAGGTGCTTTATGCAACCGGGCACAGGTCTGATCATATGTGCATTTTATCTATGAGGCTCCAGGAATAGAGGGACATGAAGGTGAATAAATTACAGAATTTTGACTTTTGTGTGAACTTTTACTTTAATCAGCATTTAATGGACCAAAAACATAGCTAATAGGTCATTATGGAATGGCACAGAATATAAAACTGCAGTAAAATTGGCAACTCCAGCCCATAGCACTAAACTGTCTGCTCTCTTTAGCCAGCTAGCATATTTCAACTAGAATTCGCTTTCATCTCTGCATCTCCTCTCTCGCTCCCTCTCTCTCTCTCTCTCTCTCTGCTTACTGAAACTCAATTTCATAGAAGTATGAGATATTGATTCCATAGGCAATGTGCTTGTGTCCAAGCTGTTACATTAGCTGTAGCCCTAATCAGGAGCCTGAACGTGCGGGTTTGGGCATAAATCTCTCCCTTTCGCTCTCTCTCCTTCTCCAATCCATGGAAAAGACCCTTTCATTTTGATGTATTAAAGCCAAGCAGGTCTGAATATCCTTCGACAGGCCTCCAAACACAAATCAAAGTGCTGGGCAGGAGCAATATGTAAAGCCATAGGCTTTTTGTCCGTTGAGGGAAATCCTGCTGCGTTAGAGGGGAAAAAATATAATGCGTCCCTTGTCAGTTATAGGCTCAAATTAAATAAAACACTGTTTAGCGGAGCAAAGAGGTGCATAGGTCTGACTTTAGAAATACAGAGCAGTTTGCAGTGGGAGGGAAGCGGCTGCGGGTGGTTAACTTTGGGTCTAGAGCCCATTTCTCTGGCAAGCGCACCGTCATTGTCCAATCAGGCTCATCGAAACGTAGCAGGTCTTGGCAAAATTCAGAATCTAAGTATTGGCTCTATTTTCATTCGTGAGCTGAAATTTGAATTGAATTGGCCACATGCCCCATAGGATGTTGAATTGGAATGGCAGGAAGAGGAATCCACTAAATTACAATTCAAATTTCAAAGGGTTTTTTTTTAATTTTTTTTACCAGCTTTATGTTCAGCTCCCTCTTGAAGATGTTCAAGTAAATTAGGTACTTCTTGGAAATGAAGAGTTCTTAAGACATGTTCCATTAAATGGAAGATAATTTATTTATTATAATTAAATATATTTAATGAATATTTAACAATGGGTAGATTAATTATTGAAATTGTATGTACACCCCGAGGTGGTAATGCAGCCACAGCATGAAGTTGAGTGATTTTTTAAAAATAAAATGTTATTGAAAAATAAATTTATTATTAAGAATTACCCTTATAGTAGGTATATTAATTAGTTTTGTTATAAATCCAATTCATTTTGTCAGACAAACTCTGACTGTTTAAACTTTCAAATGTAGAAAAACCTGACAAAAAATGGTCAGTTTTTACGACATTTAGTAAATTACCATCAGAGTGATTTGTGTTCTCTTCAGTCCTGAAGCTGCTTGTTTTCTTGATTTTAGATTTCTTTTTACAGAGAACAGCATTTGTAATAAATGTCTTTACTGCCATTTTAGCAAATTTAGTGTTTCTTTGGTGAATAAAAGTATCCATTTCTTTTTTTTTCTTTTTTTCTTGATTAATCTTACTGACCCCAAACTTTTGAACGGTATGCGTTTCCAAAATACAGTACAATTTCCAAAATATAAGTAATGTGGTTATTAATAAGGGTTGCAGAATTTACCAGAATTAAAGGGGATTAATTGGAAATTTGGGTTAATTTATACAAACTTTATTATATACAGATATAAACATTTTGTTTGGTCATAAGCAAACATGCATGCAAACTAATAAAAAAAAAATTATATATATATATATATATATATATATATATATATATATATATATATATATATATATATATATATATTTTTTTTTTTTTTTTTTTTTTTTTAACTGTACCCAGCATAATCATGTATTTTTTGGGATCTTTTGGCAGTAGGAATAGACTTCATATACTTTATGACCTTGGCACCAGTTGGCTAAATGACTAAAGAAGTGAAATTAGTTCTGAGATAAAGGCTAGCAGCAAGTTACCAACTATCAGGGTGTTTTTTCAATCAGACTAGTTATACACAGTTAATGTGACCAGTGAGGTTCAGTCTTGTACTGGAGTGTGCATTTGGTTTATTCAGTTTTCTGTTGCATGATTTATTCATCAGAAAAGTGTTTGAGCATAGAGTGGTACTCAAGGATGTCTATTTTTTTTTTTTTTTATAAGGCATTATACTTGTGCTGACCACACTTGTACATGGAATTATTAGATTAGTGACTAATCTAGTGGTACACTACAATATTAGAGGTTACAATTAACAACAGCGGTATTATATTCAGCTGCTGTTTATTTTCAGATATAATAATTACACTCAAATAAAAACTTAAATGTTTGTATAAAACTTAGTATCACATAAGGTAGTATTCATAAGCACTTGTTGTCTTCATGGCAAATTTACACAAACATATAATTAACAGTAAATAAGCTCCTCTCTAGTGTTTTTATATATAGATAGCTAAGGAACTGTGAACATTGGAAAACATTCCTGAGGTAAATGTGACATGATGTGACATTGTTCACAAGCTGTTTTATTGACGTCTTTCTGCGGTTGAAACACAAATAAAGTAATTACATGAGACATGATACATTCCAGTAAGTTGTACTATATCTTTCGACATACCTTTGATGTTCATGCATGTTTTTCGAGATATAACTTGTAGTGAAGAGGAAGAAAAGACTCGCGCTCCGCACTGCCGCCTGAACTGAGGCGTTACAGTGATCTGACGCGTCACATTTAAGAGCGTCAAAACACCATTTATTGTTTGAATTTCATGATAAAATGGACAATGATCAATTAGCGTCGCACACCTGTAGGTCATGGATAGGTGCGTTGGAGAGAAGACCAGTAAAGTCAAAATTCGGAGGAATCCCGCACACTATCAACTTGCATAATCGCAAAAAAGAAATTGGTGTATTCAGTCATTTAGCTTGAATGATTCTTCACTGTGATTGGTCATGTTATCATTTTATATACAATGGAGTTTGAATAGTATGTTAATGCCTGATGAAGATCATGCGATCGAAATGTTGGCAATAACATTTTTTTTTACACTTTTGTAAGTTGATTCTTCTTGTTTTTTCATGATAAAATGGATAGAATTTGAAAACTAAAACTTTTATCGGAAATAACAAAGCACAACTTTATTTGTGATTATTGGATGGGAGGCGCTACAAATAATATTTTAAGTAGCAAAAAAAAAAAAAAACACAGACCTGGCAACACTGGCTTATGGTTAATGCTTTAAAATTCAACACAAGACAAGAGTGATTTTATTTACACACAGTATGTATGAGTTGCAGTCTGAACACATTTTGATTGACAGGATATAATCAGCCCTTTAAGTTTTCTGTTATAGGCTAACCTGCAATGTTGCAAATTGTACAGTTTGTTCCATTTAATTCCCATTAATTTTGCAGTCCTAGTTATTAATGAGAACCACTTAAGGAATTGATGTGAAGAGAGAGACCTTCATAGATATACATTCTCACTGACAGTGATGAGAGCTCATATATGACACAGATACATTCTGCATGCTGATATATTGATGGAATATACAGTAACAAACAGAAAAGCAGACAGAAACTGCTGTGTCATAAAACTGACTCATATTTCTGATCTTGGTGACGGAAGATGTATTTGATTCTCTGTGGCATTACCTTGAGGATGCGGCATGCTTGCTCTTACAAAACAAGATTGCATTTCAGTGATCTATCACTCCAAATACTCTTCCATCTACTTCTCTTGCCATCTTAGCACAGACTCAAGTGCACACCACTAGCTTTACATTAATTTAGCCTGTGGTTAAAGCACCTCTTACTGAGATTCAGTGTAGGGCAGACACTGAAATATTACCCCAGACAGGAACATTAAGTACTTCCTTGAGCAGAAAGACCTCATATGTTAAAGATGTATAACTGTAATATTGCATATGAATTGGTGCGGGCTAATTTAGTTTGACCCGCTGAAGATGTCAGATGTCTTGCGTATGGCAATTTCATGCCTAGCAGCCATACGTCAGGTTACTAATTTCATCTCTGAATGTCAATTGTTTTTAATCCACTATGACTGGCAGGTATAGAACATTCTGTGTAGAGACTCTCTCTTGATACGAGTCGATGAGTCAAAATGTCTGGGGGAATGTGACTTTGCCACACAGCATTGTGTCATTAGTGTGACCTGTCATGGATTTTTGCAGTTTGCTCATTAAAAGTCGCTTCTCCAATGCCAGATCAGCTGGAACTTAACCAGTGATTCTTTATGCAGCCTTTTTTCTTTTCTTTTCTTCAAACACACTACTGAATAATTACCACTAGGGAAGTTCTTAGAATGGGAAATGCTCATAAGTCTTTTTAAGTGTTAAGGCATAACACTTTTTAGACAAGGTGTTAAAGAAAATTACAGTTAAAGTCTGGTCGCAGACAGGTTTTGGGGGTTGGTCTGATAATGGGGTGGATTTAGGAATGGAAGAAGGTTCTGTATATTCAAATATTCATTAGCAACACCTGGATATCCTGGGGAAATAAAAGTCTTACGATCAGAACTCTTATTCTGAAGCTGCTGTGTCTTATATTCTATGCGAACATAGCTGGCTTATCTGACTGTTTTGTAATTACAATATTGATCAGAGTCAACAAGAAGAAGGAGAGTCTCTTGACACAAATGCTCCTGTTCTGGAGAAACGGGAAAAGAGAGAGAGAGAAGGGCAAGTGTGTATTAGGTCTAGATGGGACACATAAAGACTTTTTAGCAAACTCTCCTGAAGGTTAATGGGAAATTATTATCTGATTAATTTCATGAAATTAGCCACAGTTTATAAGCAGAATATGTATTATTGACTAAAGGAGAGTGTCTGATGGCTGGTAAATGGATTTATGAAAATGAAAAAAAAAAAAAAAAGAGCAATTTATATTATATAGGACAAATGTTTAGGTCAGCTTTTAAAAAAAATCTTAAAAATAAATACTTTAAAAATAAATGAAGAAAAAAAATACCCCCAAAAAACACTGATGAAAATGTGATATACTTGAAGCTGAAGGGACCTGGATCAAGAGGTGGAATGATATTCACAGTTTCAGACTGCCAGTAATGTAAGTTGCAGAAACATATTCTCATTCTGCTATTCATTAAACAGTTTTTGAGTCATTCATTTACACTATAGAAAAGTGAGAGTGGTAAAGAGGGAGAGATGGAAGAAATCAATAAACTAATTTCAAAGTTTCAAGAAAGTTCATAACTTGCAAGGATTGCAATCAGCCAAAACAATGACCATTCACTCTATTAATTGGTTCTTTATATTTCAAGCAACCACATTTAGGACTGACACATGCTTTAAGACTTATGTCAACTTATGTCAACTGCTTAGGGTTTAATTGTTGACCTTGTGGAGTCTGAAAGTTTGAGTTACTTTGTTTCACATCTAAGTATCTTGCTGTTCTTGGCTTTTTTTTTTCTCTCTCTCTCTTTCTTTTGCTTTGTCTTTAAAATGATGAGAGGCTCAATCAGACTGCCAAATAACAAACGGTTAGTTTACAGTGAGTTGGTTGTAACAAAATATTAGCAGAGTAATCAGGATTATAACTGAATATTTCAGTGTGCAGTTTGAAGAACAAAAAAGCAAAAACATTTTACAAAGTGTGACTTTTTTAGGTCTGAAATGCCTATAGGCAAATTCATATTTTATAGGCAAATATGATACCAGAAAGAGGGGGAACTGTAAATCAGAAACAAAGTTTGCTATTCTGAGGTTTCATTTTCTTAATTCATTAATTCCCTAAATATTTTGATGGTATTGTTTAAACGTTTTTTTCCTTCTGTCTATGCAAAGTATGCCTTATAGTTTGTGAAGTATATTTCATTTAATTTAGCTCTCAAGGACAAACCACATACAATAAACATGCTGTTCACAATATGTTACGTGCAATATAAACATTGTAGAGGTAGGGGAAAAGAAACCATAATGATAACAATAACAGTGCATACATATTTGTCCTTATGCATATACAGAAAATATACAATAAAGTTTTTAAGTATTGCGACTACACAGGTTGTGCCGATTATGCTATCAGGCTTAAAGTGAACTTAAAAACTGTGGCTCCCAACCAGGGGTATGCATTGGAATGATTTTGCATTATTAATTAAACATTGCAATTAAACATTGCAACTAAAAACATTATTACAATCATTAAAAAATAATAGGGCTGTCAAAAGATGTGATTAAAATTATTTTATTTTATTTAAAAATAATTTTAAGAATTTTTTTTTTTTTTTTTTTTTAAAGAATTAAGTTTTGTTTAAAGGAAAATTAGTATGAGTTAAAAAAAAAATAATAATAATAATAATATTTGTTCTTTTGTACTTGTGGTTTGCTGGCAGGTTTAAGACCAAAAGGTTGGGCAACTCTGGTTAATACTACTGAAGATGCTCAAGAGTAGTGTTTGATGTCCAGAGTTCAGTGCCTTTTCTAGCAGGTTGTTCAGTTATAGATCAGACACTGCTCTAGGGAAGAAACTGTTCTTATTTCTGATTTTGTTGGGTTTTATAGTCCTGAATCACTGTTTGGAGGGTAATGCTTTGAAGAGTTGATGAGCAGGATGTGTGAAATCAATGACAAAGTACATTTCAAGGCCTTTCTAGACCTCAACCCACAGAGTCCCTGAGGGAGCAGCAGAGTGATCGCTGAACACGACCAATGAAGCCCTGTGGCGGATTGAATTTATTCAATTGCTGTGGGAAGTACAACCTCTGGTGACTTTAGAAAAAAAACACATCAAATCCTGTCACTGATGTTAAAGGAAGTCATCAAGTAAGTCCACCTCATTTCTTGTCATCTCAAGCCACTTCTTGTCCTGTCTGTGGACTCTTTGTTGCTTACACCAATCATGCCAATCACACCAAAGTGCCATCTGCAAACGTGCGATGAGTCGCG
Organism: Ancherythroculter nigrocauda; assembly: GCA_036281575.1. Lineage (NCBI taxonomy): Eukaryota > Metazoa > Chordata > Actinopteri > Cypriniformes > Xenocyprididae > Ancherythroculter > Ancherythroculter nigrocauda. The sequence goes on along the minus strand of VTFQ01000003.1, from coordinate 19,770,886 downwards.
GGATATGAAATCAACCGTGAAGAAAGATTTGAGGAAAAAAAGGTCTGTGGTGTAACGCCCTAGTACTATGGGTCAGTGTGTCTAAAGTTTGATTTCACAGCCTATTTGCCCTGTTATCAGATTGCACAAGGTCCAGTAGGGAGTCAGTTATGGTTCGAGTTGGTTAGCACAAGTCTCTCAAATGTTTTCATGACCCCAGAAGTCAAGGAGAGTTTGTAGTCATATCAAGTGTGGATATATTTTGGACTCTTTTTGGTGGCTGAAACAGGCTGGAATACAAGCCCATGACTTTTGAAATGTCATAGAAAACTGTAGTGAGCTGATCAGCACAGAGCTTCAGGGAGAAGTATAGGGACAGTGTCTGGACTGGTTGTGTTTTTGGTTATCTGGCCCCTGAGGAAAATCTCTCATTGATCATTAGTGAGGTTTGAGATGTGGTAGGACTGTTATAATCGTAGGAGGATACTTGTGTTTGATTGATGTGGGCAGTATAGGGTTGGAGGAGGCTGGTCTGACTTTACATGCCCTTGTTAGGGCCAGTGGATGCTAAAGGTTGTATGTCAATTGGAGAGAAATCTCATCTTTTTGCAGTTGGAACAATCCCGCAGGCAATTCCATACTGAGGATGGGTCATTGGCTGAAAACTTCATCCAGCTTTGCAGAGTAACCCTGCTTTGGCAGCTCTGACTTCCCTCACTAGTTTGTACTTGGCTGCCTTGTACAGGTTTTTATGCCCACTTCTCTAGGCCTCCTTTTTTGCCAGCAAAGCTGTTCCATTGTAAATCAAGGCTTGTTGTGTACAGCATTGGAAAAAGCCAATCAGCTACAGCACATTGTTTAGAGCTGTCTCACAGAGACAGGTCTCGATAAAACAAAGGGCAATTGAAAAGTCCTTATGTATGTTTGAAAGGCATAAGAGCACCAGTGGTCCCACTTTATTACTCCTACTTTATCTGAAAACCAGCAATAAAGCTGCAGCAATAGTTCAAGATACCTAATAAATCTCATGGTTAGGAAAAAAAGCAATCTGTTGGTAACATGTTCCTGGTTTTGCGAAATATCTATTTTTGAAAAGTTATTAGGTGTTAATTCAGTGTGTTTTAAGAATAAATACATCTATCCATCTAATTCTTTATCTATCCGTCTCTCTATCTGAGTATCTGTCCTTCTACCTTTTTAGGCACAAATAACTGGACTAAATTTAAAGTGAAACTCAGGGGGGAAAAATAACAAAAATGTGCTATATGACCCCTTAAGGCTGCAGTGTGCAACTTTAAATAGAAAGAATATATTTCTGAGAGAAAAGTGCAGGTTAAAAACTTTTTGGTGAGAGTTTCTGGGTGTTGTGTCTTAGAATCCAAACAGACTTAAAACAGGAAATCTCACAAAATAATCCTTTAATAGGAAACTTGAATACTCAGGAAGATAGCAAATAGATTAACAGGACTAACATTGACAATGACGACAAAGAACTGAACCAAACAGGAAGCATTTATACACCAGGGAAATTAGCTAATTAAATAACAGGTGAACTTTCACCTGTTAACTTTCAGCCCGGAAGCCCAAGGTGGAGCTGCTGGCTTGCGGCACTGAGCTGGAGACGGGGGCTCAGCAGACCAGGGTGACGACAGAGGGAGTGAGGACAACAGAGAAGCTGAAGGTAAGGAGAAGAACGGTGGAGCCAGAGACCTGCAAGTCCACGGCAGAGCAACGACAGACCAAGGCCGATCCGAATGGATGAGAGAGCCCGGAGGAGTCCCAGGGCTGGCGGACCACGGCAGAGTCGAGGGAGCGCAGAGCCGGTGTGGAGCCGATGGGCTGACAGGTCAAGGTGGAGACAAGGCCCTGGAGGCCTGATGTGAAGCCGGGGACTCAACCTCACATCGAGCTGGTAGACATGAGGAGAGCCACATGGAGCAAGCGGCGTGGGCAGAGTCGAAGAGCAGGATGAGATCAGCGACTCCGATGGATCCAGGGAACTGGACAAAACCAGCGGAGGTGCTGGGACCAGGAAGTCACGTGGGGACATTGGAGGAGGAAGATTTCCGGACAGAACCAGAGGGGCAGGCACAGAAGGTGAAGACTCAAGGGTGGGAACTCGTCCTCCCCTGGCACGGAGATGGACTGGGCAGCTTGCTTCAGCTCAGGGAAGACCCAGGCAGCTGGTTCTGGCTCGGGGATCCTTCTCTGCCTCACTGATGTTATACAGTGAATCATCCTGCTGTAGTCTCCACCACTAGTATACCACCAGTGCCCTGTTCTCACAGGTGATGAGCCTCTGCAAGACTGGTAAGTCAATCTTTAAACTTTTTGTTAGGTTGGTCATTCTGTCACAGGTCTTAAAATCCAAAGAGACTTGAAACAGGAAATCTCACAAATAAGTTAACAAATAACAAGTTAAGTTAGCAAATAACTTAAACACGACTAACACTGATGATGACCGACAAAGAACTGAACCAAACAGGAAGTGTTTATACACCAGGGAAATTAGTTAATTAAATGACAACAGGTGAACGAAATGACTAATCGAATGAACTGAGAAACTAAAGGCAGAAAAACTCAGATCAAAGAAAACTGATGAAAACAAACTGAGTCCATAAACATGATACTGGGCTTCTGAAACACCTCAAACAGCAAGCAGCCAAAAATGTGTATGTACTTCATTCTTTCCTCCCTCTCCATTATATTCTAGCATTTTTTCTTCTCTATCAGAAATCTCTGTTTTGACCTTTTCATCACTTGTCTGTAGCCTTATTAGCAACCTTCGTGGACCTTTATTTGAGAGAATGTGCTAAAAAGGGGGAACTAATCCAATCTCGGAGCTGACAGTGGCCCAGCAGCAATCAAGCGTAACGGAACAAGTCTGTGAATCAATAGCACTAGCAGTGATCATGGACTGACAAAGGTTGTTTAGTAGTAGGTTCGTGCTAATTGAAATCAATGGGTAATCTGATGACAGTTCTTCGCCTCGATCCCATGGAGGATTCAAATGATAGGTGTAGAATATTGAAATGGCCATGCAAACTGATTGGCTGTATCTCTTTTTTGCTGATTCACAGTTTAGAAAGCTAATCCGTTTGATGGGTGTTAAATAACTTGGATCAATAAGGGGTGGTAATTTGGATTTAATGGTGATTTCTGTACACTCATGAAGGTTTGTCAATATACTGTTAAACACAATATCTGACAACATGACTCCTCACAAGTGAGGAATTTAGTGAAAGGGGCACACGTCTGTGACTAAGTGAGTGAGGTTGTTCAATCTGAAGGTTGATTCAGTTTGATTCTCTCCACCAATTTCACATTAATCTTTATGCATGAGTCCTATGAGTCATAACCAATTAAGTATTCTTGAAAACTGATGTATATTCTGACTATCACATAGTGATTTTCAACAATGGCTATTATTCCTTGCAATCTAACAATTACTGGCGCTCACTAAGGCAAGCATCAATATTATCAATGCTCATATTTAGGGACTGAGCCATATTGAGTGACCATATTGAGTGAATTATTTTAATAACATTTATTTTATTTTTTTCAGATTTTACACACATTTCCTAAAATATCTTCATACAGTTTTGAAATGATGTGAGGGTTAGTAAATGATGACACAATTAAAAAAATGGATGTTCTATCTTTTTAACAAATGTAAACATTTAAAATCGGTCATATAGATTCAAATTAGTGAATCTATATTAATTAACCGATTTAAAAAAGGTAACTAATTAATCACATTTTTCTGTAATTAATCGCGATTAATCACAATTAAAAACATTGGCATTTTTAATATTTTTGTATTGTAATAATTTTGCAGTTACTCTCCAAATTAATATCAATATATTTTAAATATTTGTTTAAAGGCATGTTTTTATGAATGAAGGCCAGTATCACTGATACTAATACTGAAATACATCAATTTTAACATATATTAAGCTTTTAAAAATAACGTTTAATTTAAGTGACCTTAAAACTATCTTCACATAAACCCATTATAATTAATCTATATTAAATTTATAATTTATGCAGAAAAATATTACTATTTACCTGTGGCCTTTCTACCTGTCTAAAACAGGTAGGAAATATACAGAAATTGAATAAAGTTATCAAACACTTTACAGTCTTTGCTGCATTAATTATACATTTAATATAGATTATTCCTTATTAAAGCTACAATTTTCTCTGTTACCTTTGTTCTTTGATTAACATTAATGACATCAGAGCAACAGGTTTATTAGGCTGCTGTCACTTTAAGACCTGCCACTGCCAAACATGACACGTATCTGACACGCATCTCATTTTCTCAAAACTGTTTAAGTTAATTTAGGACATTATTTAACTAATTGAAGACTACTCTTATGAGGATACTCGACAAAATGAACATTTTGGCATAATTGTGTGTGTTATTGTTCGTTCAAGCGAGATAATGCTTATAAAAAGAGAGATAACGCAATATGGGGGCGCGTCTTTCTGTGCACACAACATTCACAGACAGCACGTTCTCACTTGTCTTGTGGTGCTTGGATGGTTTAAAAGCATTTGCATGAATAAGGGCATGATCATAATGTAACGCCAGCCAAATTATGATGGAAAAACAGATGCTGTGTTAATTGAGTTAAATACTTTTAACCCGTTAAACTGAAAAAAATTAGTTAACACGCTAATTTTGACAGCACTAATTCAAATAATACAGTGCTGCACGTGTCATGTTGGTGAAATGTTCACCTCAGGTTCAAAATGTCCTGTTGGCTGTTGTCACTCCCAATGTCAGTTTCATCAAAAGTTTAAAGATTTGTCAAATGGGAATAAAATGACAAAGCAAGGTCAAGAAACGACATATTAAAGATTCCGTTAAAGCAGATTCCCTCGCAGCGCTCCGAATGCAGTTCTCTAAGCTCCGAGCCTCCGCTGGGAGACGTCTCTGAAGTGTCTACAGTCAAGGGGGCTATTAGTGAGATTATGTGGAGTGCAGTGTTTGATTTAATTAATCTGTTGGGAGAAATACCCGTGCAGATTTACTTACATCTGTTTTCCTAACGTTACTTCGACGATTCCCTACGCATACCTAATTAAATGCATAAACATTCATGCAGACGTAGTCGCCAGTATCCTGCTGATAAGATGAAAACTGTGATGAGATGTCTTTGATCTATGTTTTGTATCATTATGGGCCGCACGTATTAACAAAGCCTGTGCGTTTCTCAGCCTTGGTGGTGGGCGATCAAATTAAGAGGCAGCTGTCAGTGATTCGGTGACTTTTTTGCGAAATTGACGTGGCCTGGCAGAAAGGTCCTTGAAATGCAAAGCGATATGCTTTATCAAAGTGCATACTGGTCCTGCCATTCGGCTCATTTGGAATCCATGCACCGCCGCTGTATTTGTCCAGTGCTTTGATACATGCATCTGCACACTTTCTTATCCCTCGGCTTAAGTCTTCAATTGCCATACAAGGACACTGTGACAATTTAAGGCCGGATCTCTATCCTCACGCCTTGCGTATTCATCCTGACCTATTCCAGCACATCTACAGGCTTTAAGCTCCAGACTCAATTAATCAAGCTGTTAGATGTGATTGAATGGGTCCAAGAGAAAATTGTGATTTCATGGAATGGGTGAAAAAAAACAACTTACCACTAAACAGTTTGAGGAACGTTGGATAATATAGCTTTTATGTGAGTAAATGTACTGCAGTTGTTTGAGACCTCTATATCGAGCAGCAGAACCTGATTTAACCAAGTACAACATGTTCCTGGATCAACATCTTTGCTAATCCTGGAACAACATTCCAATCAACCAATCAGATTTGAGGGACAAATTAACAGTTTATGTCAAGGCTTACAATCAGGGTTTGGTGCTTCTACATGTGTCATTTCCCTCTAGTATTAGGGATAACTTATGAGTAGGGTTAGGTTTAGGAGTAAGGATATGGTTGCATAACCTGATATTATGTTCCTGGGTCAACATTTTTGTTGATCCTGGAACAACATTCAAATCAACCAATCAGATTTGAGGGACAAGTTTACAGATTATGTCACAGGTATGCATTTGTCTGTTTTCTACAGTTTTGATTGTGGCTTGTACAATCAGGATTGAGAGTCAGAAAAGTGTTTTGAAGGTTCTTTGAGAGCCATACATCTCTCAGTAATATCCTAAGTATCCTTGGAAAGATATTTGCTGTGTAAATGATAGTGTACAGTAGTCACAGAGGGCACATGTCCACTGAGAACAGAACAGCTGGAGTCTGCTGCCTCGCTGAGTTGTCTGCCTGACTTCCATTTTGAGGGTCATATGAATCTTTCTCTGGGTTATGCTGATATTAATGCAGGACGAAGCTTTGGACCTTATGTAGGTTGTGTGACCTTGAGGATAATCATGTTTTTTTTATTTCAAGAAACATCATTCTTAAATTCCCTGTGCTGGTTTACTTAGATTGCGGAATTGTCTTTTTAAAGAAAAAAAAGTAGAAACCCTGCAAAGTGAATGTTGAGGAATTTGTGATGTTCACTGAAAAATGAGGCGGCACAAGGTATTAGATTCTGATTAAGATTACAATCTTTCTTTCTTTCTTTCTTTCTTTCTTTCTTTCTTTCTTTCTTTCTTTCTTTCTTTCTTTCTTTCTTTCTCTTTTTGGACATGCACTGATGAATCATGCTTAAAGTTACTGTTACTTGACAATGTGAACTTTCTTTCTTTTTTCTTCCTCTCTAATTTAATTTATCTTTTGGTTATTATCTAAATAATGTCATTGTCTGTAGTGACGTCTGTTATTAAAGGTCTTTTGTCATATTATTATCTATATTTCTGACTTGACTTTTCAGTCAGCAGTCACCCCCAGCGGAAACCTAATTGATTTTTGTTCAGAGCTCAAGATACATAATGGATATCTCAGTGAGTGAGGTTTCATTCCAATATTAACTAAAATCTTATCCTAATATTTATCCTAAAATTCTAGAGGAGAAATTAAAATGCACACAAATGAGACAGTTTTTGACATAGAGTAATATAGAGGAATTTATATTTATTATTCATATATATATATATATATATATATATATATATATATATATATATATATATATATATATATATATATGGAGAAAATGAATGGACAGAGATTGTTTTGGCTTTAAAGCAGATCTAGGAAAAAGTTATTATCCAGCTAAAGTAAGTTTTTGATTGATTCACTTCCATTGTAAAAATCATTAATTATTAACTTAGGGGCCACTTACATGATACCTTTTTAACTGAAAACAAGACATTTATTGTGTTCTTGCTGTTCATTTCCATGTTTAGTCTATAGGTTATGCACGTTTGAATGTGTATGTGCGCAGACACTTAAGCCCCGGGTATACTTCGGCCGTCCGTGTTCGTGCACCATCCGAAAATGAAGTCATGCGGTGGGCCACACACCCCGTCCGCGCATGTGCAAGCAGTACAGAAGAGTCCACTAGGTGCCAATACGCACAGTACTGAGCACAATGTGCAGTCGTCAAAGTGTGTAAAGAGCAATTCAAAAACAAGACGAGTAAACTCAGAAGCATGCTTTCTCCATCGTTTTTGATTCCTGTTCTTTTGGTGTATCTTCTGAACTACAGGTGTTGGTCATATAATTAGAATATCATCAAAAAGTTGATTTCACTAATTCCATTCAAAAAGTGAAACTTGTATATTATATTAGTTTATTACACAAAGACTGATATATTTCAAATGTTTATTTCTTTTAATTTTGATGATTATAACTGACAACTAAGGAAAATCCCAAATTCAGTATCTCAGAAAATTAGAATATTACTTAAGACCAATACAAAGAAAGGATTTTTAGAAATCTTGGCCAACTGAAAAGTATAAACATGAAAAGTATGAGCATGTACAGCACTCAATACTTAGTTGGGGCTCCTTTTGCCTGAAATACTGAAGCAATGCGGCGTGGCATGGAGTCGATCAGTCTGTGGCACTGCTCAGGTGTTATGAGAGACCAGGTTGCTCTGATAGTGGCCTTCAGTTCTTCTGCATTGTTGGGTCTGGCATATCACATCTTCCTCTTCACAATACCCCATAGATTTTCTATGGGGTTAAGGTCATGCGAGTTTGCTGGCCAATTAAGAACAGGGATACCATGGTCCTTAAACCAGGTACTGGTAGCTTTGGCACTGTGTGCAGGTGCCAAGTCCTGTTGGAAAATGAAATCTGCATCTCCATAAAGTTGGTCAGCAGCAGGAAGCATGAAGTGCTCTAAAACTTCCTGGTATACAGCTGCGTTGACCTTGGACCTCAGAAAACACAGTGGACCAACACCAGCAGATGACATGGCGCCCCAAACCATCACTGACTGTGGAAACTTTACACTGGACCTTAAGCAACGTGGATTGTGTGCCTCTCCTCTCTTCCTCCAGACTCTGGGACCCTGGTTTCCAAAGGAAATGCTAAATTTACTTTCATCAGAGAACATAACTTTGGACCACTCAGCAGCAGTCCAGTCCTTTTTGTCTCTAGCCCAGGCGAGATGCTTCTGACGCTGTCTGTTGTTCAAGAGTGGCTTGAAAGAAGAAATGCGACAGCTAAAACCCATGTCTTGCATACGTCTGTGCGTAGTGGTTCTTGAAGCACTGACTCCAGCTGCAGCCCACTCTTTGTGAATCTCCCCCACATTTTTGAATGGGTTTTGTTTCACAATCCTCTCCAGGGTGCGGTTATCCCTATTGCTTGTACACTTTTTTTCTACCACATCTTTTCCTTTCCTTCGCCTCTCTATTAATGTGCTTGGACACAGAGCTTTGTGAACAGCCAGCCTCTTTTGCAATGACCTTTTGTGTCTTGCCCTCCTTGTGCAAGGTGTCAATGGTCGTCTTTTGGACAACTGTCAAGTCAGCAGTCTTCCCCATGATTGACCATTTAAAGGCCTTTGCAGGTGTTTTGAGTTAATTAGCTGATTAGAGTGTGGCACCAGGTGTCTTCAATATTGAAACTTTTCACAATATTCTAATTTTATGAGATACTGAATTTTGGATTTTCCTTAGTTGTCAGTTATAATCATCAAAATTAAAAGAAATAAACATTTGAAATATATCAGTCTGTGTGTAATGAATGAATATAATATACAGTTTTCACTTTTTGAATGGAATTAGTGAAATAAATCAACTTTTTGATGATATTCTAATTATATGACCAGCACCTGTATGTTGCAATGGTGGATGCACTATTTTTCTGCGACTCTGCAGCTCATATGGAGTAAAGCAAATGCTTGCAGTTTCTAATTGTAGCATCCGTTATCCAACTCAACTAAATGGTTTTTATTTTATTATAAAAAGCCTTTATTGCATGATGGCTATGAAGATTTAAAAACAGGTGAGCTGTTTTTATAACTTTTTCAACAAGATTCGAGTGCCTTGGATTATCATTATTTTTATATGAGCTGAACTTTCCCTTACACCCAAAGAGCACCGAAATAAGGAATTCACACCCCGTGCACTTCTTTTTGCAGTCTTCTTTTTATTTCTATAAAAAAGCAAAACGACAGAGTGGGCAGTGTTATACACCATGTAACACCGACTACAGCCTACTGAGTGACATTACAAAAGAGAAAAGGTCAGAGGAATATCACTGAAAAAAGAAGGATAATGATCGGGCAAGAGCTTTAGGACCTGCATATTGAAAATATTAGAAAAGCTTTCCAGCGCTGGAGAGACCTAAGCAGGAAGGCCTGAAATCGGATGCAGATGTTGCATTGTTTCTGCTCCATATGTGAGTAACATTGGTTTTGCTATGTCTCACAGAACCACGATATGCTGTTGTTGTAATGATAGCTATAACAGTACAGTTTTGGGTGTCATTGTTTGTCTGGAACTGACGACTAACAACCAACTCTTGCTTGTATATATTGTTAATTTTTTGTTCTTCCTTGTCGCTTGTTCATCATCGTTGCTTTATTTTTCGTGAAGCATTATTTTGCTTTGCTTCAGGTATGATAAAGTGACATCCACTCTTTGCGCATTGCATGTTCGTGCATTTTGGGGGTGGAGCAATGAAGGGTGTGTTTGTTTGGGTTGATTTCAAATATCAACAGTGTTTCTCAGAAATCACTTACTGCACCTTTAATCTCATTGATCTCTATTAGCACTGCTGGTGTACTGGTGATGTACTGTTACAGGAGTGGGAATTATCTCTGCAATTATTAGTTAGGTGAAAGTGTCTGTTGTCTGTCATTAATATAATGTATAGAATAAATGTATTAAAATAAGACTATAAACAATATTATGAAATTTAAAGATTGCACCTTAAGGGCCTGGTATACTCACGGTGAAGTTCTTTTTGTTTTTCGCTTATGGGTAAAAATAATTCCCAAAAAAGTTTGAAATACCCAAACAGCGGTATACTGTAGTGAACATTTCAATGGTGTCCATGCTGATTAGATGGGTGTGTGTTAATATGTGCTGCGTGCTTTCAATTACAGTTTCTCTCCAGAGTGTTCTTTTTTTTTTTTTTTTTTTTTTTACTCTCATCTGACCTTGATGGACTTAACAGAAGAAATAAACTGGAGAAGATTTCCACACCAAAGAAGGTGGAGCCCCAGAGCCACACCTACCTACGTAATTGCCATGGGCCAATTGAAGTTTGAAGGCGATTTCAGAAAATTGTATTGTAATTTGGATTTCAGTAAAATTTGTTTCGAACTCCTGAAACAAACTCCTAATGAGCTTTGTTTTGGCCTGAGTTTGTTTGAAAAGATGTAACACCCGTTCTGTTCGTGTTTTCAGTTACACTTGAATTATATCTTTACACTCCTACTACAGTATCCATTAGACTCTTCCTATTGAATTAATTTTCTTTGTTACATCAGATAGGATTCCAGAAGTACTTGAACCACCTACTGTTTTTTGACCCAGTTGTCAAAAATATCAAAATGCATAACCAAGATACATCAGACAACGAAATAAGAAATGTAGCTTAAGTAATGATACTCGATGAAGGTTAAAATGAAAAGAAGCGTTTTGAAAAAAATAATGTACTGCAATGGGATTAGATTTTCTCAGAGGACCCCTGAGTTAAACTCTGAATTTTTTACAGAGGTTGAGTAAGAAAAACATAGACATGCTTGATATTAAAGAGATCTCATTTGTGATTTTTTTTCTGTCCCATCTTTCAAAGAGTTCATGATTTGTTCGAGTCTGAAGCCGTATGAACCTGCAGATGGCCACAGAACCGAACTGTCAGTGTGACAACTGTCACATTGTTGAGTGATGTCAGGCAGAGATAAGTAGTGTGAGATTTGCAATGTCGGGCAGACTCGTGTTTCATCAGCTGAGGCGCCATTAAGTTGTTATCCATTGGGGCAGAGCAAAGAGGCATGCTATAAGTCGGCCCTTTTGCCAAAGAAAATGATACACAGCCATCCTTCAAAGAGGGTTTTTCCACATTGTTTTCCTCTCTCACCTCCATTTCAGAGAGTATTACAATTACCAAACCTCCATCAGCAACCCAAAATGATTCAGACAGCGAGGAAAAACCAGAGCCAGCCAGGCTTGATTCTAGCTTGGAAAACAGCAGGCCTGAAATTGGGTTGCAGTGACACTGCCCTTGGGATAAAAATCTGTTGCGCACAGCCTTTCCCTGACGCTGCTTTCCTAGCAGTCTGGACACGATGGTCCTCGTTGAGAACATTAGATGGTTCTGAGCCTCAGCCTGCTATTGTGTTTCATCAGATCCATGCGTGAAAAGGAAAGTAAAGCTTGGTGTACTGCAATATGTGCATGCAGCTAGACAAACATTTGATTTTGCTTGCATATAAAATCATGTGATGTAAGTATGAGACTGTGTTGGAATCTAAGTGCTGTGGTTACAAGCATCATATAGCAGATTTTAAAAGCAAAATAAACTATGCATGCTTCCCTGCGGCATTGCCTAGATTAGGCATGTTTATATTTGCAACAGCCAGTAAACAAATCTGGTGATGAACCTAACGTTTAATATCAAATGCACATATGTTTTCTCTCTCTCTCTCTCTCTCTCTTTAATCCCACAAATTTAGTTTTAACATAACATTAAAAACATAATTATCAACTGGACTTTGTCATTTTTTTTTTTTTATGCCATGGGTTTTCTATTAATTTAGTTCATAACAGCACGCATGCTTGGTGTATTTATTTTTTATAAACCAGACATTTTTCGTCTCTAATATAAACAGAATTTTTAAGTTTGTTGTAAACTGGGTTTACAGTAAAACAAGCTTGCAAAGAGATTACAACCACTGCATCTTCCTCCCTTTTGTGTAAACAGAAATTCTACAAAAGAGCCTTGCTTAGACTAGTCCATTCTGTTTCAGTTCACATCTCCTATTCATCACCGGATAGATAAGACCAGGCAGATAGTGCCTGTTCACAATATCAACACTGACAAACTGTTTATACTGGTGTGCAGTGCATTTATAATCTTCAATGTTTAACATATGTTTCTAAGACATATATGAGAATTTTATTTAAAGGGGACATATCATGAAAATATGACTTTTTCCATGTTTAAGCGCTATAATTGGGTCCCCAGTGCACCTACCAACCCAGAGAAAAAGGACAACCCAGTAACTTTGTTTTAGTAAGCCTTTCTCTGCAAGCATGTGAAAAAACGAGCCACTCAGATTTCAATTTCGAGATTTCCACAACAAAGGCCATGTTGGGCTGCTTTAGAGAAGAGGAAGAGTTGTTGTAGTGGAGTGTTGTTGCCATGCCGTCATTTTACACCAGACTGCTTCACAAACGAGGGTCAATTCAAAACATGCTAGTTGATGAGTTGAATCACCTCCACAGCAACTACATAAATGTATCCACTAACCGTTCAGAAATGTCCGGATGCATTATACAAGTTGTAACTCCATCAGTGTCCGACTCCGGTTTGAACAGTGTGAAACGCCGTTACTGACAATCGTCATTTTGGCTGCGTGAGATTCTCCAGTTTTGTTGAGCAACCGAAGCGCAAGCTGTTAAAGCTCTATCGTCTTCTGGAAAGGGGGCCGGGAGCAGTTTATTTACATTTAAAGGGACACACACAAAAACCCTGTGGATTTGCTCACATCCAAATAGGGGCAAATTTGACAAGCTATAATAAATGATCTGTGGGGTATTTTGAGCTGAAACTTCACAGACACATTCTGGGGACACCAGAGACTTATATTACATCTTGTGAAACGGGACAGAAAAGATCCCTTTTAATGCATTTGTATGAAACCACCAATACCTTGTGGACTAATTTGCAGGGTTGGCTCGAAAAATTGTCTGTTCTTGGAAAGAAGTTTATTTAATTATTTATTGTCCTCCACGTCACGACATGGAGTATGGCTGGAATATATAGACACAAGGCCAGTAATTTGGAATTATCTAACAATGAGAGCACATCTGTTTCAAAATGGAGACCATTCAACTGAAGTGGAATATCACCCTCTGGCTATTTTATATGTGTTTGCTCGTGTACAGTACATGTGAGTCGGTCATGTTTCTGAGAGTATGCCTGAGAAGTGCACTGTCTGCTCACTGCAAGACTTCAAAATGAACTTGGGAAGCTGATGCAATTATTAATTTATCTCTAAGATTTATATCACAGACAGTGATGTGTAAGCTGGGTATTTTTGTCTGTTTTGCTAGTGGAATTGGGAATGACTTGTTATGGCATGAGGAAACTGGTTTTGATCTGTCTACACAAGAAGAAAAATATTCAAGCATCTGAACATTTCACTTTTCTTCCAGGCTTTTATGTGTAAATCATTTAAGAGGAGATAATACTGGGAGAAAGCTACAGTATCCCATAGCATTCCCACTCATCTCATTGGCAGTTGCTTGGCTGGAGCAGGACATATGGAAGAATGTACTGTATATGACATTTTATTCTCAATTGTTACACGTTTTAAATTTGCATAACATTAACCTATGTGTTCTGACTTCTGAGGGAACATAACAATCTAGCTAGCTTCTCTCATGTTAACTGGTCATATAAGATTACAAGTTGTAGTGCTTTCTTACACAATATTCAAAAGGCAGAGAAAATTAGAAAACATAAAATGACATTTTTTGATAAAATGTTTGCAATTTATTTAAAAGGCTAAATTCCATTAGTTTTTATAGTTGATTTACTTTGGGTGTAATTTTGCCCAATAGCGGATTTACTTCAGATTAGATGGTTGGTTATGTTGTGGCTGTGGTCACTGGTTTCTCATGCACATGGTTTCTGGCTGTCACATGACACACGTCAGTTTTACACTCCTAGGCATGATGCAAGCAGCTGTCTCCTGCGTCTAGATATGTTTTCTGATGTTTTTGAGGAGCAGTCTCCATTGTTGGCAGTTTATTCAGTACTTGACAGAATCTCACTTGTCAGTTCAACCTCAGTTGCTGAGATGGTGATTGCTGGTGATTTTATTGCAGCATAATAATAATAATAATAATAAATAAATGTCTTGTTTTGTGTAAAAAGTCCTTAAAGCAAGACACATTTACAATGAGAAGCAAAACTGTGATAAGATATTGATGCTTATAAGATAAGATATTTCTTTAATTAAGTTAATTTTTCTACTGACAAATAGTTTACTTTTTTGCTTAAACCTGCATAAACCTCATGATTGACATAAAAATGTGTTAATTTTAGTCAATGCATTAACCCTCAGGGGCCTGAGGTGTTTTCTGGGCCCTGGAGGTGTTTTGACATGCCCTGACATTTGTGTTTATTTCTGTTAATTTTAATATTTTCATGGCTAAAGTCTGATTGCACTGTATTCAGTACAAACTTTGCTACAATAATATGTGAGCATGTATGTAAAAGTTTGTAATTTTGAGAAAATTATATTTATGCGTGGTTTATGAAAAAAAAATTAAGTCACTGAAATAAGGCCATAAAACCCATACTGAATATTTGTTCACAAGACTTTTGAAAAATGTATGTTGTAACATAAAATGTGAAAATCATCATGCCCATTCATCCACATAAAACAATGTAATTATTGTTTTAGAATTAGTGTCAGAAGGCTGTATGAGGGGAGGGCGTGAACGAACATGAATAATGATGTGTTTCACACCTAGGAAGACAAAGAACCTCCCCTAATGGCCCTATCAGCTGAATGGGACTGTGAGGGAACTAGAACAAAGAATGTGAGGAGATTTAAAAGAATGTTTGTTTTTTTTTTTTTTTTTTTTAATTGATTGCATTTTAAAAGGCACTTTATTGAGCACACCGATCTCAATAAAGACAGAAACTTAAACAGTCATACACTGTTTAACACACCTGTCATTTCCAAGGTGTTTATTTATTTATTTTTATTTTTTTAAAGCATGTTCATGAACAAGCTTGCTGATGTTGGTACAGCACTCTCAGAGAAAAAAAAAAAAACAGTTTTAGCAGGACTCATCAGTGGCATCTGGTTCCTGTAAAAAAAAAAAAAAAAAAAAAAAAAAAAAACCTGTGAAATGCAGATATCAGAAGCAATTAGGGCTGCATCTAGTTTGTAAATTTTTCTGGTTAAAATTGTGATCTAAAATTCACAGAAAATATTAAGAACAGCAGGTTTGTTGTGCCTACTTGTAGGGCTGCATAAAATATTAATAATAATTTTACTTTACAGAAAGTAAAAAGTTTGTATTGTACTTTTTTTTAGGTTTTTATTGTGAGTGTAAACAAATAAACATAGACCCTTTATAGTTTATAATGATGTCTTATCTGTATGGCTAAAAATGCAGAGTATTTTAAGTTGTTTACACTGTCATGAGGGAAAAAAAATGCAGCAGAACACGCCGGCGCGTTCGCTGGGCTCAGAGGGTTAAGTATCATGATATAACAATATATCAGGTCTTAAAACATTTTCTTGCACAATTAATTAACATTCAATTCATATTTTAAGTTAATATTTTAACTAATATATATATAATATATATATATAATGTTTACAACCGTATTGTGAAATATTACAGTTTCACTTTAATTAAGAATCTTTGGTGCATGAGAAAAACTTGTGTGTTCTTTCTTAATAACTTACAAAGCTTTTGCTTTTCAAATAATTATAAGATTTATAATTTGTAGATGCTTATACTGAAAACTGAAAATACTAAGAAATAATGTTTTGCAGGTCGAAGCCTCACCACGCGAACACACAGAGTTCTGCCTGACTATTTGCATAGGGTGTATTTTTTTGGCCTTGTGAATAACCTCTGGTTCTTTCATCACAGCCCAACAGAGTTTGTTAACTCCATCTGTATTTTCTCTCTTACTTCCTCTCTTCTATCTTGTGCTGTAGGGGGGTGTATGTGTGTGTGTTTTCAATGACAGTTCTCCCCAGGGGCTGTTTTTTAATTACATCATTTGGTGATATGCTTATGTCGGCGGCAGTCTGTTACAGTTAGTACATGTGACAAGTCCCAAATCACTGTAGCCACAAACGACGGCTCCTTGAAACATCCTGCCTGATTCATGCTTCACTGAGATTCACATAACTCATTTTATGTTTGGATTGAACACTCACATATCTCACCAATTCAGATTATCAAAGATGACAATTTATTTGAACGGTTTCTCGCCGTGATAGATGAGGCTGGACCAACACCTTTCACCCATTTTTTTTTTTTTTTTCTAGAATATTATGTCACCAACTATGTCAATCTATTTCTGTGATTTACATTTAAAACACAGATCAAATGCAAGTTTGTGCCAAAGCAACAACAACAAAAAAAACAAAACAATTACACTATCCTCATCAATCTGAAGAACAGAATGCTTTGCCAGTTTGTTCATGGTCTTGTATTAGCGCTGACTTGTGTTCTGGCTCTGCCGCGGGGCTTGTGATTAACTGGCTACCGGCCCAAACAATTGGGCTTGATTTGACACGAAACAGCAACAGACTTTGATTGTGCCCTATACTGGACAACGGGTTGTTTTCTGATCAGTTTGTGCCAAGCTTTGATGAACATGTAGAACCAAACTTTTTGATATGGCAATACTGGAAGATTTAGATGTGATTAGCTTGTCATAAAATATGTAATATGATAAAGAAGTAGAAAGTGTGCTTTTTGGTAATGGAGGACATTTCTGTTTCAAATTGAATGGGGTCGGTTTTACAAAAGTCATTTATCTAAAGTTTTTTAAGGAATAATTTGCCTAAAAATTATGTTGTTCCAAACCTAAATTACTGTGCAAATTACTGCGAATGTGCTCCATTCTCCATAATGAAAGTGAATGGACTGTTGGATTAAATATTTCAGTCTGTTTTTAACATTCATGCATTTGAATTCAATGACAAATTTCCGAGTAATCTTTAAATGATGTATATATTATGAATTCAGAAGGAATGTGAAGTACATTAATTACAGTGAACTAAGCAATCAAGTTTTGGTAAATGGCAAAACAACTACATTTGCATAATTTGAAGAAAAAAATAATAGACCAAAAATAATTGTCAACTACAGAGTAAAATATATTTTTATTGATTGAATAATTTCATTCAGCTCCATTCGACATATGAGATATATACAGAATATATGTACTTCGATCTGAAACAAGGTATCTTTCAAGGCAGTATGTCTTTGCTACTTACTGTTAAGAAGAGTCAAAATATATGGAACACATTCGTGGAGGGAGTGAAAATGCAACCTAGAAAGCGAACTTTTGGAGCTTTTTGATTTTGAAACTCTAGAGTTGTAGAGTTTATGACGGATACATCTTATGCTGCGTTCCTACTCTACAGTATATCAATCTGAATCTTTATGTAACTATGAATCGGGGCTGCTGCATCATCCATATTAATTAAAAGTTTGTCCTATTTAAGAGATGATGGATTGCCTGTGGGGGAATATATGCCTGGCTTACCTGAATTACCTTTTTGGAGGTTCTAATGAAGTGTCTATATATGTCCTCAGGGTTTTCAGATGAAGAAGATGCTCTTGTGCCATTAATGCATGAAATATACATCTACAAATAGAGAAGTCATTCATTTCCTAAGTTTCGCAAGTTTTTTTTTTTTTTTTTTTTTTTTTTTAATAAAACAGAGTTAAGCATAATCATCTAGAGTTATGATAGTTAATCAAAGTCAAGTATTTGAGGTTTTTTTTCTCCCTTTGACACCTTTTTTTTTTTTTTTTTGGTCACACATTCTTGTATCATTTTATAGAAGCTAGCCAAAGTATCCAAATGCCAACATGGACAAGTTCTCTAAATAATTAATTAAAACATTATTCATTCCATCTTTGATATAGTGTTGGGTTATCTGTAAATTCTGAAACAAAGCCAACATTTTCCATTTCTCAAAGTCTGTCATGACTCATGCCAAAAATTAAATTAAACAATAAATAAAAGATAAAATGAAATCCTTTGCAGCAAGATGTCATCATGTTTCACAGGATAGTTGTCATGTGAACAATGGTGATTGCACTGCAAATCACATAAAATCAAATGACAGCCCTCTGGTATATGTTTAATTTTCGGTATCAGCAATCCTGCATGTGTTGTATCTCCACTGATTGGCAGGAAGACAGATGTGTGTTTTGTCTGTCTATGACCTTGATTGGGCCACAGAACTGAAAAAAACCCTCTCATTACATCCTGTGGCATCACCAGCTGAGAGGAAGAGCAATTTGCGCACACTATAGTGTAGAGGCTCCTCATGCTCCTGTTTACTGATGGATCGAGGACCTGAAGGACTCAACATGAGTGTCATGTTAGTGCTTGTCCTTCAGCTAAACCTGTGTACAGTGTGAATGCCCCCCTCCTTCTGTCTCTCTGTCTGTCTGTCTTTCCTGTCCTGATTGTCGTTTGTCATATGCACAGTTTTTTTCATCTTGTTTTCCAAAAAATACCTATTAAATGTAATATTTATGTAGTTCTGCTTGAGGCTAGTTAAGGAAAATGCACACTTCACCTTTAGTTCAAGATAAGTTATAATATTGAATATAATTTGAGCAAGTTTAAATAAATGCTTTAAAGATGTTTATATACATTTATACAACAGTTCTGTCTGGTTCTCGAATCTGATTGGCTGATAGCCATGCGATATTTCAGTGATAACAGCACTCCTCCTACCTTTTCACCGTTTGTATCACTCCGCTTGAAGTGACCGTCATGGCTGCCGATCAAATCAACCGTAATTTTTACAAATACTACTTGTTGTACCACGAACTGTAGTTTTAATAGTTTTTTAGGCGAGAATGTAGTTGTTTAGACCTGAAATATGTGACTCATATTTAATAACAGCGCCTATTTGTTTTGACGTTTTCGGAGATGCGAGCTCGAGTGCGTCAGCGGCCGTTCAGTGCTTCTGTAACCACCGAGAACAGCTTAATCTCGGCCAGTGCCTCGGTGATTTGCCGCTGGCTCTTATAGTGGTTAAACATGAGACATAATTCAATTTGAGTACATAGAACGGGGAATTTTTGGTCTTACTAATCTATTATTTGTTACAGAGCAAGCCGAATTGTGCTGTTAAATTTGATGATAATAAACGTTACGTTACATCATTATATATAGCATATTGGCTACAACTAGACAGGACATATCAGACGAAGACTCTTCTCCGCTCTTCAAATACGTAAAACATTAAACTTTATAAACATAGGGTTTTTTGAGTAAAGAAAACGCTTTAAAAAAAAATTCTCAAACATCAGATCTTGATTTACCTTTGCATTGCACAGAGGAGATGTCCAAACTGTGCGCGCACTTCATTCAGGAGGTGAGGCGGATTAATGAGGTTTGATTGACAGTTTGAGGATCCAATGGAGTTAGGAGGTTTTGTCACAAGCTCTTTAAAATCCTTTTCATTCGTTAAATATTTGTAAAACCCACATACAAGCGTAAATGGTGACCTTTTTTTTTTTTTTTTAAATAACTAGTGCTTTATGTTTGACTGAACTGTACAATTGTGCTTATTTGTTGCTCAATAAATATTATTTTATATAAATATGTCCATTAGTAAGTAATATGGATTGAGTGAAAGTTACATTAATACGCCATTAGATGGCGGCAACACTTTATAGGAGAATGAGTCAGTCAGTCACTAGAGACTTTTAAATTGAAAGGAACATTTGCAAAGGAAGTTGTTTTAGCGCTGTGATGTTATGGATGTTATGGAAAATTCCCAAAGCTGTAAAAAAAAAAGGACAAATACAAGATCGCTTTCCTCAGCTGACATTCAAACGGACTTTTATAATGGATATAATATTATGGACATCGACTTGAAGAATGAATGTAATGCAGTATAACAGACACAGGTAATGGCCTTACTCTCTCACGGATCTCTCTCTCTCTCATACTGTACAAAATTCAACGTGTTTCAATTAAGCGACTCAACGTTCCTTCGTTACTAGTTCTAAAGTGACGTTTTAGAATTAGTAACGGAGGCTTAGTCCAACTGACAACCTGAGATTTGAATCCGTGGCGGAAGGAAGTAGTGCTGCACAAAAGAGGTTTTTAAAGACACTCCGTTGTTGTTCTTATTTATTTACACACTCGTGCCATCGAACTGTTGTATAAACACTCGTAGCCGTGCGATATGGCTGTATATCAGCACGCTGTGATTACCTACGGACGAATCACAGCGTGCTGCTATAACTTACAGCCATATCGCACGGCTACTCGTGTGATATTGCTCATTTAAAGATGTTAATGTGTTAATGAAAGAATCCAACAGTTTTTAACATTTATTACAATAATAAATGTTTCATGAGCAGCTTTGATTACATTTTACAATTTAGCTTTGATTACATTTTACAAAATACAGATTTTACTAAATACAGATTAAGAAAAAATTAATCATTGAGATATTAGGTAAAACATGGCAGACTGTGTAATATCATTGGTGTTTTATGTCTGTCCTTTACAATGTGATAAGACGTGAAAGAATAATATAAAGTTTCCTAATTTCATTATGTGAATTAGTATCTGCTAACGCTTTATTTTGATGTTCAACAGACATTCTACTGACTATAATATGTCAATTTATTCTACTAATAACCTTGCCTGGAAAATCCAGCCTCACTGCTGTACCAGCGGATGAGTCTGGTCGCCATTGAATCAATTCGATTTCTAGGGCGGAGCAAATCTGAGCGAACAGGAAGCGGAGTAAACCAATCAGAGAAGGGCGGATATGACGTTAACAAAGCGACAAGAGAGTCAACAGCGAAAAGTAAATAATTAATGTGTTTTTGGTCATTAAACACTGAATTCACGGCTGAATAGAACAAACTCTCGGGTCTCGCGTGCGCAGTCTTTGTTGATATTGAAGGGACTTTCTCCGCACTAGAGTGACGCTGTTTGCATCACTGAAATAAACGAATCTGATTGCAGGGTACGTTTTGGAGTTGACTCGAGGCGCGACGGAGGGCGGACTGACCAGACTGATATATCTTGTAGAAGATATATCATTCTGGACTTGCCAGGCAACTAATAACCCTAACCTAACCTAGTCTACTACAGTCTAATACTCTAATGAGAGTTAATTGACAAGTACAGTAGTTGCAAAGTAACTTATAGTTAGTAGAATGTATTAAGTGGACCATCGAAATAAGTTTAAATCAAAACTACTTACATCGCATTCAAAGTGTATTTGTTTGGCAGTTCGTGCTTTCCTTAGGAACCGAAACCAACAAGCTTCTGTTTGAGCTACAGGAATGCTCTCATTATCAATTTTGTATAACACATAAATAGTATCAGCATTGTGTGAACATTCCTCTTTCTCATTCACCTGCTGTGCGTCATCAGCTGCTGTAGGTTCTTCAGATGGTCATCATACCAGCAGTCCCAAAATTCAATGTCAACAAGATCTTCTTTTGTCACATCTTATGTAATGTAAGTCTTTTTTTAACATAAGGAAAACATTTCAATACATCCTGAATGAGGAAATTAAGATCCCACTCTCCTCCACCCACACATTTCCCAAGAGTCCTCACTAATGCTATGGGTGGCAATGTGAGAGTCATCACTTTCTGTGCAAACAAAACGGCTTATCGCACCTTTTTGTAATGACACAGTGATAATTATCATGCCGACCATGATGGAAATGATCAAAACACCTTTACTCAGCTGGTTTTTTGCTTTGAAGGCCCTGTCAGCTATTTTTAGTGTGCCTGCAGTATCTTCTTATGACTGGAGTTACATGTTGGGCAATTACCCATGCTCTGAAGAGAACAGGGTGGCTCTGAAACGAAACACCAGCTGTTATTTATTTATTTATTTGTATTTTTTTCTGAGCAAACGCTCCTCTGAGTCGTCTGGTAACCAGGGAGAATCAAGAGCAAAGAGTTTAAAGGGGAAAAAAGAGAGAGGCAAAAAAGATTTGAGGACAGTAGAGCAGTAGAAAGCAGTAAAAAGTGTACTACTCCATGAACTCAGAGCTGAAATATCAATGATTAAATAAAATGTGAGCTGAAGCACAAAGAGGGAGATATTTAGGAGTGAAGATCCCTAGTTACGCCACCATAATGAGCACATCAGCACCGACTGAACATTTTAAATTCGATTTCATTTGTCTGGAGAGAGCTAACTAGTCAGCAGTAAACAAAAGTAAAACAAATAGACAGCTATTGCCCTAATGCTTTTCGTTAATAAAAACAATTAAATTGTATTTGAAATGCCATGCCTAAACTCGTACATTACTATTCAAATGTTTGGAATTTAGAATTTTTTTTATGTTTGTGAATGAAGTCTCTTATGCTCACCAAGGCTGTATAAAAATACAGTAAAACACTAATATTGTGTAATATTATTATTAAAATTTAAAATAACTGTTTTCTATTTTATTATATTTTTCAGCATTTTTAGTATATTTTCAGCATTATTACTCCAGTCTTCAGTGTCACATGATCCTTCAGAAATCATTCTAATGTGCTGATTTCTTATCATTATTATCAGTTGTGCTGCTTAATATTTTTGTGGAAACCGTGATACACGTGATTCATCATTCTTTGATGAATAGAAAGTTCAAAAGTTTATTTAAAACAGAAATCTTTATAAATGTATTTACATTATAAATACATTATAAATGTAAATGTGCTTGTCAATGAAGTATGGCTCCAAAAGCTAATCCATCTGAAATCACTGCGAGTTTGAAACACTTATAATGTACATTTGAAAGAGCAACACATGTCAAACATCTTTCCAGACATGAGAAGCATTTATTAACATCTTGTCCAACAAAAGACAACATTTAAAGGTGCTACAGAGGATCTTTT
Source organism: Ancherythroculter nigrocauda (assembly GCA_036281575.1). Classification (NCBI taxonomy): domain Eukaryota; kingdom Metazoa; phylum Chordata; class Actinopteri; order Cypriniformes; family Xenocyprididae; genus Ancherythroculter; species Ancherythroculter nigrocauda. The sequence continues at coordinate 19,747,706 of VTFQ01000003.1, read as the reverse complement.
CGTCGACTGAGAAACCAAAGACTGTTAGTGAGTTTTTGAAGTGAACGCATGTGTAAGAACAACCCCCCTCCTTCACAGCTCATTTCGAGGGAACGCCTCCCAAAACTCGTGCACGAGTATTGGAACACGAGTGTTTACCACCGGCATTCGCTGTGTCGTGTTAGTGGATTCATTATGTCGGACTCACCGCAGGTAACTCATAATCTGCAGTTGTTACTCCTGTCTCCTGACAAAAACATTGCATGCGGCGCCTGTGGAGTGTGGAAAGTTACTGGAGCGCGCAGCTGTGCACGTCTCACTCAAGGAACGTCATGGCAGTGATTGACAAGCCAGAGGGCCAATCCGCGCTCGTCTCTCACAAGGAACGTCACGGCAGTGATTGACAAGCCAGAGGGCCAATCGTTTACGCGATGATCGCGTAAACGATTGGCTGATGTTTTTAAGGCCCTACCTCGTGCACAGATGATGTATATTAATATCATTCCTTTCAGTGCACCTAATAAATAGTCTTTTATCAGTTAGTAAAGACAGTTTCAAGTAATATTGCAAAAATGTATAAAACAAAACATCCTCTTTAGCACCTTTAATAACATGATTTTACTACAAATTACTTCATGAATCTTCGAAGCTTTACAAATCTTTTGTTTTGAATCAGTGCTTAAGAGCGTGTATCAAACAATCGCAAACTGCCAAAGTCACGTGATTTCAGTAAACGATGCTTTGTTACCTGATAAGTGTATTGAAAATTTCAATAGTTCACGTGACTTTGGCAGTTTGATACACGCTCCGAAGCACTGATTCAAAACAAAAGATTCGTAAAGCTTCAAAGCTTCATGAAGCAGTGTTTTGAAATCGCCCATCACTAGATATCGTTGAATTAAGTCGTTATTTTGTTTTTTGGTGCACAAAAGTATTCTCGTCGCTTCATCTTCACTTGATCCACTGCAGTCACATGAACAGTTTTAAATATGTCTTTAGTACCTTTCTGGGCATTTGAAAGTCTAAATTAACTTGCTGGGAATGGAGGCCTCACTGAGCCATCAGATTTTATCAAAAATATCTTAATTTAACTTACGGGTGTGAAACGACATGAGGGTGAGTAATAAATGACAGATTTTTCATTTTGGGGTGAACTAACCCTTTAAACTAGGAATATATAGAGACATGTGAATAAGTATTCTGAACGAATCGAGGTTTTAGCTCTTTCAGTTTTACTGATGTTGTTTTGTGTTTGTGTATTGTATGCAGTTACTTTTACGGTAATTAGTTGATCAGTATTCCATAAATTGGACCCGGTTCGATACAAGCCAATTTCACTCCACGCCAAAATGGAGTTATTTTTGTGAATCACTCTCTTGTATGAGTCAGTCAGTCAAATGACAACGACGTAGTTGTGGTCATTATATTTATATAAGTATAATTATGTATTACACTTTATATGAGTCATTCAACTGAAATCAATGCGGTCTGATTACATTTAGGCAGCTTCCTTTAAATGATTGCATTTTCTCTTTGAGAAGGCTACATTAGGTTTAGAGAGACCATTCTTTATTCAAGTGTTCTGTAAAGTTTTGAGTGAAGTCAGCTTATTACGGTTTACGGTGTACAGTAGAATACCATTAACTAAATTGGATTTTTTTTTCCTCTGATTTTTGTATAATAAACTATCATGTACAAATAATAAGATCAGGAGCTTCTGTAACTGAACCGTCTTTCCCTGTCATAGTGATAAACTTCCAAGTTTTTCAGCCGTATAATGGATGTTGAATTGTTCATTTATGAAGCCATCAGGTTTGTCAAGTCAGCACTCAAGTGGTGATTAAATCTCTCATTTCTGCTGTGATGCTGGTCCTTTTTATGGCATAATGGAAGATCAGAAAGCGATTAGCATTTTTTTCCATCCATTTTTTTCCTTTTGTTTACGCCTCTTGTCTCTTCTGTTTGATGTTTTTTTTTTTTTTTTACATTTTAAAGGTCTCCATGTTATGAATAACACATGAGCTACATGGTTACAGTCTAATAATATTTCTGAAAAGGAGGATGTTTTGCAAAAAAGGGCAACTTCAGTATTCTTATATAGGTGCAAATTGTGAACAGAAGAGTTTCAGCAATTAGTGGATTAGTGAGTAGAGTGTTGCAAGATCCTGCAAGTTGTTTTTAATTAGTAAATAAAACATTGGATTAAAAGAATTACAAGTATACAAATCATTTAAATTTTATTTGTATTAATGGTAACTTTGAAAAAGTCCATGTTATTGAAAAAGTCAGAGTGTTACAGTGCTTGATAGTTGGGCCAATTATAACACATGAACAATAAATTGTTAACCAACTTTATCTCAAGAGTGCACATCAATGTAATAATATTGCTTTAATACTTATAAACATTACTGAATAGTTTTCACTGTTATATAGTATTATTTTTTTGTTGTCAAAAATAAAAGTGCTTACAACAAGTGTCTAAGTGAAATCTGAATGAAATTGCACAAATTCGAAACTAGGGTTGCAAAGTTCCGGGAATTTTCAAAGCTGGAAACTTTCCATGGGAATAAACGGGAATATATGGGAATAAACGGGAATATATGGGAATTAACGGAAATTAATGGGAATAAACAGGGAATTTACAAAGTTACAGGTTAACCTATAACATGGTACTTAAATGTAGTTGAAAAGAACATCTTGCAGCATAATTTTGGTTAAAACAACCATATTTAATGCAATTTTAGTTAATTTTTTTCCCTGCACATTCCTCAATTACATTCACATTCACACAGCACACGATTTACTGCAGGGCTATTGAGGCCACACCCCTTGCATGCACTGTGCATTCTCCCAGTCCATAACATGCACATTTGATCAAAAATACAGAAAAAAAAAACAGTAATATTGTGAAACATAACTACAATTTAAAATAATGCTTTTTCTATTTTGATATACATAAAAATATAATTTATTTCTGTGATCAAAGCTGAATTTTGAGCATCATTTCTCCAGTCTTCAGTGTCACATGATCCTTCAGAAATCATTCTAACATGCTGATTTGATACTCCATTATCAATGTTGGAAACAGTTGTGCTGCTTAATATTTTTTATAACCTGTGATACTTTTTTTTAGGATTCTTTGATGAATAAAAATAAAAAATAAAGAACAGCATTTATTTAAAATAGAAATCTTTTGTAACAATATACTATGGAAGAGGATTAGGGCCAAGCAATAATAAAAAAAATAAAACCATCTCGAGATTAAAGTTGTTAAATTTCGAGAAAAAACTCATTCAATTTCGAGAAAAAAGTCGAGATAAAATGTTGAGAATAAAGTCATTAAATTACGAGAAAAAAGTCGTTAAATTACGAGAACAAATTCGTTAAATTATGAGAAAAATGTTGTTAAATTTCGAGAAAAAAGTCAAAAAGACAAATTACGAATTTGTTCTCAACATTTTATCTTGACTTTTTTCTCGAAATTTAACGACATTTTTCTCATAATTTAATGAATTTGTTCTCGTAATTTAACGACTTTTTTCTCGTTAAATCCTCTTCCATAATATACTGTTCAAAATTTGGGGGTCAGTAATTTTTTTTCTTTTTTGAAAGAAATTAATACTTTTATTCAGAAAGGATGTGTGAAATTGATAAAAAGTGATATTAAAGTGATTATTGTTAGAAAAGATTTCTATTTTGAATAAATTCTATTCTTTTTAACTTTTTACTCATAAGTGAATCCTGAAAATAGTATTATAGGTTCCAAAAAATATTCAGCAGCACAACTGTTTCCAACAATGATAATAACTGAGTATCAAATCAGCATATTAGAATGATTTCTGAAGGATCATGTGACACTGAAATAAATAACACATAACAATTGCTGCAATAAATATATATATATATTTATTTTACATATTTACTAAATTAGAATTAATTGAATGCGAAAAATAAATAACTGTTATTTCATGTTATGACCACACAAAATGTTTATATTTGTTTTTATATGATACTTTTTATGTAAATACTATACATTTATATAAATTTCCCAAAATTTCCAATTAATTCCCATAAATTCCCGTAAATTCCCATAAATTCCTGATAAGTTTCCAAACTGGAATTTTCCAAAATTCCCCAGGTTAAGTTCCCGTGTAAAGTTTCCGGAAATTTACCGGAAACTTTCCAGCCCTTTGCAACCCTATTCGAAACTGATTAAATCATTTTTATTAAACTATATTGATCAGCTGAAATGTCAAAACAGTCTGTTCAAGTTCAAACAGACCATTTTGTTTTGCGTTAGGTTAGGTTATTTGCTTTGCTTTGTTTTTCTTGGTTATGTTACGGTATGTTCTGTTCTGTTCTGTTCTGGGGTGCGTTTCCCCAACAACTCGCTGCTGAACTACCATAGTACGATGCATCGATGAACAAATCAGCTAGCTAGTCACGACTGTTTCCTGAAACCGTATTGTCGCAAACCTGGGCTGCGTTCAGCCCAGACAAAATGTTACAAAACGTTTTTTAAACGGAAACGGTGGTGCGTTGAACATCCTGTTCTGGTGACGCAAGAGTTGCAACTACGGCAGCTGAGAAGGCCATTATTTGTGTTCCTTTTGAAGAATTTTCGGAGCCTGATGAAGTCGGTATAAATACGTGTTTAATACTACAAAATACACTCAATATTACAGTCACTGCCCCTGTCGTCCTGAATAAAAGAGAACATCCCAATCGAGTGAAGGGATTTGTGGAAACTTCTAATTATTGTGATACAAAATTTGCCTTGCATTTCAGCATGAAAAGACAAACATTTCAGGTGAAGGATAATCCACTTCTTACCTCCGAGACTGTGTTGATCTATATTATTTTTATTGTGAGTATTAGGCTTATCATTATTGCTGATCACTGTTGTTGCTATGATATCATAATATTTACCATTATATAATCAGAGGAGTATAGAAAAGTTTATGAAAGTGTCACTTCACAATACAATAGCAAAATATATAAGTATAGTATTTTTATGTTACATTCATATTGTGCGATCTGTCTCTTTAATACCGTGTGGTTTATATACATCTTGCTGCTGATTGGGCTGACATTTCTGACACACCCACCAAACAAGAGAAAACGTATCTCAAACCCATTGCACACCGTTTCCGGGAAACATGTCGTTCAACCCGGAAAACGTAGCAAAACGTTGCGCACCGGTTTGAGCTTGAACGTGCCCCTGTCATTCAACCACGTTGGTGAATGACGTCACGCAGGTGGTGGTGTAATAACTTCTTTAAATTAATCCATTTGAGATCAAATTAATGCTAGAATTTCTGCTATAAATTACAGACATGGCATTAGAGGACTAATTCTCATTTTTCTCAGTTATTCTGCTTTATTTCCAGATTGAATCAAATGCTTGTTCTGACGTACTAGAGCACGTACGCACATGCGCACTCTTCAAAAACGGTGCTTTAAATCTCTTGACAAACTAAAATATTAAATGACATTTGTATATATTTGAAATAAAAGATATACATTGTACTTAATGTCAGCTTGATTATTTTGCTCAGATAAGGATTTATTAAGTCCACATGTCATAAAAACAGGAAACTATGCTTCTAACCACAGCTCGAGAGCTGTCGTTCCAACCACACAAGTTTGCGATGCAGTTTGCGAATGTTCGTTTGAACGATGGTTTCGGGAAACACCAAATCGTTGAACTATGTAAGTAATGACGGAACTTGCAATGTTGGCTAATGATGCTTTTTGGGAAACGCACCCCTGGTATGGTATGGGATGGTAGTTTAGGTTGTTTTTTGCTTTGTTTTGTTTTTCTCGGTTATGGTATGGTATGGTATGGTATGTAGGGCCCTATATAATCTGTTTTATTTTTTCCTAAATTCCGACTCCATTTTAATGGTTAAATTAAATTTTAGTAATCAAAAAGCATGTCTAATCAATGGAAATAATGAAACTTATCTAATTTACCAACAATTTATTAAAAGTTTAACAAAAAATGACATTTTTTAGGGCCCAGTGATATACATTTTATTCTTTCCCCTCAAATTCTGTTTTATTTTTTACCAAATTCTGTTTTCTGTTGTAATTTTTCTGGATTCTATTTTAATGGTTTAATTACATTTTAATAATAAAAAAAGCATGTCTAATTAAATGAATTCTTAAAAACAACAAAATGTATTAATTAAAAAAAAGTATTTTTATGATTTTTTTTTTCCATAAATTCTGTTCCGTATTTTAATTTTTCTGGCAATCAAATGAACGCATACCATTTAATTTATCTTTTATTCATGAAATTAAACTTTTTTTGTCAAACAACGTGCTGCACAACAGAGCTTTACTGTTAAAACTGAATAATTTATTATTAAATTAATTTATCTAAATTCTACTGTACAACACTAATATGTTTCTGTCAAGTTAAATCGAACTTTTATTTTGATGGGTTGTCGAGAGCTTTGAGTTTCTCTGTGTTGATAGTTTTCTCAAACAAAGTGGTTAAATGCTGATGAAATGACTTTCAGACCGGCTCTGGAGATGAATTTCATGCGTTCATTTTCTCATATAGTGAGGCGACAGAGGACGTGCTTCAGTGTGTGTGTGCTTCAGTGTGTGTGTGCGTACATGCATGCTTATGCGCGCGTGTGTGTGTGTGTGTGTGTGTGTGTGTGTGTGTGTGTGTGTGAGGTAAATGAAACCGCGCTTCCACGTAATTCATTTCAGAGGCTCACAGATATGCAGGGATTCATATTTAAATAGTCTATTTGGGGTTTAATATTCACAGACACTAGTCTACATCACGATTTGATTTAAGTGTACTGACCTGCTTTTTATTCATTCATCAAAAATTTGACAAATTCCGTGACATTCCACGTTATATACTAAATTCTGTTTTTATGACTGGATTCCGTGATTCCGTCCGCGTTTTCTGCATCGCGGAAATCATAGGGCCCTAGGTATGGTATGGTAGGTTAAAGGTGCCCTAGATTGGTTTTTTACAAGATGTAATATAAGTCTAAGGTGTCCCCTGAATGTGTCTGTGAAGTTTCAGCTCAAAATACCCCATAGATTTTTTTTAATTAATTTTTTTAACTGCCTATTTTGGGGCATCATTAACTATGCACTGATTTTTTCAGCACGGCCCCTTTAAGAGATGCGCTTCCTCTGCCACACGAGCTCTCAACTATATATACATCGCATAAACACAGTTCACACAGCTAATATAACCCTCAAATGGATCTTTACAAGATGTTCGTCATGCATGCTGCATGCATGCTTCGAATTATGTGAGTAAAGTATTTATTTAGATGGTTACGTTTGATTCTGTGTTAGTTTGAGGCTGTGCTCTGTGGCTAACGGGCTAAAGCTAACATTACACACTGTTGGAGAGATTTATAAAGAATGAACTTGTGTTTATGCATTATACAGACTGCAAGTGTTTAAAAATGAAAATAGCGACGGCTCTCGTCTCCGTGAATACAGTAAGAAACGATGGTAACTTTAACTTCATTTAACAGTATATTAGCAACATGCTAATGAAACATTTAGAAAGACAATTTACAAATATCACTAAAAATATCATGATATCATGGATCATGTCAGTAATTATTGCTCCATCTGCCATTTTTCGCTGTTGTTCTTGCTTGCTTACCTTGTCTGTGCACAGATCCAGCCGTTAATACTGCCTTTCCTTGTCTAATGCGTCGAATGGGCTGGCATTATGCAAATATTGGGGTCATACATATTAATGATCCCGACTGTTACGTAACAGTCGGTGTTATGTTGAGATCCGAGTGTTTTCCGGAAGTCTTTTAAACAAATAAGATTTACATAAGAAAGAGGAAGCAATGGGGTTTGAAACTCAATGTATGTCTTTTCCATGTACTGAACTCTTGTTATTCAACTATGCCGAGGTAAATTCAAATTTTCATTCGAGGGCACCTTTAATTTGTTATTTGCTATGTTTTGTTTTTCACGGTTATGTTATGTTATGTTACTGTATGTTATGTTATTGTATGTTACTGTATGTTATGTTATGTTATGTTACTGTATGCTACTGTATGTTATGTTATGTTACTGTATGTTATGTTATGTTATGTTATGTTACTGCATGTTATGTTACTGTATGTTATGTTATGTTATGTTATGTTACTGCATGTTATGTTACTGTATGTTATGTTATGTTATGTTATGTTACTGTATGTTGTTATTTGCTTTGTTTTGTATAACATTAACATAACATAAACATAACATAAACATAACATTAACTTAACATAACATTAACATAACAATAATATAAACATAACATAACGTTATGTTATGTTATGTTATGTTATGTTATGTTATGTTATGAAAAAAGACCATGTTATATCTCAAACTAGAAAAACAAATGTGTGTGTGTGTGTGTGTGTGTGTGTGTGTGTGTGTGTGTGTGTGTGTGTGTGTGTGTGTGTGTGTACAATTGCCTATGATCTCCTTTATTCTATATTTTTGTACTAGATAGGATAGTGGAGGGGTGACAGGAAGTGATGTTTTGTTATTTTATTTTATTATGTAGGGTGTTGTCACCAAGTTCTCACAAGTACTAGCATTTTCACTCTAACACTATCATAAAACTGTATCAGCTGCTCAGAAACAAGAACAAAATATTATATCCCATTATTCTGACACTTCCATCCCCTTTCTTCCCGGGCTAGTATACTGGCCATACACGTATTTAGCGTCAACACAGATATGAGATGAAGCTTGCAAATTCTGCTGCCAGCTCATGAATTGAGAGATAAAATACATGAGCCTTCAGGTGTTATGAATTACTGAGGTCTGTTCTTTTAGCAGGAGGCTGTAATAGAATAACCCTGGGGACACATTGCCAAGTTGAGCCGTTTAATGGTCTTGGGTCATAGAGCCTGTTTTATGATAAAGTTTGTGTTAGCTGCACTGCAGCTTGTTAAATTTAATGTTCAAAGTGTAACAAACGAGAGGCCGTGCCCCTGTCCAGATCTGCATTGTCAACACGCAGACACTCCACGATTTCTAACCGATACAGTCAGATAAAAGGCCTCACAATAGTGAATAATTTATAGCTGTGTATTAATTTCATGGTCCAATAAGATGTTGGACTGTGGGCGGGTGAGACGAGACTGTGGGAAAACGTCTCCTGCTCTCAGAGAGATGTGAAAACACTGGCGCTGACTGCAAAAGGCTTGTAGCTCTCACCAGTGTAATTGCACTGTTTGACGGCTTGTGCTGCAGTTTCCTCAGTGCTCTGGATGCCACCCGTATCTGTGCTATTTATAAACTATCTTGTTAATTCTGACATGGATAATTAAGCAGCGCTGTTGATTTGTTGATTTCCAGCTTAATTATCCTGAAATTAATGAAAATCAGGTTGATTACCTCTTAATGTGTCACACATGGTTTTAAACCAAGACATGTATCTGTCGAAGCATGCTGTTAACATGTGATATTCTTTGTTATCATCAAAGGACTGTAATAAAAAGTAGTGGACTTTAAATACAACTTTTAAAAAATAATTGGTGTCTTTGATTATTAAGCTGTTATGGTAGGTTAGGCAAGGAAGAGGAGATGAGGTTCCAAAGCAGCCAAAACGTTTCATGTTTAAAACAACTCAAACAAAGCAGGCGATGCAATATAAGAACAAAAATGTATCAGCTTGCTTCACACTAAAAGCAAAGACAATTCATGACAAAGAACTGAAGCAATCTGAGGGCTTAAATGCACACAGGATAATGAGAAATAAACAAGACACCATTTAAAGGGGTCCTATAACACCCCTTTTACAAGATGTAATATAAGTCTCTGGTGTCCCCAGAATGTGTCTGTGAACTTTCAGCTCAAAATACCCCACAGATCATTTATTATAGCTTGTCAAATTTGCCCCTATTTGAGTGTGAGCAAAAACACACAATTTTTGTGTGCGTCCCTTTAAGTGCAAATGAGCGGCCGCTTTCCAAAAGAGGGCGGAGCTTTAACAGCTGACGCTTCGGTTGCACAACAACAAAACTGGAGAATCTCACGCAGCCAAAATGACGATTGTCAGTAACGGTGTTCAGCCTTACATTGTTCAAACTGGAGTCGGACACTGATGGAGAGACTCAGGAAGAAGTTACAATGTTTAGAATGCATCTGAACGTTCATGAATGGTTAGTGGATAAATTTATGTAGTTGCTGTGGAGTTGATTCAACTCATCAACTAGCATGTGCCTTCATGTTAATCTTTTGTGCAAATCCAGCGTTGAATTGACCCTCGTTTGTGAATCGTGAAATATAACAACTCTATAACAACTCTTCCTCTTCTCTAAAGCAGCCCAACATGGCCTCACCCCCTTTGTTGCATGTTCTCGGGGGCAGGGTTTATGTAAATTTTAGGGTTAGTGATGTCACTAACCTGGGAAGAAGCTTGTTGTAGTCCCTACCAGTCCCTACAGTTTGTTGTAGCCCTTAAACAGAATTCTGTAAAAGAAAATATCGCCCTTTGAATTGAACTTTGATTGTCGTAATTTTGTAGATGTTGTTTATGCTAAAACAGCAACATTACAAACTAACTAAAGTTAAAAAAGTGAAATCATAATCAACCACCCCTTTAACCTAATCAGTAACCATGAAACACAAAAAACAGGAATTAACTAACACAAGTCCTTGAAAAAGGAATCTGACGCTGCTGCATACTGTCTGATTAGATAGTACATTTACATTTGAATTTACTTTGCGACCGTTAAAAAAGTATGTTCTGTAGGCTATGAATATGGGTAGTGTAAGTGAAATTCGAATGTATAACATCCACCATGTTGTTACTGTGGTCATGTAATCTACCAGCGTCAGTCAGTTCATTTCACTGGCCTCATAGTAAAGTGTCCATCGAATGCACACTTCTGAATCTCGGCGGAAGTCATCCGGGTACTTTTCACCTACTGTTTTTCAAATACTATGTATTTGGACATGCTACTCTTTTGGCACACTGTTTTTCGCGTACTATATAGTAGGGAAGTATTCGATTTCAGACACAGAGAGAAATTAGGCTACTTGTTACATAAATTTGCACTCAATTATTTAATTTACACGAGTTACAGATTAGAATAGATTAAAACGAATTTGTCTAAAATGCTGTTGCAGAAAGTACATATATATATATATATTTTAGTCTAATCGAGTAACAACTTCTGCAGATCAAGAAGTGTTAAATCTTAAATTCATTTTATTTCAGCTAGCTGCCAAAGCAACATTTCTCATTTTCATTTAGTTTAACTTGATGTACTAAAATAACTGAAAATTTCTCACTAAAGAAAATAAAATAGTATTTTAATATACTAAAATAACAGATATACACACGTTATTTATTTATAACTCTGATTCGAAAACGGATTTCCATTTGACTCCTTTTTCTCACTAAAGAAAATAGTCTTATTTTGAGGTGAGCCAGGACCCCATGAAAAAACCTTCAGGTTCATCTAATATAGTGTAAGTATTTTAAGTATTGTAGTCATGTTCCAGATGAGCCACTCCGTTAACATCAGAGAGACTTAACACTGTTTGAGGTGGTGTGGGTGCCCAGACAAAGTGAATTTGCATGATTAAATTAGGATGTGCACGCACATGCCAGCCCATATTTTTCCCATCACACGCATTTTAGTGCTGATTTACAGCCTGCGGCCCAGCTTCAGTAAATTCAGTTCTCCTGCAGAGCAGTTCTCTCTCAGTATCTCCTGTCAGAAATTCAAAGGTACCTGAGAATACAAATACAACAGTTAGAATAAGTTAATAAATATTGAATAAATACAATTACAGTATCTGGCTTTGAGAAAAAGCAAAGATAAGTACTTATGACACTTTATTATTTGACAGAGAGCAGAAGCATTATGTTTTAAATCTTACTGAAGTGTGTGAGACTTTCAGCAATAATCAACACAAGTTAAATTAACAATATGCACTCTTCATATCTCAAATGCTGTTGAAGTTGTTGAAAGTTTGAAGTACACCCTGCATCAAATGTATCTATACTAAACGTGCCACAAAATGTGATTATTAAGCTCCTAGTCTCGTGTAGCCAGACCTTCAGATTGACAACAGAAGGTCCGGACTTCTAGCAGCTTTCATTGGCCAAGGACCGCCCAGAGGCCGTCTGACTGACATGCAAAGCATCCAATCACAGCTCGTTTTGTTCAGAGTCATGTATAGGGCCCTGAAAATGTAAAATCAATGTCCCCAATAACAGACAGGCATTCAATTCATTAAATTGTTCAAGTTAACTGCAACAATGGTGCTGTAAACGCGACTTCACTTTTGAAAATCCATCGTTAAGTTGATCCTGATAAGCGCTGATTGTCACAGTGGTAAACATGACCGCCTTCTTTTTCCATGAGGGGGTTTGACATCACGATGCTTTGTTTCCAGGCAGACCATTAAAGGGTTAGTTCACCCAAAAATGAAATTTCTGTCATTAATTACTCACCCTCATGTTGTTCCAAACCTGTAAGACCTTTGTTCATCTCTGAAACACAAATTGAGATATTTTTGATGAAATCTGAGGGTTTCTGAACCACACATAGGCAGCAATGTCATTGCACCTTTTGAGATTTTGTGGGGTTACTGACAAATGTCTTTATAAATGTTAAATCAGATCAAGTAGGAGCTTAGTAGTCTCAGGCCATGGCCCCTTGGCTGATGTATATGGCACACAAAATGGCAAAAACTTTGGGAGTTTCTAAGTTGTCGTCTGATTGGTTGAATTCTCCAGGATTTCTGGGATAGCTGAATGTCATGTTTTTTAAAGGGTTAGTTCACCCAAAAATGAAATTTCTATTATTAATTACTCACCCGCATGCCGTTCCAAACCCGTAAGACCTTTATTCATCTCTGAAACACAAATTGAGATATTTTTGATGAAATCTGAGGGTTTCTGAACCACACCGGCAGCAACGTCATTGCACCTTTTGAGGTCCAGAAAGGTACTAAAGACATTGTTAAAATAGTCAATCTGACTACAGTGATTCAAACTTAATGTTATGAAGTGATGAGAAAAACAAAACAATGAGATTGCTGCCTATGTGTGGTTCATAAACCCTCAGATTTCATCAAGAATTTTAATTTGTGTTCCGAAGATGAACAAAAGTTTTACGGGTTTGGGACAACATGCGGGTGAGTAATTAATGAACAATGATGAAATTTTATTTTTGGGTGAACTAACCCTTTAAATAACACAACATACAGGTATCCCAGAAATCCTGGAGAATTCAACCAATCAAATTGAAAACTTAGAAACTCCCAAAGTTTTGGCCATTTTGTGTGCCATATGCATCAGACGTTCAGCCAACGGGCCGTGGCCTGAGACTACTAAGCTCCTACTTGATCTGATTTAACATTTACAAAGACGTTTGTCAGTAACCACACAAAATCCCATGGAGGCATTTATAACCTGTTTGAATATATTTAAACTTTGACATTTTTTAATTAACTTTGAATATATAGTAACACTTTACAATAAGATTTCATTTAACATTAGTTAACTACATTAGTTAAGTTGTATCTGTTAATGCACTGTGAACTAACATAATAAACAATTGTATTTTTATTAAATCTGATTTCTCATGATTTTAACTATAATAATTTGTTGTCCCACAGCTGAGAAATGAAAGCCTTTGGTCTTAAATGCCTCCAAAACGCATCTGAGACTGATTTAATTCTGCAGTGTTGAAAAAGCATAAAACTTCTGGCATTAGGACATAATCCATGTCTCCCGGCTTAGCTTTGTGTCACGATTTTGCATTGTTTTATTTTTGTGTTTCCTGAAAATAACATGACAGGGCAGATTCCCAATGTCGTGCTATGCAAATGCTCTCTAGTCAGCAAGTTTTAAGCCTTAAATAATCCTTTTATTTATTTCATTTTTCTGCTTATTTAGAAATGTTAAAGGCTTACATCAATTTTTTAATATATACAAAAGCATTTTATTTTGATTCATGTAAAGACATAAAGCCACAGACAATACCAAATTAGGTGGTTGGAGGTGGACACTGTATGTTCAACGTTTGACAGCCAAAATACTTTTTAACTTCATTGTCAACACTTTATCGATTTTAGCATTTTTTTTAGGGATGCACAACACAGTACTGATTATTTAATGCAATGCCATTGCATGCATCTTTAAGTGTGTCTTTAGTGTCTTTTTGGGCCACTTTATGAGCATGACATTTACTTTTTTTTTTACTGAGAGCAGTGCTTTAATGAATCATGCTGCTGGACTACTACTCTTTGTGTGTTATGGTGGTATGTATGGTTATATGATATCAGAAAGATGAACAAAATTATCTAAATCAGAGCTTCCCAAACTTCAGAGTGGCAAGGCCCCCCAAAAACATAGCAAAAGCTCCACGACCCCCCCCCCCCCCCCCAATATAATATATATATATATATATATATATATATATATATATATATATATATATATATATATATATATATATATATATATATTAAATAAAGCAGATTGTCTCTTTGCACAAAATTATCAACATTTATTAACCAGTTTGTAAGAATTTCATGTGAATTATGAGAACTACCATAAAATGTAATATTTTTATATTCTGGTGAAAGATGATGTAAACATTCTTTACAAATATATTTAAATCCATAACACTACATACTTTCACTTGCATACTATTTACAATTATAATGCATCAAAGTGTGTAACAGAAGCTAGTTCACAAATCTATTAGAAATAAATTACATAACTATGTAAAAAAAAAAAAAAAATCTAAAAACATTTACATTTAAACTGAGGAACGATGTAAAATTTGTATTTAGTAAAATTAGTAAAAAACATCCCCAGAGTCTGATCAGCAGTCTTCCAGACAGTACCTAATGAGATGGGTGATGTTGCTTTTCAGCGGTTAGGGATTTGATGTCTGGCTGAATCGACGTCAATTTAAGACGGAGATCAGATTCCACACTCAACGCGTTCCTGTACTTTGTCTTTAAGGCCACAAGCACCGAAAATCCCACTTCACACATATACGTTGTGGCAAACGGCATCAAAAACATCATTGCCTTGTTGGCGAGTTCAGGGTATTCGCTTGACACATGTAACCAGAACTGAGTCAAAGTTTTTTCAGAAAAAATCAGTTTCAAGGAGCTGTCACAGGACAGATCGACGAGGCTGTCCTGTTCCTTGTAGGTGAGTCCAGCAATTACATCCTCAGTGTGGTTGGCAAAGGGATACTGTACCCAGCTCTGCTGTTTGCTGATGCCAGGGAAGTAGTCCTGCATCTGAGACTTTAAAGCCTGCATGTGCTCTGTCATAGCAACTGATGCAGTGACGAGAAGTGGGCTCTCCTCCTTAGACAAAAAGTCGGACAGGTTTTCGAAGGACTCGTAGTTGGCTCGGGCAATTCTTTTCCCCCACAGATCAAATTTCTTTATGGTTGCCTCTATTTTGTTTTGCACATGAAACATTGTTACTGCTGTCCCCTGTAGGGCTAGATTGAGCCCATTCAAGTGGCTAAAAATGTCTGCCAAGTAGGCCAATTTACAAAGCCATTCGAAATCACATAGGCGGTCTGCAAGTTCAAATTTGGAATCAATGAAAAATGTTCTGACTTCGTCACGTAACTGGAAGAGCCGAGTGAGCACTCTGCCGCGTGAGAGCCAGCGGACTTCGGTATGTAGTAAAAGCTGGCGGTGTTCGCTACCCATCTCTTCACACAAAAGGGAAAACAAACGTGCTTGCAGTGGACGACTTTTAATGTAATTCACCATTCTGACAGCATCGTCCAAAACGGTCTTTAAATCCATGGGCATTCTCTTAGCCGCCAATGCCTCTCTGTGAATGCAGCAATGTACGTGAGTGAGCAGCGGGGCCACGTCTCTGACTCGTTTCACCACTCCACTGTGTCGGCCCAACATAGCACGAGCACCATCGGTGCTGAGTCCAACGCACTTTGTCCAGTCAATGTCATTGGAAATCATGAAATCGTTCAGAATGTCAAAAATAGCTCCAGCAGTTGCGTTTGAATGTAAAGGTCTGCAAAAAAGAAAGTTTTCCTCAATTTCTCCATCACAGTCATACCTAACGAATGCGAGCAAATTCGCCATACCCGCGATGTCTGTGGACTCATCGATTTGAATTGCATAAAAACGACTCGCTCGAACTCTGCAAATTAGCTGCTGAAACACATTCTCTGCCATATCATTAATTCGGCGCTTAACCGTGTTGTTTGATAGAGAAATCGAGTTAAGTTGCTTAGCTGCACTGTTTCCCAGCATTATGCTGACCATCTGCTTAGCAGCTGGTAAGATTAAGTGTTCACCTATGGTGTGGGGCTTTCCAGATGTAGCTATCAGTCTTGATACCTCATACGATGCTGTCACTGCCTTTTCATTTTCGCCACCCGTCACACAGGTTGACTCGATCACTTTTTTACGATGTTGGTAATCTTTCAATTTACTTTCAAAAAATTCTCGAGGCTTGCTGGCAAACGACCCATGTTTTGTTTCGAGGTGACGGCGTAACTTGCATGGTTTCAGTGCCTCATTAGCAAGGGTCTCTGAGCATAGCACACAGACAGGCGTGGGGTTGTCAGCAGGACCAACACTCGTAAATCCAAAGGACAAGTACTCCTCGCTGTACTTACGAGTTTTTCGTTTAGTGCAGTTAGGTCCAGTTGATGAGGATGGATTGTCATCCTCTGCACTTCTTTTACCGAGCAGCCACCGTCGCATTTTTGAATTGAACTGAATACCTGCTAAGCAACTGACGTCAGTTTGAAAATAAGCAATGTATCTCATCTTTCGCTATAATAAAAAAAACAAAAAAAAAACAATAATTTTGTGTTTTATGTTTGTGTAATAAGGAGGGGGGGGAATCATATTTCAGAACAATTAGAATATTTTAATTATTTAAATATTTAGATTTTAGCCCAGCCACGGCCCCCCTGCAATACCGATACGGCCCACCGGGGGGCCGCGGCCCACAGTTTGGGAAGCACTGATCTAAATCTTTTGCACCTGTCAGGCAAAATAATGATCCTTGACTTGGTATGTAGGGAAGCATCCTTTTATTCTAAGGCGTCTCACGCAATTGAAAATCTGTGGGCGGATTTGAGATTGCCAGTCTCACTCTCCAGACTTGTAAGCATTTTATGTGCAATCGACATTCTAGTCTGGATGACCTTTCGGCAGATTCAGACATACTTGTGAATGACAAGCACATTGATTCTGCAGCAGAGCACTTTGTCTCCCATTAGGAGAAAACAGGAGCCTGCACAGGTGATTATGAAAGAATACATTCCCATTACAACAGAGATGGATCAAGCTACCGCAACAGGAACTCACGTGTGCTTTTGTGTTCAACTCACTCAGGTGGACATACACACATTTATAATTCATTTAATAGATTTAATGTACCCAATCAGTGTAATTAACTTTTTTTAAGGGGACATTGTATATATATATATAAAGTAAAGAGTAAAGAGTATATTTATTCATTTAAAAATGTCATTATGTCATTTGTCACACCGCAGGACAATTAGAAATGAACTACTGATGTTTACAAAACACTATCTTTCCCTGTGCAGAAGTATATGGCACAAAGTTTGGTCAGAGGAAATAAATGCCCTGTCAGTATAACGGAAATAATCCCCTTACTCTTTTCTTTTTCTCCCACTGAGTCTTTCTCTCTGTCTGTCTACCTGCCTCTTGCTGTATATCTCTCTCTCTGTCTCTGCTAGACAGTGCTACTTGTATTTATTAGTAGAATGGTTTCACAAATCAAACTAGTGAGAAATGATTAGCTTTGCATATTCTGTGCCAGTCAGCAATGTGTTGTCTGCTAATTCTGTTTGAGCCACCCGTAAATTAAATATTATCCCCTCTGCTCTCAACAGAACCATGTCTTCAATTTGCTGAATGTGTGCAATCAACAAATTCAAAGAGTCCGCAAAAAAAAGGACAAACATTCACTGTGAGCCTTCGTGTACATTGTGAATGCTGTGTTTTATTTTTTAGAGTACTTTCCAACATTCTTACATCACAGTAAAAATCTGGGATACAAAATCTACTTCAAACATGGAACTAAATGTATTTATTTATTTAGATTTCATTTATTTATTTCTATATTTTATAATATAATAGTAGTTGCTGTTATTTTTGTTTATTATTTGTATTATTATTATTATTTATTTTATTTGTTTTATATTTTATGTTGAACCTATAATAATAATAAATTAGTATTTTTAAAATGAAATAATAGTAATAATAACAATAATAATAATATTTATTATTATTTTTATTATTATTATTAGAAGTAGTAGTAGTAGTAGTAGTATTGTTACTACTAACAATTAGTAGTAGTAATTATTATTGAAATGTTATTATATAATTTTATTATTATTAATATTATTATTTGTTTATTTTGCATTTTTTGTTTATGTATATGTTATGTATTTTACGCATTTTAAACATATTATTATTATTATTTAGGATTTTGAACATTGTAAAACAAAGCTGATATAAATTGAAGTTTACATTTTTAAGTATATTTTCTTCTTATTAAATAATTAATTTTAAAAAAGTGTAAAATGTGTATTAAACCAATAGTTTTATATTTTTGGACCTCATTGTGTATAAATCTGAATTTGAATATTATAACTTGTATTAACTGAATTATAAAGTCTTGTGTAATAAAATAAAAAAAATCTGTGAACGGCTTATATAGTTGATATGATAGTTCACCCAAAAATGAAAATCATTTACTCTCCCTCAAGTTGTTCTAAACCTGAATGAGTTTCTTTCATCTGTTTGGTTACCGACATTTTTCAAAATATCTTCTTTCGTGTTCAACAGATTCTGGTTCCCACTGGCTTCCATAGTATCAGGGGCGGATCTAGAAAATTATTTATAGGGTAGCAAAGGGGTGGCATGAGGTCTATGAGGGGTGGCAACACCAAAGCAAGCACCCATGCATTGTTTTTGGAGATTTATGGCCTGACATACACAATTGTGTTCACAAACATTGCATTACCAAAATAAATTACAAGATTTCAATATCCATCATGGCACCAAGTAAAGGCACTATATGAAAAACATCAACAGATTCTAAATGAGTCTGACCTTGTATCACTAAAGGAGATGAGCAGTTTTATTAATATTACACAGGTTACTTCGATGGCATAAATCACATGTTTTAGTGCAAGTTAAAGAACAATAAAAACTTGTTTTTTGCAAACAATTTTTGAGTTTCTGTTATTAACAGAGGTGGGGAAAGTCTGTGTGTGTTCACCCAAAACACCCTATCAACCACATACTCTAGCAACACCTTAGCAATTGCAGCAAGAGCCTAGCAACCACCCAGAACATCTATATTCTGGCCTAACTGACCAAACTATTTATGTTTTTTAAACAAGACTTTAAGTTGGCTTTATGACAAGCCAGCATAAATTTGTCTTTCAAACTTTTAATCTAGCTGAAATGAAACAACTATAAACACAATCTCAAAACTATGCACCAACTTGTACAAACCTCAAACTTCCAGGTCAAAATAAAATGTTTTAGTCAAAAACTTATTCTTGTCTGACAAAATCAAACTTTGGCCTCAGATAACACACAAAACTTAACAAATACACAGACTACTGCACTGCCCAGTGAACACTAGTGAGATCAATTCATATAACACTAACAAAAATACAGCTTACTGGGATTCAGGAATTATTTTGCAGCTCACTGTCTACTACACTATACAAAAATAAATTTACAGATACAATAAAATACGGCAATGATTTTTTTTTTCTTTTTTTTCATTTTACTATTGTAAAGTGATCTGGCAGTAGATATGTATGAACTTGGTATGCACCACAATACAGTATACTGTCAATTACAGTAAAACTAAATTCCGCATCCTCTGCACATTTGGCCAAATTTTATTACAGTATATAAGGTACTATAGCAGTGTATTGGTCTTCTGACACAAGACAGTCATTTCTCAGTTCTGCAAAATACAGTATAACAAATGGCTACAGAGAAAGTTGACAATCACTAGTTTGAGGGTGTACAACGTGCTACAGTTTACTGTACATAGTGAAATTTCCCTCATCTAAAGTACTGGTACTGTGTAAGTTTAAAACCCCTGTAAATTATTCATTCAGCTCTCTCAGATTTTGACTGGTGTGTCATCAGTTTTGCTACCTAATATAGTCATTGTTAAACATTTTGAGAAATGTGTCTTTGTTTTGAGAACTGAACGAATGGTTTGGGAAACTGGGCCAACTGAATCACTCATAATGTGTTAGCAATCGAGAAAAGCTAAAATACATTTAGATTCTTACCTAACTAGTTTCTGTGATCGGGATCTTCTTATTGATTTCATGTTACCGTTTCGCCGGATGGCAAAAAGACCTTTATCCATGATGAAAGTGGAGCGGGCGGTCTGTGAATCAGCTCGCAAAAAATTACGAAAATTCGAGGACTTCTGAGTTAGCCGAGAAGCAGTAATTTTCCGATTCACAAACAAATGGAAAACAATTCGTAAGTGAACTTGGCTGCGCTGTGTTTTTGACTCCCAAAGAACCGGTTCATAAGAGTCATTTGTTAATGAAGCTGACTACACTGGGCGCCCTGCGTTCGCATGCATCTTGCCATTATTTTGCAATACGCTGTCTTTTTTATGTCATCACATTGAAGCGCCGCTGCTGAAAAGCAGTAGTACTTGAAACACTGCTAACATTTATATTTCATTCTCTGATAATTTTGGGGTGGCAGATGGGGTGGCAAAGCTTTTTCTTAGGGTGGCAGTTGCCACCCCGTGCCACCCTGGTAGATCCGCCCCTGCATAGTATGAAAAAAAGAAAAAAAATTCCATGGAAGTCAATGGAGACCAGAAACTGTCTGCTTACCGACATTCTTCAGAATATTTTCTTTCATGTTCAACAGAGGAAAGAAACTTATACAGGTTTTAAACAACTTGAGGGTGAATAAATGATGACAGAATTTTTGGGTGAACTATCACTTTAACAAACCTGCTACTCCATATATCTCCTAATCCACTGCAAAGAGCTGAAAACTAGTGGTCTCCCATCCAATAGCCCACTCATAGAGCAGGGCCTCCATTAGCGTGAAGCGGAGGACCTCTTTTATGGTGCTCTGCAATCATTTTTTCACTTCCTCACAGCTCTATGTCTATTTAGGCAGACAGGCACTGGGACTACACAAGCCTTAAAAAGAAACTTCTACTCTGATTCTTGAGAGCCGCTCTCTGGGAAATCTGAGCTCTGATGATTGTAAAAACGTCTTCTTTTCTGCAAACTACAGGTAGTAATTGAAGTCATTCTCTGGTGTGACCAATGGCTTATAAGTCCTTCCCGGTTAGCAGTTTCTCCTTTACTGACTTGCTGAAATAAATGAACACCGAGGTCTGACAAACACACAAAAAGTATTGAAGAATTACAATGTCTGTGTCACAGCAACACAGAAGTGCTTTTGCAATATGTATAAGCTAATTATCAAACTCTTCTAATAGACATTAAATGTATTAACTAACAAACGTGATGAATGACTCTCAGGATGGGTCTGCTAATTAATGTACTGTTGTTTTTTAGGGATGTTATTGGTTCTTATCCATTCTTGCTTATTCACTGAGCGTTAACTATGCAGGTTGAGTCCATATGCTTGTACTAATGAGGTCAGAAAAGTCTTTGGAGTAGCACAGCTGCCACTTAATTAGTCTTTGTGTTTGTGTGTGAAAATGACCCAGTGTTAATAAGCCCATTTGCACTCTTTCCACAGGCTCTGCCTCTGATTCTTCTTTTTCTTACTCTTTCAGTTTTTCTTCATGTCCTGTTGGATATCTTAGCTAGATCTTAGAACTGCCTATTTAAAATCGAAATTGACACTATTTGCTTTCTAAATCCATGTTCCTGGTTCCTTTCTCTCGTTGAACTTGCGTTTCACTAAGAAATCAGTCGCATGCTAAAGTAAAATGACTTTCAAAGATTTTGTCTCAGGATAGCAGACCACTACCATCTCGTCTGTTTCTCCTCTGTATGTTCATAGTTGCTTTCTTAGGCTAGTTGATACTGCATTGGCTTTTGAGGTCTTAAATTGCAATCTTGGTCTCAGAATGTTATTCCCTCCACGACTCTGTTCTCCCTTACCTCTGCTCCTAGTTTTTTTTATGCAATATTGATAAAATAGAAATATGAAAAACTCATTGGGCTGAGCATATGTTGCATAAATGCTGAGCATATGTCGCATAAATTTTGAAATCCCACTTCACCTTGAGGTAAGGTCGATCACTCAAACTTGAGTAGCCTTGGGCAAAAAATGCTGTTTTAAATCTATCATTTTTTGATTTCTTACAGTGTTTTTCTGAAGGACTGCAGAGAACAGGTTCTGATTCACAGTGTTATTAAACCTAAATGCACAGAAAAGGTGCAATTTGCTCTTACATGCATACAAACCTGATGGTCCAAATTCATTTGTTATTGTATATAGGCCTCAGATTATGTTAAAGGTGCCCTAGATTCAAAAATTGAATTTACCTCAGCATAGTTGAATAACAAGAGTTCAGTACATGGAAATGACATACAGTGAGTCTCAAACTCCATTGTTTCCTCCTTCTTATATAAATCTCATTTGTTTAAAAGACCTCCGAAAAACAAGCAAATCTCAACATAACTGTTATGTAACAGTCGGGGGTGTACGCCCCAATATTTGCATATGCCAGCCCATGTTCCCATTATGAAAGGCATTAGACAAGGGCAGCCAGTAACGTCTGGATCTGCACAGGTGAATCAACAGACTAGGTAAGCAAGCAAGAACACTAGCGAAAAATGGCAGATGGAGCAATAATAACTGACATGATCCATGATAACATGATATTTTTAGTGATATTTGTAAATTGTCTTTCTAAATGTTTCGTTAGCATGTTGCTAATGTACTGTTAAATGTTGTTAAAGTTACCATCGTTTCTTACTGTATTCACGGAGACAAGAGCCGTCGCTATTTTCATTATTAAACACTTGCAGTCTGTATAATTCATAAACACAACTTCATTCTTTATAAATCTCTCTAACAGTGTAGCATTAGCCGTTAGCCACGGAGCACAGCCTCAAACTCATTCAGAATCAAATGTAAACATCAAAATAAACACTGTACTGCATGACGAACACTTTGTAAAGATCCATTTTGAGGGTTATATTAGCTGTTTGAACTTTTTTTATGGTGTTTAACCCTCAGGGGTCTGAGGATTTTTGGGGCCTTGGAGAAGTTTTGACATGCCCTGACATTTGTGCTTTTTTCAGTTGTTCATAAACAGATTAATGGAAAAAGTGTCATTACACTGTATTCAGCACAAACTAGGCTACAATAATATGTGAGGAACATGTATGTACATGTTTGTGTTTTTGAAGGAATAACGTTTATGCGTGGTTATTGAAAAAACAAAAACCTTAAGTCACTGAAATAAGGCCAAAAAATATATATTAAATCTTTGTTCACACGACTTCTGGGTATTTGAGGTTGTAGACTAGAGTTTTTGCTTCAAAATTAGGTAAAAATTATGCTGCCTGCTTGTTCATATAAAACAATAGAGAGATTTAAATTTTCTAAAACATCTTTGGTCAAGAAACACAGTATGCGTGGAGGCGGGAATCCTCATGAATAATGGGTGATTCTCACCTGAGAAGACAAAAGAATTCCATAAGAGCTCTAATGAGCTGCATAAATAATGAGCTCTTTCAGTCAGGTAGGCTGTGAAAAAACCCTCTGCTGATCATGTCTCAAATCTCATCATGGTGTAAATCAAACATACAGAAAAAATAGCAATACTGTGAAATATTACTACAATTTAAAATAATGGTATTACATTACATTCTTTAAAATATAATGTATTTCTGTGATGCAAAGTGTCTGAACAATTATGTTACCTCTATGGCATTTCATATAGGCTTTTAGCTTAAAAGCATGCACATTTGGAGAAATACTGATGGATTCTCATGTTTGTCAATTTTCTATACAGAGGAGTACATTTATTCAGGATTTATAGTCATTACTATGAGTGCTGGATACTGTGTTTTGAATTCATACTTTGCAGCCGGAGGGCGCTCTGTGCACTTTTAGTCCACAAATGCCTGAGCACTAAAGAAGAATAGGCAATCCAGGAAATAACTGAACTAACAGAGGCCAGAGATCGCTAACTATGGCTATTCAAAACACTTTTCAAGACAATAAATACACGATTGAGACGATGAATGCATGCATTGACTCAGAATTTGCGTCTGAATAGCGCTGGCTCCGTGGGCGTGGCCGCATTAGCGGATAATGAGCTGAATCACTGATTTCTGACATGGCTCTCTTTTCATACAGATTACATAAACACAGAAGGTTTGTTTTCGATTTGACTTACACGATTTAAAACCTGACATTTCAACGTTTTTTTTAGACATAAGTATAATTTTTTTGTCATTAGTATTCACTAAGTTACAGTTCATTTTCTGAGAACTATCAGATTGGACTTCGTTCAGAGGGAGACGAGAGATCACGCATCTTGTTAGTTTTCTTTATTTTACAAAAAGCACAACATTTTGTTGTTACGCTGAGTGTACACAAATAAAAGAAGATATTCCACAGATTAAAATGGTGTATAACTCTTAATTGTATGTGCAACATTGACAGAGTATTTTGAGTCTCTTTCACACTGGTTAGAAAAAAAACGCGGTGATCACGCCGGCGTGACCGCCGACCCGAGTGTGTTAAGGCAAGCGCGAGCTCTTGGGGCGTGGAGCACGAGATTTAAAGGGCCACACACCCTGAATCGGCTCATTTCTAATTATGCCCCAAAATAGGCAGTTAAAAAAATGAATTAAAAAAAATCTATGGGGTATTTTGAGCTGAAACTTCACAGACACATTCAGGGGACACCTGACACCTTGTTCTGGAATAAAAATGGAATAGTGTTGTCAGAAATACCGGTACTTTGGGTACCAAGTCGGTACTGAAATTTTAAAAATGTGAGCATTTTTAGTGAGCATTTAGTGAGCATTCAAAATGTGAGCATACCAGCATTTCCCCCTAGCATTTTGAGCAATGTTGAGCAGATTCTGACCAACTTAAACCCCTCTGATTGGCCATTGTGTTCATGCGCTCAACAGATATGTCTGTGATTGGCTACAATGATCAACCCTTCAAAAACGCTTCAACGTGTCTATCAGTGGATCCACTGTGACAGTACCAGCTGATAGATGCCTGCTTTCAAACGCTCCCATTTGTATCTGTGTAAGAGCTCAAAGGTGTCTATTTACAACATGTTTTTGAAGCGTTGATCATTGTAGCCAATCACAGACATATCTGTCGAGTTTGTGAACACAAAGGCCAATCAGAGGTGTTTAAGTTAGTCAGAATCGGCTCAACAGCGCTCAAAATGGAGGAAATGCTGGTATCGTCATATTTTTAAACATTTCAGTACTGAAGCACCGGTACTTTTGACAACCCTAAAATAGTAGTAAATAGTATAAAAAATAGTATAATTCAGCATGATATTGTTTTGGTTAATAATTCAAGTTTATATACAGTATAATAGGGCCTGTGAGACATTGCTTAGGCTTTTTTACTCACTATAATTTTTTCTGAACTTTTCCTTATTTTGACAGATCTGACAAAATTTGTCAAGGTTCCTGTGGGGTACTAATTATTAGGCCTGTTTGACAGGCACTTTTATACTGAGTGTTTTTAGCGGCATAACAGAGCTGTGACTCTATATAGAGCATAAGGTGATTTCTGGATTATATGGTAACACTTTATTTTACAGTGTCCTTGTTACACATATTACATGTAGTTACTGTAGTAATAATCTGTTAAAATACTGTATAGCCTTAATCCTAACCCTATAGTAAATACATGTAGTTAATTGTTAGTACTTATTACTTAAATATATAATCACACTGTAACACTAATACCTTAAAATAAAGTGTAACCATGAATATTTATTTATTTATTATATTAAACATAATTGAATACATTCTAAAATGGCTTGATCATCCTGAAATGACCACAAACTACAGACTAATGCTTAAATGTTCTTGATTCAGTCAGATTTACTGAATAGAAAGTGTTTTTGTGCATGTCCCTCATGCAATGGGCGAGTAGTTTGTACAAGTATTTTATGTTGTTTCATAAAAGCCTGTGTTGCAAAATATTGTGTTGATAAATAGGTTTATAGTGTATTTTCACCACATTTTTATCTGAGTTCAGCACTAAGTGAGGTACTCGCACCTACTGTGTTGCTTAGCTTACGTGGGCAGTGTGAAACCTGTACCTGTTATATAGTTATAGAGCTGTATAGTCACCAAAATAATTATGCTGTGAAACAGGTTATATTATTACCATTATAATTATTTTATGAGCTTGGACTATGTGACTATTTACTTACTTACTGTTTGGGCTGATTTGATTTTTCAGGAGCAAGACTTCTAAACTGAATGTATAGTATTTTTTCACCTATAGTACTCTTGTTTCCATGGTGATAAAGTTTCCATGGTATTGCCGGATATTAAAAATGATGCTCCTGGATTGACATTTGTCGTCTAATGATTGTTTAATTTTCTGTTCCTATTAATTTTTAAGCAGCAAACACTGGAATGTAAAGTATGTTTTGCATATAGAAGCTAGTTTTTCTCCGACATTCACTAGTGACTTATGAATATATGTGTTCAGGGCAGCAGGGTTTTTAGCTGACATAAGGCTTTTTGGTCAGTTGAGACTGAGTCTGTACATTGACCGAGTCCAGTGATCTACGCAGTCTCATTTTAAAAAGATCTATATTTTATCATTAAACCTGTGGGCTTCTCAGCATTTGTCAATACCCATCAGCATGCCATTCTTCCATCCAAATAACAGAAAGCAAACATGTCATAAATCCACTTAACTTGAACACATCCTGGCTCTCTGGAGTACCATATGTGTAAGTATGAGCTCCCGATTGCATTTCTTTTCGGTCTGAGAACTGTTTTAGCCATATAAAGATTAAAACTTGATTACAAAGACAGCTGACAATGCAGTTTGAGGACTGAAGTAAATAACAGTCAACCCTTAAACTCAATATGAGAACAAAAGGAGCATTTTTATGTTTATTTTTTAGCATTTTAAATGTACTTGCCGAACATGGAATCTAAAGTCATTTTAATGTGGAGAGCTGTAATAAAATGTACAGACATTAAAACTTATAGAGCAATGAGACTGGTGGATGTTGTAACACTGGGTAATGTTTCAAGCATCAGTTTAACCAATTAGAAATGAGCAAAAGGGGTGAAATCACCGTCACACATGACCACACCCTCCTGAAGTGATAGTAAGTTCATATATATCATATATGTTCTATAAAAAATAACTAGAAATCTCATGTAAACATCATCTGTTATGTTTTTATTTTTATTAGCCTATGTTTTCTGTATTAACAAGTACATTTGGTAAAGGCGTGTACAAAATTTAACCTGATGCATGTTTTTCAACCAGACCAGTTAATGGAGATAGTTACAGCAACAGCATTCTTTGTACTTGAGATTAATTTAGATATTTTATGGATAAGTTGTAGATTACTGAAATACTTTAATTTGTGAAAAGTATGAGATTTTGAAAAGCAAAAACAACAGACAGGATTACAAGAATTGAAACAGAATGCGTCAAATTGATTTTGTGAAATTGATCAATAGTTGTAATAAATCTTAAAACTATATATTTTCTTGATTGTAAACTTTCAGAATAAGTGTGGATTGAGCTATTCTTTTATAGATGTGTTTTGTTCTTCCAGCATTTTGCTGTATTTTCTCTATTTTTATGTCTTTTTTTTCCCCCTTATAGTTCAAGGCATGTAACCACATTACCTTGACAACAATTGTATTGACATTTCTCAGTGTAGCGCACAATAAAGTGATTTAAAAAGTAGTCCTGTAAGCAAGTTTTATCCCTTGTCCTCACTGGCTGGAAAAGTCACAAAGCATGCTGGAAAAGATGCAGGGAAAAAGTTTGCAAAATGGCTGAATCAGGGAAAATCGTAGAACATTGGACCATACCAATAACCGTGCTTTACGAGAGAAAAAGAAAGTAAGGCAGGGAGACACATTACCTTGCATGTCGTAATGGCATGCCACAAGGATACGTGCACGGTCCTCTAAAAATGCCATGCGCAAGTGGGTATCTTCTTTCTTTTGCCTAATACAATGAGGGAAGGCTGTTTAGAAGAATCATGAAGAGATGAGAATGCGATTCGGCCACAGCTGATCCATTTTTCCAATTTCACATTATCACCCACACTGCATTGCTTCCAATGGTACATTTGCTACATGCATCGCGTGAAATTCTCGCCTTTCTCATTATGCTAAATACCAAACAAAGACCGAAACAGCCTCTTGGGAGCCATTAGCCCGACCATGATTGGTGGCTTTCCATTCCCTGTGCCCTCAACCAGAGATAGCGAGTATTCCATAATTTAGCTCCATCCTGCACACTTCCTTGTGCTTTATTGCATCTCATGAGTGACACACAGCGGGTTATTATTCAGTGTGTCTTCTCCCGAGTGTACTACACCTCTGCACTGTCACTTGAAGCCTTGGAAGTGTATATGGCCATAGGCCAGGTAATACTCCATGGTTTCCTGAAAAGTAATCACTGGTGGCCCTGTGGGCATTTTAGTGTGAGGGCACTATATCCACACCAGATGTGCTCTGGGAACTGCCGTCCAACTTCTTTACATCTGGGACTACTCTAAATGCGTGGTGTCTGCCAATTAGTGCAAACATGCCTACATGTTGTGTCACACTGTTAGCTAATTATGGCTAAACTGACATGTAATTATATCACAGGGCTTTAATAGATTACAGAATGCATCTTAAAAGGACAGGACTCATGTCATTCTAGATCTATTTTTCTTGCATGTAACACAAAAGATGAATTATGAAGATTATTTTGCAACCCAGACTCACTGGAAAAACATGCCGGTTGTGACATTTCTACAAGATATTACATTGCATGTTTCATAATGCTTTAAAACTGAAATGTCCAGTGAGTAGCTCTAAAAGCGTGTTCAGTTTGATCCGAAACAGATGAACATGAATCTGGCAATGTTTTATTACGTTGGATGTTGTACATATTGTGGCAGTTTGGAAATGTCCGGTGAGTGGCACTAAACGGTTAATGCTCTATCGCATTTGAAAATAAGGTACCACCTACGCTAAGCCCTACCCTAAACATAATCGCTAGTGTTAACAAAAGCAAACGTGAGATAAAACGCATTCGCCCAGGTGAAAAAAAGTACAATAATGTACTTAAAGTGCTCTTTTTTCACACACTAATTTTGAACAAAATATACAAAAAATTCTTATTTTAAGATAATCTTAAGAACATCTAAATGTAGTCAACTTTGTTATTTTGAGAAACCATGAATATGAAATAAAATGTGCTTTTAACATCTCTCTATTAAAAAAATGCATTTACCTCTTGTAGTACACTTGATCCTGTGTATGAAAAGAAAGTGTATCAAAGATAGGTTCTACAAGTGGTAACTGAATCATTTTTTTAATACAGAGATAGTACATTTTAGTTCATATTCTTGGTGTCTCAAAATAGCACAGTTGAGTACACTTAGATATTCTTAAGATTATCTTGAGAAGTACTAAAGAAGAATTTGTTGTATAT
The DNA here is from genome assembly GCA_036281575.1 of Ancherythroculter nigrocauda. Taxonomy (NCBI): domain Eukaryota; kingdom Metazoa; phylum Chordata; class Actinopteri; order Cypriniformes; family Xenocyprididae; genus Ancherythroculter; species Ancherythroculter nigrocauda. The sequence continues at coordinate 19,718,033 of VTFQ01000003.1, read as the reverse complement.
TAAGTACAAAATTAATGCACAAAAATATAGTACTTTAAGAACAACATGGAAGTGTACTTTTTTTTTCACCTGGGTGGTGAAGCAAAGTCTTTGAGCTGTTTTATTGTGATTTGTATGTCACAGGACTTCAGGAAAAGTCTTTTCACTTGGTGGCCATATTTGCAACGCCTCCGGGCAGGTATTTCGGGCATCCAAGACCAAGTCCTATCTATTTGAATGAGGGAATCCTGAAGTCTCAAAAACGGCTTGCCAAACTCACATTTAAATAATATGCTATATTCCAAATCAGCAACAAAATCAGACATTAATTGTTCCATAAATGTTGCTTCTCATATTCAAATAGAATTTTTTTAAAAACCAACGTATTTTTCAATCTAGACCAGCCAATGCACATGTGCAGTCCTAAGCGTGAGTCTTGGGTTTCTATGGGAACCGGAGCTTCTAACGCCAGCTGCAGTGACGCAATGACCTTACCGATCAGCGATTGGCTCTTCATGCCATATTGGGTGTTGCAGTTTCTCTCAATCATAAGTAATAGGAGTCTTCCATCTATGTATATCTATAGTCTTTGTATGAATTGCTACTGCAGTGTTGTACCAGATGAGCTACTAAGCAAGTTTACTTTATCAGAAAAGCCATACACGTGGAGCTGGTTATGTGATGCAAATGGAAAAATGTATTCATTTCATTTCGATGTCACAACATAGTATTGTGCAAGAAAATAAGAGTTTATTATAATGATAATCTATGCCATAATCATAATTTGTGTGAAAAGGAATAAAAGATTATGTTGTTTTACCTGTAAACTGCAGTGAATTGTTTGTACTTTTTTTTTTTTTTTTTGTAGGCAGAGGCATGGTTTTCATGTTGTTATTTTGAGTACTCATTTTCTGTGTAAGATATTGAGGACTTAATTTAGATGTTGTGACAGAGGAAACTATGCACATGAAAGTATCAGAACCAACCAGGTGACTACAATTTATTTCTATTGAGTCAGCAGTAAACTATGGGAGATATATATAGAGAGATGGAGAAAATAATTGCTTAAACAGAGCATTTGTAGACTATAATTACTCAGTCAGCACTATAATGAATAAGTCATTTAATGATCTGTTGCTGTATGGACGGAGACCGTCAGAATGCAAGATGAGCCAAATATTCTGAAGGACTTTGGGTCAGATTCAAAGCTGGTGCTCGCTGAATGAAAAGTTCCATAAATCTAAATGATGAACAGATACAATACCTCTGAGAGAGACATTATATTGGCCCCAGGAGATAAATAGCATTGTGGAGTTGTTTTTTTTTCCTTATAGCTGGTTAGATGAGTATTAATCAGTCACATTGTTGTGATTTCCGTCAGTTTTACCAGCTATCTACTGTGAAGACTCCCCTGACCCGCATCAAATGTGAGAGAGGACCAATCAAACAGCAGTAGAATTCAGTGTCACTCACTTGGTGACAATTTGAGCAGCACAGCTGTGGCCTGTGACTCCAAAGATTTCCTCTCCAAAAAGATGATATTGTCACATGTACGACGGCGCCATAATGAGGGTATTCTCATATTGCTCTGTCAAAAGCAGACCAGCGCACTTGTAAAAATATGTCATGACACCTCTGGTAGCTGGAGATTCAACAATACAAAGTTACCAGACTGGAAGGTGCAAGAATGTAATTCTCAGATTCTTGGAGGAATAACCTTGCATCTTTTTTTTTTTTTTTTTTTTGATTTGTAGACCTGTATCTATAGTATAAAACTTTTTATTTATTATTTTATACTTAATTCATCCATAAAAATGTATAATAGTTAAACTGTAAATTGTAATATATTTTTTTAAAAGCTCTGGGACAAGCCCAAATTATTTCTTTGTAAATCAACAATCGACGCATGCTGCCATTTGAACTTAATCCAAAACAATTATTTAAAGAAATCATACTTTATGTTTGTGGATCATTGACGAATAAGGTTTTTAAAAGTGTAAAAAAAAAAAATAATGGAGATATAATTAATTTTGAAGTTTTATTAAGTGTTAACAATGAGATTATGTGGTTTTTATAGTCAATTAACTCTTTTACAATATGGACAAAATTTATCTCCAAAAAAGACATTTTTGGTTATACCGAATGACGATATATTCAAACAATGCTAACAGGCTGATATCTAGCTAGCTAAAAGGACATCTCACAATTGTATAAAAGGACAATCAAACATTTTATATTTAGTACAAGTTTTTTTTAAATATTACAACATTTTCCATGTTTTATAGCAGTTGTACCGAATGACCTGATGTTTCGGGACACGCGTATGAGCAAGTGAAAACATGAATTTTTCAAATAGAGAGTTAGTTACTTTGCTTCATGACCATGTGGTCCTTTGCAGGTGTCTGAATGATGTCACATCCTGTCACATGATATTGACCGCATGACCCAAAATGGTCCCTTCATATTGGTTACTCGGAATGACATCAATGAAATTAATTTTGTCGGACATTCTTTCTCATAACAATGCGACGACTTCTACACATAATTTTAATACCATTGTTGATATATAATGTTATAAAATCATGCCAGAATAAAAAATATATACATTTATTACATTTTAAGATATTTTAGTCACAAATTAAATGGCTGTATTGGCCTTTAGATGGTAAAACCGAATGACATTTTGACACTTAAAAACCTTTAAAATACCATTATATGTAGCAATATATAATTAAAACCTTTGAAATTAAAAAAAAGAGATCTAGTTGTACTACCTTACATACTTTGGATGTCATATCTTTGTTTTTTTATTATTATTAAGGCCTTTGGACAAAAAAAATTACCCGTCACATCATTGACCCTTGTAAACTTGAAACTTGTGCAACTTTTGCTTTTGTTTGGCTTCAAAACCTGTAAGGGTAACATTTTTTTACAGATTTATAACTAGAAGTGAGCATGGAAATAAAACTGTTATTTTGTCCTGTATATTCTGGGCTCGACATAAAGAAAAAAAAATGTTTTTGTAGTCATGGTTTATATAGCATCTTTTCAGTTTTTGACAACCTCTATTTTCTGAATCATTTTGCCGTCAAACCTGAACGACTCCCTTACACAAGACACAATTAAACTTCGAAATTACTTGGCCAAAATGTTGAAACCACGCTTGGAGGGGGGGGAAAAAACAAAAAAAAATGGTTATTTTCCCATTATGCTTGCTGTGGCGTTCCATCAGCTGGGTTTGGATTGCCTCCTAAACTGCCCATAAAACAGCTGCATAAGAAACTGCACAATTATGGAAGCCATCTGGAATAATAACGCTGGAGAATGAATATGATTAACGCTAAAATAAACAGATGGCAAAGTGTTAGATTGCTGTTCGACAAGCACATAATGAGAGGCAACCTTAAGCCCAATTATACAAGCAGGACTCGGCTAGAGAAGACGGGCTGGGGAATGGAGGGCTGCTAATTGAAGCCATCACTGCAGGGCGAGTGTAAGACTAGATTCACTAAACAACACCGATCATGCATCTGGTCATCTGTCAGCCCCTCGAGAAGGGAAAAAAAAGACTGTATGCTTAGCGATATTGCTGTAGAGATGTGATGTTTAAAGGTTCCTTGACAAGACGTCAAAGTGTACAACGGCTTATGAGTATCATATCGTAATGAGCTGTCAGGATCGCGAGCCGTCATGGGATTAGATTAAAAACAATTGTCCTCAACAATAGCGGACGCTGTTGACAATTCCTTTGCCGTGAGACTTTGCACACTATCTATCATGAGATCAATGTGCGATCACACCTTTGCGGTTTTATCCCTTTTTCGCCATGTTCAGATTAATGCAAGACATGCCAGACATTCTAAAATCCTTAGAGGAAGATGCACAAAGACGATCTGGAAGGTATCGGATCAGTTAGTAATTGACTTGTGGGGGATGGCAATGGTGGGCGGTGGATGAATGAATTTTGTTTCTGTTCTGAGACCAAAGTGTATGTAGCCTTTTCTTCCTGAGAATGTAAACAACAACTGAAATTGTATAGTGGCCTTTCCATAAAACCCAGACCTGTTGTTCATCTTGCAGCTGAGCAAACATTTTTCTTTTTTTTTTTTACTTTGTTTGAGGCTCAATCTTGAGTCAGCCTGCCTTTGCAAACAGATGAAGTTGATGAACAAAGTATTAAACTTTAATCTGGTGGTTTTTTCTCAGTATTGAAAGATGAAAAGACTGGCTGGTTTATGGTGGTCTGGGACTGTGTACTCGGTGGACCGGTCAAAGATAATCTTGGTAGTTTAAACTAAGGATTGCCAGACACTGAAAGTCAATGGGGTCCAACAACAAAAAAACAGGACCCCACTGACTTTTGAGGTCAATGGGGTCAAGTGTTTTTTTGATGTTGGACCCCATTGACTTTAATTGTACAGACAAAAACAGTTGAAACATTCTTCAAAATGTCCTCTTTTGTGTTCAGAAGAATAGAGTCAAGCCTACAGGTTTAGGGAACAACATGAGGGTGAATAAATGATGACAGAATTTTAATTTTTGGAAATTTTGGAATTTTTTTCTGTTTAAAGGATTAGTTCACTTCAGAATTCAGATTTCCTGATAATTTACTCGCCCCCATGTCATTCAAGATGTTTAAGTCTTTCTTTCTTCAGTCAAAAAGAAATTAAGGTTTTTGAGGAAAACATTCCAGGATTTTTCTCCATATAGTGGTCTAGGTCTTGTCTAGCGAAACGATTGGTCATCTTTAAAAAATAAATAAATAAAAAATGATATACCTTTTAACCACAAATGCTCGTCTTGCACTAGGTTTGCGATGCGCGATGGCCACGCATTAAGTCACGTTGGACCTTTCCAATGCGATAACGTAACGCATGGCGGATCGCAGAGCTAGTGAAAGACGAGCATTTGTGGTTAAAGAGTATTTTTTTTTAGAAAATGATTGATTGTTTCACTTGACAAGACTCTTATTCCTCAGGTGCGATCACTTAGAGCGCTTCGAAGCTGTACTGAAACTGCAATTTGGACCTCCAACCCGTTGGTCCCCAGTGAAGTTCACTATATGGAGAAAAATCCTGGAATGTTTACCTCAAAAACCTTAATTTCTTTTCGACTAAAGAAAGAAAGACATAAACATCTTGGATGACATGGGGGTGAGTAAATTATCAGGAAAGTGAACTAATTCTTTAGCCTGGAAAATGTGTGGTGGTGACACCAGCATCCAAAACACAGCAAATGCTGGTGTTTGCAGCAGGGGTGGCAAATGAATATTTATGGTAAAGAGGATTTGCAATACTTTAGAAAGTGTGAAATCAGCGGGCAGATGGGTAAGAAAACAAGAAACCATCTTTTTATAGTGCTTGTTTCTCTCTTTTTCTCTCTACATGCAAATTTATTATTTTGACTCCAACACTATTGCCACAAGCTGTCATTAACTGATGCATGGCTAATACGTTGTTCCTAGTAATCCATCAAAGTGCTTAAGTATTCAAGATAGCAATGCAGGAAAGTGTTCTTGCATACCTCTCCTCAGCCCCAGATATAGCGACTTGCTTGCATAAATCTTCCTGAGTGAACGCTGGTGATAGCCAGATAGGCACAGGCTTCAAAGGCTCAGATGCATATATTGTTTATGAAAATGTAGAAGCGCGCTAGAGAGCCGATGCCCACCTTCATGTTGTCATTTAGATCCTATCATAGACATGGCAGAAGAAGGTTCAACTTAAAGAACTTTTACTATGTATGTATGTATATATGTGTGTGTGTGTGTGTATATATATATATATATATATATATATATATATCAGTACAGTCTAAAAGTTTGGAACCACTAAGATTTTTAATGTTTTTAAAAGAAGTTTCGTCTGCTCACCAAGGCTACATTTATTTAATTAAAAATACAGTAAAAACAGTAATATTGTGAAATATTATTACAATTTAAAATAACTGTTTTCTATTTGAATATATTTCACATAGTAATTTATTCCTGTGATGGCAAAGCTGAATTTTCAGCATCATTACTCCAGTCTTCAGTGTCACATGATCCTTCAGAAATCATTCTAATATGCTGATCTGCTGCTCAAGAAACATTTAATGTGTACAATTGTACAAAATATTTGTGTACAATATTTTTTTTCAGGATTATTTGATGAATAGAAAGTTCAAAAGAACAGTGTTTATCTGAAATCTAATCTTTTGTAACATTATAAATGTCTTTACTGCCACTTTTGATTGATTTAATGCATCCTTGCTGAATAAAAGTATTCATTTCTTTCGTTTCTTTTCAAAAAATAAAAATTCTTACTGACCCCAAACTTTTGAACGGTAGTGTATAATGCTACAGAAGCTTTGTATTTCAGATAAATGCTGTTCTTTTGAACTTTCTATTCATCACGGAATCCTGAAAAAAAAGTACACAACTGTTTTCAACATTGAAAATAATCATAAATGTTTATTGAGCAGCAAATGAGCATATTAGAATGATTTCTGAAGGATCATGTGACACTGAAGACTGGAGTAATGATGCTGAAAATTCAGCTTTGCATCACAGGAATAAATTACTTTGTCAAATATATTTAAATAGTACACAGTTATTTTAAATTGTAATAATATTTCACAATATTACTGTTTTTTACTGTATTTTTAATTAAATAAATGTAGCCTTGGTGAGCAGACGAAACTTCTTTTAAAAACATTAAAAATCTTAGTGGTTACAAACTTTTGGACTGTACTGTATATATATATATATATATATATATATATATATATATATATATATATATATAGGGATAAAGGGATAGCACACCAAAAAAAATAAATAAATAAATAAAATAAATAAATCATTATTTACTTACTGTCGTGGTGTTATGAACTCGTTATAAAATGATTTTCTTTATATTGTGGATCATAAAAGGAGAAATTTTGAAGACTGTATCAGCCATTACAGTAAAAGTTTAAAAAAAGGATGCAAAAGCACCTTACAGTGTCATAAAAGTTATTAATATATGATGTCTTTGCTATATTCCAATTCATCTGAAGCCATAAGATGTCTTTGATGCTTTTCTCAAGTTAATGTTCATTGTATTTGCAAAATATTTGGAAAGAAGCATCGAAAACTGTCTTGAATTTCTGGGTGAAAGAAAGAAAGAAAGAAAGAAAGAAAGAAAGAAAGAAAGAAAGAAAGAAAGAAAGAAAGAAAGAAAGAAAGAAAGAAAGAAAGAAAGAAAGAAAGAAAGAAAGAAAGAGAAAGAAAGAAAGAAAATTGCATTCATTTTTAGATGAACTATTCTTGGTTGAACTAGACCTCAGAGTGTTAGATAATTGAGGAGTTTTATGAGAGCATTTTGGCCCATCATTGTCAATTCATAAATACATCTGTGCAATAACACTGTCATCTCAACACCAGGTCTGTGCTTTGTTTACTTTTTTAATCTCATTGTCGGAAATTAAATTGTCTAATCTTTCCATGGTGTTTATTACTGACACTTGATATGAATGTTTCATCTGTGCTGTATTTCCTAGATCCTCAGATGACTGAAATGATCTTTCATCCATTAACTGATTAAAAGAGAGCTGTTTCATCATCCATGTTTTTACACGTTTGGCATTTATAATTATTAGCAGGCAACATAAAACGGAATGTGGTAATTAAGACATGGAATCACAGTGGAATCTTTGTCTGCAGGCTTATAATTGGAGACAAAGCTCTCGGATTAGTCTCATTCCAAATGATCAGTGACACCCAACTGGGAAATATACTAATGCATAGTAAAAACCTAGACATAGATAGAGAAAAAAAGACCCCCACTCAAAAGGTCTCCATAGTTTGATTAATTGTTAATCACTGCATGAACCAGCATGTCAGAGTTGAAAGCAGAGCTCAACCGATTAATAACGTGCAGTGATGTGAAGTAACGAATTACAAATACTCCAGTTACTGTAATTAAGTAGTTCTTTATCAGAATGTGTACTTTTTTTTTTAAGTAGATTAAAAAATGTGTACTTTTAAGTGATGAAATTGTACTTTTACACCACTATTTTCCCTCCGTTTGTGGTCATTACATGATTGTTTTAATTTTATTTATATCCATCAATGTAATTGGCTAGTTATCAATCACACAGTAATAAAATCATTTAATGGAACAAGAGATTCTCAAACTTTAATCATATGTGACCCTGGACCACAAAACCAGTCATAAGGTTCTTTTAATTTTTTTTTAAATTGAACAAATAAGCTTTCCATTTGATGTATGTTTGTTAGGATAGGACCATATTTGGCTGAGATACAACTATTTGAAAATCTGTAATCTGAGGGTGCAAAAAATCAAAATATTGCCTTTAAAGTTGTCCAAATGAAGTCCTTAGCAATGCATATCCACTCACAAAAATACATTTTTGATATATTTACCATAGGAAATTTACAAAATATCTCCATGGAACATGAACTTTACTTAATATACTAATATATTAAGAAAAATCGATAATTTTGACCCATACAATGTATTGTTGGTTATTGCTACAAATTTACCCGTGTGACTTATGACTGGTTTTGTGGTCCAGGGTCACATATTATAATGTATTTAAATCAAAGTACACTATGTAACTTTTTTTTTTTTCAAACTTAACAACATTTACTGTAAATGAGTCAATACATCATCAATCCTACAAAAACATGTTTTTGTCTTACCCTGATTCACTATCATAAGCCTATTATAAGTGTTCATATTGTAAATTAGGGTTTGTTAAATCTGCATGACACACATTCAAAAGGATAAAATAAATCACCGGAGAGAAGCAGCTCATGAACAGTCGTCTCATTACTCACTCACATGCTCAGCGCTGAGAAAAACAACACCAACCTGCACTTTTAAAATTGTATTTAATATTACAGTTTAATAAAACCAAATTAAAGAATACAAATACATTATAAAGAACTTTGCAAGTGTTTTATATGGATTTCTTCTGTTCTGACATCCTTATTTGGCACTGACCCAAATCAAACACTTGCTGAAATGGATAGACACTCAAATCATGATAAACTACATCAGAACTTTCAAAATGACTACACAGGGGGCTTAACTGAAGTATCATAAAATGCTTAGCTGCTGCACACACTGAACTAATTTAATCCTCTGTAGGTTCAGTCAAATTATTCTACCGCAATGATTTTCTCAAAACTGAACAATAAATGCATTATTCTAATGGTGCTTTTGCAGTAATATTACTCACGGATGTTTCTCACTCATAATGTGATATTAGCTGAGTGTCATAACAAGTGATGCAGAGTGCACCAAGCCTCTCATAATTTTTAAGAAAGCTGAATTAAAAAGCACAGCTGCAGAAACTAAAGTGGAAAATGGTGTTTAGCCAAAAATATAATATCTCAGTTTTTACAGTTTAATCAAATCCCAATAGATTAAGTGCTGGACTTTGTTTTCCACAGAACATTCTGTTTTGCTTGGAAATACGTTGGCTTGTAGAAGATAAATGTTTTGTTAATGCAATTTCTTTTTTTCTTTTTTCTTCTTTTTTTTTTTTTTAAGATAAAACTGTCCTCTTTCCATATATAAAGATTTGCTTCTTTGTTGTTAAAATGTCTATATTCACTGTGCTCCCAGCTAACAGGGAATGTTCTCTGAACTTTGGCTAAAGTTCTCTAAAAGTTATGAACAAACGTTCTTCTATTAATGTTAATAGAATGTTCAATCAGAGTTGTCTGGTCTTTAATGTTTTCCAAATGTCAGCACAAAAACGTTAATGTTTGGATTCTAAAACATTTTTTAGGACGTTTGACTAACATTTTTATTAGGGGTTCAAACACATAGTGCTGAAACCCTATTGTAATTGTTACATTTTCCAAGGATCAGCATTCAAAGTTTTCAGGCAGACCAAACCGTATAAGTCATAGAGACTTTAAACTTTGAGGGCTGGTAGTACTCACAACCCTAGAGCAATCAAAAGTATGAAATGGCTCATACTCCTGAATCATTAGGCCTATAGGCTCAAGTGTCCTATATCACTGGAATAGATGCATGCCTTGGATTTGCTCATCAAATTTTTTGGGTATTTTGGATTTTTTTGAAAAACCTACTTTTGCGAACTAGTCCTAGGGTTTTGACTCGATCGGAACCAAACCAGTGCAGCGAGATTCTCTGGAGTCTGATTGTCAATTATTATCAAAAAATAGTTGGAATTGCGATTCAAGGCAAAATGTTCAAAGTGGGTGGAGGCACTTTTACTAAAATGACTATAACTTGTGAACAGAATGACATATTTTCACCAAACTCAGCACACCTATGTAAGAGTTCATTCTGTGGTCGCGTGAAAAAAGACACGGCGACTGGCCACTTGGTGTCACTGTAACAGGAAAAAAAACCCCATGAAAACGACTATAACTATTTCACCATTAGTCCAATCGACTTGAAAATCAGTGTGCAGTGTCTTCGTCCGAGGGGCCATGACTGTCTATGAGGACGTTGACACATCTTATAAACACATCGGCCGCTGAAATTTGAGCAGCTATCAGACCAGGTTAACAGAGGCTGATCGGAACGAAACTTGCTGGACCTGTTTGACTCATGTCCCTAGAGGCCTGTGACAAATTTGAAAGAAATTGGCCGTCGGGGGTGTATTGTGTATCGCGCATTTTTTTGCACATGCCCACAACATTCGTACCACATGGCAGAACTCATCATTCTGAGCAACTTTGCCTCTAGGACTGCTGCTGTCCAACGAATCCTTCGTTAAATATTGGGGATTATTTCATAAACCAACTTTAGTACTAGGTTTTTGACTCAACTTTGACCCCTGTTAAAAAGCTTAAAAAACTACATATTTCCTATGGAAAATTGCCTGTATTTGGTGTAAATGGTCTTTTCCATCTATGAACGAGATGGTTACAGGCTTGCTAATTAAAACATTATACCTTTTTACGCATGTACTTAAAGGCCTTGAAACGCTTGATCCTCGATAATGGAAATGGAATGTTTCCTTAACGTTCGAATAACCAAAAAAACAAAACAAAAAATATTTGTAATGAACAAAATCCTCTAGTAAGATTAATAGAATGTTCCTTCAGAATAATGTGGCCTTTAATGATGTTCTCAAAACGTTAGCACAAAAATGTTATTAATACAATGTTCATGGAATGATTTATTTCTGAAACGTTTAGTTGGACTTTTGTCTAACAGTTTTTTAAATGTTATTACTAGTTTCAGAACATTCAGAGAACATTCCCATAATGTTTTCAAAATGATAAAATGGAATGTTCCCTTAAGGCAGGAACACACCAAGCCGACGGTCGGCCGTCTGGCATTTTTTGTTCGCCGGCCGACTGTTTTCTCAGTGTGTTTCACACTGTCGGCTGAAGTTGGTCCTCGTCTGCTTTTTTTTTCGGCCGATTCGAAATGTTGAATTGGCGTCGGAGCTCGTTGGTCCATCGGGCCATCTGATCCATCTGTCCATCTGGCTTGGTGTGTTCTGGCCTTTAAAGATGCCCTAGAATGCTTTTTCACAAGATGTAATATAAGTCTAAGGTGTCCACTGAATGTGTTTGTGAAGTTTCAGCTCAAAATACCCCATAGATTTTTTTTTTTAATTAATTTTTGTAACTGCCTATTTTGGGGCATCATTAACTATGCACCGATTCAAGCTGCTTCCCCTTTAAATGCTCGTGCTCCCCGCCCCCGAGCTCTCGACTCTAATACATTGCATAAACAAAGTTCACACAGCTAATATAACCCTCAAATGGATCTTCACAAAATGTTCGTCATGCATGCTGCATGCATACATCGGATCAAGTGAGTATAGTATTTATTTGGATGTTTACATTTGATTCTGAATGAGTTTGATAGTATGCTGCGGCTAACGGGCTAAAGCTAACATTACACACTGTTGGAGAGATTTATAAAGAATGAAGTTGTGTTTATGAATTATACAGACTGCAAGTGTTTAAAAATGAAAATAGCGACGGCTCTTGTCTCAGTGAATACAGTAAGAAATGATGGTAACTTTAACCACATTTAACAGTACATTAGCAACATGCTAACGAAACATTTAGAAAGACAATTCACAAATATCACTAAAAATATCATGTTATCATGGATCATGTCAGTTATTATTGCTCCATCTGCCATTTTTTGCTATTGTTCTTGCTTGCTTACCTAGTCTGATGATTCAGCTGTGCACAGATCCAGACGTTAATACTGGCTGCCCTTGTGTAATGCCTTGAACATAGGCTGGCATATGCAAAAGTTGGGGGCGTGCATATTAATTACGCATATTGTTACGTAACAGTCGGTGTTATGTTGAGATTCGCCTGTTCTTCGGAGGTCTTTTAAACAAATGAGATTTATATAAGAAGGAGGAAACAATGGAGTTTGAGACTCACTGTATGTCATTTCCATGTACTGAACTCTTGTTATTCAACTATGCCGAGATAAATTCAATTTTCAATTCTAGGGCACCTTTAAATGTTCGCATTGCAAAAAACAAAATGTTCTTACAACATATTTTTGTTTGCTGGGTTTGTCCCTTGGCAATAAGAGTTTCATTCTGTTGCACTGGTAGACCACTTGTCTGCATTCACTTCGAGTTTCTTAGAACTGATAAATGAATCTATTGAAAGGACCTCAACAGTGTCACCTTTCTGCTTTTGAGAAGAGGTTACCCTCCTCTTGTTTTGGAGAAAGCGTCTCTGCATTACCGGCGAGATTGTGCGGTTCACCTTTTTGCCTATATTCTCTATTTGTCTCCAAATAACAGGCTTTTCACAGATGCCTCCCTCTGTGTCCTTGATGAATTTAACTCCCATCTCCAGATGGAAGGTTGTAGGACCAGGACACATAAAAGAAATAGCGTGGGCTTTATAGCTTTCAGTTTAGTAATGTCCGACAGCTCTCAAAAGACCAAAAGCTCAATCGATAGTATGTATCTTTTCTAGCTATTTGTCAATGATGTAATATTTTTGGCAGTTGCCAGTACATCAACAGAATCATGTTCACTCACATAATGTCAAGATAACAGACAGCTTTTGTTTCTGGCTATTTCGAACATGCATGGACATTATGCTACATGACTATTTTGAACCAGTTCTTTCTAGTGCATACAATGCAGTTAGTGTAGTCCAATTCACAAACAAATGACTCTTTTAAGCAGAACCATTAAAAAAAAAACACAAACTCAGCTTAACAAATCATTCACTGAATGAACTTTTATTTATATTTTATATATATATATATATATATATATATATATATATATATATATATATATATATATATTAATTTAATTGTACACAACTTTTTTACAGAAGAATATTATTTTTAACTTTGGTTTCTGATTGCTGGTTATTATATCTGTTAAATATACAGCCCTTTAAATTGTTGCTTTTTAATTAAATATTTTGATAATTCCATAAGAATCAAATTCTAGGTCTTACAGCCGTAGTTGGTACACTGTAAAAAAAAATCCCGTTGTTTCTACGGAAAAATACCGGCAGCTGTGGTTACCAGAACAATACTGTAAAAATGACATCAAACCGTAAACATACTTACGGAGTTACTGTGAATTTTACATTTTAAATATGTATATTTAACATTGGATTTCAGTACACTGTAAAAAAAATCCCAGTAAAATTTACGGTAAAATAACATATTTCATTAACTGATATAATGTTAATTTACCAACCTAATGAAGTACTAATATCTGTTTTGTATCTTTATAATACACTGACAGTCACCAAACACAGTGGTGATAAGAGTCACATGATGAATCAAAGCTCATCACAAGCAGATTTTCCACAAGCTGAGGAGGATAATACTAATATATAGAAGGTGTCATTCACACACACACTAAACACCATCATGGTAACATGCATGAAATTTTAAAAATGCAATAAACATTAATTTAACAACATTAGATGTAACATAAAACCCTAATGTACATAACTGATTAGAAAAAAATGAGAAAAACTAAGAAGAAAACAGAGTTATTTCAACAAAAATATATCAAATGTGAATTGTCACGCAGGGAATTGTGGGAATGTCAATTTACGGTTTTTCACTGTAAATTTTACAATGAATTGTTATTTTTCACTTTCAAAAACTGTGAATTTAACGGTATTTTACCGTAAAATTACATTAAATGTACCGTTAGATCTATTACAGTTATTCACCGTATATAGTACGGAAACTTTCTGTAAACCAATTAACAGTTTTTCACCGCAGCATTTTTACAGTCTTTTACTGTTAAAATCACGGTCATTTTTTACAGTGTAGTGATTCTATCACATTAATCTCATGCTAACATGTATAATATTTGAGTCATGTGGCTTATTTAAAATTCTTATTGTGATCTCTTTATGAACTTTTTGAAGCGTCAAAGTGGCAGTTGCGCAGACTGTCAATGGAGGGACAGAAAGCTCTCCGATTTCGTCATAAAGATCTTCATTTGTGTTCCAAAGATGAACGAAAGTCGTACGGGTTTGGAACAACATGAGGGTGAGTAAATGAAATGATTTCATTTTTAAGTGAACGAATCCTTTAAACTAAGATGTGTGAGCTTCAGTGTTGGCTTGCTGAGTCTGTAAATGAATCACTCAGTTCACAGCTGCCGGTTAAGTGAGACCTAATGCACCACCCTTGCACTTGAAAGCACATAAACCCACATTTCTACGCTCACATTCACAAATGCACATGAACACAGGTGCTCATCTTAAGGCACAGCCCTGGGTCTCTCCTCATGCTTCATGAAGCTGTCCGGTCACAGTGCCGCTACTGCACTGCGGCTCATTTGCCCGCAGACACCACCAGCGTGAGGTGAGATCACAGTTAGCCTCCTTGACCACTCTGATCAAGATGATTTGGCATAATTGTGTTATCACCTGCTGAGCAAAGGGCACCGCTTTCGAAGACGGCAGTATTGGATTTCTGCAAGCTTTTAGTCTGCCTATGTCAATGTGATGTAGTTTCCATGAAAATCAATTCAGAGGCGGGGGTGTATTTGACTTAGAATCCCAGAACTGGAGTTGCCACTGCTGACACAAGAAATCAGAGGGGGTAATTATGAAGAAATATGGACACGCTGTTTTTTGCTGAGAGAAACGTCTTTCTGCACAACTTTATAACACTGTTCAATAGGTGCTAAAACTGTTAAAAGCTTAACTATAACATTTTGTGAGTTGGCTTGCCATAATTATTCATTATAGACAAACCAGGTTGGTCAAAGCTCATTTGCTCACTTATTGCCCCTGTCAGCTTCCCCCGTCTTTACCGCTGTTCCTAGGGTTCAGAGAATTCCCCTTTACAGGTCTGCAGTAATTGATCAATGAAGTTTCCCACAGTCTCTTTGGTTGATCCTTATTTTAGACTGAATTAGGTGAGGGATTCATTAATTGGATTTTCAGCTCAGTTTTTCCCTGGGTCTCGCTACAGAGCTCTGGGGGTCATATACCGATTGGGTGTTAAAGAAATAGTTCATCCAAAACTAAAATTCTGTCATTATTTACTCATACTCATGTGGTTCCAAATGTGTTATTATGCCATTGTGTTTTATATTATCTTGTTTATGCCATAAATAAGCCTTGAGTAAATGAATAAATGTATAAGTCTATCTATCTAACTATCGATCTATCTGTCTGTCACTATCTATCTTCTACACTGTAAACCTGAATAAGTTGGGCTAACTTACATCAGTTACATCAGATTTTTTGAGTTATGATGTTCCCAATTTTAAGTAAGCAAAACTATCAAGTTTTGAGTTTGTAGTACTCATGCATGTTAATTGCTCATAACTTGAAGTACTGAGTTAGCTAACTCATACATTTTGAAAGCCATTAACATAAAAGGTTTAGTTAATTAACTTTTTTTATTTTGAGTTCTTGCAAATCAAATTAGTTATTTAATGTAAACCCTAATAAGTTGTCAGAACTCAAAAAAGTTGAATGAGAAATTTTTACGTTAAAGGGGGGTGTAATGCTATTTCATGCATTCTGACTTATTTACACTGTTAAAGAGTTGCATTCTCATGCTAAACATGGCCAAAGTTTCAAAACACGAGTTGGACGTATGAGGGAGTATTTCTGTGCCAAATCCACTACTTCCAGTTTTGGTACAGGATTCAGAGAGTTTTTTCGAGTATGGCCTGTGTGACATCAAAAGTGAGCGTAATTCCTTGTAGGGGAGAGTGGGGTGATTTGTGCCAGGGGGGAAGTAGTTCCACCCATTGTTTCTGGAAAACCATAGAAGAAATTGGTCATGTGACCACATAATTTTGAAAAGCCATCCATTTTACTCATCCTCCAAAGAAGAGAGACACATGGCATGAGAGGAAAGCACATTTTAGCTAAAAAAAACTGTTTTTTCCCTTTCAAAGTAAAATTTCTATGATCAAGGTTTTTTGATTGTAGTGTCTGAACAATTATAGACAAGTTTGTAAACATTTCACACATGTTTTAGTGCTTTAGCAGGCTACACAATGAGTCTATACAGTTAGCATGATGTTAGCTCTTAACTGCTGGATCATGCTAGTTTTTCAAACTTGTGTGTCCGGGGTGATTTGTGCCAGAGGGCCTTTGTTAAGTTGTGCCAGTGGCACAACTCACCCTCACGTATGATTATTTTCAACATATTATTAATTTGTAATTGTACATTGTACTCTTACATTTTAGCAGTTAAACTATGTGACATTCTTGATTTTAGACCAAAACCCATCATGCCACACACTTATAAAACGCACTTTCTGAAGATGAAAAGCATGAAATGGTCCAATGTTGTGCAAAAGGCATGAAAGCAACTAATATTGTGTGAAAACTGAATGGAGATTATCGAATTATCATAAGATTTGTGAGTGATTTAGAGCACAGCAGAACTCGGTCAGATAAAGGCTTATTGAGGAAAGTTCCTGTCAAAAAAAAATTAATTGTATTAAAAGGGCAGCTATAAAAAAAGCCAGTGTTGAGCAGCAAACAGGTATTTTCATCTTCAGAAAGATCTTTCTTCTTCCCCATTTTACATGAAAACTGTGACTTGCTTAATAATGTAACCTCTAAGTAGGGTTTCCATAGACCTGGCAAATTATTTTGTCTGAGATTGATACCAGTTATAAGAGATGGATAAATAAACAAACAAACATTTTCTTAGAAAAACTAAAATCTGAATGTTTATTCTACTGAAATCTTACTGATATGTCACTTGCATAATAATTTGTAACGTGGCGTATTCTTATGTTATTCTTATAACTGACAGACAGCGTTCTATGTATGTCAACAGGCATCTATTGCCAAAGCCTTTTTGCCTGAAATGATTCACAAATATCATATATTGTGTATTTAAGTTTTTTGTGTTTTCCCAAAAACTACAAAATATGACTTAGCCTATTCCAACAGTTTAATAGGGTGACAATATCTAAATAAACCTTAAATGAGTAATTTTGTATTGAATTTGTCTTGCTTTCATATAGCATTACAGTTCATAACATTAAAATGTTCACTTTTACTCTAGAAATGACTGGCACAAATTACCCCTACGTATTCTCCCCAAAGGCACAACTTACCCCGCACCAGGGGCAAGTTGTGCCACGAGACCACTTTTTTTCCAAAAGATATATTTCTGAAACAATTTATTACAGATCCAAAGTTATTGTTCTCAGGCATGCACCACATCCTGAAATATATGTACATTCTTAAGTTGAAGGCATTACTGCCATGGCCTCACTTTAAAGTCACTTTGAGTAAAAACTGGCACAACTCACCCCACTTTCCCCTATAGGCACTTCTCCCTGATAAGCGTGCACACACACATCACCCAGAACAAGATCAAGAGCACACCCATTAACACGTTTCGTTAGGGATACGGAATCCGAGAGATTTTTCAACAATGGCTGTGTCCCAATTCAGGGGCTGAACCCTTTGAAAGCTGCATACATCACGAGGCACATCTCATTTAAGAAAAATGACCGTTAGATTGCAACGTAATAAAGAAATTACAGTATTTTACACATAACAATGAATATCAATCAATTTTATCACGGTTACTTTTCTTAAATATGACATCCTTGATGAAGTATTCAGCCTTCAAACATGACCTCCAGAGGACGCAGCCTCTGAAATGAGAGCCAGCTCCTGTCACCGAAGTAGTGTGTGTTTGGTTGTGAGGGAAAGATTACCTTTTTCAGCTTCCCAAAGAACCCAGCATTAAAGCTGCAGTCTGTAACTTTGTTTGGTTAAAAATTATCCAAAATCAATTTTTGAGCAAGTACATAACCAGCCAGTGTTCAAAACTATTTAATTATCTTGTCTCGATTCATAACGGTAAGCTTGTAATAATGTTTTATAAATAAGAGCGACCTGGTGGATTTCCACAGGAAATTTGAGCATGCAGCAGTTTGTCTGTGCGTCATTACGTCACATCCGTAGTCCCGTCCAGGCTAGTTGGTTTTATCACATTTATAGCCTTTTCTCACAGCAGCTGAAATAATTAAACTTATCATTTTGATGGCGGATTGTAATCCAGAAAGGTCCAAATGTCAATCATCAGTGACAACTGGAGATTCACCCATAGTCAAAAAGCAAACGACTTTGGACTGTGGAATGGCTACAGAAATTGAAATTTACAGGTAACGCTAAAATACACTAAATACACAGTCACACAATGCTGATGTTGTTAACATTAACAATTTGAGAACAATATAACAGTAATAATAATTTGCACGGATTGACGTGATCCGAGCTAAGCAATCGTTAGATTTAATCATCATTGGCAGTGCAATTTATTGTAGCCTAATGCTTTTTTCCTCAGTTGGTCAGAACAAAAGTGGCAGACATGTTACTTCCTTGTTCAGATGATATTTTCCGGTGAAAATTCTTATATTGGTCATACTTTCAAGACGTAGAATCTGTGATTCTGAAATACAGTATTCACACTGGTGCGGTGACTGACAACAAGCATTAGATTCATCCGCGCTGACGAGCTGTGCCGAGGCACGTACAGATAACTGTTCCGCAAAGAGGAAAAATCACGGACTGCAGCTTTAAGGGAACAGAGGATGAAGTTTGTTTTTCTGGGGCAGCAACAGAGTTGTGTATGTATGTTTGTTTGTTCCCAGGAATTCAGTGATAAATACTTTGTAAACAAGTCCCAGTTTGGCGCTGGATTTGCAGATCGCGGGTGGTGAGTAAAGCTGCATCATACGTCTGTGTTTTTCTGGCAATCGGCGCGCAAGTGCATATAATGTAAACAACATGAACGTTTTTGTTCCCATTTATAAAGATGTCGCAGCTATCATGCGATCTCTATGCAGAATCTGCGCGCTCTCGTGACTCTTTAGCTCCGCCCACAGCACTGACGGCAGGCACATCTCCAGGAGCTCGACTTTTTTCGGAAAGACTCAGTTTAGCATATCTATCTTTTATAAATATGACAAAACTAAAGACTTTTCGGAGAAAAGTTTTTTTTTTTTTTTTTTTAACTTATACATTTTTATTGCTCTTAACTTAAAACATTTGAGTACACTAATTTATATATATTTAACTTAAAATTATCAGGTTATCTCAACGTAAATATTTTGCTAGCTATAACAAACTAATTCAGAAAAAGCCAACTTGCTAATTTGCTAACATGTTAATATCTATCTGTCATTGTTATCTATCTATCTATCTATCTATCTATCTATCTATCTATCTATCTATCTATCTATCTATCTATCTATCTATCTATCTATCTATCTATCTATCTATCTATCACCCAGCATTTAAACTTTGGTGGTGACATTGAAGGCTTCAATAACTGGATTCGGTAGAGAATTCTGAATAGTGTAGGCACTGCAGAGTTACTTTAACCATTAGACTAAGTACATCCACAGCATTCAAAGGACGCATTTCCAAACTGTCACTACAGTGGACACTAGCTCTTATGGCTTTAGACACGAGCAATGCAGGACAAGGAATTTCACTGGCTCTGCAGGGGCCGTGCCAGCCTAATGTATATTCAACAGTGCAGGAAAAGCCGATGGTCCCTATTGAAAATATGTCACCTCATATTCAAGCTTTGAGCCAGGAGGGCAGACTGCCAAGCAGGAGGAGACCACCGTGAGGAATACAGCTCTGACCTGAGGGATCTAAGCTTGGTGACCTTTGAGCATTTGATAGATGCTTTGCTGCATCATCGTGTACTACAGTGCGCAAGAGGTCGACAGACCACTCAATAGACAAGAAAAGAACAAGGACAGGAGTGTGTGAGCTTTTCAGATGGAAATTTCCCAACACCCTCTCATAAGGAAGCATTGCTTCAGTGATTTTTATCCTGCAAAACATTGCTATGGTAACTAATTCAAGAGGATTTTATTAGTTTTATTAGTTGAACTGAAGAGTAAGTTTTTAGGGTTAAAATTTAATTAATATAGTTATGTTTGTAATCGTTTTCTCTGTAGAAGAACTTACTTAATTTAGGAAGATTTCATTAATTTTTAATGTATTTTTTCAGGGTTCTTTTTATTTTATCAGGATATCTCAGCTGCAAAATTTTCTGTACAGTGAAAGTTTTACTTTCATGCTCCAGAAATGATTAATATGCTACTTCTGCACCTTTTCCAAGTCTTCTGAGTGAGAGAAGCAAGAGTCTGAAATATATATATTTTTTCCTTCCAGTAGGAAAGTACTCCTTCAATATTTGAGAATCTGCTCCTTAAGACACATTCAGCCAGGTTTGACATTAGTGATGTCAAATGACACTTGCTCTTTCATGGTCTTGTGACCGATTGCGACATGTCGGTTTGAATCTTTCTGAATGACATTTGAGAGCCACAGTGGGGTGGAAGACTTTCAGCAAATAACTTACATTTTCCATGAGGACCTGAAAAGAAGGATTTTTGGGGTTATTTCTACTTTCCTCCTAAATATTCTGTATGATCCCTGCAAGGGAATGTAACATATCATAACATCTCAGAATTCCCGCTCGAATAATCCATTCAGCTGAACCCTTTCCTTTTCACGATAATGCCCTATTAGTGTTGACAGCAGCATTTAATGTGCGGCTGAAGGAGTGAGATACCACAATGCTTTCTTTGTTTTATTTATGATGCATATTTTCAGGTTAGGTAACATATGGAGCTGTTCAACAGGAGGTTGAACACAATAAGGGCAAATGCAGCTGCAGGCTTTGGATAAGGTGCTAAATGATGCGTTTCCTGTTGAAGATGAAAACAGGACTTTATACGTGAGTTGGGCATCTATTACTTTGAATTGTTGGTTGACTGGCTTTGTGAGTCTTGATGAAGATTTATCAATATTTAACTGACTGTAAGCTCTACAGGCATAGCAAGCCAGTATATATAGAAAAAAGTAAATAAATGTATTACTGTATTCACTAGAATATATAGAAATAAGTAAATACATTTATTATAAGGAAATTAGTATATAAAGAGATAATTTTCATTTGCAGAGAATGAGATTTGAGGCAGGCAGTGGAATTTTATTTATATATATACAGCAGTTATTATTTAATATATAAACAATTAAATGTATATAACTAAGAATTTAATTGTTTAAATAAATATTACATTTAAAAAAAATGTAAAAAATAAAATCGAATAGTTTGACTGTTTTTAATAGCATTTTCTTAAAATTGTGAGTAATCTACCAACTCATTGTGGTTTGTAGTTTAATATGCTAAAAGGTTAATATAATATTTTATTATTATTATTATTGGTTATTGATATACCGATAAAAAAATATTAAATGCCTTCTTGAATTTTTAATGTTGACTTTTCACTTTTTTCATGTGTTTGCCCAAAAGATTTGTCAATATGTCTGTCTGTGTAAATGGAATGTCAATCTATGCCAAGAATACTTAATGTAATTTCCATCATGGGTCCTGTACATGTCAAATGTCATGCATAAACCTTCTGAATGGCAATTCCCATCTGGAAAAGATGTATCCTCAAATGTATCCACAGATCCAAAGTAGAGCATCTTGCAGATTTGAAGATGCAATGAAACAACAAAATAAGTTGACCTACCTAGAACAAGAATTTGTACTACATGAATTACCATACTAGAAACATGCTCCCTCTAGTGGGAATTACTAACCTCTACAGAAGGTATGCAAAATAATGCAAGGTGCTTGTCTGTAGCATTAGGATGAGGTTGAGTTGGTCTGTTGTAATGATGTAGAAAATCTACCTCACAAGCCAACACATATGACAGACTCATAATGGTTCATGAGTTACACAACAGCCCTGCAGGACACAGAGGCATTTCAGGCTGGATATTTGCAGCTGCACAATAACTTGCAGCTGTAAAGGACAAAAGGTCACTCTAAGAGGAATACTGCAAATTTGCATGCAGACAGTAAAGCATTATAATGGTATTTAAAAGTGAGCAATTTAACAGCTTGTGTGGATAAGCTATTTAACAGAATTATTGACCTAAAAATAGAAATTGTCATTAAAAACTCTGTCCCATGTCATTCCAACCCTGGATTATTTTATTTCCCCTGTGAAACACAAAAGGAGATGTTTGGGAGAATCTCCAAGATTGGTGATTTATACTGCCAAGCTCCAGAGATCGCATTTCGGTTATATTTTATAGATTGCCTGTTAATTTTATAAATCATTGTAACTGAAGTGGAAAAAAAAAGATATTTAAATAAAGAACAGTTTTCAAAATATCTGAAGAAATACAGTCATACAGAGTTTAGGCCAATATTAACTGTTTTTGGGTGAACTATCTTTTTAAGACATGCTTTTTTTGTGTTTTTCACAGCCCAAAAAATTCGAATAAGTGGATCGAAACAACATCAGGGTGAGTAAATTATGACAATTTCCATTTTTAGGCAAACAATTCTTTTAAGCAATCAACACAAGTGCTACTTCATTCCCTAGTATTATAAATATTTACATTTTAAAGTCTGTATCTTTTCTATATGTATCACTTTCTGCTTTTCAGCCTGAAACTGATTCTCAGATTATTACAAGGCCATTAAACATATTTCATCGTTAATAGTTCCTAACCATTTTATAACTCTTGCGGAGTTCTCCTTGATTACGGTATCATTCAAATATAATTGCTAATGAGCAGTAATTTATGATGATTGAGAGCTGTTTGAGCCATTA
This sequence comes from Ancherythroculter nigrocauda, assembly GCA_036281575.1. Classification (NCBI taxonomy): domain Eukaryota; kingdom Metazoa; phylum Chordata; class Actinopteri; order Cypriniformes; family Xenocyprididae; genus Ancherythroculter; species Ancherythroculter nigrocauda. The sequence continues at coordinate 19,694,948 of VTFQ01000003.1, read as the reverse complement.
GTGTCACTGCTGACTGTTTGCAGCATGACACATGACTCAGGAAGTGGAAATCATATTGATGACCTCCATATGACAAATTTCAAGGGAAATTGACAAGATTTGTTTTATTGCCTGTGATGAGCTTTCCCTTTAATGATAATCTGTGATATTTCCCCTAAAGTTGCAATTTAGGTTTATCAAGCTAGATAGATCTCAGCTAACAGCGAACCCTCTCTCAAAGTTATGAACAAACCAGTAACATTCTAGTAACATTCCTATAATGTGTGCAAAATTCTAAAATAGAATGTTACCTTAAAGGGGTCCTTGATTATGATTTCATTTTAAACTGTAGTTAGTGTGTAATATTGCTGTTTGAGCATAAACAACATTTGCAAAGTTATGATGCTCAAAGTTCAATCCAAAGGGAGATATTTTCGTTTACATAAATCGCTTTTTAAGGACTTGTAGGGACTACAACAAGCTTATTCCCGGGTTGGTGACATCACAAACCCAAAAAATTACCTAAACCCTGCCCCTGAGAACATGCAACAAAGGAGTTGAGGCCATGTTGGGCTGCTTGAGAGAAGAGGAAGAGTTGTTGTCGTAGAGTGTTGATGCCATGCCATCATTTTACACCAGATTGCTTCACAAATAAGGGTCAATTCAACACTGGATTTGCACAAAAGATTAACAAGAAGGCACATGCTAGTCGATGAGTTGAATCAACTCCACAGCAACTGCATAAATTTATCCACTAACCATTCATAAACGTTCAGATGCATTCTAAAAGTTGTAACTTCTTCCTGAGTCTCTCCATCAGTGTCCGACTCCGGTTTGAACAATGTAAGACTGAACACCGCTACTGACAATCATAATTTTGGCTGCGCGAGATTCTCCAGTTTTGTTGTTGTTGAGCAACCGAAGCGCGAGCTGTTAAAGCTCCGCCCTCTTCTGGAAAGGGGGCAGGGAGCAGCAGCTCATTTGCATTTAAAGGGACGCACATAAAAACTGGCGTGTTTTTGTTGACACCCAAATAAGGGCAAATTTGACAAGCTATAATAAATGATCTGTGGGGTATTTTGAGCTGAAACTTCACAGACACATTCTGGGGACTTATATTACATCTGATGAAAAGGGGAATAATAGGTGCCCTTTAACATTTATAACCAAGAAAAAAAAAAGAAACATTTTTGAAGTTATGAACAGTTCCGTTTTTTGGTACATCGTTGTCGTGTAAATTTACCCTTAATGGTTCTTACAACATTTATTTTTGTTAGCTGGGATGACTGACACCTGAGTCGAAAATAAAGTCGATGAACATCAAAGCACAAGCTCTTCTTCATGAACATATAAAACTTAAGCTTTTCTTCCTGCAACTAATGAAAGACAGATGTAGTTATGTTTTTCTACTCGAATACAAACAAAAAACTATTATAGAAGCAGGGTATGAGCAGGAACAGAGGAAGAAGCAAATGAGGATGGTTGGCTTCTGAGGCGTCCCTGAAGAGTGTCTATTGTTGGAGATTACGGCTGACCCAAAAACTCAAAAAAGTTTAAAAGACTTGTTGCATCCTTAGCTTCAAAGACACAAATGTCCTGGGATCCAATTTAGTTTTTCTTCGGCATCACTTTCACCGTAAATTGTTACATGTGAGCATGTGACGGAATATAATTCTGAGGAAAGTATGAGATGTTACTAGCAGTAGTAATGATTCACACACTTCACCTGTTTTCTTTTCGTTTAGTGATCTCAGCAAACTCTGTACAGTGTCTATTAAAAGATGAAAGGCAAAACACGTCTGCCAACCTTCCAAAGAAAACATACACCAGTCAACAGTTGTTTTTATCTTTCCTTTTTCATACCAGCTACATTGGAGAAAATGTTTTTCAATCTGTGATCAGATCACGTTTGTGCTACACTAATATTTTTTACATAAACTATGAAAAATCAAATATAACAAATATTTATGAGAAATACTTTTGTTAATTTTATATATATAATAATAATAATATATATATAAGAAGACTTCAGACGCAAAAACCTCTAAGTGTCATCTGAAATTTTCTTCTAAAATGAGTGTTTTTATCAGGCTCCTATGTTTACGTAAGTTCAGTAATATCACTTTAATGGCAGTGCCCTTTTCATTGACATTGAAGTGATATATATATATATATCATAAAACAAACTGCATCCAATTGGTATTTGGTCGTTTGTTTTGCAACAAATTATCCATGATTGTACTAATCATAGGATTGTGAGTATCACTTACTAACACACAGAACCATTAAATAATAGAGCTTAAACTGAGATTAATTCTCTTTCTCTGTGCATGGTAGAAAGAAGGATGTTATGTTTGACTCGTTTGATGTGAATTTAAGTGGGAAAGGGTTATGGCCCTGTGGGACGTAGAGAGAAGCTCACTAACTGGGGGCAAAGAGACCGACTGTGAGGCCGCTGGCAGGAAAAACAATTAGGATTTTGAAGTATAAGGTCATTGCTGCTCATTTACAGCTATGGATCCGAGGTGTATTCAGAAGCACTGCCACGGGCAGAGAAAATGGCTCTTCAATTAGTGTTTTTGTAATTTTCCACATTTGACTTGGAGCAGAAATATATAAATGTTAGTTGTGGTATTGTAAAAGGCCTCTTAAGTCATAATGTACTTATATAAATCAGCATTTTCTGGGAATATTTTATTAAAATGAACAGATGGTCATAATTGCAAAGCAAGCCCCTTCATCTTTGTCATTGTAAAATATTTCTCATATTTCAAACCAACTTCCCATCTTTCAGATCTTCAAAACGTCTTGAACCGCAAGCAAACCCCTAATTACAATCATAAGAAACCCAGCTCTTGATCTGATGGAGGCAACTGCTGTTGTCAGGGGGGTTAGAGCGCTGCCTCAGTGGCCAGTGGCCATTAAAAGATTTTGCCATTACTTATCTGTTTTAGCTACCGGAGGAGTTATCGGAGAGAGCTATTGACATCCACCAAGCCACCCCTTCCAGGTCACAGCCAAATGATTGATGGAAAATTTCAAGCTTCACTGTCTGCAAAGTAGCAAACACACACACACACAAACCCACACACACTAATAGCCCACCTTGATACACTTGGCTGAACTATCCTTTTGAATTTCTTAGCAGGCTTCTAAATCGAGGTGTCACACCGGCTCAGAGAGAAAATGTGTTGCCATTCTAGACCTTCCTCTCTCTGGTCAAATCAGTTTTGATGAACCAAGATCTGCCTGTGCTGGGGGCTTAACATTTGGAGATCTCAAAAAAGTTTCTAAACGCAATGTTTTTTTAATACATTCTCAGAAAGAAATGTGCAAAAACAAACTTATTTACTGCTATAAGGGTTCATAAGAGTACGCTTAAGGTTCTAACATGCACTTTTTATGGATGGATAAGGTACAAAGTTGTCCCTTTAAATAAACTTTTCAACACTAACACTGTCATTGAACTGAACTGATTCAACATTACATCTGAATCGAGCTGAATAATGACACTTTTATCTACTGTAGTGCTGCTTTACAGCTGAAATTGATGTCAATTAAAAAATATGATGACATTCTGACAATGTACTGTAAAATTCTGTACCAGAATATTCTATCATCACCCTCATGTCTAAACCCGCTTGACTTTTTCTTCTATGTTAAAAAAATAGGGAATATTTTGATACAAGTGAGGTTATTGTCTTTCAAGCTTCAAAAAGCATCCTAAATGTATCATTAAAGTAATCCATGCAATGGCGCAATATATTTGATATCTTGTTAAAGGTACAATTTGTGATATTTTTTTCCGCTAGAGGTCGCTAGAAGCCTATTCAAAACAAAGGCGTAGTTTGATGACGTTTGATGAAGTTTTAGAGCGGAAACTTGGGACACGTGGTCTCCATCTCAACGGACGGTGCAAAAGAATAGGGATTGGAGTCTGGAAGAACTCATGTTCGTGGATGCGATTATTAACGTTACTGTAGTATGAAGCAGAGCAGGACCGAGTGTTGCGGGAGCTGAACGAGGAGCTGGAGCGATTGAACACACGCCTCACGAGCAGCGGGACTTTTATTATGACACAGTCGCCGGCGCCGCTTCCGCTTTTCCGGTCATGAGTTTACGGGAGCTGTCCTTGTCGACAGAACCAGCGGCAGATGGTAAACAGTAATTATGTTCCATAAATAAGTAACACAATCCACCATAAAACATGCAAGAAGTAAATAAGGAACGGCTTGAAGCAAGCTAGTGGTTTGCTGGACGCTATTCACTACTTCCGCATTTGTCCACGGCACTGTTGTCATGTGGTTTCTACGTCAGTAAAGGCGGTAACAAAGGGTAACTGACGTCATTGACAGGCGACTGCACTGCCCCGTGTCACTGTTTAGAATGGGAATTTTCTCATGATTTACAAGTAGTTGAAAACATTAGAGATATTGTTAGTAATCAGCTGGACAAAATATATAACACTAGCCTAGTGGTTTTTGGCTATTTTACTGCAAAAATTTTACATATTGTACCTTTAAGTCATAGGTTAAAACCTATATTTAAATATTATTCCCAGAAAATCTTGATGTACAGCATTTTTCTGGCGATGCTGTCTAGTAGGAGCTAACAGGTTCATGCTAAGCCTTAACAACTTTATTGATCTTATCTGTTGTATAACAAAGCAGGCATGAACATTTAGTTTTCTGGCGTCTCTGAGACCCCAAAGATGAGTATTGTCATTTTCATGCATGTTATTAAGACAATACATTTTAAGTTGTCATTAGATGAGGAAAAGTAAAACAAGTAGCCTATTAGTGGCCTTAGGGTCTTTCAGATGCCAAAAAGAATATAAGGCTGAAAGCAGCAATTTCTTAGTAAATTAAGACCTTGTGGACCTTCAGTGAAACTGCTTGTCTAGTGTTTGAGGAATGCATTTAAAAAAGTAATATTTGGTAGAACAAACAAGCCAGGAAGGAGCTGCCAAACGTGCTCTATACAAAATGTTCCTGTTGTGCATGTATAACACAAAAGCTGAGGCTTTTACTTCACAGGAAAAAAAAAAAAACTTTTGTGTTTTATGTTGCCGAATGTAAGAGGTACTCCATTACCCTCTGAATTTTTATTATGCAACATGTAGCACGTCATATATAAACAATGAACTTTGACCCTTTCTATTTACCCAATCCATTAGCACACAGAACTCATGGCTAAAATGAGAAAATGGAAACAGGACAAATAAACTTTGTGTGTATCAGACTTGTGTCTTTTTCCTCATACCTGCTCTTTTACGGTGTCTGTATACATTTTCCGCCCTGTTCAGTGATTCAGAACACTTTTTGTGAAACAGCAGGAAAAATGATCTCACAAATCAAAAGCAAATGTTCTTGATGTGAATAATAACAGCTTTTCATGTCAATAAAATACACAGATGCACCGTTTAGAGCTCAAGTAATTATAGACATATATAGGGCAGACTGGAGAATGTAACCGGGGTCAGTTATAGAGTTATAGTCAGTATATTTATTTCACTACTTTACTACATTCTAAAACATATATCTGACTTCTTATATTGCTACGTTTCATAAAAACATGGCAGCGGCTATTTGCACTAGCAATAGATGCTGTTTACACTAAGTGAAAATAGCGATAGATTCTATTTACACCATGTAAAAATATCTGTTCTTTGTAATAAGAGTAAATAGTAATTAGATGCTATCTATACTTTATATTGGCAGATACTTTTTGCACCTCAGTATTTTTGTACATTAACAGGATGCAATAATATCATAGAGTGTAAATGATTATATTTATTAAAATTATTAAATGGATGCTGCCTTATTGGGAGAATAAAACCCCCCCTAAACCTTCACCTACCCTACCCAATAAACACTTTTAATATTATCTAACACTCATTTGCAGTTTATTTTTACTTTTAGAACATTATTTTCATTTTTATTGAAAATAAATGCCTTTCTCATGTGATATGTGATGGGAAAATGGAGTAGAGTGAGCTCAGCAAAAGGCGGATTTGAACCCACGGCGATTGCGTAAAAGTCAGACTACACACTACTGCTGCGCCACTGAAGACATTGTATTCTATGTGTCTTTTTTAAAACTTGAGTGGCCCAACCGGACATTGGTGGGCGGAGCTAGTGTAAATAGTGTTTGCCAACAAGGGACGCTATTTGCACTTATTGTAAATAGACACTCCTTAAAAGGCATATTGTCCCTTGTTATTTCGAACGAAAGATGCAACAACGTCAACAAATCATTCTTTTGAGCCAGTTTGTTTTCTGCGAACCTGTTGAATTGATTCCCAAATCGCTTTGAATGACTAATTTACGGATTTGACAGATCCGATTGCAACGGTGAACGTGAGCGGCAGATTCAGTGATCTGGTCGGTGTGGGCTTTCTGTTAACAAATCATTGAATTTATCATGTCTCATGGAAAATGAGCCAAGAATCGAGTAATGTTATTACAGTTTTTCTCAGTCGCTTTGGTACATTTCTCGAATCAAACTCACAATTTGCAAAACAGTAAGTGCATTTCTCAAAACAATTTGTACAAATAGCAAAACACCATGGATAACCTGCAAAAGCCACTCTCTTACTCAAAATCCTTAGTTCATCTCTCAAAAGTAAATATCTGTGTCAATGAACATGTCAGTGCCATCAGAATGACAAGTCCTTGTGTCATTGTGTACGGATAAAACAGTCAAATTGTTTAGTCATGTTCTCAATATAACCGTTTACTCTGGAGGGATGTTCTGATGGAAACTATGGCTAAAGTTTTGATGACAATTATTGTCAATTATAAGTTACATCTTAGTGTATGTGTGAGTGTAATTGCAAGAGAATGGAACAGATTCAAATTTACTCTCTTACTGTTTGTACTGTATTTTATTGACAGAACATGTCATTGAGTCATGTCGTTATTGAGTCATGTCATGTCGTCAAGATTCACCTGGGAGCAATTTACCAATTCAGGACAGATTTAGAAAAAAGTCTAATGGAAATATAGAAAGTATAGAAATATGCTTGACATATTATGATAACTTGTTCAACCATTTTGCATGTAAAGACTTATGCTATGAGCTTGTGCCTAAATGTTGTGGGGGGTGAGACTATTCAACAGAGACCCAATATAATACATTTTGATCAACATGACATAAGCAACTGATAATGTAGGAAACAACAGAGAATTGTACATAATCATTTGCATGGATGTACCAAAGCATTTGCAACTTGTTCAAAGAAATGAGAAACTGCTTTTTTGATGTGCACAAGTGACACAATGATGTGAGAATTGAACAGGTAGTTTTGAGAATTTCAATTCTGATCTGAGAAATGTACCAAAGCGACTGAGAAAAACTGTAATCAAAGCTCGAGTGTGTCAAATCAAAGTTACTAATCCTGAATTTTAGCATTGTTTTGTAAATGAAAATCATAGGCTATATATTTATACATGACCCTTATTTGTGAAAGATGTTTAAGCTAAAGAAATGCTTAAAGAGTTAGTTCACCCAAAAATGAAAATAATGTCACTTATTACTCACCCTCATGCCGTTCCACAAACGTTAGACCTTCGTTAATCTTCGGAACACAAATTAAGATATTTTTGTTGAAATCCGATGACTCGGTGAGGCCTGCATAGCCAGCAATGACATTTCCTCTCTCAAGATCCATTAATGTACTAAAAACATACAAACCCGATTCCAAAAAAGTTGGGACACTGTACAAATTGTGAATAAAAAGGAATGCAATAATTTACAAATCTCATAAACTTATATTTTATTCACAATAGAATATAGATAACATATCAAATGTTGAAAGTGAGACATTTTGAAATGTCATGCCAAATATTGGCTCATTTTGGATTTCATGAGAGCGACACATTCCAAAAAAGTTGGGACAGGTAGAAGAAGGATCCAGGTATGAAATGGCCAGCCTGCAGTCCAGATCTTTCACCCATAGAAAACATTTGGCTCATCATAAAGAGGAAGATGCGACAAAGAAGACCTAAGACAGTTGAGCAACTAGAAGCCTGTATTAGACAAGAATGGGACAACATTCCTATTCCTAAACTTGAGCAACTTGTCTCCTCATTCCCCAGACGTTTGCAGACCATTATAAAAAGAAGAGGGGATGCCACACAGTGGTAAACATGGCCTTGTCCCAACTTTTTTGAGATGTGTTGATGCCATGAAATTTAAAATCAACTTATTTTTCCCTTAAAATGATACATTTTCTCAGTTTAAACATTTGATATGTCATCTATGTTGTATTCTGAATAAAATATTGAAATTTGAAACTTCCACATCATTGCATTCTGTTTTTATTCACAATTTGTACAGTGTCCCAACTTTTTTGGAATCGGGTTTGTATTTAAATCAGTTCATGCGAGTACAGTGGTTCAATATTAATATTATAAAACGACGAGAATATTTTTGGTGCGCCAAAAAAACAAAATAACGACTTATTTAGTGATGGCCGATTTCAAAACACTGCTTCAGGAAGCTTCGGAGTGTTATGAATCTTTTGTGTCGAATCATGATTCGGATCACATGTCAAACTGCCAAACTGCTGAAATCACATGACTTTGGCACTCCGAACCGCTGATTTGACACGTTGATTCATAACGCTCCAAAGCTTCCTTGTTATTTTTTGTTATTTTTTTATTTTTTGGTGCACCAAAAATATTCTTGTCGCTTTATAATATTAATATTGAACCACTGTACTCACATGAATTGATTTAAATATGTTTTTAGTACCTTTATGGATCTTGAGAGAGGAAGTGTCATTGCTCCCTATGGAGGCCTCACAGAGCCATCGGATTTCAACAAAAATATCTTAATTTGCGTTCTGAAGATTAACGAAGGTCTTACGGGTGTGGAACGGCATGAGGGTGAGTAATAAATGACATTATTTTCATTTTTGGGTGAACTAACCCTTTAAATTTGGCCATGTTTGTATTTTTATTCAAGTAGCCTACTTTATGCTTTTATTGAGTAAATTTTCATGTCAGGGTGCAGCATCCATACTTTAACTGAAGTACATTATTTGTCCACCACATCTACATGGAATGGGTTGGCTTTTCTTTTTTTTCTTCACATAACAGGTAGGCTACATTTAATTACTACTATAAATTACAATACAAGTAAATAAAACATCCGTGTTTTCCTTTAATGTTAATGTTACAGCTCAACCCAATTGTGTGGTAACACACATTGTAGGCCTCCTTGACATTAAATTACCCAGTACATAAAATACTTTATTATATAGCAGACAAATATGACAAGATTATATTGTTGAAACACTCTTTGGTCTATGTAATATAAACCCCTCTAAAACATTCCGGTGAATGATATTTCAATTACAGCCATTGTTTATCACGCTATGTAATCATGTTCCATAATATAGTCACATGAAATTAGGCCATGTTATTCACAGAAGATTATTTTAAAAAAGGATTTCACAGTATAAAGCATCATAAATCCTGTCTGTGTTTATTATAGGTGAACAACAACAACAAAAAAAAAATAGTCCAATTTGGCAAGAACACTGAAGTCTTCCACACCTGACACTCGCCATTTTCTGTATGTTCACTCCAAAAGAGCGGCTTCTGTTTCCCAGCATGCTTTACTTTCTGACTCTGTGGGAGGGTTGCAGCTGCCAGTCCTGTGCGACTTCAGACTACAGACACAGAGTCAGTGGGGCAGCACTTCCTCACATCTTTTATGATTAGTCAGAGAAAGTCAGAACCCATTCCAGCCCCTGACAAACACCATCACACATGCTTAAAAAACAGTTTTCAGTCAGAAGTAAAATTCACAAATAATAACAACGGAAAAGTAACACATTGAATTAAACATGAAAGTAAGAAATGAGAAGCACTGGCTGCATCCGAAATCACATACTTCCCTACTACATAGTAGGCGAAAAACAGTATGTGGCAAAAAAAAAAAAAAAAAGTATGTCCAAATTCACAATACTAATAAAGTAGGCAAAAAGTACTTGGATGACCTACTTCCATCAATATTCTGAAGTGTGCATTTGATGGATACCAAACCCACACTACAAAAGAACCAAAGAATTGTGTAAAACCCAGTAAATCTTGAGATTATTACTTGTGAGAACAAAATATATAAAAATGAGAACATAAAACTAGGCCTAAATTAAACAACAAGTTCTTAAATATCTTCTAATTTCATTAAAGCTGCTGTCCACGATTTTTGGCCCTCTAGCGGTTAATAAACAGAACTGCATGCATCTTGCGGAGGAACATTCTAGCCGGAGCTACTTTTCTCTGTGTACAGGGAGTGCAGAATTATTAGGCAAGTTGATTTTCTGATCATATTTTTTTTCCAAGCACATTTTACCAATTCCAATCCACATCAATCTTAATAACTACTATTAATATTGTTTTTAATCATTTATAAGTGATATATAATTGTTCATGAAGGCTGGAAATGAAGAATGCCCTATATTCAGGTGTGCAGAATTATTAGGCAGGTTTTCTTTTACAGATAAAATGAGCCAAAAAAGAGATTTAACTCAGACTGAAAAGTCAAAAATTATTAAATACTCATGAGAAGGACGCAATACTAATGTAATACTAGAAATTGCAAAGTTAAAGCATGACCATTGGACAGTGAAATGCTCATTGGGTCAGCGGGGTCATACAAAAACAGCTGGAGAAGAAAAGACACGTTAACTGCAAAATAATTAAGAATTAAGGTGAAGAATTAAGTGTGAAACCATCAGGAACCCTTTAGTCTCCAGCGCCACCATTTCCCAGTACTGAAACCTACCTGGAGTCTTTAGAAGTGTGAGGTGTCATGATCTCAGAGACTTAGATTAGCTAAAGAATCCTAAAAAATGACCCGCTCTTAATAAGAATCACAAGTGTTATAAAATACATGAAGACTGGGTTTTTATAGGCCTTATAGACAGACAGCTTGAGAGTGACTCCTGAAGGACCAGCACCACATCCTCTTGTACCACTGTTTGAAGAATTTATCTTCCAGAATCTGGCAGTAAGTTTTGGAAGATCATTTAGTCCATCTCTGCAAGATGGACATTTCAGGATAAGAGATGGACTAAAAGTGAGTTTTTGTATGACCCCGCTGACCCAATGAGCATTTCACTGTCCAATGGTCATGCTTTAACTTTGCAATTTCTAGTATTACATTAGTATTGCGTCCTTCTCATGAGTATTTAATAATTTTTGACTTTTCAGTCTGAGTTAAATCTCTTTTTTGGCTCATTTTATCTGTAAAAGAAAACCTGCCTAATAATTCTGCACACCTGAATATAGGGCATTCTTCATTTCCAGCCTTCATGAACAATTATATATCACTTATAAATGATTAAAAACAATATTAATAGTAGTTATTAAGATTGATGTGGATTGGAATTGGTAAAATGTGCTTGGAAAAAAAATATGATCAGAAAATCAACTTGCCTAATAATTCTGCACTCCCTGTATGTCTATGGCGAGTCATGCAGTTACTGTGATACTCTGCGGCGAGTCCTACAAGTCCGGTCTGAAATAGTCCGAATATAAACACTTATTATAAGTGTACCATAATGATTCAGGATAAGACAAAATCACGGTTTGGAAAATGGATTCATGTTGTATATTCTCATTATACAATTTTTGTAAATTTTAATTTCATGAAGATTTTAATTAAACATGGACCTTTATTTTACCAGAATTCGATTTTTACCCCCCGGAACACGATTTTTACCGGGGGAACCCGCCTGCAATTGGGCTAGTTTTGTATGTGATTTGGCGGGTTTTTTTACGCAAACCTGGCAACCCTGACGGCAAGTATAAACCAGACTTAAAGGTGCCCTCGAATGAAAAATTGAATTTATCTTGGCATAGTCAAATAACAAGAGTTCAGTACATGGAAATGACATACAGTGAGTCTCAAACTCCATTGTTTCCTCCTTCTTATATAAATCTCATTTGTTTAAAAGACCTCCGAAGAACAGGCGAATCTTAACATAACACTGACTGTTACGTAACAGTCCAGATCATTAATATGTACGCTCCCAATATTTGCATATGCCAGCCCATGTTCCCAACATTATGAAAGGCATTAGACAAGGGCAGCCAGTAACATCTGGATCTGTACACAGCTGAATCATCAGACTAGGTAAGCAAGCAAGAACAATAGCGAAAAATGGAAGATGGAGCAATAATAACTGACATGATCCATGATAACATGATATTTTTAGTGATATTTGTAAATTGTCTTTCTAAATGTTTCGTTAGCATGTTGCTAATGTACCGTTAAAAGACCTCCGAAGAACAGGCGAATCTTAACATAACACTGACTGTTACGTAACAGTCCAGATCATTAATATGTACGCTCCCAATATTTGCATATGCCAGCCCATGTTCCCAACATTATGAAAGGCATTAGACAAGGGCAGAACGTCTGGATCTGCACAGGTGAATCAACAGACTAGGTAAGCAAGCAAGAACAATAGTGAAAAATGGCAGATGGAGCAATAATAACTGACATGATCCATGATATCATGATATTTTTAGTGATATTTGTAAATTGTCTTTCTAAATGTTTCGTTAGCATGTTGCTAATGTACCGTTAAAAGACCTCCGAAGAACAGGCGAATCTTAACATAACACTGACTGTTACGTAACAGTCCAGATCATTAATATGTACGCTCCCAATATTTGCATATGCCAGCCCATGTTCCCAACATTATGAAAGGCATTAGACAAGGGCAGAACGTCTGGATCTGCACAGGTGAATCAACAGACTAGGTAAGCAAGCAAGAACAATAGTGAAAAATGGCAGATGGAGCAATAATAACTGACATGATCCATGATATCATGATATTTTTAGTGATATTTGTAAATTGTCTTTCTAAATGTTTCGTTAGCATGTTGCTAATGTACTGTTAAATGTGGTTAAAGTTACCATCGTTTCTTACTGTATTCACGGAGACAAGAGCTGTCGCTATTTTCATTATTAAACACTTGCAGTCTGTATAATTCATAAACACAACTTCATTCTTTATAAATCTCTCCAACAGTGTAGCATTAGCCGTTAGCCACAGAGCACAGCCTCAAATTCATTCAGAATCAAATGTAAACAATATAACAGTATACAATACTCACATAATCCGAAGCATGCATGCCGCATGCATGACAAACACTTTGTAAAAATCCATTTGAGGGTTATATTAGCTGTGTAAACTTTGTTTATGCACTGTTCAAGGCAAGAGCCAGCTCCGTGGGCGTGGAGCACGAGAATTAAAGGGCCAGCAGCCCTGAATCGGCTCATTTATAATGATGCCCCAAAATAGGCAGTTAAAAAAAATGAATTAAAAAAAAAATTATGGGGTATTTTGAGCTGAAACTTCACAGACACATTCAGGGGACACCTTAGACTTATATTACATCTTTTTAAAAAATGTTCTAGGGCACCTTTAAAGGGTTAGTTCACCCAAAAATGACAAAATCTGTCATTAATTACTCAACCTCATGTTGCTCCAAACCTGTACGACTTTCTTTCATCTTTGGAACACAAATCTGAGAGCTTTCACTTTCACTGAGCTTTGACAACCTCATTGGTTCTTGCGGAAGCTAAATGTGCTGCGTAACACACGAGAATAAACCTCATTGGTTCTTGGAGAAGCACAAACGTGCTGCTTAAAACCCGGGATACACTGCACGATTTTAGCAGTCCTGTAAGATCATTACTTTATCACACTGTGCGACATGGATCTACTAAACTTGGGCACGACATGCATGTAAACTGTACAATGATGACACCTGTAGGCTATGATGCAAGTTTCTATCGAAGAATAAAACGTTATCAGCATGTGCTAGTGGTAAACAAAACACCATGTTGAATCACACTTTGGCAGTTGTAGATTTTATGTGTGCTGGAAATAAAAAGGAAGCAGCGAAAGAAGAAGGGAAAAGAGCTTGATGTAAGCAGTTTTAAGTTTTAGCGCCATGTCGCTTTGATTTTTTTTATGTTGCATTTTTATTGGCTGGTCAGTAGACGTAGGTCGCAGCAGCAAACACACTGTGCATTGATCATGCTGAATATCTGACGCTGTCAGAAAATGATCGTAGGCTATCTTTGGTCGCAAGACCGGGAAAACGGCCATCTTTGGACCTCTCTCACTAAACGACATAGGACCACCGATCACAGAAATCACCACAATTGTTTCACGATCGCAATCTTTCATATGGGACAGAAAAGATCGTGCAGTGTATCCTGGGCTTAACACATGAGAATGAACCTCATTGGTTCTCGCACATCAATCAAACATGCTTGAGCTTCCATTTATCACAACTGTGAATAAAAGCCTAAATTCAAATGGTTCATCATATAAAGTGATCATGTCTCTTCAGAAAATTTGGACTCAATTCATATGATATGGATTAGTTTTACGATCTTTTTAAGTGTTATGGAATGTCAATGGGGGGACAGAAATCTCTCAGGTTTCATTAAAAAGATCTTAATTTGTGTTCGGAAGATTAACTAAATAAGTCTCAAGTTTTGGAATAACATGAGGGTGAGTAAATGATGACCGAATTTTTATTTTCTGGTGAACTGTCCCTTTAAGCGCCAAAAGCAATGTAATGATGCAATTTTGCAGCCACAGCGATTTTGTTTAAAGCCCTTTACAAAGTAGGTTAACATCCAGCCAGCTCTAGTAGAATCACATTCTTTAGTATGTCCATTCGGCGGTGAGAGCTATTTATGTGTTTAAAGTTGTGGAGTGTTTTAACTTCAGAGAAGCTCTCTGTGGAAGCAGAAACTGATCTCCTCTGCTCTGTTGAAGTGCTCTTATATCTTTTATTATGCTACTGCCATTTTTATAGCATAGGCCATTATTTCCCATCTGTTTAATCATCAAATCCCTTGTTGTAAGTTTGTCATGAGTGGGCACTGGTGTCAAATAGTGCAGACTCCTTGTGAAACACTTACCTGCTGAGAGAATCAGCATACTAAAATGAATGTCATAGATCAGATTTGTTTTTCCACCAGGTCAGCATCAAGCAGATGAGAGTCTGAAAACCTAACTACTTTAGTACTTCTATAAAGTTCTGATTTATGGGGATGGAAAGTGGAAAAGAGCAGCTGGACATTCTGCTAAACATCTACTTATGTGTCATGCAGGTGTGGAACAATATGAGGGTGAGGAAACAATGACAATTTTTTGGGGGGGGGGTGAATTGTGGGATGAATAATTCTATAAAATAAAATGAAACAAAAATTAAAAATCATTTAAATGCATATTCCACATTGCCTGTTTAAATAGCAAATATTATTTCCTCAGGAAGAGATTTTTTTATGTTCTGAATAATTGGTGCTTGAGCAGAAGTCATAGTTTTATTTTAAAAGATGGTGTCTGCAAAATCTCAAGATGTTCTTGTTCTGTAGGCCTCTTGAATGTAAAATCAATGTTTTGGGCATAATAATTCTATTCATGCACCGTCTCATGTCTGCCAACCCTCCTTTATATTCAGATCACTCTGCACTGCAATCTGCCCCATTGATTGAAACTTTACAGTAATGTTATTTGATTTTCTTGCAATTATTAGCCACAATCACATACTTTCCGGGATTTTGTAGAAGTACATTGGGTCTCATTCACTGATAGTTATGTACAAGCTGTGCACTTATGTGTGCAGACAAAGTTCTAGCACAAAATTTCCACTGGATTCACAACAATACATTGAACAACAAATATTTGACTAAAGATTTTATGATGAACCAAATTACTTTAGGGTCTTTTAACTAGTTGCTTATTAGCATGCATATTACTAGAATATTGGCTGTTTATTAGTACTTATTAATGCCTTAATTCTACATTCTTAATCCTACCCAATACCTAAACTTAACAACTACATTAATAACTATTAAAAAGCAGTCATTAGGAGTTTATTGAGGTAAAAGTCGTAGTTAATAGTGAATACATGTTCCCTATACTAAAGTGTTACCACATATACATTAATAATTATGTAATTACACGCATTTGTATGCCTAGTGATTGAATCCTGGTTTGGAAAGTTTGGATTATGAGTGGGAAAAAAGCTTATATATGTGTATGTGAGAGTCCTCCAAGAAGAGCAGGCATTATTTTGCATATATTAAAGATTTACAAATTATGACTTCCAACTTTTAGTTCAGATTAAATGATGGCAAAGATCAAACGTCTAACTAGACTGTTAGGTTAGGGTTCTGGTTAGTAGAATAAGTTGACATGTACTTGCAGAGTTATTTATAGTCAGTATAAATGTCTGTTGGGAGCATCAAAATAAAGTGTTAGCAGATATTAAGCAGAGAGTCCACTAATACTTTAATGACTACTAATTGACATGTAGTTGCAAAGTTACTTATAGTTAGTAGAATGTCTAAAGTGGATCATCGAAATTAAGTCTTAACTGATGCTTGTCTGAGAAGGTCCTCAAAGGAATTTTGACCTAAAATGGCTTGATAATGTATAAATCCTAAATGGGATATAATGAGAAGTGTAGATTTATATGCATTCATTTTATTTTATTTTTGTTTGTGCCTTATGCCATTTACAAGAAATAAATGTATTATTGATTTCCACAAACAAAATAAAAATTCAATACGTCAAGAAACATCTGTTCCAGTGCACCTGTTTTATAGATTTCAGGTAATACTCTGTCCACAGATCGTTTTATTTTATTAGTTCTTTTTATAGCTTTTTTTTCTTTCTTTCTTTTGAGAATCCATACAATAAAAGTTTATTGTCAACATTATTGTTAAAATTGTGGTAGTGGCTTCTACCACTGCTATCCACTGCTGTTCTTCCACTTCTTCATGAGCAAGTCTCATTTTCTGATATGGTCAGTGACATTCTAACTCTATTAATATCATGTGTTTGAGCCATTGTTGGGTTTCGATAAACTCATTGACTGAAGTCGTAAGTTCATTGGGAGTTCTTAATGGCAACAAAGTGGAGACAGTGAGTACGCATTGTACCGAGTAATTGTTGGAACCTAAATGTGGCTGGAGCTGAGATTGTAATGCAATTATTACATTATTTAAAGCATGAAGTGTTAAATGGAGTTGACCCCCAGGGAACAGAGAGTCACTAACCAATTACATCCTAATTGAACATGATCTTGCACATATTAAACCCATCAGCCAAGTGAGTTACATCAATTTCTATTAACCTGACTTTAGAACTCATGATTCACATGTAAGATTGTGTAAAACCTTGTATGCATCAAATTAAGGAACAACTTTGGCTATCCAGAGCACATCAGAATTATATTTTGGGGTTACTCTTTATTTCGATAGCCCACTTTATACATTCAACTATACGTAACTTCACAACTACTGTACATGTCAACTAACTCAGTTTGCAACTATAGTTACTCATTAGAGTAGACTGTTAGGTTAGGGTTAGTAGAATGAGTTGACATGTTGTTGCAGAGTAGAATGTCTAAAGTGGACTATCGAAATAAAGTGATGCTAGATATGTGTTTTGTTTTAAAGGTGCCCTAGAACTTTTTTTAAAAAGATGTAATATAAGTCTAAGGTGCCCCCTGAATGTGTCTGTGAAGTTTCAGCTCAAAATACTCCATAGATTTTTTTTAATTCTTTTTTTTAACTGCCTATTTTGGGGCATAATTAGAAATTAGCCGATTCAGGGTGTGTGGCCCTTTAAATCTGGTGCTCCACGCCCCAAGAGCTTGCGCTTGCCTTAAACAACATAAAAAAAGTTCAAACAGCTAATATAACCCTCAAAATGGATCTTTACAAAGTGTTCGTCATGCAGCATGTCTAATCGCATAAGTACAGTGTTTATTTTGATGTTTACATTGATTCTGAATGAGTTTGAGGCTGTGCTCCGTGGCTAACGGCTAATGCTACACTGTTAGAGAGATTTATAAAGAATGAAGTTGTGTTTGTGCATTATACAGACTGCAAGTGTTTAAAAATGAAAATAGCGACAGTCTTGTCTCCGAATACAGTAAGAAACTATGGTAACTTTAACCACATTTAACAGTACATTAGCAACATGCTAACGAAACATTTAGAAAGACAATTCACAAATATCACTAAAAATATCATGATATCATGAATCATGTCAGTTATTATTGCTCCATCTGCCATTTTTCGGTGTTGTTCTTGCTTGCTTACCTAGTCTGTTGATTCAGCTCTGCACAGATCCATACATTAATACTGGCTGCCCTTGTGTAATGCCTCAATCATGGGCTGGCATTACGTAACAGTCGGTGTTATGTTGAGATTCGCCTGTTCTTCGGAGGTCTTTTAAACAAATGAGATTTATATAAGAAGGAGGAAGCAATGGAGTTTGAGACTCACTGTATGTCATTTCCATGTACTGAACTCTTGTTATTTAACTATGCCAACGTAAATTAAATTTTTGAATCTAGGGCACCTTTAAGGTAGCAAAATCTTGAGATTGATGCATGCAAAATCAGTTATTCTGGATCCGCAGAAGTGGATCTGAAATAATTTACATGATGCATGTGTGACATGACTAGTGAGATCATCTTGACCGCTCTGATCCATATGAGTTTGTGAATAATCCAGTGTCAAGATAGTCGACAGAATCTTTGAAATAGCAAATAGAGAAGCCCTATTCATGTACTTGAAGGCATTTTCAAAGGATTATCATTGTACTAACGCATTTCAGTCAAGGAGTTACAATCTGTAGTTACAGAGCCGTGTGTCTGGTCTCCTGTGTGCCACGCTAATTTGCTGCCGACAGGGATTAAAGCATTCACCAACGAATGAGCCCGTGGCCATTAGCTTAAAATGACCAATCAAGCGGATATTATCAGGTAGAGTGTATCTGACGCAGCCAGAGTCGAAACAATGACTCATGAGCAGGTGTCTCTTTGAAGTCATTCTGCTTTTCTGACATTCTAGAGTTGTTTTTCATTTGAAGAAGTCAGTTTTCAGTGAAGTGTAGTTTGAATAAATTGGTTTAGAGTTAGACATTCACTTGAAATCAAATGGATATTAATTTGTGGTGGAATAGGTTTCATTTGGAAAATTTACAGCAATGACTTTAACACAGTAGGATGCAACAAATATGTTTTGGTTTTTTGCCAACCTTGAACAACCAGGGAGCCTGAACACGTTCATTATGAATTCAAGAATGGCATGATCGTGAAGCGGTTCACAATATGCATTACTGTATGATTTGCTGCAACACTCATTTTCAGTTTAATTTTCATAGATAAGAACAGAATTACATATCTGAATGTTTTTTATTAATGATAAAATCAACAGGCATTAAAAACTTAACTTAAACCCAGCGGCTGCCAGTGTGCTGCTTTGAGCATGTTTGGGAAATGTCATGCCCCTTACCATAACCTTGAGTTTCAACACACTAACTAACTCAACCAGGTCTCGCCTTCTTTATTTTGCATTTGCCTTGGACGGGAATAATTTAAATGAGGAATATTGTGACATACGTTCCCGGAAGAAGACTCAAGACAGAAACAGTGCTTATGTATATAAGAGTAACTCCATTGGGTGACTTTGTAACTTTTTCAAGCTTTTTCAAGCTAAACGGAAACATTACACACTAAAGAAAGTTGAAAATGTAGGTAAAATCAAAGTTAATCGAACTGCCAGTATAAGTCATTTCAACTTTTTTTTTTTTTTTTTCAGATCATTTAAATGATAATAAATTGACTTAAAAATGTAGTTGAATCTCATATAACTTAAATTAAGTTAAAATTGGTAACATTGTTTTGATGAGTTAGTTGAAAAACATATGGCATGATTTATTGATCATATCAAGTTTTACATTTTACAACCTTTTAATGAGCAATTAAACAATTTCAGTTGCTTTTACTTAATATTTAAAGTGTTTAAATTTCAATTACGTTTAATTGAAGTTAAAGCTGCAGTCCGCAACTTTTTTTGGTTAAAAATGATCCAAAATCAACTTTTGAAGAAGTACATAACCAGCCAGTGTTCAAAACTATCTAATTATCTTGTCTCGATTCACGACGGTAAGCTTGTAATAATGTTTTACAATAAAAGCGACATGGCGGATTTCCGCGGGAAATTCAAGCATGCAGCAGTTCCTCTGTGCGTCATTACGTCACGTCCGTAAACAAAGAAAGGAGTCCCGTCGAGAGGCTAGCCAGTTATATCACGTGAGGATGCTGCTGGTAGCGGCACATTTAAAGCCTGTTCTCACAGCAGCTGAAATAATTAAACTTATCATTTTGATGGCGGATTGTAATCCAGAAAGATCCAAATGTCAATCATCAGTGACAACTGGAGATTCATTCGTAGTCAAAAAGCAAAAGGCTTTGGACTGTGGAGTGACTACAGAAATTGAAATCTTCAGGTAACGATAATATACACATAGTCATAGTAATGCTGATGTTGTTAACGTTAACAATTTGAGAACAATATAACAGTAATAATAATTTGCACGGTTTGGCATGATCCGAGCTAAGCGATCGTTAGATTTAATCATCATTGGCAGTGCAATTTATTGTAGGCCTAATGCTTTTTTCCTCAGTTGGTCAGAACAAAAGTGGCAGAAATGTTACTTACTTGTTCAGATGATATTTTCCAGAGAAAATTCTTATATTGGTCATACTTTCAAGACGTAGAATCTGTGATTCTGAAGTACAGTATCCACACTGGTGCGGTGACTGACAGCAAGCATTAGATTCATCCGCGCTGAAGAGCTGTGCTGAGGCATGTACAGATAACTGTTCCGCATATGACTGCAATTGCATGTTTCAAACAGAGATGGCGACAAAGAGGAAAAACTGCGGACAGCAGCTTTAAATGCATTTCAACACTGGTTATAAAATTCACTCCCATCATTTAGAGGGAAATGGCCCAAACCTACACAGATGGGTCAGAGCTATTCAAACATGGTCTCGTATTTGTGTAGAGTAGACCATGCAAAAATATTGACTTGGCTTCAGTGACCCACTTCAGCTTTAGGCTGAAGAAACAAAATCCACCTTTTGTCAGTCATTGATTGGCTTGGTTCTGCTTTTTGGCCCTTTTTGTTCAACCAGGTGGCATAGATCAACCTTTTGAGGTTCCTTTTGCATCTCCTTTGGTTGTAAACTAGAGGAAAAAAGAAGCAGTGTAAGAAGGAATGAAACGGGTGAAGTTTTACATTGTGCCTTTTGTAAAAGTGCCAAAGCAGCCTCAGTTTTGAAAAGCCCAGCACAAAGCATATTCCTTTATAAACAATGCAAAGTATGGTGGGGTGAAGCAGAAAAGTGCTAAATCCTCTCAAAGAGGGGATGAATCTTTCATGAATGAGACACACTTCCCTTCTTAAAAGAGCAGAGTGGAACACGCTCTCACACAAACACACACATCTGCACACGCTCCACACTTATAAACAAGACGCAGCCTGCGCTGCCACGCTCAGACAACAAAATGCGAAGCTGTTTGGATTTCTCCCACTAACTATGTGAATTATAAATGAGACTGCAGTAATTTGGAGGAACTTCTGAGCTGGTGATTGCTTATCAAGACTCTGCTGAACTCTGAGAGAAAATAAGACTTTTATACTTTTGTATAATTCAATGATTCGGGTTCCATTACCCTGTAACATATACATTGATTCCTCTTGGTGAGCATTTCTTTCACAATGCCATCATTTTATGCTGAACTGTTTCACAAACAAGGGTCAATTCAATGCTGGATTTGCACAAAAAAAGATTAACTTGATGGCACATGCTAGTCGAAGAGTTGAATCAACTTTACAGCAACTACATAAATTTATCCGCTAACCATTCAGAAACATCCAGATGTATTCTAAAAGTTGTAACTTCTTCCTGAGTCTCTCCATCAGTGTCCGACTCCGGTTTGAACAATGTAAGGCTGAACACCGTTACTGACAATCTTAATTTTGGCTGCGTGAGATTCTCCAGTTTTGTTGTTGCTGAGCAACCGAAGCGTGAGCTGTTAAAGCTCCACCCTCTTCTGGAAAGCGGGCCGAGAGCAGCAGCTCATTTGCATTTAAAGGGACACACAAAAAGGGCATGTTTTTGCTCACACCCAAGCTATGATAAATGATCTATGGGGTATTTTGAGCTGAAACTTCACACACATTCTGGGGACACCAGAGACTTATATTACATCTTTTAAAAGGCGCATTATAGGTCAAGAACTTTGACTTTTTATCATATTAATACAGTATGTACTATCAGATTACTTCAGGAAAGCTTTATTCATCTCATTTGTGACACCTGCAGAAGCTCATTTGCTGTGCAAGACACCCACGTCCACTAGAGTCACACAATTCTACCAGGTGCTATAGTAACCTTTTCTGTTTTCATTATTTTTGTATAGTGCACTTACAACTAATTTCACAGTTGCATGGATACAAGGGAATTTAATTTGAACAGGTAAATCAATTTTGAGTTTCTGATCCACTGTATTTAAAAGTAGGACAATGAAAAAAGGACTTGATTTGACTAATGTCTTAGGGGGTCCGCAATGCTGTTATTATTTCTTGAGGTTGGGGGGAAGCGTGTCTCGCTTGGTGCCCTAGGCTAAATAACACACTTGCATCAATTATTGTAAACATTCAAACTCGCTGACTGATTAATGCAAATTCATTTTATTTTATTTTGTCTTCATATTAGGAGGCCCCTCCCGCAGCCCTCAGTTTGAGCACCGAATCTGTGCCAGTGGACGCACAGAGGGAACGAGGAGCACATGGATCACACATGTGAAGGATTGAAATATTGTTCTAACCTTTCCAGCAGGTTGGAAAAGATGAAGAAAAACTCAAGGAGCAAAAACAACTCAAAATAAAATGGCTGTCACAAGGTATTGTAGACACACAACACCCACTAAGGAAACAAAAAAAAGGTCCAAATTAATAAAGAAACACAACAACAACAAAAACTACAGAAGACTTGATGGATAAAAGAAGTAAAAAATTTATTACCATACCACATGGAGGAAAGACAGAGTGAATGTTTTTTTAGAGGACTATTGCACTCTGTGGTTAGCCAAGCACTGCTGTGTTCAGAGTCTTCACACTGATCTACCACGAGAGATTTAAACCGGCTTCTACTGCAGTACAGCTGCACACAATGAGTGCTGCACTCTGGTGCTCTGCTCTACAGCAGAGGTTTTCAATCTTTTCATGCCAAGCACCTCCAAATATGATGACCTCCTTCATTAAATAAAATGGCAGCAACACTGCTGTTAAAAAAAAATTGGGGTTGTAAGATTGTATAAATACATACATACATATATACCTTGTGCAAAAGTCTTAGGACACCACCAGCTTTGTTGTTTTAGCAATGTTTTAATAACTATCCATATTTATTTTTTGGTCTCTATTACAATACAAACAGAAAATACAGGAAATATGTACACAAAATGTAAAATGACTATAATAATATATATATATATATATATATATATATATATATATTACAATTTAAAGTAAATGTTTCTAGTTTAATTTAAATGTAATTTATTCCTGTGATCAAAGCTGCATTTTCAGCATCATTACTCCAGTCTTCAGTGTCACATGATCCTTCAGAAATCATTCTAATATGCTGATTTGATGCTCAAGCAACATTGAAAATAATTGTGCTGCTTATTTTTGGTATAAACCATGATGCATTTTTTCAGGATTCTTTAATGAATAGAAAGTTCAAAGAAAAACATGGAAATAGAAACTTTTTATAACATTATAAATGGCTTTGTTACCACTTTTGATCAATTCAATGCATCCTTGCTAAATTAAAAATATTTATTTATTTAAAAAAAAAAACTTTACTGACCCAAAACTTTGAAGCAGTAGTATGTATATTATGCATATAGATTTTGATCTCTGTGAGAAAAAATATTGATGTTGTTCCACACTGAATAAATTTATACTGTTTTTAATAAGCTTTTTATACATATATTGTCACTGTACTGGGAAAAAACTAAATGATTAAAATAGTATATGTGAAATTAAAAACAGAATAAAACAGGACAACTTTAGATAGTTAGTTAGTTCTGAATATTTTCCACAGACCCCTTAGCACCCCATTGTCCTCACATTGAAAACTCTTACTCTACTTTAGAGTAGACTATGTAATCAAACAACGTGACTGAAAAATTAAAATGAAATTCCAAAGTCCAAATGAGTGAGAGATCATTGTCACACTGCAGCACAAATTGAAGCTGCACAGATTTAAAAATGAGTGGCTTTGAGACAATCATCTTACAGATGCAGACAACTCTACTAACAGTCTAATATGCTGTTTGATGCAACAACTGGTCGCTACTCCTCTGGTGTTCCTCAGTCTCTGAACAACACTGCTGGAATACTCTATTCAGCCTAGAGCTAGGGATCTTACAGAGTCTTACAAAGTACATTAAAACATAACCCTGATCATCAGTTCAAGCTCCAATTTCCTTAAACAGTGCATATTTGTTTCCCAAAAGGATATAAAAATTTCCTTGAATCAATACACAAAGTAAAAATAGTTAAACAAGAAAAATATTTGATGTTAATTAACTCTTAATTTGAAATCTGTTTCATTTTGATTTGCAAAAACTGATCAGAACAGTCAACTAATTGAATTGCGTAGTTAATTGTTACATTTGTAGATGCCTTTTCAGGCCTACAGTGCATGAATGCTCAGATTCAGGAGGAGAGAGATTGCTCAGCTGCAGAAGAGACATGTAAGAGGTGGAGCAGAGGAACCTACTCACATGCAATCAAAATGTGTGCACTTCATCCCTTCCTCTTTCCTTTTTTATTTGCCCCTACATGTATTCTGTCTGCTAATTCCCACCTCTCTGGTTTGAAATTTACATTTCCCCTTGCCCACAGGGCGGCTGATGGATGTAAAATGGCATCTGCAGACACAGGCGGCTCAGAAACAAAGGCTGCTGAGTACCGCCCAAATAGAGAGCAGACAGGGGCAGTGAGCCGTAGTCTTCAGAAAACCCTTGATGAAGAGATACATGTGAATGAATACAAATATATTATTAATAATAACATAGATCATCTAGTTTTCTGAAGTTATATAATAGCTTTGTATGAAGAACTGATTGACATTTAAATCATAATTCAGAGGCGATCTTCTCAGCGGTAGCTCTTAAGTGTCATTTGCATGTCTGCAATTAATTATGTGATGTGAGAACTGTGTTTTTGATGTCACTGACATGGAAGAAAGAAAGTCGGGGGTTGGACATTGTTTGATGTGACTGAAATATTTCATTCAAACTTTCATTCCATAAATTTAAGTTTCATTCCACATATTCAGACTTTCATTCAAATTTCATTCCATAAATTCACACTTTCATTCCATACTTCATAGTATAAATACAGTAATTTCCTGAATGGCATGCCATAAATTGCAATCCAATCACTTCCATGGCCACAGGTGTATAAAATCAAGCACCTAGGCATGCAGACTGCTTCTACCAACATTTGTGAAAGAATTGGTCACTCTCAGGTGTTCAGTGAATTCAAGCGTGGTACTGTGATAGGTTGCCACCTGTGCAATAAGTCCATTTGTGAAATTTCCTTACTACTAAATATTCCACGGTCAACTGTTAGTGGTGTCATAACAAAGTGGAAGCAATTGGGAACAACAGCAACTCAGCCACCAAGTGGTAGGCCATGTAAAATCACAGAGTGGGGTCAGCGCATGCTGAGGAGCACAGTGCACAGTAAAATGCCCAGTGTTAAATTAACACCCAAAGTGTACATATGAGTCCATTTTGCTGGGTATTAAAAAGTATCACTGAAGCAGTGTTAAAGTTAATGAGATAATTGATTGATGATTGAGTGATGATTGACAGTTAGTGGTGACACCTGATGTTAATAAGCAGAATCATTGAAGGAAAGAGAGAAAAAAGGTGTTAATTAATGTTTTATGGAATGTTTCATTTCAAGTCACCATGAAAGAGGTCAGCGTTTGCTTTAGTTGGGCTCTTGACTCTTTACCTTTTATTATTAATTGTTCTCTGATTGCTCCAACTTTGTGTTTGGAAAGCACATTTGTTATGGTCAGAGAAAATAGGATCTGGTCACAATATGATTTGATGATGATTTTATCATCATGTGATGGCCTGATGTCCTTTAGAATCTAAATCTCTGACCGTGTGCTTGATGTGAAGCTTTAGTATTAATGATTGTATAGTTCTGTGATTTTACAGCTTGAGATCCAACAGCAGTATGAACCTTTTTTTTTTTAAGAGTATTATATCATGCACTGAAGCTTCAGTGTTTAAACACACACAGACATCAAGAATCAGCATCTGATTCTCAAGAACGGTGACGATAAATAAATACAAAATACTGACAAACAGATCAACTCTGAACATCACAAAACAAGCTACTGTACAACAAAACAACAGAAAAATAAAAGCAAACATGAAAAAATCCCAAAGCATTGTAAAGCTAAGTTGATGAACTTTGGCTCACAGCACTTTTGGGAAACACAGCTCAGATCAGAGTTTCTCTGGCCATAACAAATGTGCTCTACAAACACAAAGTTGGAGCAATCAGAGATAAATTAATGTTAATAAATAGAGTCAAGAGCCCAACTAAAGGAAATGCTTTTCACCATCATGGTGACTTTAAACTAAACTTTCATTAAAACTTTAACATCTAAACATCTGTTAATTCTCAATAAGAACTTTTGTTGATGTATGACAGAAATCAAATCAAACTGGTTAATAATAAGTGTAATAATGTTTAATGGCTGGAAGTCAGTTGTAGTTGTTGTGTCTCTCTCTTTTTCTCTTGTTGTTTCTTCAGTGATTCTGCTTATTATCATCAGGTGTCACCACTAATTGTCAATCATCACTCAATCATCAATCAATTATCTCATTAACTTTAACACTGCTTCAGTGTTACTTTTTAACACCCGGCAAGATGGACTCATATATACACTTTGGGTGTTAATTTAACACTGGGCATTTTACTGTGTGCGCAGAAGTCGCCAACTTTCTGCAGAGTCAATAGCTACAGACCTCCAAACTTCATGTGGCCTTCAGATTAGCTCAAGCCTTACATCACCAAGTGCAATGCAAATCGTTGGATGCAGTGGTGTAAAGCACACCGCCACTGTACTCTACACAGTAAAATGCCCAGTGTTAAATTAACACCCAAAGTGTATATATGAGTCCATCTTGCCGGGTGTTAAAAATTAACACTGAAGCAGTGTTCAAGTTAATGAGATAATTGATTGATGATTGAGTGATGATTGACAATTAGTGGTGACACCTGATGTTAATAAGCAGAATCATTGAAGAAACAACAAGAGAAAAAGAGAGAGACACAACAACTACAACTGACTTCCAGCCATTAAACATTATTACACTTATTATTAACCAGTTTGATTTGATTTCTGTCATACATCAACAAAAGTTCTTATTGAGAATTAACAGATGTTTAGATGTTAAAGTTTTAATGAAAGTTTAGTTTGAAGTCACCATGATGGTGAAAAGCATTTCCTTTAGTTGGGCTCTTGACTCTATTTATTAACATTAATTTATCTCTGATTGCTCCAACTTTGTGTTTGTAGAGCACATTTGTTATGGCCAGAGAAACTCTGATCTGAGCTGCGTTTCCCAAAAGTGCTGTGAGCCAAAGTTCATCAACTTAGCTTTACAATGCTTTGGGATTTTTCATGTTTGCTTTTATTTTTCTGTTGTTTTGTTGTACAGTAGCTTGTTTTGTGATGTTCAGAGTTGATCTGTTTGTCAGTATTTTGTATTTATTTATCGTCACCGTTCTTGAGAATCAGATGCTGATTCTTGATGTCTGTGTGTGTTTAAACACTGAAGCTTCAGTGCATGATATAATACTCTTAAAAAAAAAAAGGTTCATACTGCTGTTGGATCTCAAGCTGTAAAATCACAGCACTACAATCATTAATACTAAAGCTTCACATCAAGCACACAGTCAGAGATTTAGATTCTAAAGGACATCAGGCCATCACATGATGATAAAATAATCATCAAATCATATTGTGACCAGATCCTATTTTCTCTGACCATAACAAATGTGCTTTACAAACACAAAGTTGGAGCAATCAGAGAACAATTAATAATAAAAGGTAAAGAGTCAAGAGCCCAACTAAAGCAAACGCTGACCTCTTTCATGGTGACTTGAAATGAAACATTCCATAAAACATTAATTAACACCTTTTTTCTCTCTTTCCTTCAATGATTCTGCTTATTAACATCAGGTGTCACCACTAATTGTCAATCATCACTCAATCATCAATCAATTATCTCATTAACTTTAACACTGCTTCAGTGATACTTTTTAATACCCAGCAAGATGGACTCATATGTACACTTTGGGTGTTAATTTAACACTGGGCATTTTACTGTGCAACTTTGTGGGAACAGTTTGGGGATGGCCCCTTCCTGTTCCAACATGACTGCGCACCAGTGCACAAAGCAAGGTTTATAAAGACATGGATGCGTGATTTTGATGTGGAGGAACTTGATTGGCCTGCACAGAGTCCTGACCTCAACCTGACAGAACACATTTGGGATGAATTAGAGCGGAGACTGCGAGCCAGACCTTCTCGTTCAACATCACTGACCTCACAAATGCGCTTCTAGAAGAATGGTCTAAAATTGGTCAAAGATTCCCATAAACACATAAACCTTGTGGAAAGCCTTCCCAGAAGAGTTGAAGCTGTTATAGCTGCAAAGGGTGGGCCAACTCCATATTAAACCCTACGGATTAAGAATGGGATGTCATTAAACTTCATGTGCACGTAAAGGCAGGCGTCCCAAAACTTTTGGCTATATATATATATATATATATATATATATATATATATATACATACATACATACACACACACACACACTCTCACTACCATTCAGAAGTTTAGGGTCAGTAAAAAACATAATACTTTTATTAAGAACAAATGCATCAAAATGACTTTTACATTGTTACGAAATATTTCTTTTTCAACATTAAATGCTGCTCTTCTGAGTTTTGTATTTATCAATGAAACCTAAAATCAAATGTATCACAGTTTCCACCAAAAAACAGTCTTCATAAAACAGAAGATTAGGAAAGCACCAGGCCCAGACGATGTTTCATCTGCCTATTTAAAAGTCTGCGCTGACCAACTGGCTCCAATCTTCACACAGATCTACAAGAGATCACTGGAGCAATATGAAGTTCTCCGCTGCTTCAAGCGCTCCACTATCATTCCAAAAATAAATAAATAAATAAATAAATAAATCACAGGACTTAATGACTCAAAGTCATTTGAGAGACTAGTGTGGGTCTACCTGAAGAACAACACTGGACCCTTGCTGGATCCCCTGCAGTTTGTGGATGATGCAGTCAACATGGGACTGCATTACATCTTGCAAAATCTGGACAAACCAGGGACTTGCGCAAGGATCACATTCGTGGACTTCAGTTTGGCTTTTAATACCATCATGCCTGATCTTCTCAGCTAAACTGACCCAGCTCTCTGTGCCCACCCCAATCTGCCAGTAGATCACCAGCTTCCTGACAGACAATCAGCAGCTAGCGAGACTGGGAAACCTCACATCTATGATCTCACCATCAGCACTGTTGCTCCACAGGGCTGCATCCTCTCTCCACTGCTCTCTCTCTGTCCACGAATGACTACACTGCCAAAGACCCCTCTGTCAAGCTCCTGAAGTTCAAGACAGTGATGAGTCTGCTTACAGACAAGAGGTTGAACAGACCCCCCCCCCCACACACACACCACCACCACCACCCTCTCTCAGAATCTGAAGTGGGACAATCACATTGACTCCATTGTGAAATAGGCCCAGCAGAGGTTCCTTTACCAGCTGAGGAAGTTCAACCTGCCACAGGAGCTGCTGACCCAGTTCTACTCTGCCGTCATTGAGTCTGTCCTGTGTACTTCAATAACTGTCTGGTTTGGCTGAGCTTCCAAATCAGACATCAGAAGACTATCTGGACATTGACTCAGAACAATAGGCACTAGAACATCTAGGCACAGGTGCAACTTCTTCCCACACGCCATCTAGACCATCATAGATCTCTATGACATACTTCTGAAAACTTGGAATATAGTGCTCATATTGTATGGAATACATTTATGTTTTTTGGCACTATGTCATTGTCATTATGTCTTTTATGTCTTATAAAACAGCTACATATTCATCAACAATTCTTTCTTTGTGTTATATTGGGAAAAGCATATAGCTTTGGAACAACATGAAGGTGAGTAAATAAATGATGAAATTTTCCATTTTTAATGAATGATTCACTTAAGCAACGTGAAGTTTAAGTATCTGTGTCATCAGGCTTGATAACTTAACATTGCTGCAAACAGACAGAAGTGGCAATGGGTTGATTTGCTCACATCAATTGTATCATTAGGCCGCTAATCTGAAAGCATCCTTCATGCTCTTTCCCGGGTACAATTAGCATTTAATGCCTGTTAGCGGTCCAAAACATACATTAGCACTCAGAGACTTTACCGTCTGATGAATTGGTACTTAGAGTACCTGTTGCCATTGATTCTGTTCAGCTATGTGGTCATATGCATAGGATCACCATTGTGTTACCCAGTTGTATGACGTTTTGGCTTCGTTCTTTGAGGACAGAATGAGGACGAGCGGGCTGTTTTATACACTGTTTTATAAGGCTTTCGGCCTTGACAAACTGGGCAGCCCAGGCACAAGCAACAACTTCAGATGTATACGAGTAACATTTTACATACAGCATAGTTTAAAAGTCCCTTGAGATATTTTTAAATGTCTTTAAAGTGGGGATTGAGTCATGTGTGATGTTTTCTCTTGCCCCCTTCACTTTCCTCCCTCACATAGCCATAGTTTTCTCTGTTGTCAGGGTAGCATCTTTAGCAGAGCCTTTCATGCTGTCGTCAGTGGAGCGTTACGAGTCGACAGCAGCGTTGAGCCGAAGCGGTTCAAGGCCATTATGTGACGATCTCTGCAACTCAAAAAAGAAAAAGAAAAACAGAGCCAGTCCCACACTGCACCAAATTGAACTCAAAAGGGCCAGGTAATAAGATACATCCTTTTATTTTATGAAGATGGTGTTGCAAAACTGGAAATAAAAACCAAGCTGTGCTTACCAGATGTAAGCAATTCTTGTTTTATAGCAGTGTGGGGTTCGTCCTATTGGGGGGCACAGAGGCATTGTGAAAAGGTGAAAATGATTTGCAGTGACAAAGTCATCAGATATCATTTTGCGATGTGAGAAAGTTGAGCATGAGCAGCAAATTCATCTTATTTTATTATTATTATTATTATTTTTTTTATTTTATGATTAAAATGAGAATTAAATGTTAAATATTTTACAATAAGGTCAAATTAGTTAACTTTTGTGCATTAACTAACATTATTACATGGCTATCTGAAACGTTTGATTCTGATTGGTCAGTCGTGACATTCCAAGGTCAGTTAAGGTGCATTCACGACCATATTGGAATTACCGTAAAAAGCGTTCATCCTCGTAGAACTCGTAATTACAACTTGTAAACTCCGAACTCCGACTTGTACCACATGATCGTTGAATCACCTGACCACTGCCGTTAATAGTGTTGCCATAGAAATGCATAATTCTGAGTCAGAGGACGTAAACAGCTCAGAGAAGAATGTCATGTGTTGTCATCTAGTAATCACTTTCAGAACGATTTTTTTCCAGCTGATGAACGATAAAAACATTGACAGCCAATCAGAATCCATCCTGCTTTAAAAAGCTCAAGCATTTAAAGTGGCAGGCAACAAAACTGAAGTGTGCTTATAATAAACAGAACATTAAAGTGCGTTGTGTGGACGCATATATAGTAATATCCATCTTTTTTGAACTTGTTCGTTCATCAAAGCTGCATGCTAGGAACTGCTTTTCTTCGGAGAGGATTAGCTTTTAAAAAGCTTATTTGTTATTTAATTATGTGGCAAATAGCAGTGTAAAAAGTGGGATAATGTACATATCCAGCTGGTTATTATAGCAAAATAAATATTATCCTGTACTTAACTAACAAAGAGCAATGCAGTTGTTACAGTATTTATTGATCTGTTAACATTAAAGCAAATGCTGCAGTTCATTGTTGGTTGATATCTGCTCAGGTCCATTAAATGGTATTAACAGATCCAGTGTTTTAAGAATGTATTAATAAATGTTGAAATGAATATGAACTAATGGTAAAATATACTTCAGAAGTATTTTTCATTGTTAGTATTTTTCATCTTTATTAACATAGTTAACTAGTGTCAGCAAATGGAACCTTATATTAGATGTTAATTGTTTTCATTTCAATTTAAAAAAAAAAAACTATTACTGATAACAGTGACAAAAAAATCAGTGAGAATGCTTGCATATGGACCATTTTGAGCTTTATCTTTTAGCCCAGCACAACAGTCTTGTAAAAAGAGGTTACCAGATACTGTAATCAAGTACAAGTACACTCACTTTGACCCGGTCATTCAGCAGATGCTGACAGTTTTCCACTTCAGAGCTCCCGACATTCAAGCCTTCAGTCTTGCCTCATTGGACAGCAGATCAATATTGAGATTGTAGTCATTCAGTGGTGATCAACCTATAAGTAAGGACATTCTGGACACAAGCCACTGTCCTGCTCATGCACTTGTGAAACTTACTTTTATAGGACTCTTTCAAAAGACTTCTTCACAAATTATATGGAATATTTTGTGTTGTGTTTACAGCCGGCATCAGGTGCAATGGGTTAAGGTTTCTTATTATTATCAATGTTGAAAATAATTTTTTGCTGCTGAATAAAAGTATTATTTTTATTTTTTATTTTTTTCAGCAGCAAAAATGGTTTTCAACATTGATTGGTTTTCAAGGATGTATGAAATTGACAGTAAAGACATTAATAGTCTTACAAAAGATCTTTTTAGCCTTCTATTCATCAAAGAATCCTGCTGTTTCAACAAAATATTAAGCAGCATGTTTTCAACATTGATAATAAGAACCATTATTAATTATTGAGCACCAATAATAATAACATTTGAGCAGCAAATCATCATATTAGAATGATTTCTGAAGGATCATGTGACACTGTAGCCTGGAGTAATGATGCTGAAAATTCAGTAATGCCATCACAGGAATAAATTACATTCAAATTTTCATTCCAAACACTCATGTTGATGTGATTAAAGTGAAGAAATAAGCAGAAATGTATTTTACACTAGTAATCAGACTTTATGTAAACATGCAAACTTAATATAAACCTCAAGTAAAGGGTAGCCAGTGTGTTTTTGGTGGGCTTATCACGCCTCATTCAACATTCACCTCGCTTTGACCTGGTCTTTACCTCAGCTTCCCTGGGGCTGATCCTCACAGCTGATGTAGAGAAAGTCACCTCAGCGCACCGGCTGTCAAAGCTCAGGTCTGACTCTGTGGCAGTTTGAACCCCAGTTGACGGAGGTCTGCATGCTCTGTGTTGAGGGCAAAGCTAAATGTGCATCATTCAGGGATTTATGGAATGTTGCTGGAGATGTCAGTCCATGCATTTAATGCTGGACTAACCAGCTTTACGTCAGTTCTGCTTTGATCTTTTTTTTTCTCTGGAGGAGCCCTGAGGTAAAACTATGTTAGCAGAAACTTTCAGGGTCAATAGTAAAGCTACAATAGCTTCAGGTGAGGTCCGACGTCCTGCTGGTGTTCAACACCACGTTCAACCGTCCTTTGACGTCAGTGATGATTTTTGTCATCCTGAGACTGAAAATACCCTTCAGAGGTTCTTGTCTGAACAATAATGTTGATGCTTCTCTGCCCACTACGAAGAGGACCACATGGTTAAAAACATTAAAAGGTGCCATATTATATATACATTCTTTTTATATTTGTGTAATGTTCACTTATGTTTGTGGAGTTGTTTTTTGTGTCAAACCTAGTAATAACTTAATTTTTCATGATCAGTTTCTACTCTTTCTTTGACCCTTAGAATTATGGAAATTTTTTTGCTTCTGTTCCTTTTTTAGCACAAACTAAGTGAGTTTGCACTGCACCATCATTCATTAGCATCCAATTTACAAAGCCTGTATTGCATTAGGGCTCCTGTGGATATGGGAAATGTGGAAACATATTTTAAAGTTGGTTTTTCTGGTTTTAATGTTTTGTTTTGTTTTGTTTTGTTTTGTTTTGTTTTGTTTTGTTTTGTTTTGTTTTTGTTTTTGTTTTTGT